>CM061914.1:124736093-124985429 GCA_031002005.1 Vandiemenella viatica
ATTTTAGTTCTTAGAAAAATTTAGGAAAATTTTCAATAAAATATTTTCACTACATATTTACTATTTAACTCTTAAAATTATACATTGAATGGTTAAGATGTATTTTTGCAAAAAATTATCTGCCAAAGTATAAAATTTGTTAAAAATCACTGATTTTGCGAAAAATGTAAATTGCAGAAAGAACGTTTTAGTTAAACTTTGTCAGGCTACTTATCGCTGTAACTGTTGGAATCTTCGGACGTATAGTTTCAGAAATAAAATTGAGAGAGATGCTATTTTTAAAAAATTATTTTTACCAAAAGCTACCAAAAATCATGGAATCAGAAGCAAAATACAAACATTTTGCTAGCTGGCGGATTGACACCTTTTATTTGGTAAGAGTGAAGATTATTTAAAGGAAGAGGGTGCAAAAAAGGGCTGCTAGATTTGTTTCTGGAAATTATCGGAGAATATGATATTATAAAGAAGCTGGAATGGGATTCATTGCAAGACAGGAGGAGGATGAAGAGGGTCATGGGAGTGTACAAGGCGTATACTGGTGATGCGGCATGGAAATATATTTGTGTAGGTATGAAAAGTACTGCATGGAAGGGAAAGATGACCATGACCACAAGCGTGTGCTCCATTGCAATTAAATTAAATTGAATTAACTTTTTTTCTTGATCTCTGATTTAAACCTCCTATAATTATTTTCAGCCCCATCATTTTTTAAGTATTTTTGTTGTATTCGTGGCAAAGCTTCGTCAGACGTCTGTAAGGAAACAAATACTATAAAATAAGAGTTGAAACGATGAATTTCAATATATCAGCGAAATAGCACAATGACTTCTACTTGATGCATTTGGTTAACAAGTTAGTCAGTGTTCCTCCTGCGCTCACCTTGTAAGGACACGGCAGCAGGTGGATTGGCGCGCCGAGTCCCGCCGGCGCTTCTTTGACGGCGAGGTATTACGAAACCTGGACGTGGTGGCTTTCTCCCGCCGTCGTTTGGTGGCTTCGCGCAGGCATTCAGCGGGCTTATCTGCCTTTGTCTGAGGCCGACCGCCTGGCAGGTAATTGAGGGTTTGGTCACGCTGCGGGCGACAACCTGACCTCGATCAACCCAATACTCTATACGCCGCCTGCCAACTACTGTAATCTCGTGTCATGCCAGTGACGTCACTGGTATCACTGCTCGTCTGTATACCACCAGTGACATTCATCCAGAATGGCAAATGATACTCTATCGGTCATCTTACCTCAGTGAGATCATGTAGAAAGTAGATCTATCGCTACCTACCAAACAGTTTCGCAGAAAGCAATCACATATCCACTATAACGCAGTGTCCAATTTCTTTCTGATATTGCTGTTTTATGCCGAAGTATTTTACCTAGAACGTTGCGAAAGAAAGAAAGAAAAAGAAAGGAAGAAGAAACGAAAGGGAGAAGGAAAGAAGGAAGAAAGGAAGGAAGAAGTAGGAAGAATTTGCTATAAGGAATACCGTATGGAAGGAACATGCAGACTTTGTAAATATTGGGGTATGATAGGATTTTTAAAATGGACACAAGTACAAAATTGAGCGGACATAATGAAGATGGAGAAATCTGTTTCTGGAACACTGATGTAAAAAAAATAAATAATAGGATTGTCGAAAAATCGTTGATAGCAGGATTTATTAATATGTTGTTAGAAGGATCATTTAAAAGGAAAGGAGGAAAATAAAGATTATAATGATGTGGGGTGTAGTACATATAGGAAAGTGGTCAGTTTCGATCATTTGAAGCGTATTACCAAACCGTTCTACAGTGATCTTTAAATAACAGAAGAAGGAATTGGAGGTGTGTACCTCATGGGGATGAGTCTATCCGCCTACCTTAGTTCCTAATTTCTGTCAGTTTTTACAAATAAATAAAAGAGAATGTGAGTAATCTCTAGTTTCCGCATCACGAATCCATGTATCACTAAAGGAATAAAGTAAAAAAGTGACATATAGCTTGCACATTTTTCTAACAGTTTGAAAAATTCACTTTTCCTCTTTAATGTAGATTCTCTTTCGTATTAAGAGCCATTTTAATCGATTCAAGAACTGCAAGGATGTTATTTGATAATTGATATCATAACAATATAATCACTAGGTCCTAATTGTAAACTGTTTGTAATGCTATAATTAATAAATATTTGAAATAAATCAAACAACACAACCGGAGTTTAGACCCTTGAATATTTAGCCAGCTAGAATCCGTTCTAATTCACTTCATAAGTATGTGAATAATTATTTCCTAGGAATACATCTTTTTTGTTTATGGCTTTACGCCTCGTCGACGTCGAGCTCATTAGAGACGGGAAAGGTATGGGGACCAGGAACAGGAAGGAGCTCGGCCATGGCCTTTTTATGGAACCATCCCGGCATTCGATTTGGGGAAAACAATGGAAACACAAATCTTCATGGCCAGAGGGGGATTCGAACTGGCGTCCTCCTGATGCGAGACCAGAGCGTTATCACTTACCCACCACGCTCTGTAAGAATACGTCAATTCTCATACTGCAGATTATTGTTGTTTTTGTTGTAGGGCGCTTCAATAACGAGATCACTAGCGCCCTCAAACTGCATGTACGAACTACGTATATCATTCCTCCACTATTTTATATGTGCAACAGTAAGGACAATGCATTACGGACGCAGTGCTTGATTTATAATTACCGCTCCAGAGGAGGGACTGTAAACGGAGACCCTGCAACTCGAGTCCAATACGTAGTTTCCAAAGCATTGTACCAACGCTGTATTATCTTTATATATAAAGATGAATGTATGTTTGTTTGTTTGTTGGTTTGCTTGTTCTTCATACAAATCCACAGTTTTCATCCGATCTCGATGAAACTTTGCACACTTATCCTTTGAAACAAGGAGAAAAATACTGTCTACATTTGGTTGAAAAATTATCTGTATAAATAACACATGTTGTGTCATAACTTCGAAATATGGCGATAGACAGACACGTTGGATATGGTCGCCTCCGTACCGTGTTTCCGTATAGTGGACTGGCAGCTTAGAGGTTAAAGCGCTTGCTTACGAACTTTGTGGTCTCTGGTTCAAATCTCCGTGGAGGTTATCGTAAGAGTCAGGCCTGGGCCGTAGGTTATTCGGATTGAATGTTAAACTGTAGATATTAGAAAGTTAGGGGTTCAATGCGAAGCAAATCGTAGGTAGTCTTCCAATTTTGTAGGTGTACACTTTTTTTACGTTATAATGATCCCTCAGGTGTTGTTCGCAGTCAGTGTGTGAGTGTGAACCACAGTAATACTACCGAGCGTGGTGGTGTAACGGATAGCGTTCTGTCCTCGCATTCGGGAGGACGGCGGTTCGAATCCCCGTCCGGGCATCCAGATTTGGGTTTTCCATGGTTTCCCCAAATCACTCCAGGTGAATGCCGGGATGCTTCCTTCAAAAGGCCATGGCCGAATTTCTTCCCATTCCTTGCCCCCCATCCTTTCCCGTCTCTAAAGACCTAGTTGTTATAGGAGACGTTAAGCAGTTAAAAAAAAAAAACAAAAAAAACAAAAAAAACGCAGTAATACTAATATAAATACGGAAGTAAGTCTCTGTCTTTTTGTTACGTTTTGACGACTATATGGCTATATCGTTGTGATGGAATTTTATAAGGAAAGCTGTATGAAGGGCACAGGATATTTTTTCCAGTATGATTAACAGTTGTAGTCACGAAATTTTGAAATCTTATCGAATAGTGACAGAAATATGTTGGAAATTGATTCTCTTCAAGAGGCAGGTTCGACGGTAGAGTGATATAGTGATAGCTTTCCTGTCATATTATGCCGACTCGATATTGTTTGGGACCAATCCTTCGTTACCAACAACTTTTTATATTTAATTCTGGCAAAAGAATTCTTAATCCAAGCGTACGAAGTCGGGGGTACGAGGCTAGTATACTCATAATATTAAACGGCGGAAATTTTCGCGAATACTATTTCCGACGCTGATATTACGAAGAAATATGAACCGGAATTAATAAGAAAGTCAGTGGAAAGCTGCTTAAGAAGAAGAGATTAATCATTCATAAAAATTAGGTAAGATAAACTTAAGGTGTAATATCAAAACTACGCAAAGACGTTATATTTTGATATAGGTATGTGAGCTGTGATATGGCTGATACTTTAAACATAGATACAGCAAGGCCAAACTCTATGTCTGGAGATTTCGTTTTATTGTTAGCTCTTAGATATATACTGCATAGCAAAATTTTTAAGGAATTAATAGATTACTAAATATTGCCCGCGACTTCGTATGCGTGGACTTAGCATTTTATTGCTGGAATTGGATAAAACATGCATCTATAAGTTGTGTCTGTACATGAGATTTATAATCAGATATTACATAAACCGACTGCCAGAGAAACAAAGCCTAAGTGACCGATGTAATGTTGCAGAGACTTACATGTGCTATCCATCTGCCTGTCACCGCTCCTTCAGTTTTAAAAATTTAATGACAAAACACGTTATTTAACCAGAAAAAAGTAACCTTCCTCAGGATACATAGCATTTTCTTGTCGAATTTCATGGTGATCGGTTTAGTCGTTTAGTCATGAATACGTAACACACAGACATAGAGAGTTAATTTTGCATTTATAATATTATGATTCGTAGTAGTTGATAGTCATGAACTGTATGAAATGAATACTCAACACACGGTGCCTCCATAGTATGGCCAACCAAATGCCTCCAATTACCACTGCAGCGATTACCACTGGTGGACCGAGCGTGGTGGTGTAACGGCTAGCATTCTGGCCTCACATTCGGGAGGACAGCGGTTCGAATCCCCGTCCGGGCATCCAGATTTCCCAAATCACTCCAGGCATATGCCGGGATGCTTCCTTCAAAAGGACATTGCCGAATTCCTTCCCATTCCTTGCCCCTCATCCTTTCCCGTCTCTAAAGACCACGCTGTTAGAGAGACGTTAAGCAGATAAAAAAAAAAAAAAAAACACTGGTTACAGTGAATGAACATTTTTCTTTGTGGCAACATAGACTGCTGTCGTCAAGTTGTTGATTGTGTTCTTCAGGTCTCCCCCGCGGACTCGCCGATCATCAGCCTCCAGTGTGGGCAGTGGAGGTGCCGGCCGGACCGACTCACTGGGAGTGGTACCGACGCCACCCCCGCCGCCTCCACAGCAGCCGCTGACGCCTGGAGGCGGCACGGGACTGCGGTCTCGCTCTCCCACCCCCCGGCGCTCGCTGGCGGCTCCGCAAAACACAGCCGCCCGCTCCAGGTCCCGGTCACCAGGCAACAAGACGCAGCAGACACTCTCCCCCGGAGGCGGCCGCAGCAGCAGACCCCCCAGCAGACCTACCAGCAGACCTACCAGCCCCTGCGTGGGCAGGCGGGCCCGCGAGCCCAGCCCTGCACCGCCCCTCACAGCCACCAGCACCACCGCGACCACTGCCGACGCCCACAACGACTCCGGCTCCGAAGTGTCCGACGAGGGCTACCGCAGCCTGGGGCACGTGGGGGCGGCCAGCTCGCCTCCGGCGGGCACCACCGCGGAGGACGGCGTGCTCGTCAAGGTCGTCTCCGTCGAGGACGCTGAGCCGGCTGAGGCGCAGGAGTGCAAGGACGGCGGCGGCGTCGTCGGATGCTGAAATCCAAGGTAACGCTACAAAAACATTACAAGAGTTTATCATAAAGAAACGAAAGCACTATCTACCAGCCAGTTTAGCGCCTCCATATAGGCATATAGGCTGCTACTTGGAAAGCAAAATTACAACTATTGGCCGAAGCAGGAATGATGTTAAAAGCAGAATAGCACTAGCAAAAAGAGCCTTCAGAAACAAGATAAATCTTTTAGCTTCAAATATTGATCTAGGACATAGAAAGAACTTTTTTTTAGAATCTATGTGTGGAGCAAAGCATTTTATGAGTTTAGAAATACCAGAAGGAAAATTGAAGCATTTGAAATTTGAATGGATACTTTCCCGCGTACTGTTGCAATAAAATCCGCTCGGGTGTACAGTCGGATAGTGTTGTATAAACACGACGTTTCGACAGCTAGTTCTGCTGTTATCATCAGGTATCAGGTCCCTTGTAGCTGTTGCAAGCTGACTGTCACCACCTAGACTGGCTTAGCCTCCTATAGAACTTCCTTTATATCTTCCTGAAGGTGTAAAGGAAGTTCGATAGTAAGCTAAGACAGAAGGTATAAAGGAAGTTCGATAGTAGGCTAAGGATGACGGTATAAAGGAAATTCGAGAGTAGGCTAAGGATGAAGGTATAAAGGAAGTTCGATAGTAAGCTAAGGCTGAAGGTATAAAGGAAGTTTGATAGTAAGCTAAGGATGAAGGTATAAAGGAAGTTCGGTAGTAGGCTAAGGATATCAGTATAAAGGAAGTTCGATAGTAGGCTAAGGATGAAGGTATAAAGGAAGTTCGATAGTAAGCTAAGGCTGAAGGTATAAAGGAAGTTTGATAGTAAGCTAAGGATGAAGGTATAAAGGAAGTTCGGTAGTAGGCTAAGGATATCAGTATAAAGGAAGTTCGATAGTAGGCTAAGGATGAAGGTATAAAGGAAGTTCGATAGTAAGCTAAGGCAGAAGGTATAAAGGAAGTTCGATAGTAAGCTAAGGCTCAAGGTATAAAGGAAGTTCGATAGTAGGCTAAGGATGAAGGTATGAAGAAAGTTTGATAGTAGGCTAAGGCTGATGGCATAAAGAAAGTTCGATAGTAGGCTAAGGCTTATGGTATAAAGGAAGTTCGATAGTAGGCCAAGGATGAAGGTATAAAGGAAGTTCGATGGTAGGCTAAGGATGAAGATGTAAAGGAAGTTTGATAGTAGGCTAAGGATGACGGTATAAAGGAATTTTGATAGTAGGCTAAGGCTGAAGGTATAAAGGAAGTTCGATAGTAGGTTAAGGATGAAGGTATAAATAAAGTTCGATAGTAGGCTAAGGCTGATGGTATAAAGAAAGTTTGATAGTAGGCTAAGACTGATGGTGTAAAGGAAGTTCGATAGTAGGCTAAGGCTGATGGTATAAAGGAAGTTCGATAGTAGGCTAAGTATGAAGATATAAAGGAAGTTCGATAGTAGGCTAAGGATGAAGGTATAAAGGAGTCGATAGTAGGCTAAGGATAAAGGTATAAAGGAAGTTCGATAGTAGGCTAAGGATGAAGGTATAAAGGAAGTTCAATAGTAGGCTAAGGATGAAGGTAGAAAGGAAGTTCGATAGTAGGCTAAAATTGAAGGTATAAAGGAAGTTCGATAGTAGGCTAAGGATGAAGGTATAAAGGAAGGTCGGTAGGAGGATAAGCCAGTCTAGGCGGTGGCAGTCAGTTTGCGACAGCTAGAAGGGACCTGCCACCTCATGATGACAGTAGAGCTATCTGTCGAAACGTCGTGTTTATACAACACTATCTGGCTGGATACCCGAGAAGATTTTATTGCATTTGAAATTTGGTGCTACAAAAGAATGCTGAAAATGAAGAGGACTGATAAAGTAGGAACTGAACGAGTTTTGGAAATGATGGGTGAGGAAAGAAAATTCTATAAGAAGAGACAGAATGCTAGGTCATACTTTGAGATATGCAGGATTGGTTAATTTGTTATTGGAGGGAACAGGCGAAGGTAAGAACTGCACAGGAAGTCGGATATTAGATTATATGAAGCAGATAATTGAGGACGTAGGTTGTAAGCGGTATGTGTAGATGAAGAGGCAGTCGAGAGAATAAAGACAGCAAAAAAAAAAAAAAATGCCAATTTTGCCGAGCCCATTTACGTTCCACCATATAGGCTCCAATATACGGACTAACGTCTAAGCACGTACTGATAATAGTTTTCAGGGTGTTTACATTTAGGCAAATGCCACACATTATCCGAAAAGAAGTAGCTACAAACAAGGAGAGGACAAAAGTAGAACTTGAAAGTTTCCGAGCAGTGGATCAAGTCCAGGCAAAGCTTCTTGAGAACATTACAGGAACTAACTGGGTCGGCTGAAATGACAAATATGCAGTTGTGGAAAATGAAGGTCCCTAACATCTCGGGACCACTGACAGTTGCGGAGCGCTTGCCATCTGGTCACGCAGAGAACTGGAACGTCTGGAGGTCCTTGAATCGATTGCGAACAGGAATGGAAGGTTCAAAGGCAAATCTGGTGAAATGGGGTTGTATTGACTCTACCAACATGAAGTATGAATGTGGCGAGGAAATTTATGCTCCAATGCTCTATGTGCCCATCATCCAGCAACGAAACTGATTTGTTTCGAGCAATACCGAATATACGAAATGGATTTAATGTAACAAGTAGCTACAAGGTTTACCTGCGAATTTGATGTTTGTGAAGCTAGAATAAAACATTTTTTATATTGTAACTACGACAATTGATTAAGAAACATCATTAATGCTTAATGCAACTCTATCAATAGGCTCTTAAATACACAGCCATCAATTACTTTATACTACAAAAATCATGGAAGCAGCTAGATTCAGAATACTCTGTCCAACTGGCAAACCTGGAACAAAATTGAATCGGGAATTAATGTGCAGAAGTTATTAACATCGTTGAGGTCTCGGAACAAACAGGTTCTGTCAGCAGCATACGAGTATTAAACAAGTTTTAGAGAGTCAACCTGTTGGTGAATCTCATTTGTTACACACTTCCCAGACGTTGCGCTAATGTATTCTGGTCGATAAGTCCATGCGACTAGTTTCTCAATGTTACTCACTCTCTATGCGGCGCTGTTTCGCCGCGGTCGGTGTGGCGACTGGTATTTAAAGAAAATGTCAAACGGAGGGCGGCGAAACGACAGGTGAGAAGCATTAAAGGTCTGCCAAAGGACGAAGCTACACGATACAGATTCACAATGCTCCTAGTTGGCGCCAGGCTCTATCCTTATGGATCTCAGTGTCTGGAGACTGACCTTAACAAGTAACAAGAATCGATAACCGGGAGTAGAATTCAGATGTAGCCAAGGATGTTTTCTAGAAACCGAACGTTCTTTGTGAACAATAATGCACACTTTATCTGCTGTCACATGATACTAAGAAGGAGAATGATTATCCTCAAGGTTAAAGTGATCACTTTTCCCCCCTTCTATTGGGAGAGACCATTGAAAGAGTGCGTTTAACACAATCTAATGGGATGCAATGACCAGGGAACCCAGGGCAAAGCTTTTCTTTTTTATATCGAGTACGCAAAGAAGCTCCTTGGTTTGCATTAAACGCTAAACTGCAAATCCCTTTTCCCCTGTAAGATTACCGGGTTAAGGTAGGGTAGCCACAACGGAAGCGGATTACGTGGAAAATTGAAATTCTAACACTAGTTTTCAGAATAATCCTACGGGGTCTCCGCCTAATAACCCCATACGCATTTACTTTTTTAACAGCACTGGTAGCAGAAGTCGTTCCCTTTCTTCATCTGATTTAGCACATAACTACTTAATCTCATATGATTGTTAAACATTTACTACAAATTCCTGTGCCAATTACGTATCAATTGATACCGATATCTTGTTAACATTCATCTGTATTAGTTATTATTAGCCCCACTTTTATTCAAACCGTTGCAATATATCATCAGAATCATGAAATTACACAGACGTTATTGCTCATTTTCGTTTCTCCATCTGTCGTTAGAACTTTCTCGTCTGCGATGGCGGCACCAAGTTCTTTTTCTAATTTCTGAAACTGTATCCATTTCTCTAAATTTTAAACAGAGTTTTTTCTGTCGTAAGATTCCTAGAAAGAGAGCGATAACCACCTATCCTGACTAGTTTATACTAATTCAGGATTGAGTAGATATTTTCCTAACTGTAATCGACTATGTGTTCAAATTTTCTGTTGCCAATTCTGTAGACTTTCTTTATCAGCGTCACCGCCTCTGACTAACTTAAAGAAATAAACTCGTTTCGTTAAAGGTCATCAAAGTCAGGACTGACGATAACATTTCTTTAGGTTTATTAAAGAGTTTCTGAAACTATCTTTACTCATTTTTCTCTCCCATTCATGTTTTCATAACTAGGTTTATAGAATAAATAGTATGAGATTGAAGATGTGTTCATTGCTTTTATCAAAGAGGTGACAAAAATCAAGGAACCAAAACTATTTCCAGTCCTCTCCATATACTGTAGAGAGGTATTTATTCAATTATCGTGATATTTCAGACTTTACCTTCGAAAAATCTGTTGTCAGATACCTCATTTTACCGTTCCTACCCTCTGTTCCCTAGTCTGCGTATATAATTTCGTAAACGTTTGATACTACATTTTATACTAACAATAACAGCAGCAAAAAATGTATGCATTCTATTAGACATTCTGTTATCCTCTGATGACTCATTTCCAGTACCAATGCAGCTTTTGGTTCATACTAATCCTTATTTGTTTTCATTGGAAAGGAAAGATTATATGATTTAAATTATGTACTGTTCAAATGTTTGGTATACTGAATTCATATACTTACCACTTTTTTAACTGTGATCACACTTTAAGTAAAACATTTTCCGTATTTCAGTTTCTGGAATGATTTCCGCTTCCTTCACCTCATTCGTCAACCATCTTTTGGAATTTGTAATCAGATCGCTGTCATCTTTTTATCATCTATTAATTCCGGTATCATTTAGGTGAGACAGATTGAGATATTGGTCACGTGTCGTCGGTAGCAACAAGTGTTTGTGCTTGTTGCAGAGCGTCCGACCCTGTGCCGCCACACCTCCTCCTCCGACTCTGTGGTGTCCGCCGCCGACGACGCGGCCCTCAAGACGACCGAGCCGTCTCCTGTAGACGACGCGGACGCCACCTCCGCTCCGCCGTACACGGCGCCGCCCCCGCCCGCCCCCGCCAGCACCCCTCAGCGGCGCCCCAGCAGCACGTGCAGCAGCGCCAGCAGCTCCGCCAGCAGAGACCGCGAGAGGGACCAGCCGCCAGAGGTGACGCTGTCGCCCCGCAGGATGGCCTCGCTCACCGCGCGCCCGCAGACCTCCTACCGCAAGCCCTCACAGCAAGGTACGCACACTCACCAGAGGCGGCTCAAGGTCACTATGTTGACCTTACTCCTACATGCGAAGAGGACATGGTAGTCAGCTCTGATAGGTAGGAGGGGAGGGAGTGGTGAGCCGAGGGGAGGAATCAGGGGAATATGACCTTGAGCTGATAGTTTGGAGTAAATCGGATATATTCTGTTTTGACCTAACAAAGAGAGCAACAAAATTGACCACCACATAGGACAACGGAACCAATAACGCCCATTTCAATTTTAATACATTTGTCGTATAAAATCAAATACCATGAGAGACCATCTTCTCGTCACCGTATAATGAATTTATTAACTTGATGAAATTATTTATATTATAAAATCTATCTTATGTAATTGGGTATCACTAATTTGCTCTTCTCAATTCTGTTTTCAAAGTAGAAATTTATGGTTGAATGAATGTTTTTCGTCTAAAAAGAATTCAAGTTCTGGATATTTGACTAATTTTAGATAGTTCTCATTCCATGGTAGAATGGATGGTCAAAGAACGCCAAGGTATTTACGCAATTCATTTTCCTTTGAGTGATTTAGAAAAACCATAGGAATCCCAAAACGCGTTTTGCTGCACCAAGGTTAGAGCCAGTGACTTTCTTGATGCCAGAATCGAAGATAGCACCAATATCAGAGACTCTGTCTCTATGATTTTGCCATTAATGGTGTCGTTCACGTTCTTGAAGCTCTGCATTTCTTACAGCCAACTAAAGGACTCCTGTTCATTCCGAATAATTCTATAGATTTTTGTCACGGCGAAGAAAAATAGAGACGATTATCTGTTCCGGTTTAAAGCAACCAAGTCTTCTCGAATATTTCAGCATGCAATACATTATTTTTCTATACTATCAACAGCGTTCATTTGGCTCACAGCCATTTCACCCCCAGGATCCATGGGGGTAGGACTCCACACACCCATTCAAACTTTTGGCACTAGGAGGAAAGTGACGGGATCAGCACCATTCTTTACTTTACTTCGAAGTTTCCTCCACGATACTCACTGGACAACAAAATTCCTTGGCCTTTCCTAATTAGCCACACTGCTAAGCCGGTTGTTGCTAGGGCTCTAATGACCCCGTCGTCGACGCGCCCTTAAGCCCTAATAACAACAACAACATCCTTGGCCTTATCGGGGATCTAACGCTAATTGTACGGCCACCCAAATTATTTCTCTTCCAGGACAATTTTTTTGCCAACCAAGTGTTGTTATATATATATAAATTGTGACGAAGCGCACACTCCGGTGGTAATCTCGCTACAAACACCTCAATTAATTTTTATTTAAATTTTTTTCAGCATTTTTCTAAAATATTCATCAATTCTCTTGGCAATTTATTCCAATCCCTTACACCCTTTCCTAGGAAACAAAATTTTCCCACACTCTTATGCCTGAAATCAAGTGCCAGCTTGTGGTCATGGTCATCTTAAACCTTCCATGCACTTCTCTTAATTTTCCAACTAATATCTTTCCATGCTTCGCAACCAATATAGGCCTAGTACACACTGATGACTCTCTTCACCCTTCTTCTATCATCCAATGAATCCCACTCCAGCTCCTGTACCATATTAGTTACCGATTGTGTTTTTTGGTAATTTCCAAAGGAAAACCTGGCAGACTTTCTCTGCATCTCCTCCAAATCCTGTATTTGATACCCAAAATGTGGGTTCGACACTACACCACCATATTCCGGCAGTGGTTTGACCAAAGTTTTGTATTTTAATTCCCTTACTTATCTGGTGCATCGCTTCATCACAGGTGAAGAGCTTTGAACCCTTTCCTTACTACCTGTCCAATGTGTCCTGCCCAGTAAAGTCTGCTGTCAAATATCATGCCGAAGTATTAACATTTCGAGTCTTCAATAAGTAGGTCCGTTTCCAGTTTATAATCATAATCAACCTTTAGCTTTTTATCTCTGTACCTAATAAGCCTGCTCGTTTTTGCATTTATCTTCATGCCATGTTACCCACGCAGCTGGTTATCCTATCCTGATCATCCTACCGAGCGTGGTGAACGGTAACGTTCTGGCCTCGTATTCGGGGGGACGCGGGTTCGAATCCCCGTCCAGGCATCCAGATTTAGGTTTTCCATGGTTTCCCCAAATCGCTCCAGGCGAATGCCAAGATGCTTCCTTCAAAAAGGCCATGGCCGATGGCCGAGTGCCTTCCCGTTCCCAGTCCCCAGTCCAATCCCGCCTCTAATGACCTTAGCATTCGACGAGGCGTAAAGCAATAAGTAAAAAAAAAATATAAAATAAAATAAAATCGATCACCGTGCAGCTGTCTACAGTCGTCTATTGTTCTCATCATTTTATATAACATTATGTCATCTGCCAACAATCTAACTTGTGACAGTAAACCATTAACACAGTCATCCATTAGGATTGCGTGAGGTCTTCACCGCTGTGGTTGTTGGACAGGGTCTCCGCAGCACCAGCCGCAGCCACAGAACATGACCCGCAGCAGGTCCACACTGGGCGCCGTAGACTGCGGCTTCAGCGACGCGCCGGCAGAGCTGTTCGCGCCGGTGGACGCGCGCAGACAACAGCAGCAGCAACAGCAACAGCAGCGGCAGCAGCAGTCGCCGGCGCACAGTGGCGGCAAGTCCAGGACGCCCGCCTCCTACAACAACACGTGGTCCGGCAGGCCCGGCAGGGGCTCCATCAGGGCGCGACCCCCGCTCACGGAGAACACCTTCAGGTGCGCAACACTGACGAAGCAATAGCAACTTGCGCGTGTTCCTTATGCTTCTATAGTGCGCGTCACGAACGATGGCGGCCCAGTTTAACGAGGGTATGCGCATGTACGTCATCACTCTGCCAGTAGCCAATCACATTCAGTAACAATCCAGAGCCTGTCGTGTTAACACGAGTGTTGATGTGAAGTGTACAATTGTAAATCAGTGAGCATTGCAATAATTCCTATTCTAAACAATGGAAGATGAGCAGCACAGGTATAAGGTTCTGCATAGTCGAAGCAGAAAGCAAGATTTTAAAGTATATAAGCATTTTAAGCACGAAGCAGACGCGAGAGGGTCGATCTGCGACGTTGCCAAAGCTCAATAGAGAACTTCTAAAGCGGATGATACTAGCCTTAGAACTGTACTGCGAATAGTTAAACGCAACGTCGGATAAACCCTATTTCTCTCTCTCTCTGCGCGACCCGCCTTCGTTCGTGACACGCACTATAATATCTTTTGTTTCCACTAATCTCTAATTAGCTCAGATATGAAATGAACTTCTTAAGTGAAGCTTCTTTGGACACGGTAGGGACAAATCTGTTAGTGTTACGTGTAAGCGCGCATGCTCCGCGACGTTCTGCGCATGTGTTATTAAATTTCTGCGCATGCGCACTTAACGACACTTTGACGAAAGCAGCTACTCATGTTAAACAGCGGATCATATTAAATATTAAACATATACACTTATCGTAAAACTTTGACTATAAAAGTACATCATACGAATTCACCAAATACAACTGAAGTAGAATAATAATAATATTAATAAATAATAATATAAATTAATAGTAGTAATAATAATAATAATCGTCAACATAATATTTGTAAATATCTATATAATAAAATATTATTCATTTGTTACAATCAAAAATTTTACTTTCTGATGTCTGTCTCATCATATTGACTGTAAGAACGCTTATCAGATAATTTTGTTCCAGTTATTCTCTGATATAAAAGCTCGATACACAAAACACAGACTAAGGCTCGATGTAATAAATTTTAATATAGAAAGGTGTGGTTTAGCTTTTTGATAAATTTATTTGTTTACGATAATAACTTTCTATTTACTGTACAAATGCGATGGAGCTAGTATCGTCCGTATACTTGAGTGGAAAAGAAATATCAAAAAATACACAGAAATACACAGAAATACACACGAAGAATACACAGTGAGTATGACTCATTAAAGTTTCACTTCTTGCAAGTGTACACACTCATACACGCAATTTACTTTTTATATTGCAATATGTTAGCGATAATCATCATAATCATTATTTGTTGGTCCATAATTGTGCTATACAACATCAGATGCCAGACTGACACAACGACCAAAACACTGATTTTGCGAGAACTTACTTTTACCACAAGATTATTCACTAATAAACCCAAAAGAACGAGGTGAGGTTACTTTATACTCGGATTCTTCTCGACACATAAAAATTAGCAATGTACAGATTGCTGTTTTTATTCTGCCTTGAGGTATGCGTTGCTCAGGTTGTATGATCCCCGTATGAGTTTGCACATGATAACTTAGTGATATAAAAACATAGAAGCTGACGCTGGAAGAGACATCTTGCCTTAACAAACAGGTAGAAGTACGGAGACGAATATAGTTGCATCAATACAAAAATTCAATTGAATCATTCCGTGATTAGGACCCTCATCATTTTAAAGAAATTTGAATAGCGGTAACTCAAAATGTACGCTGAAATAATAAAAACGCCAGGACAGTAGTAATTCAACCGAATTTACCTTCACTGACTATATCGTGATGTCAAAATAGTGATCATACACTAATGCTGAAACTGTTTCGGAAAACTGACCGGACACATATCTCTTTTTGAGAAACAATACTTTTTTCAATCATCATATCTTAGAACAGATCACTCATTAAAATCGAAATGGGAAGTCGTGAAATGTGTGGATAGGAAAATAATCACTGCGATATTTCAGGATGTCATATTTTTCCATTAGGAATTGAATAAGGAACCGAATCAATTAATGACCAACATTTTTCAGTTATTTCTTTAAAAAAATATCTTTTGAGCTGGTTGCAAATTTTTTGTTTCACTGCATATGGATGTTTAACGTGAGACGCTTGTTCCATTTAAGTGTAAAATAAAATTAAAAATTTTATCTAAGAAGAATGCGCTATTTTCTTACAATCACAAATGCCTCACGTCTGGCTGCAACTCGGGAAGATTCAAATGCATATTATGAAAACACAGCTACACAGTATGTAATATGGTCGTTGTATAATTTAAAACATATATCGGTAGCGGCGGCCACTTTAATATATTATTGCCGTTTGCAGCCGATCTTCGGTACAACGTCGCAGCCTTGGCGCCTACGGTGGCAGCAGGTCCGGCAACACGAACAACAACAACCACAACAGCGCGCCGCCCAGCCCTCGTAGACAACCAGCGGGCCACGCGTCCGGGAAGGGATCGCTTCCCGCATCGCTCACAGGATCACCCACCAAGGTGTCGCCGCTCATCGAGGAGGTAGGCAGCCTCACAACCTGGCGACGATATAAATAAACTCTTCTCGGGCTTTTTACGCGGCTGGAAGCCCGAGAAGAGTTTATTTTCATACAACGCCCTCAAAAACTTAGATCTTACAGACGACGCTATGTTAACACTCCAGTTGCTCGTAACTATCGCCCAATATGATTTTAAACCAGACAGATAACCTCAGAATAGTACTGGAACCTGAGTCCTGATTTATGGGTGAAAAAGTTCTGAGTAGAACGTTTTTTCTTTCAAAAATAATTTTACTCGCTATACTAAATTATCGCGCATCCTTTTTCACAGATCACTGTACTCGTTCGATTTAATCGAACGCAATCCTAAAGTAAGAGGTCGATCTGACTGAAACTTTGTGTGAGATTCGTCAAACGGAGCGTGGTGGGTGAGAGGTAAAGCTCTGACCTGGCATTTGCGAGGATGCGGGTTCGAATCCCCGTTCGCCCATACAGATTTTTCATGGTTTCCCCAAATAAGTCGAGACTAATACCGGGATTATTACTTCGAAAGGCCATGGCCGAATTCCTTCCCATTACTTGCACTCAGTGATTTCAGCTTCTAATGACCTTGACGTCAACGGTAAGCCAAAAAAAAAAAAATTCTATACGTATTAGTGGCGCCTCCTCATAGACTTTACATAAACGTCACTCACCGTAGCGTATCATTAGCATTTCGTATTAATGAATTTATTTCTGACAGAACATTTAGCGAGAAGTGTCGTAAGCCAAATTTCGCTGCCTATTGAACCGCTTTTCCCACAGGCTCAAAATGAAGGGCTAATTCTTCCGGAACAACGGTATTTTTTTTTTTACTATAACGCTGCGCTTATCGTAAAATCATTAATGTCTGTTATCAGAATAAATCATTACGTTCCTGGAACCTGGATGCCTACGTGCGTATGTACAGAATGACGTCACTGCAGTCGCGTCCTTGGTCGGGCGCGCCTGGTGTTTCTTGTTGGCATCGACTTACGACCCGTGGCAAGCCCACACCTGTTAAGCGCAGTACTGGTTTCCTCGCCAAGGATTTGCATGTATTACAGGCCTCAGTGCTTAGCACATCAAGCGTAAAAGTTCAAAAAGAAATAACCCAACTAGTTACATTGTTCGTCTGTCACATCGGCTACTTAATTGCAAATAAATTGAATTCATAGCTAAAAATAATTCCTCTCTGTGAGAAGATTGCAGGATATTGAAAAGTGGAGACCTCCTACTTGAATTTCCGCCAGTCAGAAATTTGTAGACGCTATTAGCCTACTCTTTCGATATCTTAAAGTTTGTTTTATACGTCCATTACGTACCGCTAAAGCAGACCTACAGCTTATTGTAAAATTGGAGTCTTGCAACGTTCATGGCATGACTCGCATACAGAAAACAAGTTTTATCTGAGGTGAAAGCCAATATGAAGGCCTGGCAAGAAAAGGATTAAAAAAATGTAAGGTAAAGGTTCCTAGGGTTCCTGTCGCTTCCCGCAGGATTCACGGACAACTTTCGCCAACTGCTCAACATGACAGTTCCACATGAGATCGAAAGAACTTGAATAATGTTATTGATTGAGACAACAACCAGCGTCGTAGCTTTAAGAGTTCAGAAAATATAGTTCGAGCTTCCAGTGCGCATTATGTCACGGCCCTACTTGATGTAACAAATACAACGAACCTTTGGCTATTGACTGACATTTGTTTGGGAGCAGATGCAAATACTGAGCGTGGAGGGCGAACGGTTCGGGAGGACGCGGGTTCGAATCCCCGTCCGGGCATCCAGTTTTGGGTTTTCCATGGATTCCCCAAATCACTCCAGACAAATGCCGGGATGCTTCCTACAAAAAGGCCATGGCCGAATTCCTTCTCGTTCCTTGTCCCCAATCCAATCCCGCCTCTAATGACCTTAGCCGTCGACGAGGCGTAAAGCAATAATTAAAATAAATAAATAATAAAAGATGCAAAGAAATATTCACGGTGAAAATAAAATAAAAATAAGAAGTAGCATTTAGAAGGGTCAGATCTGATTTAGGGCATAGCGTGTCGGCCCAACTTTAATTTAGCAATGTTTCCAAAGATGGCGAAGTGCGGAGATAAACTTATCCATTTCCGAAGAGCACACCTTAGAGTTTGATCTGCGAAAATGAGTGTATCTTATCAGCCAAAGGTCCAATATATCTTTAACGGACCTCATACATTCTCAGTAATATGAAATATCATCATCTTCATTGTCCTAAATCAGGTTTTCACTTGGCAGCTTTCCATGCGTTCCTGATTTCCGCCCTTTTCTTTAGGTCCACGTTATTTCCGTTTCCCTTGACGTCATCTATGACGTCTCCCTATTTCTTCCTCTCATTCTTCTCACACAAAGTAGACCTTCCAAAGCACTGGCTAACAAGCACTCCTCACTCAATGAGTGTCCATCCAGTTCTTCTTTTTTTCTCTTATGATTTTCTTTCTCTCACCAACCTGTTCCAGCACTTAAACATTAGTCAAATTTTCCATCCAGCTTATCCTCTCCATTTTCCTACACACAAACGCTTCTGTTCGTTTTTCATTTTCTCGTCTGAAATATGGAAGAAGTAAAAGTAGAAACGATACAAACATTAGCCTTAATAGTTACGTTAATACAAAGATTCTTTCACCAAAATTTAAAAGTCAATAGGGAATGTTGAGTGATGGAACAGCGTGTCTCAGTGACCTAAGTCGCATTTACTACCTTATGAATTGCAGATATCTGAAATGTACACGTAGATGGAAAGTAGGGAAACTCTATGGATTTTGCAACGACCGGGAAGTTCAGTCCCCCTGCCTGCCGTTACTCATAACAGGTACTTGTCAGGCCTTGGGCTGTGACAGCCGAAACCCGTCATCTGTCGAAAATGAAGTCGCCGTGGCGGTCTTAACCAGGCAGCGCAGTCTTGGTAATTGAGGCTCCACGAGGGCAGTAATTTACCCACGCCTCGCTTGTTAGGACCCGTGTCTCTTTTGTCATATCCGTTATTACTCCAAAGGCTGTAGTTTGAACATAAGTGCCAGCCGAACCTCATCCGATATTCCGAAGTTTTGCCTGCAGAAGAGGAACGTCAACACGGATACACTGTACCTGACAATTACCGTGCGCGGAAAACTGGAGGCTCAATAGGTCTCCTGCAGTTATCTTAACTGATGGCAGAAATAAAAAATGGGAGAGCGCAATGAATTTATTACTGCAGTCTATATTCGAAAAGTATGTTACGTTTCACCAAAAATTACCCAACTTGATGTCTGAAATCCCAATCCACGTCAAATAACTCTCCTGTGGATTGCAACGTCTTTCAGTAGGACAATGGAGTACATCAGGGATCATATAAAAGCCTGCTGGTAAATACTGATCAGGTTGGAAGGTCAGTACTCTATTACACCGGTTCTAGCAGCACATACGATTGGGTCAATAAGGATTCAACGTTCTGAAAAATAGAATAAAAAACTTGAAGGACACGAGCCAATTAGTCGGAGTAATTTGGCTCGTCCATAAGAATCGCAGAACAGAATTACCTAACTGATTGAATTGTCTATATTGGAAAATAATCACTGAACGTAAATACGCTAAGATTGAGTATTGTCACCACGCGCTCATATTAAAATACTATACTGAAATTTGATTTATTTTAAAAACCTGACGTCTGAAATTATATTTCTCTGATACGCAGAAGGAAATTTCTTTGCTGGTCTCCGTCAACAATGGTGAAATTTTGTGATAAACCACAGTTCAATAATCGGCACATACCTAGCCACTTGATAGACAATTGCCAAGCGTTGTGGGTGATCGGTAACGTTTCGAATCCCCGTTCCATCATTCAGATTTCGGTTTTCATAGGTTTCCTGAAATCACTCCAGACTTTACGCCTAGTCTACGTCTAGGTCATGAGAGACGGAAAAGGACTGGAGAGTAAGAAATGGAAGGAATTAAGCAAAGGCCTTTTGAAGGAATCATTCGCGCATTGTGGGAAAACATGGATAGTTCAAATCTGCATGGCTGATTGGGGATTCGAACCTGCATCCTCCAGAATGCGTGGTCAGAGCGTTACAGCTCACCAACCACGCTCGGTAAGAAAAAAACAATTAGGTCATTGATTATGAAGTGCGTGAGTAACAATAAAATATTAAACGAGTAATGAAGAATATTTTGCATCTTGCTTCGTCTTTCAAGTAGTACAGTTAGAAGATTTCCAGTGTCGTTTGTAACTATTTTAATTTTCCTTCACGTACATTCAAAACCATACAAGGCAGGTAGAGTTATTGCAAATCTAGTTGTTAGATAACTCTCGGTTTTATGCCAAGGGTACCTGACACAAAAGAAACTAGCTACTGAGCTCTTAACTACTTTATCAAGTTCGCGCGTAGAACGACGATGGAGGTATTCAATAGTTTTGACGCCTTTCTTCCATTAAATAAAGAAGTAGCTAGATCGAAACGTTTCTGAATTACCTAGCGTGGTGGGGGAGCGATTAACGCTCTGGCCTCGCATTCTGGAGGACGCCGGTTCGAATCTCCGTCCGGGCATCCAGATTTGGGTTTTCCCTGGTTTACCCAAATCACTCCAGGCGAATGCCGGGATGCTTCCTTCAAAAGGTCATGGCCGAATTCCTTCCCGTCCTTGTCCCCAATCCCATCCCGCCTCTAATGACCTCGCTTTCGACTAGCCGTAAAGCCTTAAGTTTAAAAAAATTGAATTGTCTTCATTACGACCGAGCCCGCACTGCCTCTTTGTCGCGAGAGTGGCCTATCCTTCACCCAGCTGATGCTAGTACACACTTCGACCTTCCGTCCTGGCTGTTATCTCAGCCGATTGAAGTCTTCGGCAGAGCAAATATCTGCCGTGCACCCGCCAACCTACCCTTTTCTAGAAGCGATTCGGACAATTATTGTACCTCAGTTTCTTTAGGTCTTAGTGACTCTACATGTCTCATATTTCTATTACACATAAATATCAGCAACCATTTCAAACTCACTATATTTCGTTACTGGTCTTAGTTTGGATGTTATTCACATGCAAATTTCACCGATTTTATCATTCATTCACTCACTCACTCACTGGCTGATGATCATCAAAACTCTAAGATACTTCCAGTAGTCATAGAAAGCTGAAATTTGGTACACAGATAAAGTTCTACTCCTAGGTTATAAGAAAAGTCTAAAACTCGTATAAATTTCTTTTACCCTAAATGTGAAATCGCTTTCTACCATAATAACATTATATACCTCAGATTTTGTTTATAGGCGGAGCTTAGAGAGTTTAACTTAAACTTTACTTCCTTCCTCTCCATGCTTCGGAAGTTAGTGAAATTAGTGATATTTCGACTACGACATCCCGACATCAAACTTTGACTGTACTTCCCGTCGTCCTAGATGCAGGTAATTCAGTACAAATACATGGTTGTGTCCCGAAATCATAAGAAAACTCCAGTAATTGTGATTTTCCTCGTATTTATTTAAAGGCATCCCCAAACGGAAAAAAACTTTTGTGCATATTTGCAGCTTAATTTCTTTGCTCTGGTTGAGGCTATATATGTGAAATTTCTTTTATCTATACAGATCAGCAAGTGTAACTACAATCTTAAATTTTACTTTGCTCTTATGATTAGTTTGGAAGTTACTCGCTATTTACTTATGATAGCAGTTAAATCTGCGGCAATCGGCAGCCATTATTTGCAGAGAGCGTGGGATTTATTGGTAACGGACAAAGGTATATTGTAGCCTTGAATCCTGAAATGTCCTTATCCACCGATTTTCAAATGGTTTAATTACACTTGCGCGACGACTCAGAATAAGTTATCAACTTTCAAAAAGAAATGAGATCCCACAAAAACATTTGTAAAAATAGCCCAAATCGCGCGCTTGCACAGAGAAAGAAAGTTACGAGATGTTGTTCTGTGTCAAGTCTACACTTTACAGTCACTATTCACTTCAATTTCTGAAACATATGGTTCTTGTTGGTGCTATAGATAGTTTACTTTATTGGAAAAATTATGGTGACTTGATTATTAAGAATGTCACAGTTTCTACTGAGGTGAAAGCCATAATATTTGTGATTTATTCTAAAACTTGTCGAACCGGAAAGACATGCGACGGAAATCGTGGCTATTTTTAATTTGAAAGATTGATAGAGCAACACGTTTAATGTATTTATATGGGTTTACTAAAACGTGGCATATATATATTTAGCCAGCAGATTTTTTAAAAAAATTATAAAAAAGTTCAATAACACAGCGAGAACCCATTCTGTTTCAAAAAGTGAGTGCAAGCTGTAAAGTGTAGACTTACATCAGAACATTTCATAACATTTTGTCACTGCATAAACTTGGCCCAATTTTAGAAGAATTGTTTGTGTAAAATGCAGGGTGACTGTTAAAGGACTTTACAACTTTGGAATGATATGGAAATTTATTACAGAATCGGAAGATGTGTCATTTTTTAGCAAACAACCTCAAGTTTCACACAAAAGTGTCAAGTGTCATTTTGGTTCGATGTGTCTTCCAATTGTCAAGCAGCAAACATCCCACCGGTAATCAATTTCTTCCCAGACTCGTTGCAGCAAATCGGGCGTAACTTGTGCAACGGCAGTGCAGATTCAATTTTTTCAGGTCGGCCAAATTGTTTGGTAGGGAAGGGACATACACACAATATTTAATGACTCCCCAGAGAAAGAAATCCAGTGGTATCACGTCTAGGGAGCGAGGTGGCCATGTGATTGGCCCTTCAAGGCTAATCCACCCACCCGGGATACGATTATCGGGGTAACCTCAAATTTCCGTGAGGAAATGAGGTGCTGCATCGTCTTTCTGGTAGTAAAACATAGCATCTCGGTCATATTCATCGATCTGTAGAGTTAGAAAGTTTTCAAGCATATTCAGATACACAATACCAGTTACAGTTTTCTTCATTAAGAAGAAAAAGCCGTACACTTTCAATTAGCTAAAGGCACAAAACATCTGCTTGGAGGTTCTTTAGCCAATTTGGTGCGAAATTTACGCCGAACAGTTGTTGCAAAGTTCGTTTCATGAGACCAAAACACACAGCGAGCAAGCACCGTACCAGTGAAAGTAGCCATTTTAATTGTGCACTACGTTGGCGCTTCTGGTGGCGGAATTGTGTACTGATGCACTACGTGTATCAAAATTGAGTTTGTTCGCTACATCTACTGATTCTGTAATCTCAACAAATTTCTATATCAAGTTGTAAAGTCCTTTTTGATTCACCCTGTATATTCTTATTGAAATATTATGTATCGAAACCAATGTTGCCACCTTACGAAAACAAAAGTCGCTAGACCTGGTCTGAAAACTCACTAGATTGCGCGATATTTAGAACTAAAAGATTCGCTAGAAATCGCTAAATAAAATAAATGAAAATCGTAAGGTAAGTAATTTAAAAATATTTTAATAATTATTACTTTCATTAAATAAAACATAACATTTCATTAAAATCAACTTCAAATTTCTTCAGTCGGTATTTCTCCTTCGTCGTCTTGCTCTATCGCTGAAGTTGCAGAATCAAGGATTAGATGAATCGTCAGTCTTAGATTTAAAAGAATATTTATTAACTGCAGCAATCACATCAGCCGGAAGCTAGTAACTGTAGCGAGGATTTCACAATTTTTAACTAATTCATTATTAAAGAATTCTATCAAGAGTATTTACAGCAATCCCATTTCTCAAATTGTTTTTAAGAATGTGTACTGAAAATCGTTTCTGCTGCGGCATTCGAGAGAGAAAGTGATTGAATATGGCTAAATCAGATAACTCCAGAAAGATATTTATTCCAGCAGCATTCATGTATTGGGTGAGCCATATTTCGTTTACGCCATTGTTTATCCAAGTCATGATAGAGGCATTACCTACCCTAGTTCCAAACAAGTTTTTCGAAACTTTGCGAGATTGAATATCAGTAAAAATTACCAAATATTTTTGTAGCGGTAACATATTTAAGAATATCGCTTTTGAGCTTCAAAATCACTAAATGTAAAGACAAAATAGGTAAGGTGGCAACATTGCTCAGCACAGGGGAGCGTAAAATTTGAGCGTGTTCGTACATAGTAAGCCGCGTGGTGTGCGCCTTTCATCTTTTACCGCCTGGCGGTGGGTCGAGGCTCGCCGTATGCGCCGTGGGAACGCACCTGTACAGCAACAAGGTCAGGCGCTAATCTATCGTTTGATGTGTCCCGGCAGGTGCTGTCTGTGAAGGAACTGGACAACGATGTGACGGTGCTGAACAAGATGCGGCAGATAATCCGCCAGTACGCCGACCTGGTGGGCGACGCGGCAGAGCCGCCGTCGGAGGAGCTGGACCTGACCAGCGCTTGGGTGCACGGCAACGGCAGCTTGCCGCGCAGGGCCGCCTCCGTGTGCGGCTCCTCAGAGTCGGGCTCCGTGGTGCACAGCCCCCGCAAGGACTCCAAGGGCAGTCGCATCCCCGCCCCCGTCGCCGTGGTGTCCTACGGCAGCAGGCAGCTCGACAGTTGACTACCGCCGGACTCGCTGTCCCGGGGCTGCAGGAAGAAGGACGCCCCCAGCCGCCGCTGAATCACTCGTCACAGCCGTCCCGAGCTCGCTTGGTGTATACTCATAATCTCTTCGTCTCTTTTCCTTCCAGCCCATCACATTCCGAACGCGACTAGCATTTAACACTTTTCCATTCCGTACCTTTGTTGGCAGAGCAACAGGTTGTTATTTCCAATGAGACCAATCAATTTAACTCGAATCTAATATCCAGAACGACCACGATAAACTTGGCACCCTGCCATCAAATGAGA
This sequence comes from Vandiemenella viatica, assembly GCA_031002005.1. Lineage (NCBI taxonomy): Eukaryota > Metazoa > Arthropoda > Insecta > Orthoptera > Morabidae > Vandiemenella > Vandiemenella viatica. The sequence goes on from CM061914.1 coordinate 124,761,127, forward strand.
ACTGATTTCCCCTCACGAGATAAAATACTGAGACGTTCAAGCTCATCTCTTTGCCCGTGTGTGGTAATACAGAATTCTGCTTCCAACCATCCGACTCAGAGGACAGATTATCACTATTATTTAGCAACTATTCTCTCTTCAAATTTTTCATTTTACGAATCGCGTTATTTTCCGATTCATACACCTCAATGGAGTGGCCTAGTGAGTCAGTGGTTTAGGCGTCTGACTGGAGATCGGAAGGTCCCCGGTTCGAGTTACCGTCTCGGCAAAGATTTTCGTGTACCCTTAATCCGACCTTCACCTCTGAAACAACTTGCTATGTAATATGAAGTACACCAGATAGCTTCGGTGATTCGGATTCGATGTTAAACTATAGCTCCCCTTTACCCGGTAGGATTATCGGGTTAGTTTAGATAAGAAGGAAAGGAACTGGTCACCCTATACCTCCAGTAACAGGCTAAGTACATTTCCTTCGGCAGGATACAACCACTACCTCAATGGTTGCCTTCCTCTGTAATTTTTCGTTTCGTTCTATCTCTTCGGTATTCCGTCGAGAAGAAGTATTTGTCTGATCAGCTGATCTTTTCTTTCCTTTACTTTCTTCTGAATTTTTCAGATCTTAATATAACTGCTTCATTTCAACTCATAATTTTTTAGCCTGCTTCTAAAACATAAGGTCTCGAAAGCTAGTTGCTTTTACCCGTGAAAGTGCTATCTTTAATACTCTGCAAAGTCTGTTACTACAAGAGCGACATTTGGGCGTTGTTTACTGTTCCTTAAATGTGTGGAAGGAAACTAAAGTTATTCTTTTCCAAGTATTTCTACACACCAAGCCAGCTTGAGACTCGTTATATTTTTAGACCCTCCTGTATAGGATTAAATATCCTCTTATGGGCTCAGAAATTTTACTGTAGCGAATTTACATTAATAATTTCTTTTTCCAGTTTACTTGAATGATATAGCAAAAAGACAGCTTCTTTCCACTCGACAGAAACCGTGATTTTTTTTATAACTACTGTTGAAGGTTGTTGAAATAATACTTATACCTGTGCATATTTTAATGTTTAAACCCTAAGAATTGATTAAACTACTCTGTTCTGTGAATTCTCCGCTTGTATATTAGGGGGAAAAATTGGTGGAATATGGCTGCTTGAAATACGTAGACGAGAGTGAAAACTTTATATTTTTTATTAGTTGTTTACAAATACCACTGAAGTCTACCAAGGATACAATCATGCTGAAATTTACTTGATATTATTTCGCGTTACTCTGCAAGTTGGACGCGGCATGAATATAAATTTTTCTGTGTCGTGGCTTTCACAGATCGTCCTAGCTTGTACGAGCTCTGCTTAGCTAAGTTACCATTATATTTACTGATTTGTCGGACCTCCTTGCAAATTCAAATTAAGTCAAATTTTAAGTTAACGTTTTGTTTCAATCAGTTATTAAACTTCGTCGTGGAAAATAAATTATTTCTTAGGTATGAAATTTTCTACGCCAGACGCAAGGTTGAGTCCATTTACTATCGGTATTGGCGCAAACTTAATTACTGTTATAACTGCATTCAGTACTTCAAATAATGTATGGAGCCATTGTTGAATCTCGTTGTATATCAGGTACGTTCCATTTTAACTTTGAAAGGCTGAAATATATTTACCCGTTATCATTTCGTAACAAAAGTTTCTGATTCCATCGTCGACAATGCAGATTTATTCCCTCCCGTGAATAAAGCATTTGGTGCTAGCTTTTTTTTGAAAGCAATTTACGGTATCCTTGCCGTAAAGGAAGAGATGTAGAGAGAAAGGAAATTCTCTGCCAATCCAATTCTTTGGTCGAGTTTTCCAAAGATTATCTCACCAGTTTGTATACCTGTCCCAAAGATTAATCAATCAGTCGCACTCGATTTGCCAGAAAGGATTCATCTTTGTGTATATTTATATATAGGCATGTTGTAATTAGTTTACATTTGTTTAATTGTTTACTGTAAGTAGCATTGTCTTGAAGCCATAATAGTGAAGGAACCATGTTAGTACATAAATTGGAAACTACAGTTTCTTAAATCCCGTGGATACCAACAGTATAAAATACTTCCATACTCTTATGGCGTTTTGGCGACCATTAATTATATAAATTCCATACTAAGGTATTGTAAATATTATTTTGTTTATTAATTTTAGGATCTGTTGGTGTAGGATTAGTAATATTGTTAATTGCGCCGTTTAATTAGATTTTTACAGATTTAAACCGTTGCTAGATTATCTTAGAATACTAATGTTAATTTTTTGATAGTTGGTTTATATTTTATAGCTTCGTTACTGCAACTTGCCAATTATTTGATAATCTGTGTCACAGTTATGAGAGTAAATATAATTGTTATCTAACAATATTGACAACAATCGAGTGAATGGCTTTTTTATTGTTTTTACAAGTATTTGTGAACGTTACGTTGTGTTTCTTAGAACCATGTGAGTGTGTTATTAAGAACAAATATTGAGTCTACTAAGCTTTTTACTCAATTAAATTTCGCTTTGACGAAACACTTGCTGGCTTACGTCTACATATTTAAATACGTATTACTGTTTTACGAGCGTTAATGCATTTAATTTAGATTGTTAGAAATATAACGTTCATGTTTAAATGTTCTTAATGTGAAATTTAGTAAACATATATTCGTAGTTTATAGGTACACCAATCTGGTAATTAATCTGGTAATTATTCCTGCCATATTTTGTCAGATGTTTTATTGAATATTTAAACAGATTTTTTGTGAATGAATGCCCAGCAACTTGTCAAAGGTGTACGTATTTGTTATGTTCCGCGTACAGTGTTCTATAATCATTACGTTCAAAAGCTTTTTCTCATATTTCTCTTTATGAAATATTAATACCACTGTTATATTTCACTACAGTAAATAGTTTTTTTATAAATCTGAAATATGAGCAGCCTAACAGAAGCCTGGAAAAAATATTAAGTATAGCAATAAGCAGAAGAATTAATGTGATATGTATAACATATTGATACGGCTTTAGAGCACCTCATTTTTAATGGTGCAAATATTTGATATAGATAATATTTTGATGGATATCTAGATTAACTTTAAGAGTTTACCGTCGGAATGTTTGAGCTGATATTAGTTCATTTGAAGTTTTAAAAAATTCTTCCCTTCAATGTTTTGAACAAAATATTATGCTGGAATATGTTTTGATTCAAAAAGCACCAATTTAATGTCATTAATTTAAAACATTCCTTTATTGAAGAGAAAGTGCTGAATTCTAATGTACAATAGCCTACATTTTACACTTGTTGATGAACTGATGTAAATGACTGATGTTCTGTGCCTAGAATTATAGTATTGTAACATTACAATAACATTAGTTTTTATAATGACAACATTTCTTTCTTGAGACAGTGGTTTCTCTTTTATCCCAGAGTGGAGTGCTCAAGAATTTGTACCAGGCTTCATATTTCTAAGAACAAAATTTGTAGATTTCAAAACGTGAATCTTGTGACTAGGAAAGTAAATATTTTAAAAATGACACTTAATGATTAAGATACAAAATAAATTCAGCGTTAATTCTGCAAGTCTTTAATAATTGCATTACACTCACATCAAAAATTTCAATCGATTCAAACTAACTACACTTTTGTAATTAAAGTATTAAAGGCTCTTTTAAACAAGTTTTTTAATGGCAATCATCTTTCAGGAATGACTATGACTGATTGTTAACTTTAAATTAACGATATGGGATTATGGTGTTATTCTTCCATTACACTCAAATCATATCGGATTTGTATATTTTTGTATTTATTATACTGAGTTTCTCATTAATACGAACCATTTTTCCAGTGCAAAGACATGTAACCTATGTGTAATCTTATTTTTTTTTCTTATCGTTTATGTTGCCTCTATTATACAATCATTACATAACGATAATTTAATAAAATTTGCTTTTATTACTACCTGCAGTTGTTATTTTATTCGTCTATTCCCATAAAACCCGTTCCCAGAAGAAATTATATTTGTTTTACGTATTATTTTACTTAACTGCTAATCTTTTAAGTATAGTGAAATAATGGATACATTGAGCAATAAATAAGAACCCTTGCAATGGTAACAAACTATCAGCTCTCTTCAAGAAGTAAAAAAAATCGATAACGTAGATAGCTGTTGCCTCTTATAGAACAAAAAATGTTGGTAAGTAGCTTCTAAACCAAAGAGATCGTGACGTAATTTGAACGTTAGATTTTCATTAAAATGATTTTTGTAATATACTAGTTCACTTCCTTAGATACGTCCCAAAAACCAATATCATGACGAATAACACAAGAACTAATTTCTAGTAGTAATATTATCAATGTAATTACAATATACTATTCACCTACATAGATTTCATTACAAGATTTTAAATAAGGAAGATACAAACTAAACCAAAAATCATTATAACTTCTAACAGTAATTTAGATATAGAAACACAAAATTGAACATAAAATCCGGTCACACTGAATACTTCTTTCTCTGCGACCATTTAGCCATCTCCAATTTTATGTTGAACTAAGTACTGTGTCAGGCTGATATCATGTAATTTTGAGACACAATGGTGAGGACAACACAAGATAAACACAACACTTAATTAAAACCACCCATTCCTGAACTAGATCATCCGGAAATGCAACACTACGACCTAATTTCTAGCGTACTTGCATACAGAAAACGCTAAATTTTATATTAGTTCATTTGTTACGTATCTCAAAAATACAGAAATAGATCAACACTCTCGTTAGCCAGAGTTTTAAATAGTACATCCGTACGTTAATTTGTTCTTTGTTTGGATATCACAAGAAACCTGTTATATTGTCTTAATATCAACAACATCTTCGTTGTAACCATATAGATTTTCTTTTTCGGATTCTAAAAGGACAATTGGAAATGCCAGGCAAGTACCGAACGAACAGATCGTAATGTTGTATCAGGTCATTCACTTGACAACTTAAAAATTAAATTAATTTTAGTATACCCTTTCAGCTATCTTTTGTGTACCCATAAATTTTAATTGGCACACTGCAATAATTTTGGTTTCTAAGAGCGGCTTTTCGCAAATGTGAACGTAAATAGATAATTTCTAGCTTTTTAAATAGAGCTGGCTGCGTTACCAGTTCTCATGCGTGATGTGAGTGCTTGTTTATTCTAAGGAAAACAAGGACTAGTAAAACTTTATTTTTATAAAGCTTCTAAGACAGCCTCCCAAAAGAAGTGGAATTGCAGCACATGAATCGTAAAGAATCTACTCTTCGATTTAAAGTGTTATTCAGAACATAATAACTGATTTTTTACGGGTATGGGACGTTGACCTACTAGTTTCTTGGACTAGAAGAATGTCATTCCTACCCGCATCAAAAAAGAAAATTAGACGCAGGATAATCCAAAAAACCAAAGCATCCCAAGGAGGAAGTTCCTGATTCAGAAATCCACAGTTTGCTCTGATTTCGAAGGGATCGTTGATTCGCGTTGCTGTATTTTCTTTAATTATGGCTGCAATCGTCTTTTCGAAAACAGTAGACAGTTGATTGAATAATACTGCGAATAGCACTGAGCTGAAAGGTAAAGACAACAAGTTCTATTGCTGAGGCGCCCATATTTCATTTTCAAAATATCTTTTTGCCCAACAATCATTCTTTCTTTGCCGCGTTAAGTGTTGTGGAAGGAAATGTTGATCGTGGTTTGGGAAACTTCGCAATAAGAAAATTGGCCGTTGAGAAGTAATTCAGAACAAACGTTGCAGGAGTTCTTCTGTATTTCGAACACACAAAGGATTCCTTGGCCATAGGGAGAGAAAAAGTTGATGGAATTCTTTAATTACTCCGTGGATCAAAACAAGAAACTAAGGCACTGCTAGCGGAGTTCTCATAAAACACAAGCAGACTACTCCTGAGAATACAGGACCTTATTGTGACACTTCAGATCAGTGGGAAAGAAATTAAATCAGAGTATAATGAAAATGCAACTGAAGTTCGAAGATGCAAGAGTGGAATATAAACTATAGGATTAAGAGACTGCACGGAGAGACATGAAAAAGCGAAGGTGGAGGTATGTTGTAAGAAGAAAGACATACTAACGAGGAAAGTTATACATATAGTGATTGATGAAATCCGTTCGTACATTCCGGAATAGAGAACATGACGTTGAGTTCGATGCTTGTAGACGTTGTCCGTGAATAGTCAGTCACTTGTTTTGGTGTTGAAATTAGCGGACACCTGCTGAGGTATACAACAACTTCGCCTCAGTTTCTTCCACTTAGGACTTGGTCGAAGAAGATACCATTCCAAATGGAGATAGCTGTGTGTAGGGAACGGGAAATAAATCTGTCATGACATTTAAGAAGGAACCGTCTCGCCATCACCCTGCTGTTATATGGGAAACAATAGGAAACTGAATGGTGGAATTATCGAACCGAGGTCCTTTCTAATGATATAACCGCTCACCTACCAGAGTGAGTACCTATCTCATAATTAATTGAGAAGCTGTTGGTAATGACATCAATAATTGAGGATACCTTAATGTTTTCTTGGTTAAAGTACTCGTTGCATACCACTACAATTACTTAATCCATTCACAGAAGCTCGTCATTTGAAGGTACTTTATAAGACGTATTGGTTATTGAACGGTCCTTGTCTTAGCAGTATTAATGATCTTTGGTTTTTCACGTTTGCTTATCAAGGTGGGTGGGTGGGATGTTGTGAAAGAGAGAGACGATGTCTACAATACTTTAATTTGCGTAGGGTAAGGTTGCTGTGACATTATAAGTTCTTCACATCTTTTGAATGTAGAGACTTCTCTCTTCCTGTGCTCCTGGTATCTCTTTATGAACTAAATCGAACACGTTCCAGCATTTCAGAAATGACAACTTTAAAAAATGAACCATTCCATGCAAAATCAGTTTATTTAGCAACTGTATTTTTATTAATTTTAACAAATGGACATACACCTAAATACATTGTATTATTTTATTTCATTACTGTGAATTTTCTCATTGAACCGATGATACTCTGCCACAGTCACAGGAAATACCCAAACAAGACTGACGCAACAGGTATTTAAAACCACCAAAGCTATAAATCGGACTTAAACTAGCAACCGACCTTGGTGGATGAATATTTAATCTTCAGGCCTGGTACTTGGAAAGACACGAGTTCAATGCCCGCGCAAGGTCTTCAGAAACCAATTTGTGCGAAAGCGGGGATTATTCATTAAAAAATGCCACGGCTGAGCTCGTCCTTGTTCGTGGGCCTCTTCCATCTCTAATCACCCATAATGAAGAAAAGAAGTAGCGACTAGAAATATATTAGTAATGCGCACTAGCGACTATACCGTCTAGTTTCATCAGAAATTGCGTATTCCAGTATTTGATCAGCTGTCTATTCATAACCAATAAGTGGGTAGGTTTCTAAAAACAAAATATTTCGTAGCAATTAGAGAAACAGACATGCAGCGAGCGATCTGCACACTTTAGTTTACATATACTTGCTTATGAGACTACACTTCGTACTTTCCTCTAATAGCTCTTCTTCGACTGACTACAAAATTTCTTGATAACACTCCAAGTGAAAAATCTCACTTGAGATTCTTGTAAGGTGATTCGCCTGCTTATGAATTTTCACCATAGAAATTTCGTCGATTATATGGAGAACTACGGTCTTGGACACAGCTACGAAATAAAACTTTCTTTCAATCAAAACTTCGTTTGACGGTGTCAGATTGTGAAAATACTTGGTATATAGTGTTTTAAAACTATTTAACGAAGATTTACAAGATTACACAGTCGCCAGCAGGTTTATACTACCACCAAAGTATGTTACTAGACTTCCTGAATCTCTGGAATAACAACGGCGATAAACAATGAGAAAAACACACACGAAAAATACATCAGACATCATTCCGAAGATTTAGAGTTATAGGGTGGGGAAATAATTGCTTGCTGAAGACTTGAAATGTAAATATCTTGGCATTACATTTGATAACAAGCTTAACTGCGCAGGACACATTTGTCAGGTAGTAGGAAAAGGTTTCAAAATTCAGCAATTGTTGGAGAGATTGATGAGGGAAGATACGAGACAAGTAAAGGAATTGGGTTACAAAACTTTGGTCAGAATATGGTACTGAAGTATGGGACCCACATTTTGCGTATCAAATACAGGAGTTGGAAGGGGTGTAAAAATGGCTGCTAGATTTGTTTCTGGAAATTATCGCAGAATGAAATCAGTGGCAAATATGATAAAGGAGCTGGAATGGTATTCATTGCAAGACAGGAGGAGGATGAGGAGGGTCATGGGAGTGTACAGGGCGTATACTTGCGATGAGGCACGGAAAGATATTGGAGTAGGTATGAAAAGTAATGCATGGAAGGGAAAAGATGACCATGACCACAAGCTGGCACTCGAATTCAGGCACAAGGGTGTGGGAAGATTATCTTTTTTAGGTAAGGGTGTCAGGGATTGGAATGAGTAACCAAAGAAAATGATGAATAACTTATCTAAAACGTTGAAAGAATTTAACGTTAAAATTTGTAGAGGGAAAATGTAGGTGGGTGCAGGATAGGAGGAAGACGGTTGTGTAGGAAAATTGCCACCGGAGCGTGAGCTCCATTGCAATGAAATTAGGGTAGTGTTAAAGAGACACCGGACCTTTCTGGTGCACAGAAAATTTCTCCAACAATAGAAATTTCACAAAAAATAAAAACTTTAACGGAACTACTTAAGATCATGAAGAACTACATTTTATAAAAATTGATTTTTTACAAGCATTTAAGCATCAAAGTGACAAAATTATACAATTCTAAACAATCTAAATCTTATTCATTAGCGCACACAACGTTCTTAATTGCAGCCTTTTAATCAACAATTAAGTCATATTACAACTCATTTGAATCATTTTAATCTATCAAATCACTAAACATTTACAAATAATCAACACATATTTCTCTCAGACACAAATGTGATTAATGTATAGGAATATAGGAAAATGGGTTTTAAAGTTGAAAGACATGTGGGATGAGCACCATCTGACATTCGTTGGCGTAAAAGTACTCATGTGCAATGGAATTAAGTCCACAGTATAATTGCAATGGTAGCATCTTCTGTAAAGAGTTTATGGTGTAAATAGCAATGAGTCGAGTAAAGCAGGTAGGGTACATAATTACAAAAGTTAAATTATAAGAAACTGCAAATGGTCATGAACTGCAGTAGAAATGATGATAGTCACAATTGAATGAATATCGAAATAGAAACGAATGCAATAAGATAACTAACTTCATCAAGGAGCTAAAATTACAATTGAGGGCTTCGAAAGAATAAAATTAAAAACAGATTACAATTAGTGTAAAATGACTTTCTTAAAAGGAGCCATAGATTACTATCATCCATTGGTCTTGGACTGGGAAAGAAATTTCTAAAGCTATTTATGGGTGATTGTGAGGAAAAAAAAAAACTGAATTGATTTAGGGAAATCATCGAATAATTTCACATAGCGAGACGGTGATTTGAACCTGACTACTAGCGCCGAGTGAACATGAAAATCGTATAGACGAAAGGGGGAGAGAGAGTTACTTCAAGCGGTTTAGGAGAGTAAGATAAAACAGTATATATATTTACTTTCACACTGTAGTTTTGTGTATCGATTTTCAACCTATGTGGTTTGGAAACGAACTGCAGAGCAGAAATCCCGTAATTTTATACCTTTCGCACCGTGCTGTAAACATAAACATTTCACTTTAACCCAATTCAGGAAAAATCGAGTTATTAAAATTATTGAAAAGCGATAAAGACGTAACAGTTTCTTATATAATGGTGTCCTCGTAATGTGAAGAAGATACAGCGAAATGATAAAAAAAAATAGGTGATAATAGGAACCAAAGAGCCTTTAATATTTTTTACGTAATAAGGAGTATAGATAAGTCTGCCTAAAACAAGAATGTTGCAAATAAAACCACATGCAGCATCACTGCACAAGATTGGAATCCTGTCAGACAGTAAAGATCAGTTTCCATATATATATATTCCCGGGATAAGTAACATATCTGGCGTTATAAATTAATTATCTGGATGAATTACTAAACAAAATAAATTAAAGCTGCCATGTGTAACCAAACATAAAACTTGAAAAGATGTATATCAGAGGGTAAGGATATATTATTTTAAGGAAACTTTATGTATTGATATAAAACCTTAAATAGCGTTTGACTGGTTTATGTTAAAATAAAATTTTATTTGATTAAATTTCACATATAAATTTATTAACTATTATAAAATTGTGAAAGAAACTGTCTCAATAAAAACCCTGAAAATTTCCGTCATAAAATGTTTGGTTAGACTAATACCTCACTCGCAGGCATTTGTAACTGGTTGTCGATGCTTGATTAATGGCACAAAAATTGTTTATCAAACAGCTAGATACAGTGTGAAGAGAGGATCAAATTGAAAATAATCAAAGCATGTACAAGGGAACCTGAGCAGTTCGTTGAATTTCCAAATGGAAGCAAGTACGATTACGAAAAGTGTTCTACACTATAAAAGTTATGACAGTGAAAAAGGAAACCAGACCTTGCCAAACCTGACAGCAGCCAAGCAACATATCTGGAAGGTCTGCCTCACTTCGTCGTTGTCTGACTCAATCATTAAAAAATTGAGCTAGTGTGTTTTTCCTTCTCTCGAAATTGTTGCACTGTGTCCATTCTGAATAATACTAAAATAAATAAAGAAAACTGTACTTCAACGGCAGTCGACAGCAAATTTAGCTTCCACTCCACTCTTTAGGTAAGGTTTATTGTATACTGCCGTCAGTCACACATTTGTTTTTATCTTCTTTTCCACATTTCTTTTCTGTTATTTACTGAGTGGTGTTTTTTCCGAAGAGGATATTGCTGAAGCAAAGACATCGTACAAGAACGATACGCTGCTTATACACCAACGCCACTCTTGCTCCTGGCTGTTGAAACAGAATCTCTTATTCTTGAAAAACTAAAATCTGCTCTACATAGTATCCACTTCTCAGTTATTGAAGCTATTAATTAAAATTAGTTACCTGGTGTCCCAGTGTAACAGTCGTCGTTTCGATTCCCTAATACAGCTTGTGAGTTTTTATTTAACTTCTTTGGGCGCGACAGGGCGAATTTGTAAGTGTTACGCGTTACGCATTAAATGCGCAAGCGCCACAACGTTCTGCGCTTTTAAATTTAACGTTCTGCGCATGCGTACCTACAATATTGAAGCTTAAATTGCTTTAGTGCTCACTGAAAATCACGTGACCACTTCAGATGGTATATTTTCATTGGTAGGAATCGTCATTATTACACACTCATAGATGCATCAGTATTTTTATTTGCATTTTTGTTTATTAGTGGCATTTTGTTTATTTATATTCACTGAGTGTAGATGGTTTCATTATATTTTCTGATCGCTGATCAGTTAGAAAAGATATATATAATCTCGTTTATATCACAATACAGTGAATTTATTAAAGCTCGAGCGATAAAAGCTTTTATTTGTATGCAGAAATATTAGTATTCGAAATAAGATATTTAATACACAGGTAAAATACATAGAAGTTTCACTTCATGCACGTGTATACAGTTATACACGCACCAGTTCATTTAATGTTTGTGTTTGTCTCGTTTCATCCTTACCGTCGAGAACAGAAACTACAAAAATAATATTGAAAAAGAGAATCTATGGAGGCTGTTTTATTATAAAAAAGATTTTGGAGGATCAATGGCTGCATACATCGAAATTAAAAAAATTTAAAAAGTAGAACCAAATTTAAATTTTTAATAATCGTGCAGTGCTGTGCTGGTAGACTTGGTCCTTGGAGTTATACGTGATTGCACCTTGTTCTGCCGAGCCCTGTTTAAAACGTCTCCTCTAGTCCGCATTCTTTCCATCAGAGACTGTGGAATATCTTTGAGCTTAGGTGCCACTTTTTCTGATCAGTACTTTAGGTCGCATCGTTATTGATCTGAACCTTAAGATTAATCTGGAACTGTAAGATTTTTTTTCTAATAAAAGCCCACAGAGAAAAGTGTTTATTGTTCCACTCGGTCTCTCTTCAGATTAAACAGTGTTATTGTAATCTGTGTACCTACACTTGTTACGCTAAGATCGGATAATAACCAATCTGTAGTGACGGACTGTGAAGCAAACGCCTCTTGCATTCTGAACACCACTTAAACTGAGGTTTCACAAGACTGTTGGTGAGATGCTATTTCTAAATGTATATTGGCTAGGCTTCGATGTAATAAATTCTTTGCTCCTTCGTCTATCACGTGGTATATACAACTGTAGCTGCAATTCCCAAATTGATTTTTATAATTTTACCTCTTCCCCCCCCCCCCCCCCAATCCGTTCCAGTGAGAGAGAAATACAATCCATGATAAAATAAGACGAAAATCTGCCTGGATCGAGAAAAACCTTCTACCAAAAAATTTCGCTAACTTTTCTGACTGAATTCGCTTATTATATTACTTGAGGAAAGTTAGGAAGGACGCTAGAAATTTTTTATAGTACGTTGGTGCTGGTGGATCACAATCTAGTGTGGTATGTGCAGCTGTCGTTTCACCAGTTTTGCCGTTAACAAGTGCCCTTTGCCCAGGACAATAACGACTATTGAACGTGTTGCTTGACATGCAAAGCGCCACACCTCGCTCTCTGCAGCCATTGTGCTCAGACGTTTTGAATACAACCGCAACGACGCACTAGCTTCAACTCTTAAGTGGTCGGTTACGACCGTACGAATATTCTCTAAAAGGATTATTATTGTCGCCATATTTCTTTTTTCTCTGTCTTTACCTTCTTTGCATTCAATCCTCTAGAGATTGGTGCAAAATTTCTATTCTGAGATCCAAACTGTTCTGTACTGTTGAGAGTATCCTGACCGTTTCCACGAGTCTTGGCGCCACATTCTTATCGCTCACGGTATATCGCCTAATAGTAGATCAACCTATCGTACTAGTAGACAAACAGTTTCTGTAAAAATCAGTCACTTCAAGCAAAACCCAATTATTTATTTATTTCATAGTTGTTAATCTGTGAGCAGGTTGCGTGTCTCTGAGGGTTATGAACCGGTATAACGTAAAAACTACAGTATCAATTTGGATGGTGTTTTCTACTTTTTAGAGCTAACTGTTCGTATCAAAATCTTCCCAAATAAGTAATGACTTAAATGTACAAATGGACGGAGAAAGTAATTGAAATCATTTCTAGACGGAAAATTATGGGCCACGGGTCTCATTGTGTTTGAGATGTTTGCTCCTTTTACGAAAAACTAGCAAAAGATCACATTACTTTTCCTGGGATTATTTTTCGTTGCCTATTTATTTAATCATTTCTACGTATAAAAGTTTATTGTAGATGGTGAAAAAATTAATAATGAATTATGATATGAACAGTAAACTTTACAATCCGTCACAGTAAAAGGATGTGGCAAAGAACATAATTCCTTTGTGACGGAAAGTAGCAAGGAACACGTCCAGGTAAAGTATTGTAAAATTATTTATAATAATTGTTAAATGACCAGAAAGATAGAAAGTGTAAAATTATATTAAAACCTTTCCATCTAAGAAGGGGAGGTTATAGTATTAAAATGCGTTTTATCACTATTTAATGAGTTAATCTTAAACCAGATTGCTACTTCACTAGGTACTTCATTTGCATTAAATTCTAGGTTACTGTTTGGTATTTATTTTACAGAGCTTACGCTCTTGTCCTTAGAACAATACGACCTGAGGATTTAGTGATTGCGTCGCTCCGCTCTAGTGAGAAAAGATGCTGGACTACTGTAGGACCTACAGGGACCGTAATAACATCCTAGGGCGGCCCTGTAATCTTGGTCCTATACGACGCTGCCTGGCGCCCGCAGAGCCCTGTTAAATTATTCATTTCGCCTTAACGCGCGGGCGGACCTCTAACCCCAGCACACTTCCAAGGCCTTTCCTTTCCGAGTCCTACGTCTGCAAGGTGGTTATATCGCACGTCTTAATCTGCTGAACGTGGCAAAGAGACCTGATCCTCAACAATGTGTCCATTCTCTGTAGTATAGAAGTAAGTATTTTAATTGATATGACAAGTTGTGACATCCCTCAAATCAGCTCCCTATTAATTTTAATCTTGTGAATTAATTGCATTAAATCTGAATTTAATTTAATTGAGAATGAGTGCATGCTCCGGTTACATCTTCACTAATTATATAACTACACCCCCACCTTTTTTTTTTTTAAAAAAAAAAGAAAAAAAAAAGGGGGGGGGGATTCTACGACAACTGTGGCGCCGCAATTTGATGATGGGTTCTTATGTAACTCGACGAGAAAAACTGAAAGATAAAGTTTTTTTTTGATATCTCGCTTAGTCCTCGAGATATTGTATCTCGAAATTGACGTGGTTAGGTTGAAATGCGGCATGGACCAAACGAAAAATTTCGCGAAAGCCAAATTTCATGATGAATTAGTATGTAGCTCGATAAGACAAATCAAAAATATATATATATATTTTTGATATATGGTTTAGTTCTAAAGATATTGTATCTCAAAAATGGGGAGGTTAGGGTGAGATCCGGCCTGGACGAGAAAAAAAAAATCACCAAAACCACTATATCTACAAGGTGGAAATGCACTATAGGTGTTTTATTTTCTTTCTAATGATTGTTGTTAGGTTAAAATACGCCCTGGACCAGAAGAAACTACCACAAGCAGAAGGAAGTATACCTATAACTGATTTTTAACATGTTATATCTCGAAAACCATGCGAGAAATCGAGAGATTTAATTCTTTATATTCGATTTGTTTCATTCAGTTTTATAGGTATTCATCGTTAGATTGTGGCGCCACGGTAATGACAGAACTGCCCATATATATATATATATATATATATAGTGTTAAATTCCTCCACCTATCTACTTTTGCCATTTATGAATTTTAACCTTGATTTAATTTAGCGTTTGTGGTAAGTTATTTATTATTTCCCTTGGTAATATATTCCAGTCCCTGAGACCCTTGTCCACAAACGAAAGTTTTTCCACTCCCTTATGCATAAAATCGAGTGCCAGCCTGTGCCCATGGTCATCTTTGCCCTTCTATGCATTACTCCTAATCCCTACATGTTGTATCACAGACATACGTATTGTTCGCTCCCTACATTCTCTTCACCTTCCTCCTGTCTTCCAATGAATTCAGATCCAGCTCCTTTATCATATCAGTTACTGACTGGGTCCTGACGAAATTTCCACAAACAAATCGAGTTGTACGCCCACCAACTCTTGTATCTGATATTAAAAATGGCGGTCCCAAACTACACCACTATATTCAAGCAATGGTGTGGCCAAAGTTTTGTAACCGAATTCCCTTACTTCTCTGGTACTAGCTCTCATCCCCTTCCAGTAAATGAATGATTTTGTAACCTTTATCTACCACATGCCCACTGCGTCCTGTCTAGTAAAGATTAGTATCAAATATTATGCCAAGATATTTACACTTCAAACCTTGAACAAGCAATTCTGTCCCCACCCTATAACTATAAACAATATTTCTTTTTATTGGCGTCGAGGAAAGATAAACTTTCAGTAAATGTGAATTTTTATATTTTTCCCAATGAATGAGTGTTGATTTGGTGGATGGAAATTGTTTAAATTAGGTGTAATTTGATTAAAAGCAATAAGTATCTGAAATGTTGATAGAAAGATTCTAATTATGAATGTTGTGTGAGCTATAGTATTTTAAGTGTGATTTTCGACTGTTTGAAAATAATTAATTTCTTTGAGTTTGATGTTTAAATATTCTTAAATATTTCCTAATTTCAAAAAGTTTCTTCATATTTATCATTAATTTTCTAACTATTCTAATTGGTTTTGCACAATTTCTATTGTTGGGGTGACCGTCAGTGCTCGAGAGAGTACTGTCTGGTTTTTTAATGTGGTCGAGAGTATTTGCGTACTGCCTGTTTAAGCTCTCGACATTGCGAGCAAGAAAGTACGAAACAAGGAGGTGCGGCACCTGGGCTGTCTCAGTATCCGACGGTCAGCCGACCTGTGCAGATGTCTCGACACCTGATGAAGACGACGGAGCTAATCGTAGAAATATCGTGTTTTCAAAACACTATCCAGCGGTACACCCGTGAAGACTTCATTTCAAGTTTGAAACAGTACCAACACGACACTGTTAGTTGTATTAATAACGTGTTCAAAATTTTTGAATAAAGTCCGACGCTATGTTCGTGTATGTTTTTATGAGTATATCGGCGGAATAAACAGAAAAGTAAAAAGCTTATTGACGGTGTAGTTATTCCAGCAATTACCTGTCATTAAGAAGTTAATTATCATATTTTGTTGCAAGTTAAAAATCACTTAGTGACCTGAGAAACCTGTAAATCTATGGACTGAGTAATTAATTGATTAGTAAAATCTTCTATCAACACAAAGTTTCCAGTACTTTAAGAAATGAAATGAAAATGTTGAACTATTTTTGTGTTTCTATACTGTTACAAAAAACATTCGTAGAGTTCAGGTAATATATTATCTCCATATATAAATAATCTGTTTTAAATAAATGATAGTAACGATATTATAAGTCAAAGTAGCCGAACAGCGATCTACTTTGTATCACCGTAACTATGCTTTTGAGACCGATCCAATGTTGGTTCGAGTCCAGCAGATGAAAGAAATTATTATATAATATGATATAGGCCCAAAGTTTAAAAAAAATCCGAAACACGAGATTGAATGGAAATCGTCTGGTTAAATCCAAAGAGCGTTTGTAGTAAGGCCATGTTAAGGCTGGCGATGTATCTACAATAAATTTGTTTAACTGAACGATAGCATGAGGGCGCTGAGGTGGAGAGCAGTGGTGAAGAATTCGCTACCTATCCTGAAACTGTAACAAATTACTCTCGTCTGACCTACCACAAACATGGTGTTTCGATCATTACAGTAGGGAAACTAATTGCACGCGGCTCGATTCGTGATTTTATTATAAGCTTTTGCTGCCGTACATGAAGAACGTAAACAAATAATTGTTTATGGTGACAGCCCAGGCATACTACTCTTATAGTTGGCTTTAGTACTGCCTAGCGTCGAAATCATCCAGTGACTTGTAGCTCAACCACACCCTCAAACGATTGGTTGTGAAAATAGGCGAAACGTATCCTTAAATCAGGTCAGGTGACCAGAAATAGCTCTATACTCTCTTGACCCTCAACTGCCGGTTAAAGGTCATATTTCCCTTGCCACGCTCCTCAACGCGCCATTCTATCCCGTTGCCTACTCCTCCAAGCTGAACACTGTGTATAGGCAGGCGACTGACAGATTTCCCCTTCGCATGGTGGGGTAAGGGCAGTGAAGTGGGGATAGAGTAGAGTGACCTTGAGTCGCCTCTGCTAACTGAACGCACTATAACAAATAATAAATATTCTCACAGCCAGATATATCATTCGACTGCATGTTATTGTGTGAGAAAACGTGTCTGAAATAGTGCGGACATTGAGGCCTCCGCATTTTCACAGTTTAGTATCGCTTGTATACAATTATTGGCCGTGGTACTTCCAAATGACAGATTTTTTATTTACCATGCAACTCTCCTGTATCGCTACCTGTCCGATATAGGGGGCGTACATAGTTTCACATGGAAGTAGGATAGTGCGTATAGGAAGACAGAGAAATATTTCAGGATAGAAATCAAGAGACTCTGAAGACTAAAAGGATATGAACGAGTGAGTTTAGTTCCAAGATGGAGCTTTTGCGCATTGAAAATCTTCTGCGACTGAAACTGCACAGTGTAGAATTTAGTGTTTGCGGAACTCCGTTTACAATTATACTAAGAACTTTGGCAGGTTTCTAACTTTAATGTTTGTTACATTAATACAAGATAATCAAATTTTCACTGAAAATAAACAAATTATTTTATTAAATTAACTCCTTCAACAATAGATGTCACTGGTTGGAAATGAGGGACTGCTTCGAAACGTCCCACAAGTGCGACTTTTTTACTCGCCTGGAAGCCCGAGAGGAGTTTATTTACCAAGCGTGGTGGTGTAACGCATAGCGTTCTGGCCTCGCATTCGGGAGGACGGCGGTTCGAATCCCCGTCCGGGCATCCAGATTTGGGTTTTCCATGGTTTCCCAAATCACTCCAGGCAAATGCCGGGATGCTTCCTTCAGAAGGCCATGGCCGAATTCCTTCCCATTCATTGCCCCCCATCCTTTCCCGTCTCTAAAGACCTCGCTGTTAGAGAGACGTTAAGCAGATAAAAAAAAAGGAGTTTATTTATTTACAATGCCGTGAGAAACTTAGAACTAACTTCTTTTTTACCTATGTTTTTATTTAATAATTCACATTAAATTCCGGATCTACGTTAATAATACTATTCTTTCTTTACATTTTAATTTTAAAAAAATCATTGTTCGCCTGGCTCATCTTGTTATTCTTATCTCAGTCAGTTCGATACGCGTAATTTTCCTTTGTCGCAACTCCAAGAAGTCTCCTCCACCAAAGCTGTCAACTTTAATCTTTGGCCCCATAGACATCGCTTAACTGCCTTAAAATACAAAAAGAAACCAGTTTCATAAGAATTAACCACTTTCAATTTAAATAATCGCCAAATATGCGGTGTTACCTTATAGATTGCTACGTTTCGTCAGACAGTTCCGTTGAGAAGTGGTGTTGGTTTATTATGTTTCGCGACGTGGAGAACCTTGTACAGCACTCTGTCTGATTTTTACGGGGTGCGATTCGTTACAGGACCGATTTGAGTAACGATGTTGACAGAGGAGAGTGGAAAGCAGACATCGCCTACAGTTTCCGCCTGCGTTTATTGCCGCAGCTCCCACGTTCAGTGCCACAATGTAGACGTACCCAATTCGCGTGGGTCTCAACACTTGACCGCAACAAGGAGCTCCCGACTTTACTGCTTCCAACTGTCTCTGATTTACAGAGTTCCGCCGTGAAACTTTTGAGGAGGCTTTATGGCCTGGGCGTATGTTCTCGCCGTCTCGGTCTTCGGAGGCGGTGGTTGGTAGAAGTCTATCCTGCCAATCAGCGGGTCTTACTGAGCTCGGTGGGTGAGTGGTAACGCTCTGGCCTCTCATTCGTGTGGACACGAGTTTGAATCCCCGTCCGGCCATCCAGGCTTTGATTTTCAATGGTTTCCTTAAATCGTCCCAGGGAAAGCTGGGATGGTTCCTTCAAAAGACCATGGCAGAATTGCTTCCCCTTCCTTGGTCCAGAAAGAAAAATAATCGGCGGGTCTTCGATGCGCATACTACTGGAATGGGCCACCTTAAACTGCCGTATCTGCAATACTTGTCAATAAATATATTACACCTGTTACTAAATAATTCACTGATTATCTTCAGTAGTGAACTGCCTTTCTTCCTATTGTTATTAAATGTGCGAAATTTCAGGGTTTACTGACACGTCTGCTGAGAGATATGTAAGCTGCGTGAAAATTTCTCTTTCAAGATTATTAATGCCTCTTGTATATACAAAATCGGATTATTGGATATTTGGTTTGTAAACAGCAGATCACAATATTTTGTATTTTATTTTAGATTCACCGTTGATGTATATGTGACCAGGCGATATTTATTGAGGGAGTTCATCAATATAGCTGTGAAATATTTTATGCTTAAGTTGAAATTATTGGTTTCGATACAAATAGTTTTTATCCAGTGTGGTACGAATGACGATAGCTGTAGATGAAATTAAAAAAACAAATATAAGATTTTTTATGTTAGAAATATGAAAAACAGTCAAAGCGTTTGCCAGAAGAAAGAGTAAATAGAAGGATGCATAAAGCGAATTCACCCAGAATTTAGACAAAAATAATAAGGTTATTTAGAAGTAAGAGGAAAGAATGATATAGTTGATGTTTGGAGATGCTGAACACAGGATATTGTTGACAAGGGACTTGAAAAACTTGCAGAGGAGCAATCTGACGTGATAAATCGTGAAATGAATCGACCTGAAACACCAATAAAGCAGGTGAAAGAAAAAGAACAGTAACAGAATGAAACAAATGCAAAAATGATAGTAACAGCAGATTTCTAGGCTTGCAGACGATGTATAGGGAAATGAGTAATTCATTGATTGTAAATGAAAATCCAAAAAACTAGAAGAAGAGGATAGTGATCACAAAACAAGAGAAAGAAAACGAGAAGGCACGTTAACATTAATTTCTAATCACTTTAAAACATATTTGCGAACATGCTCTAAAAGTTTGATTATTCCAAAAGAACAGCTGCACTATAAGTTTGGAATGTTTTGGATTAGTTTATATTATGTCAAAGTAATTATAATGAGATGGAACAGATCAGTTATTTGATTAATGTCTACTGTCACCAGATGCCATTAATTGTTCACCAAATCAGAAGATCGATGTGTTCAACTTTTATTGATTATGATTCAAGTTCCTCAATGAAACCAATCTTACTTTCTCGATATAAAAAGTGATTTGTAGGCTGTGAATTACAAATAATGTTGTTATTAGTTCACTAAATTATTTTTGATATCCTAATATTATCGTACTTTTGAGATATGCCGTAGATTTTATCCAAAGCACAGATTAGTATAAACTTTGTAACGTGTTTTACTAATAATTACATGTTATTTAATGCTCCGATTTTACCATTCATTCCTGCTTTTTAACTTATTAGAATTTGGTGTATGTTTCCTTTTCTATACGACAGTCTAATCCAATCTAATCGTGCTATCACATGTCCACAGTATGACATCAAATGCTGTTCTACAAAATATCGAAACTTGCTACTTTGTACCTATTTTTATTTGAGATTTTTTTTATCGTTTGGGACAAATCTTTAGAATATTATACTCTGTGTATCGAGGAATATTGTGATATTTTATTTTACTTATTTTTAACTTGGAAACTGCCCATTCTCCTATGTCATATTTTACTCACACCTAAAATACATTCTCCTTTACGAAACATGATATCGGTAAGATCTCGGTGGGTGTAATAAGATTTTCAGTCTCACCTCTGTTACATGATCTCGTCAGACACTTGTACATTACGCTATAAGGAACATGTGGCCGAGCCGTTCCGGCTATCAGATTGCAGGTTGTGCTGTACCGTTTCGCGTTGTCCCCGTGAGTCATGTATGTCACACCTTGTTCGTTTTACCCGGAACGCCCTTCCACTCCCATATCAAGCAGGTCGTAATCTGTAGGCGATCTGAACAATGAAACTCCTACTTGTACGCAGATTCTGATATTCCTGTTCTTGACTTTTGATAACCGCATATTTACTGACACAGCGGATGCTCTTGCTTAGCCAAGATACTTAATAAACTGGATATCACTGATCTTAAATGAACCATTTTCCGTCAAGTTCTAGACTATTTTAGATTCACTCACCCATAACCCCCTACTTTGAAGTTACATAATGTTCACAGCCTTATTTTCAATTATCTGTTACATGAACTCTAATCTTTGTCATTCTCTGAAATTTATCTATATAACTTCTCATTTTACTTACATAATGTTATAGAGCACATAAGCAAATTTCTCAGATCAGATACTGATTACGTTCTACTGTAATCTCCACAAAGCAATCCAGCAGCCCTCCTTTGCAACCCCTTCAACTTCTATGTCCTGTACCCTCATTATTAATAATAATAATAACTCCGTGTGGTCGTAATGACCTGGTGACAGCGTTTCTATTGGCTGAGCATTCCACCCCTGTCGTAGTCGCCTTAACTTAACCCGGCAATCCTACCAGGCACAAGTGACCTGTAGTTTAACATGGAATGCGAACCACGGAAGTGTTCTGGCGTACTTAACATTACACAGTAAGGTGTGCCAGAGGTGAAAGTCGGGTCAAGGGCCACCAGAACGCTACAGAATTTAAAATGAAGAACATAAAACAATACAAGGATAGCACCAAACATCCTAGTTTTCTTCTTGTGTAAATGTACATTATTCGAGTTTGTTGATCTATTTTCTAATTTTGTGGCTCATTCAATCTGTCGCTCCTATTGGCTGAATAAAATTATGACGTCATGCTGTCGGGCATTGTGGGGGGATATGAGCATCCTTCAATAAATATGCAACTCCAGAGAAATGAACTGTCAGAATTCTGAAAGAAAAGTATGTATTTAGCATAAATTAACATATTATTTGCTTTGGTTTTTTTGTATATTTGTAAATACGTAAACTTGGTTAAACATATCTTCAAACTTTATGACTGAAAAAACGTGGAATAAAATTAGGATTAAATGAAGTCCTTCACGTCGTTATTATAATATTTACATAATACGTTTTTTTTGGCATATTCTCTGTAGTTACGTTTTCTTACTTATGATTTGTTCGCTGTTTAAGACTTTTGCGCATTAATTGTGGTTGCATTTTCTTCGCTGTGATAGGTTTGTGTATTTGTGCTTCAAACACAGGGCTTTACGAATCATTTAATGTCAATTACTTAACCAAGTACAATTGTTAGTAAAGTTGGAGCTATTTCAGAGAGTTAATTATAACCAAAACACATTTAGGGGCTTATACTAGTGATGTATCAACTAACACAAGTATGACAATCACAAAACTGCGGTGGAAGGTGATGTCCTGTCGTTTTTCAACAACCTTGCTATGTGTTGTCGATACTAATAACTAGGGTTCCGATCTATATAACAAATTATTTCTTTTCCCCCCTTCCTTTTGAGCTGTAAAGCTGAATTAAACACTGACTGAACGTTTATAATTGTATTTAAATGTCTTTTATATAGCATACAAATGCATATTCAGGCCACGTTCCTGGTTTTGATTATATTATTACAATATTTATCGTCATATGGTCATATTTTGAGAAAAAAATCTGGTAACTTTTTAACAGTACGGAGAATTCACTAGAATTTATAGATGAGAAAAATTAAGATATTGTACTCCTATTATACACTGGAGGAAAAAACAAAACTAATTGTTACTAGATTGGTCATAATTCACCAGTCAAGAATTAAAGTTATACATTATTGTTACTCTATAAACGTTAATGTTCCGCCCGCCTTTTAATCTCGACAATGAAGCAGCAGTATGCCTGTGTCTGTGTCGAGCTTCATGAATAAACGTATTACTGTCGACAATAGTTTTGAAAATAATCCTCAGTCAGTTTTAAATCTGTGGTGGTTTCGTGAGTAACGCCATGCCGAAAACAATATTTTCTTAAGCTGTGAAGTTACGGAGTTACGTAAAGGAATGTGGAGAGAAGTATTTTAGTACTGGTGAAAGAGTTTTTTTCTGTAAATTACGGGAAATTAAAGTAAAATAAACAAAGCGATTTCATGTGCAGCGGCGTTACAATACGGCAAGACTCAAGAACAATACTGGACAAAGCAGACAGCGACTTTTGATAGCTTCGTCATTTTCCAAATTGTCAATTTTTTCTAAAGAACTCTGTGAAATGATGATATCCGACAACATATCAATTAATAAAGTAAACAATGAGAATTTCAAAACTTTCTTGGAGAAATGTTTAGTCATATTTTGTCATTTTATGGGTCATATTTACCCTTTTTTACAGGCGTATTTGCTTGCAATTTATTTATTTATTTATTGTCACAAAGATCCGAACCCTGCTAACAACTTTTCAGACAAGTCGAAATTTTAGTATTCACTAAAATAACACTTGGTTACCTAAACCTTAATTCCTACTCGCACAATGTCATCAACGAGATACCTCTTCTGACGTCAACATTTTGGGATACCTGTTATTAGTACCTCTTTATCTCCGGACACCTCGCATATCCAGTAAAACGGAACACCCTGTAACAATTTGTCGAATGTTGTTAGACGTGCCGCTCTCCTTAAATGCCTGCAGGTCATGTTCTTTCGGTGGATTTGAATAGTGTGTGACACTATTCCGTTGCGTATCGGCCGCAGCTGCGGTGTCGCTATCTGTATTCCGGTGCGGCAGACGGCGGGTCAGATTTACCGTGTCGAGACGGGGCTCCTTGTTTACGAGCAGCCGTCAGGCATGGCGGGTTTACAGCATCACAGGCGCCAGGCTAGACGAGACGTGCGTAGTGGTGCCACTGCCTGCAAGACCGTTGACTCACACTCATAGAAACCTCACTCAACTATTATATCGTAGAGTGAATACTACAACTAGGTAACAACAATTCAGCTGTTTAGAGGAAAGCTCAAATTAATGTTTTTTACGATTTTTGAAGAAAGTGAAGACTTGATTAAATGTTATTTTACTACCATTTTATTTAATTAGAAGTATCTATGTCTTATTTCGAACAATAATTTTCAACAAAAGGGATAAACAGGGTATTAAGCAACATAGTCTTACAGGCTTTAAATTTTCTACCCTAATACGAAAGATAAAAGATAAGTAGACATGTTGACTTGCCTAGTTGTTGCTCCCATCTTGCAATCCTGATATGTTGAACAACTAGATATGTGAACATGCCCTGTTCATGCCTCTAATTACCTCGACGTCGACGAAGCGTAAAGCCATAGATAAAAAAAATCATTCAGACCTGAGGAGATGCATGGTCATACTGAGAAGTAGGCTCATAATGGCAAGTTTTTTGTAATCACTAGAATAACATCACATACACTGTAGACACGTGAAGTTTCATTTCGTTTCCTCCTCCCCTTTCTTGTGCTTCACGTTATTCGTCAGAGAGTGTACATTAGATGTCAGATTAAGACGAGTATCAGGAAGACCAAATAAAAAATGGAGGGAGATAGCAATCAGGCTGCTGAGCCTAATGCTACATTACATACCGAGCCTATAAATTAAACCAGCCTATAAATATACGTAAATATAGAAATGTGGTTGATCATGTACATTATAATTTGAGGATATCATGTATTAATGGCATTTTTAGGAACATCTTTGGCAGCAAAGCAGCAAAATGGAAGCAGCAGACCGGAGACCAAGGAGAAGACGACCTACAAGATTGGAGAGGCATGAATAAAACCATGAATAAAATGGTTGAATCAGCAGCTAGAAGAAAATTGCTGGAACTTAACTGAATAGGTTATTTGAATAAAAGTTACGTGTATATAAAAGTTGTGTTGAATAATTTTTAATATCTGAAAAGCTGTGGAATAAAAGTGCTTTAAAGTTAAACACGGAAAGGTTAGTTACGGTTATGATGGTGCTCTTGAAGTAGAGTAACATGAAATAAAGGGAGGTATACATTTTATTTCAGATTAAAAGAAAAAAAAAAGCAAAATGGAGGAGACATTGACAATATTGTATCTGTAACCGGAAAGCTAGATAAAAAATCCATTTATGTCTAAAAGATGGCAAAGATGCTGTCATCAGTCTTTCGAATGACATGATGCAATCCTCCATCCCTTCCTATTTTGTGCTAACCTCTTCATCTCAACATATCCCTTACAACACACGTCCTCAATTATCTCCTTCATATATTCTAATCTCTGTCTTCCTCTGCAGTTCTTACCTTCGACTGTACCCTTCAAATATGACCTACGAGTCTGTCTCTTCTTTCTGTAAGCTTCTTCAACAAACGTCTTCCTTACCCATCATTTCCAAAACCGTTCATTTTTTACTTTTTCTGTCCACTTAATTTTAATCAGTCTTCTGTAGCACCACATTTCAAATGCTTCAATTTTCCTTCTTTCCGCTGTTCCTAAAGTCCATGTTTCGCTACCATAAAGTGCTGTGCTCCACACATAGAGTTTTATAAAGTTCTTTCTAATTCCTACATCAATGTTTGAAACTAAAAGATTTCTCTTTTTCATAAAGGCTCTTTTGCTAGAGCTAATCTGCTTTTAACATCATTCCTGCTTCGGCCATCGGTTGTAATTTTGCTTCCCA
Source organism: Vandiemenella viatica (assembly GCA_031002005.1). Classification (NCBI taxonomy): domain Eukaryota; kingdom Metazoa; phylum Arthropoda; class Insecta; order Orthoptera; family Morabidae; genus Vandiemenella; species Vandiemenella viatica. The sequence goes on from CM061914.1 coordinate 124,786,957, forward strand.
AATAACAGAATTCACTTACTTCTCCAATTGCCTTCGATCCTATTTTTATATTTGATCTGCTAGTATTTGTATCATTTCTGCTACATTTCATCACTTTGGTCTTGCTTTGATTTATATTCAGACCAAACTCTTCCTTCAGTATTTTGTTCATGCCATTCAGTAATTTCTCAATGTCCTCAGCCCTTTCTGCTAACAAGACAATGTCATCAGCAAATCGTAACACTTGTGCCACATGGAAATTTTTCTTTTACTTGCTTTATTACTTCCTCTACATGTTGAATATTGACGGGGATAGACTACAACCTTGTCTCACACCCTTTTTAACTGATGCATGTCTCTCGTGATTCTCTTCATTTAATATAGCCACTTGATTCTTATATAATTCATAAAGCATTCTTCTATCTCACTACTTTATACCTGACTTCTTTAAAATTTTGACCATCTTATCCCACCTAACAAAAGCTTTTTCTAAATCAACAAATGCTATAAAAGTATCTTTGTTTTTCTTGATCCGCCAATCGAGTATTAATCTTAAAGACAGAATTGCTTCCCTAGTAAGGCGATTTTTCCTAAACCCAAACTGATCTTCACCTACTATCTCTTCTACTACCCTTTCTATCCTTCTGTATATTATTCTGGTCAGTAATTTTGAAGCATGTGATGTTAGACTAGTGGTGCGATAATTCTCACATTTATCTGCTTGTGCTTTCTTCGGAAGTTGATTATTAACGGGGATACACTACAACCTTGTCTCACACAATTTTTAACTGATGCTAGTCTCTTATGATTTTCTACTTTTATTACATCCACTTGGAAGTTACTATAGAAGAAATAACTATGTAAAAGTAGCATCGTTTTGAATTGCTTAAGATGTGGTCAATGATTTGTAAACGGTTATTAATTATTTAAAAATTGCGTAGTGTAGTTATAAGGACGCTAGGCATAATACTAGGACGGAACATGATGGTGATGTGTTCTGTAGCTTTGTTACACAACAGACTTTATTTTTTGTTAGTGCCTCGTATTGCTCCGATACGGAGGCAGGACACGGACGAAGAAACAGCAGAAGAAGCGAACATCTTGAGTCAGCTCAGCGTGCTGTTTCTGGGAACGGAACGTGCTCGTATGCGGGTGACAAGTGTGTGATGCGCCGTGGGAGCCACATGCTGATCACGTCCGCAGACAAGACGACCAGCTCCCGCGAAACAGGTCCTCTCAGCGCAGACGTCAATCATCTGCTCAGCTCACTCGCCGCATGCCCTTTTACGAGACACGCAAACCTCCCAGACGTCCTTGTTAGTCGCAGAAGAAAAGGCCTCCTTAAGCGCGAAGACTGGGTGATGTCAGAGAGGTGGAAAAGCCTGATCCAAAATTGGACCGCGAGACTGGCTGGCGGCCTGTGAAGTGCCAGAGGTTCATACGTCATACCACCAGCAGTGGACCGGTCGTAAATCTGACGTGGAGTGTAAACACCACCACAGTCCTTATTTGGAATACTGTCTTCGGTTCGGTTTGATGAGCACCTTGCCAGCTTTGTCAACGAAAATGATCCAACATGCTATAGAACAATGTTTCTCAACTTGTGGTCCGCGGATGACTAGTTGGTTCAGGTGGACCGGAGGCAAAATGTTATAAATTTAGATACAGTATTTGTATCGTGTAATGTTATCTACATCTATATCCCTACTCTGCAATTGACAAACATTGTGAGTGGCAGAGGGTGCTTAGCACCAATGTTGATTCTGCGCATTCCAATCCCGAATAGCACGAGGAAAGGAAGAATCCCACAAAAACAATTCTTGTAAAAATAGGCCAAGTCTCGTGTTCGTGTATGAGATCTTCTTCTGAGCCAAGTCTACACTTTACAGTGTGTATTCACTTTATGAAACAGCATGGTTTTTTCCGTATCATAGATCTTTTATTTAGGATAAAAAATCTGATGACTTGAGGTCTGTGTATTTTTGTTACGTTTTGACGACTAAATGGCTATACCAATACTGATGGAATTTGACAGTGAAATACTACGTATCTGTAGGAAGGAAACGGGAAATATTTTTTCGGTATGAATAACAGTTGTATTCACGAAATTTTTAGAACTTATCAAATGGTGACGTGTGTTAGTTTGTAATGTTACATCGGTTGCTCAAGCTGTGCATCTCGCGCGATTTGTTAGTGTATGCTTTATGATTAAATTTCGTTTAGAGACAAATCGTATTATTTAGTACAGAGTTCGATTTGCTGTGCACTGTACTATTATTTTGTGTCTGCTTAAAAGTTTCTCACACCAGTTTATTTTGTCTCTCTCTTTTTTCTTTTTTTTTTACATGCCTTGCTGGCGTAGATCTAGCCTATAGTGTAGCTCTAGCAGAACACGAGCAGCTAAAGAATCGGATGCTCATCCTAAAGAAAGAAAAAAAGACCAAGCTGAAATAAAGCTATCCTTAGTTAAACATCCCCCCTCCCACACACACACACACACATCCCCGCACCCCCTCCCCCACCCCCACCTTCTTTTGTTTTTATGTTTTTAAATAGGTTGGAAATTGATTCTCTTCATGAGACACGTTCGACGGTTTGAGCATACTGATTCTTCCAGAATAAGCAATTAACTTCCAAATATGTTTAACGATTGGGTTTCCATTGAATAAATACAAGGAAAATCAGCAATATCATTTCCAACAATGCCCCAATCTCTGGAAACAATTAATGTACGTCCTAGCCTAGAAAATGAGCATTGCCGCTGGTTTATCTACCACCTCAAATAAATAACAAGTAACTTCCAAACTAACCATAAGAACAAAGTAAAATTTAAAGCTTTTTTTTTTAAATTGTTTGCTTCTATATAGTATAGAAATGTTAGGTTTTATAGCTTCATCCGGAGCAAAGTAATTAATCCGCAAATATGTGCCAGAATTTTTCATGTTTGGGATTATAATTAAACTAGCTGATACCTGCGACTTCGTACGTGTGGATTAAGAATTTCTTTGCTAGAGTTGAATATATAAAGTTTCTGGTAATGAAGGATTGGTCCCAAACAACAACGAGTCGGCATAATATGACAGGAAAGCCATCACTATATCATTCTACCGTCGAACCTGTCTCTTGAGGAGAATATATTCCCAACATATTTAAAAAAAAAAACACACAAAAAAAAACAAAAAAAAAAAAACAAAAAAAAAAAAACAAAAAAAAAACAAATAAAAAAGAAGGTGTTGGTATTTGGGGGGGGGGTGTTAACTAAGGGCAGGTTTATTTCAGATAGGTCTTTTCTTCTTTTTTCAGCATGAGTATCCGATTCTGGGATTCTAATAACTTTAGCTGCTCGTGCTCTGCTAGAGCTACAACTAAGGCCAGTTTACACCCGTAAGGCATGTCAAAAAAGAAGGCAAAATAAACTGGTGACAGAAACATTTAAGCAGACGCAAAGTAAGAGGACAGAGAAAATCTGCATCTGTAACAAATAATACGTTTTTTTCTCTAAACGAAATTTATTAACAAATTATTCACTAACATATGCGCGAGAAGCACACCTTGAGCAACCGACCTAACATTACAGACTAACACACACATCCGTCTCTCTGTCACCATTCGATAAGATCTCAAAATTTCGTAACTACAACTGTCAATCACACAAAAAAAAATGACCTGTGCTCTGCCTACAGATTTTCTTGTCAAATTCCGTCAATACCGGTATAGGCATTTAGTCGTCAAAACGTAACAAAAAGATAGAGACTTACTTCCGCATTTATAGTATTATTACTGCAGAGCACACACACACTGACTGCGAATCACCCCTGAGGGGTCAATATAAAGTAAAAAAGTGTACTCCTACAGCATTGCAAGACTACTTACGATTTTCCTCGCATTGCACCCAGAAGTTTGTGATATCTACAGTTTGTCATTCAATCCGAATAACCGACGGAGACTCTAAGGATCAAAAACAATTTTTAAAAATCTTTGCCTACCTTCGTATTTGATCCGACGGTACACACATTAGTAAGCAAGCGCGTTAACCAACGGGCCACCAGCCCACAATAGTATATGGAACTACAGAGTCTTCCACATCCTAAACGTCGGTCTATGTTAGTTTCGGTAATTTTTCAAAATTATGTGACAACATGACGGGAAATTGTTCAACTAAATGTAAACTGTATTTTGTAGTTGAAGGAGTTCGGCCGAACAGGTCGGTCATAAAGTAAGCACTTCCACCAGAATCCATACTGTTGTTTACTTTTGTTTGTTGCTGAAATCGGTCTAATTCATCAGAATGAAAAATTGGCCGAAGTCATTCAAGTGAAAAAGTCATCCAACAAATCAGAACAGAACTCTTTTCTCGCACTAGTCACTAAAACATTATTTCGGTTTCTGACACTCCGTGCGGACTAAACTGGTTCGAACCCTTCTGAGGTAAGAACTTTCAATAATTCTGGACTTGGTTTAAACATTAGAACCAATATAAAATACTGATTTGGAGATTCAGCATGTAAAACAGAATAAATGATCGTTTCAAACATTGAACATAAGGTTAAAGGGCAAGTCTAAAAAATTGTTGGAGTTTAACGAGAAAACTATTTCCCTAATCCGGCGGCATAGCGCGGTCTATAAAACCACGGGCCGTGGGAAACCACCATCACAACACACGTCACAACTAACCACACTCATGTGAGGCAAAAGGAGGAAAGGGAACTGGCGCTTTACCTCTATATCAAGAACAAGAATGATTATTTCAGAAAATCAAAGTAGAGTTAAATTGTCCTTAAGCGTGGGCAAGAATGAAAGAAATCACTTGGGGATAGGTTGCTCCAGAATTTAATCGTGTTGCTGGTGGATAATCTGCAAAGTGTTCTAGGCAGATTCATCAAACCACCGGCTCTGAAACCACCGCGAATGTAGCGAGGATACGGCAACGCCACTTCTCTGATCATCGTATCCCATCTATGAAACTAACTCTGAACGTTGCTTTGGGATACATTGTGCTACCGCTACTAATTCAGACTGCCGAAAATTACATACTGTATAATATTAATGTTCTCGAGCCGTACTGTAAGTCTAAGACTGTTTCGGGATTGTGAGCTATCCTTTGAATTGGGGCCAAATGAGAGCTATCCTGACATATGTAGCCAAATATGACATAACCAATTACCCTGGAAATTATCAGCCAAGTGTTAGCTAACCACTCCGTTATTGAATTACGGCGTGTTATTTAGGCGAGAATGGCCCAATTCTCCTCTTGCAACACATGCAAGCTGTTAGCTCGGTTAAACGAATTGAGACGTGTTTGACATAGTCTGGAAATAAAAAAAAACTCACTGTGCTGGTCGAAATAATAGTGAATTTAATTAAAACCGTTCCTTCAGACAACTTTTATAATATTTGTTACATTGGAACAAGTTTACGATTCATTTCACAAGCAAACACTGCCCGCGCTCTGCAATGCTACAATACAGGAGCCAAATCAACAGTCACTGGCCTACAGCTGTGCTGCCCCGCGTCAAAGATTGCTAACAACTTAGATAACAACACTATGCTATCCCGATTACTAAACAAACTACAGTCTGTGGAAACCCAACAATATTACAAACCAAGTCACAAACATAGATAGTTACTCGAGATACTTATAAGTAATAAATGCGACATAATTCAATATTCACAATAATAATAGCATTCAAAACAACAGAAAAGTTTTGAAACATCGAAATTGACATGAAGAAAAGGTGAATGAAATTCTTTACACACCTTAACAGTTTACCGGAAAGTCGTTTGAAGAAAAAGGTACAGTAACAGATAATGTAACCTCACTTAAAAATTCAACACCTTGGTTGAACGAAATTCGAAAGGATCTCAAAAAACGCAAACATAAGATCAACATACATTTTAGAAAAAGAGATCTTCAGACACAAAGTAGAAAAACAAAAACAATACAGACCAAAGTGGTCGGAAGAACGCAAAAAAAAAAAAAAAAAAAAAAAAAAAAAAATTGTTTTTTGGAAAGAATAAATGCCTATTGGAACGACAAGAAGAACCCAAAGAAAACTTGATTGGGTCTTTGCTTAACGTCTTCCATTTATTGGGAGAATTCGCCATTAATAATAATGATAATAATAGTAAATTAATAATTTAAACAAAATTGGAGGGTTAGGACTAATGTTGCAGGATGTAAGATAACGTTTTATTTACAATCAAAATTCTTGCTGCTTTTGGTTAAGAAAAATCAAAGTATTTAAAATTCGTAGTTTTCCTTTCACAAACGATGACATTTTCCATACTTAAGCCACTTAATCTCCAAGCTGTCACTAGCAATCCCAGAAGAAAATCAGAGGAGATAAAAAAACCTCTCTTTAAAAGCCTGACAGGAATGAAATTAATACGGTGGCGAAATCTCGCTCCAAAATTGGATCTCTGGCGTGTTCGAGGCACTTACACGCGTCAAGCGTGGGTGCGCTGTATGATGACTCAACAAATCCCATACAGTGCCGCATTGCATTTTCAGGATTCTTAGACAAAATTGTTAAAAACGAGAACCTAGCAATTTCATCACATCCGTCCGTGCGTATGCCAGAGCCATCTTTGCACCGCTTGTGATCAAATTTCACGTGAAGATGTGTTTAAATGACCATGATTTTTTCTCCGAAATGACTCAGAAATCTGAGAAATAAGGATGATGACATTTAATAAGGACATTCAGCAAAAATTGTTTTGGATAAGATCCCTAGAAAGTGTTTTAACCAAAACAATAATCATAATTTTATCGCCCATAACCGCAGTAAAAAAATAAATAAATAGGTAGGGAAATCATGAAGCTGAAAAACATTTCTTATGAAACGTTATATCTTCAGTACTAACTGACTATTATCTTGGTTGACCTATGTTGCAGTTACGAGTGCTAACATTGCTATTTTTTTTTCGTTCGATTGTTTGTTTTTTTAAAAAATGACGTTCGATATCTTTCACTATTATCCCATCACCTCTTTGACGTCATTAGAGGCGGTGCAGGGAACGGGTTGGAATTCAGCCATTCCGGCGTTAATCTCGATTGATTTCGGGAAGCGATGGAAAACCAAAATTTGGATGGCTGGAAGGGGATTTGAACCCGCGAATACAAGTCTGAAGCTCACCCACCAGAAAACAAGAGCAGTAATTTTGTTTGAATAATGATGTCATCGGAGTATGTTGAATATCAGCTGTAAAAACAAATTATCAAATTCAAATTGTGTAAAAGATAAAATAACACCATCTGAAAGCTTTAAAAAAAAAGAAAAAGGGATGCAAGAAAGGTATTATTCGGACATATAATACTCCATGGAAACTTGGTGAAAAAAGTATTGGAAGGAATGACAGAATGGAAGTGATATGTTATTAGATACGGCTCGAAGTGCATGCAGTATATAATAAGATATTAATTACAATCGCGACCAGGAAAAGAAGTGGAAAGCCGAGGACAGCTGCCTGGATTTTTTTCACATATCAATCCGCGAATTGAGCACTCAATAAAAAGAATGGAATAGAAACTACTGCCGAGGTGACGAAAAAGGAGCTGTACATTTAATTACCTGTCGGCGTATACTGTGACACGAGTTGCGGCAACTCCTACTCAAATGTTCAGCCAGTGAGAGCAAGGCAAGTAATATAACTGACCAAGTACGAGACTGCAGTGTCGCCCGGCTTTACGAAACGCAAATTTTTTGTGTCAGTTCGATCTACCAGTAGGAGAATAGGGGGGCGGGGAGGGGGATAATATTGCCATCCCTTTGCGAACAGTTAAAGTTTTCGCTCTATATGGTTGCGTCTTATTCTGTTTGTGAAAGATTTATTTTTCTGAGGCCAGCCACGTGGTCCGCGAATATGGGATAGGTGGTCAGAAAGCAAAATTAATTGCAGTTAATTAAAGATATCACAACAAAAAATAAATTAACATTGATTTATAATCTAATATCAATAGTCTTTCTTTTCTACCCTTCCCCTTCGTTGCTACATTAAATATTAAATGTTCAACATATAATACACTGTTAACAGTTTACTTTCAATTTCATAATCGCGTTTTTGTAGGAATTCGGAAAACGGTATTAGATTTTTTTTAATGCTATAATGGTACAATGCTATATGTCCCAAATGTTAGTAATAGATACTTAGGTAAAAAAAATAAAAAAATATTGATATTGTAAACAGATATTGGCACCACTGTTTTTCTTATCTTTGCAAAATTCTATCCATTTCGACACCACCTTCTGCTACAAATTTTTAGTGTAGTTCTGCTACTGGTGATATTCAGCAAAATTAAATATTGGGTAATCGTCGATAATTTAGTAATTGTATTATTTATTTCATTTGTACTAAGACAATAATTTTTCAAAACCTTCATCCATATATAAAAACAATTGGCAGTCCGATTAGAGGCATCATTATCATCCATTCACGCAACAGGCATAGCGTCCTGATTCAAGATTTTATTTGACATTCTGGAAAAATCCATTCTTTCTACTTGCTTTTTTCATTTGTTTCATACTTTCTTAACATTCGTAATTTCTTTATGATATCCTCTTTTCTTTTCCTGTCCAGTAGGATATAAGTAGCAGTCCTCTCCATCAGCCTTCTTACCGGTTCTTTATTTAGTTTTTGTATTGTGCAGACTTCGTTGCTATATGCCAAAGTTAAATGAGCAACGGTATTACACAATCCGATTCCATTATGTCTTTGAATTATTGATGGTTCAAATATGGAATTTATGTAATATCTTGTAGCGGTCGCATGTCACGCCCATATATTAATAATTATAAAAAATAAATGTATTTTTAGTTGTTTTATGAATAGTAAATGTACGATATTAATACTATTTTACGAGTTTCTCTGAATGCAAGGAGAAACTGGTTGATTTAGAGTCTTTGAAAGGGGATAATTGTGAGGTTTAGAATGGAGAAGATAAAAGAATGTGTAGAATGGAGTGAAAATACAAAATCAACCTATGTTAAACAAAAGAAATCATTAAGAAATTATTTGCGCTGTAAATGAAAGACCAATTGAGGCAGCAGACGAATAAATCACGCAAAAATTGAAATTGTAATTAGTTTGTCGCAATGTATGAAAAGTGGTGTATTAAAAATTGTATTTGGTTGAACTGACACAGTTGTTGGTGGAAACTTAATCCACGAGTATTTTGTAGTAAGAGAATAAATAACATTTTATTTCATGTAATAAAGAGAAAGAAACGAGGATTTTTTTTTTTTTTCTTTTGAAATTATAACCCGAGACCTACATTATAGATCAACTAAGTCTATAACGAGACGTAAAATGTTCTCGTCCTGGCTGAAAACGACCAAAAAGACATACTAAGGAAAAAATAAATTAATAATGATTAGTTTAGAACACGGTCATCGAAAGTAAACGCTTGGTAGTTGCATATAAAAGTACAGACATGCAGTCGTTTCTTTCAGGAAAGCTTAGTATCCTTGTTGAGATCAAGATTGGTAGTTAAACCTGTTACATTAATAAAATTTGTAGTTTCCTAAATGTAAATCTTTCTGTATCCTTATAAGAAAAATCACACTCGATATATTTAAATGCGTTTAGTTGTTGCGATATTTCAGTCATGCTGGAATTTTTTGATAAACTTCTAAAATGGGAAACGCACATTACTACACGACAAATACAAAGCCACTCTTTCGCAACGACGGATACTTTCATTGAGTCCTCTGTGGAGGAGAGAGGAACGAGTTTCCTGTGATTTGTTTCTTTACGACGCTATACGTTTGCGTTTGCGGGAGACTTTAATGGGAGTACTTCATTGACTACCGAGGACGTCGAACGGCGATGTCCCTAAAATTCCCAGTTTATACGTGCTTTATGGCGAGAGCGAGTCCCACGCTTCACGCATGCTGGATACGGTACGCGCGGGAGATACAGTTGTCCGGGAACACATAACGCCGGCTCTTAAATTGCGCCCCGCGCCTATCGCGCGACAGCTGAAGGTGCGCCATTCACCGGGAAGCACTAAAGCTGGCGTTTTATGCGGCGGTTCTACGGAATACGGGAGGGCGACGCCCGCATAGGAAAACCTGGAACCGCCGCATAGTGTAAACGGCTCTCAAGCCAACAGTGCCGTATAAGGGATTGCAATCCAGCAAAGCGGGATCCCGCAATACCGCGGGATCCAACATCATTAAACAGTCTGGCGGATCCCGCACAAAATTAAGCGGATCCGCAATCCGCTAAATGCTGATAAAACGCGTGTCAGTGCGTGACTCGCTGCCCCACTCGGTCTCTATCGGATGTGTTGCACTGTTTGCCTATACCCTTCCAGTTGACATTTGGCGCGTGTGAACAAACGTTTGTTTTTGTTAACCTTCGTCATTCGTAAGTAAATAGATTCATTTTCGAGTACACATTTCTGTAATTTGAGTTATGTTGCGCATTTAGTACGATTTTGTAACTATATAATTATTTTTTATGTGTTGCAAACGTTATCTGAACTACAAAGTTACAGCTTTTTATTCACGGTTTCATTACTCCCATTTTCTGTATTTGCAGATAAAGTTATTGTGACAATTTACTTTTTTGCGGCTGAAAATTTGATTATTCGTTGATAGGAAACTAATGTTATCATAATTTTAATCGCATACCTATTTATTTAGCAGCTATCAAAAAGCAATTGTATATCCTTTGACTTATTGCTGTTTTGGTCGTTGCCTCAATGCGTTTCTTTGACGAAAGCCGCCTGCTTACATGTGCCGCTCAGGCTATAGATTAATCTCTCTTCTCCTTGTTATTATTTCGACTAAAGGCAAAAAAAAGGTTATAATGAAGTTTTCACGGGTGTATCGACTAATTGTGTTGTAGGAACACCGTACTTCGATGGCTGCCTCCGCCGTCTCCCTCACGTGTGAAATATCGTGTTTTTACAATGAAATCCGGAGATACAACCTATGAAAACTTCACTGCAACCATTCGCCGAGAAAGTCTCCTTTCTTACTAAAAAGTAATAATTTCCACTCTTAAAAAGTCGTTACGCCATATATGTAAAATTGAAATACTTGACAGTTTAGGTGTTGGTGAGTAGTTTCCTTTAATAACATTGAATCAACTGTAAGATCAATTAAGGAATCAGGAGATATAATAATAAATCCCACAAAAACCATTTTTCTAAAAAAAAATAGCTACGTCTCGTGCTTGTGCAGTGAAAAAAAGTTATGAGATCTTGTCTGAGCCAAGTCTACACTTTACAGAGTATATTCACTTCACTTTGTGAATTGGAATGCTTTCGCTAGGTGTTATGGAACGTTTATTTAGATTTAAAAAAAAACTAACTCTGGTAACTTGGCCACTAAGCAAACCATTTTTTTAAATTCATGTGATGTATTGTAAGGCACATAATATGACCTAACAATGAATATTTTCCATTTTTATTATTTATTTAAAAATTGTTTTAGATTAAAAAACAAAAATGTGAAACCTCGAAATTTACTTAAGACATGCTAAAAACTTTTAATATCATTTTTCCAATTAAAATATTGTTAACTATTAATTTTTATCATTTAAAATTAAAATTGATTTATTAATTTATTATTTAATTTATTAACATTTTAAGTAACTATGTTTTAAAAAACTGTTTGCGCCAATCCCGCGGGATTGAAAACACTACGGGATTGCAATCCTTATACGCGACCCACTGCAAATAATAATGCCGCTGCCCCCAGCTATAGAATACGTCAAACATGAGTGTAGGAGGACGTTCAAACCATAATTAAAACTTAATATTTTTTCCTTAAAGCAAGAAAATTGTCTCATTATTTCGTAGACTGAACAGGGAAAAGGAATCCACACAACCTTGCGAGAACTCTACACAATTCCGTATACTCTCGCAGAATCATCATCATCATCATCATTAGACGTTTCCTGCTTTGTGGGTCATCCTGCACAACCTCTTCCAAGTCTGGCAGTCATCCCAAGATATTTCCTCTGCCGGCCTCGGTAGCGTAGGGGCTAGAGTGCCGAAGGTCACCGGTTCGACTCCGGTCGGGGGTATGGAAGTTAAGTGTTATGTGTCGGTGTGAATGTCCTGTCCGTCCTGTGGCGTCCATACTTACAAGATACAATATATAAACACTGATTCACTGGAAGCTATAATAATCACATTGAACTGGCTGTATGGCCTCAGCTGCCAAAAGCCATTTTTTTAAAGTATTTCCTCCACCAATTTTCTCCAAACGACTCCCTTGGCCTCTCCGTCTTTTTTCACTTGCTCGAGGTATTCCAACTGGTCTTCTTCCCTTCACGTTATTCTGCAGTGCTACCTTCGGCATCCTCCTCTCCCCCATCCTCACAACATGCCCCAACCACTACAGAATATAGACTAAAATTACGTCATCATGGAACAAACGTTTATTTTTTTGCAAGTGCTTAAAACCGATGTAATATGAAATGGAGAGGAAATTCTTGCTGATTGAATTTCTGTACAAAAGTTGTCACCAAAGATCATTTATGTGAAAACGGTGGCATTATTAGGGGAAAGTGCCCTTGCCCAAAGCATAAAGTAGGCAGCTGAATTTGAAATGGAGAGGAAATTCTTGCTGATTGAATTTCTGTACAAAAGTTGTCACCAAAGATCATTTATGTGAAAAAGGTGGCATTATTATGGGAAAGTGCCCTTGCCCAAAGCATAAAGTAGGCAGCTGAATTTGAAGGGAGGATGGGTGGAAGCAGCACTGAAGATGATGCCTGCTTGAGATGGCCAGTGTATGATTACTGATCGAAATCTGAACAGGATACACGACCTGGTGAAAATATACGGAAGGTTGAATGTTCGGGAGATACATACGATATCTGAGGGGAAAAAATCTCTTTCTGATGTTTCTGGTGTTGACATTTCTGCAATTTTGACTCGTTTAAGGCCATAGCTGAATGGTTCACTCCAGTTACAGATGTTAATGTGTGACAACGATTCCTCACTATGATCATTATGCTGTCTTTTACCTGTTTAACAAATTTCTGTTGGCTTCACGTTTGATTTTGTAAGAAATCTAGACATAGCATGACAGTAAAGATGGAAAGTCTGTAGGTTCTTAAAAAAAGAGTTAGGGAAATCGAACAAATCTGAAACTTTTGTCTGTGTGTTTCTCTACCCACGATTGAGGCAAAAACTTCTGAACGGGTATTCGATGAACTTGGAACATTTGACAGTCCAGGAACCTAAAATTTCTCCTTTTTTTCAAATTGCCTAACGTCTCTTAACAGCGAGGTCTTTAGAGACGGGAAAAAGGGGGGGGGCAAGGAATGGGAAGGAATTCGGCCATGGCATTTTTGAAGGAAGCAACCAGGCATTTGCCTGGAGTGATTTGGGAAACCATGGAAAACCCAAATTTGGATGCCCGGACCGGGATTCGAACCGCCGTACTCAATTTCTCTTCATCTCACTTTGATTTCTGAGGAATCAAATTGAATGCTAGATACGTGGTAGAAATTCTGAATTATAGGTGGAATTATCCAAAGCTGTGCAGTGTAGATTTTTCCGATTTCACTCATTTTGAAGCTGCGATGTTGGGAGAAACTGAATCTTGTGCCGTTTGGACCAACAGACGCCTGCAACCTTGTCCAACAGTTGGCAACAGTGTGTAGAGACCATAATTATTAGTGCATCTTCGTTAGTGAGTTGTTGAATTTGTAACGTTGTACACGGACGATTCACGTTCAGATACGACGTGACTGAGTGAAGTTACAAAATACTGTTCCACTGTCACACAAGATTATACTCTATTGAAACTTCGATAGCGTAAGACTGACAAACAATGCACCCAATCTACAAAAAAAATTTTGCTTCCTTCAACACCTTCATTTACCAGAAACTTAGTAATTATGCGTTGCGTACTGAATTCACGAAGAACCTCTCTGATTAGCATGATAATAATTACACAAACCGTTATAAAAACAAGCATGTATCTTGTAGTGATGTAGCCACATTAAAATATCCGGAGCCTACTTCAAAAGTATGATTTATATTTGACTAGAACCGATAACGTAGTTACTTCCTATCGACTGGTACTAAAAAACTGATAGATTCAAAACATATGAGTAAAAAGTAGTTATTGTTGCAAAACCAATTTATCTCTCTTTCATAAAGACGAAAGTAGCGTCAAAATATGACTCACCGGCGGAGACTAATAGACTCATTTTGCTCTGCCATTCACTAAACTGTGATGACAGGAGGATCTATTGCGTTTGAAGGTGGGTGAACCATGGAAAGAATATGGGGAGCAGCCCCTACTAGCATTAGTCAAAAGTACTGTCATTAGACTGCTATGGTCTACGAAAGCATAGAAAACTCGAAGTTAGCGCAGAAAAGATTTCCTCCGAGCATCTAATCTTTTTTTTGTACTACGCGTGAGATTAACAACGGAATGAAATGACCAGATGTGGCTGTAATCCATTTTATTTCGCTCGTTAAATGTTGCTCGCAGTTAAGTGTTTTGCAGAAGTCGTATCATTAAGACGAGCAAAAACTGCTAAACACGAGTTTCATTGCAATCAAACGACCGTTACGCCGTTGACAACAGGTTAACATCAGCATTACGCGCTATACAACTATCACAGTAAATGAGCCATTATCATTTAACTAACGGCTACTATCAACGCCAATCAGGCAAAGGTTGCTGCTTTATTCCGTATGTATTACTATTACTATTACTCCGTGATTCACTAAACGTGTGTGGCGGAGGGTGCATTGCACCTATCCGGGAAGGTAATGGTTAGGAAAGGATATACGGGATATGGCAGGAGGCGCCCATGGGATATTGTGAGGAACAATCCCAGCATTCGCATGGAGCGATCTGGGGAAACCATGGAAAACCCAGATCTGGATGGCCGGAGTGCTTTATCGAAAGCTACTCCTGTAGGATTTTATGTTTAGTCGCCCGGTAAATCCTTTCTATACCAATACTAGTGGATTAAACATAAAAATAGTATCGCATGCAATAGGAGAAGTAAGAGAATTCTGTTACTTGGGAAGTAGGAATGATGTTAAAAGCAGAAAAGCACTAGCAAAAAGAGCCTTCATGAAAATGAGAAACCTTTTAGTTTTAAATATTGATCTACGAATTAGAAAGAACTTTTTAAAACATTTTGTGTGGAGGACAACACTTTATGGTAGCGAAACATGGACTTTAGGAATACCGGGAATAAAGAAAATTGAAGCATTTGAAATGTGGTGCTACAGAAGAATGCTGAAAATTAAGTGGACAGACAAAGAAATGAACGAGTTTTGGAAATGATGGGTGAGAAAAGAAGTTTATGGAAGAAGCTTACAGAAAGAAGAGACAGGCTGGTAGGTCGTATTTTGAGACATGCTGGATTGGTTAATTTGTTAGTGGAGGGTACAGTCGAAGGTAAGAACTGTAGAGGAAGACAGAGATTAGAATATATGAAGCAGATAATTGAGGACGTGGGCTGTAAGGGGTATGTAGAAATGAAGATGTTAGCACAGGATAGGAAGGGATGGAGGATTGCATGAAACCAGTCGAAAGACTGACGACGGCAAAAAAAAAAAAAAAAAAAAAAAATCCTTTCTATTCCATTCCCTAATCGCTTGTGGAAAAAATAAGTACAGAAATGAATCGGTTTTGGCCCTGATTTCTCTTGTCTTATTTTCGCGGTAATTCCGAGATATGAATGTTGTTGGTAGCAATATTTGTTTACTGTCATTCCGAAATACGTCAGACGAGAATTTTTCAATTAGCTTCTGTCGAGAGCAACGCCTTCGGTGCTCCAGGTCTTCCCAACCTAACTCCTTCAACATCGCACTTACGCTTTCCCTCCAACTGTATATACCTGTCACGAATAGAAATTAGAAAAAAATTCGTTAAGACAAACTTAAACCTTGATTTGTTAGTGTCTAAACTCATTTTGATCAACCATCTGTCACAATATAATCTCTTCATCAACTTATTACAACCTACCATAACAATTATCTGATTAATTTAACATTATCTTTGCTTTCCTTTAAATTATTGCTATTCACTGTTACCTATTCTGACAGGAACCGTATACCTTAAAATGCGAACCGTCACCTTATACTTCCCTTCCGTGTGACTTTTGAACTTCTGTTTTGGCACGCCAATTTCTCATTACTTATTTTGTTTTTTGGTGCTTTAATTATTTGTCATTCTGGTATATAAAAAGTTTATGGTTCACTTTCATTAGAAGTAGTACACTATACCAACAGCTTGAGAAACTTCTTTATGAGTCCTACATCGCTGTTTCAGACTGAAATATTTTCTTTTTCAAAAACTTCTTTTCCTTTTTCCAACTCGCGTTTGGTGTCAAAATTTTATTTTATTTTAACTTAATACTCCTGTTTTGATATTACGTTTGTTGGTATTGTTAACATTCTCACTGCTCTACACTTCACTCTCGCTTCGACACTCAATAACACACTTGCAGTATCATAGTGTTAGTGTAAAAACAGAAGAAGGTAAACAGAAAATAATTCAAGTTCTTAAGACGCATAACTAAAGGAAAAGTAACAGGCTTTACTAGTGTTGCAAAAAAACTGGTTTTTTATTACTTGAAAAAGAAAAACATGAAAAAAACTATGAAAAAAAAACACGGTTTTGTTCTGGGACACCTTTTTTTCATAACTACTAAATCTCAAATTTGTAAGACATTTATCGTTTAATATACTTGTTTGAGAGTTTATACTAAGTAATTATCTTAATTTTTAAATCTACTATATTTTTATGGTTCTGTTGAAAAGAAAATTACGAAAATATTGGCAACATTTACTGAAGTTTTTACGAACGGGGACTTCCCGAAGAGGCTAGGTTGCGTGAGAAGGAAACCCCGTTCCCCGTTGTTTGGTTTGATACTCGCTATTTGAACTAGTGCTGCCAGCCCTACGAATTTATCTGTAGACCTATGGATCTTTTCAGAAAATTATAAATTTTAAATTATCTACGGTTTTTTGCCTCTTTTTATTACTTATTGTGCTTTCCTTATATTCATATACTTGTTAAACTCTGAGAGTCATTAAATTGTCAGTAATTATGAATCGTTTCCTTGCAACTGTTGCCGTAAACCAACGATTGAAAAGAGGTTAAAGCTTCTATTTTGTATGATCATAGATTTAAATTCAGAATTATCGGCGCAGTTTTTATGCACAGTGTGTACTTTGCTCACAATTTAAAATTGCAATCTCAAAATCCTTTTCGTATAAGAACAACCAGTAAAAGAAAATGTAACTATTTCTGAAGTTATGGATCTAGAGGAGACAGAAGAAGAAACAGAAAATTCCGACATTGACCAAACTAGTGTTGGTAGTGCTGATAGTGAATGTGGTACTGACATAGAGGATAAATGAAACTATGTCACCTATATAGATACATTTATGAAACATTATGTAAGACATTA
Organism: Vandiemenella viatica; assembly: GCA_031002005.1. Lineage (NCBI taxonomy): Eukaryota > Metazoa > Arthropoda > Insecta > Orthoptera > Morabidae > Vandiemenella > Vandiemenella viatica. The sequence goes on from CM061914.1 coordinate 124,804,345, forward strand.
TATGATTCAGTAAGTTTTAAAACACAATGTAAAATGTAAGTTCTGTAAATAAAACTATAATTTATCAATTATATTGTTTTCTGGAAAAAAATTTAGAAAAAAAAACAAGAGGGCTAAGTTTTTTTCTTGTGTTTTTTTTCACAAAGCTGAAAAAAATCATTTTTTTTTCAATTTGTAAAACTAGGCTATAACCTGCATGTTCACTCTTTCAGTTGAAACGCCCGACATATCATTTAGTTGAATTAAATAGTAACGGTGCCATTTTCATGTTACGTAGAAGATAATATCACGTTCAGATTGCAATATTTTTTTAAAAAAATTCCAGCACAACACATAATCATAGAACATATAAATTATTTGACTAAAATAATAATTCCACACAGTATGTCTCCTTTACCACCACCGACATCTGAAAACTCGCGCCTACGTTTATTCTAACGTCACATATCTTGAAATGTGCAATAACATTACCACCAGATTCCTGAACTCAAATATTCTAACAAGCTCCTCCCATAGCTTAAGAACGCTTGCCAACTCCTTGTCAATTTCAGCGGGTAGATTGTGGAATTATCTTCCCCTGAAAATCAGAAATCGGTACATACAAAACATTTTGAGGAAGCATTAGCTGTACAGCCACACAACGTTTCCGTTTGTGTCCGTTTTCAGATACTTACTTAACTTTCACAAGTAGGAGGTGAAATAGTTAATAAAAAAATCTGTAATAAAAGAATACTTTTAAGTTGGGAGAAGAAATTGATTTTGATATATTAAAGTAATTTATGATTTTTTTAATGAATTACCTTGTTGGGATACCTTTGCATTTACAACAACGCAAGTTTGATGTTTCACAATTTATCATTTATTAACACGAACAACATGACACCGAGCGTGGTGAGTGATTGGTCTCACATTCGGCAGGACGCCGGTTCGAATCCCCGTCCGGGCCTCCAGATTTGGGTTTCCCCAAATCACTCCAGGCGAATGCCGGTATGTTTCACTCAAAAAGGCCATGGCCGAATTCCTTCCAATTCCTTGTCCCCAGTCCCATCCCGTCTCTGATGATCTTAGCCGTCGACGAGGCGTATAGCAATATGTAAAAAAAGGACAGTTTTAAGAATAAAAAAATACACTACATTCTTGATTAGAAATAAGAAAAACATTTTTTTATTACAGATTCTTTTATTAAATATTTCCGAGGGTAGGTTGAAAAGAAATGCATATTTGCTTGAAGAACACGAATAAATTTTTTTAGAAAGACAGAGAAAAAAGTACATTCAAAATTATACATTTATTTTTCAACACAGTCACCGTTGAGGCTAACACATTTCTCCTAATGTGTAACAAGTTTTTTTTATACTGTCACTGAAACATTCTTCCGACTTTTCTCTAATCCAGAATTTGACAGCTGCCTTCTTCACCTCATCGTGCAAGGCGTAATGATTACTGTTGAGGTCTCTCTTGAGTAGAGGAATAAAATAAAAATCGCAAAGCGCAAGATCCGGGCAGTAAGGAGGGTGAGAAATCGGTTCAAGCTTCAGATTTCGCAGAGCCATCTACCGGTTCTGTTTGTTCTCGTCTATGAGACAGCGTGGTACCCATCGTGAACAAATTTTGTGGTATCCCAATTGTTTAGTAATGAAGCCGAGACGTTCCTTGGATCTTCCAATACTGTTTGCGAAACGCTTTTGAGTTATTCGCCGGTCATTTTGAATCAAATTGTCGACAAGTTTGCGATGTTTATAGTCTTTGGCAATGATCGGACGTCCGCTGCGTTTCAACAATTATGGGCTTTTCCAGGCTCTCAGTCACGAAATTTTACGGCCCATCGATTTATAGTAAACTTATCAACAGCATCGTCACCATAAACACTCTTTAAACGACTATGAATCTCAGTCGGAGTTACTTTTTCAGCAGTTAAAATTCTATAACAGCACGCTGTTCAACTCGCGTTGATATAGCACTAGAACACGGCTGTATACTATACTGGATGAATTCAACGACTTCAAACCTGCGCGTGCGTATGAGGGGGAATTTAACTTCCACATGTCATCGGGCGCGCTTCTGAAAGTCATTTAGTTCGCGCACTACAAGCTTGTGTGCGTTTCTTTTAGCCTACCCTCATATGGAATGGATAAACGATTTTGTAACAGGTCGGTACCAGTATGTCGTTGAAAGAGAAAGTTCTCCTAATCTAGATGTTACATCGGGTGTACCTCAAGGAAGTGTAATAGGACCACTTCTTTTCTTAATTTGTATAAACGATCTCGGAGACAAAGTGAGAAGCATTTTTAGATAGTTTGCTGATGATGCGGTTATTTATAGGGAAGTAAGGAATTTGGCCGATTGCTTAGAAATTCAGCGCGATCTGGATGTTATTTTGGCATGGTGCGCTGAGTGGCAACTCACACTAAATTGTATAAAGTGTAAGACAATGAGCATAACTAACAAAAATAATCCGATTGTTCAGAAATACGAGGTAAACAGCTCATCTATTGATATAGTCGATTCTATGAAATATTTGGGAGTAACAGTACAAAGGAACATGAAATGGGACTTACATATTAATACGTTAGTAGGTAGAGCTAATTCTAGGCTGCGGTTCCTAGGTCGAATCTTGAAAAATTGTAATGAACAAACAAAGGAGATTGCGTACAAATCTCTTGTGCGTCCACATTTGGACTATTGTTGTGCCATCTGGGATCCGTTTCGTAAGGGGTTGATTGAGAGTATAGAGAAAGTACAGAGAAGAGCCACTCGATTCGTGACCGCTTGCTACAGTCCTTACGAAAGCGTTACAGAACTGATTAGTAGACTAGGCTGGGAGTCTCTTGTAGATAGACGACGCACGTTTCGTTTAAACTTATTGGTAAACATGTGTACTCCCACTTTCGCTCACGAGTGTAGTGAAATACTTCGTCCACCAACCTATTTGAGCCGGAATGACAGGAAAGATAAGATTAGAGAAATAAGGTGCCGCAATGATTCTTATATGAATTCTTTTTTCCCTCGTACAATTAGGGATTGGAATGCACAGCAAAGAGATTAGCTTTGGTGCTGAGCACCCTCTGCCACCCACAGTTTTGTGAATTGCAGAGTATATATGTTGATATGTAGATGTAGATGTAGATATCAGCTTATGACGTTTTCATATTCTTCTTCAGCTCTAATAAGCATTAGTTTGTGCTACTTGCTTGCTAATTAACTATTTACACATCAATATCATTAAAAGTGAGCGATCTGGTAGCTCAGTGGTTAAGGTGTCCGACTTAGGATCGATAGATCCCCGGTTCGAGTCACTGTCTCTGCAGGGATTTTTGTAGGCCCTTATTCCGACCTTCATCTCTGGCATATCTTACTGTGTAATGTGAAGTACGCCAGAAACCTCCCTTGATTCGGATTCCAGGTTAAATTGTTGGTTCCCTGAACCTGCAAGCCTGCCAGGTTAAGTTAAGGCGGATACGACAGGAGCGGAGTGCGCAGCCCATAGAAACCCTGTCAGCAGATCATTACGACCACACGGAATTATTATTATTATTATTATTGCCATTAAAAGATAAGTTAGCATGTTAGTTACTAACTTAAGTAAAATGTGGGACAAGTGCTGTAAACTGAGGTTTAGGTATAATGTAAATTATGTACTATAAACACTTGGTATGATGTAAGAGAGAACATGACAACCCCAATCTTGCCAGTCTAAATAAACCTTTAAATAAATAAATAACAAGTAAGGAAAGAAGCTAGAAGAGGGGCTCATTATTATTCACACACTTTCCTCGTATTACGTATAACGGCCTTGGTAAGCCTGTTGTGCGTGATCTGCTGCCATCCGTTTGGAACACAGCCGGCAGTGAGGGTACGTCATAGCCAATCATAACTCCAGGACCCCAGGCTGCGTCCCGGGGTGCAGAGCTTTACTGCCAAAGACATTGAGGCAGAATATAGAAAACAGCTTGCGTGAGTTCCTCAGATATTTATGAGGCAATGAGGACGAGAATACCGCAACATCCTTATGTTGTTGACGACGGTGTAAAACACGTCTAGAAGAAGTCGGAGAAATCAGATATCATCACCCGCAAAGTGCTAGACAAATGATAGTACCGCTAACTTCGAGTTTATTTTTGTGACTGTTTACTAAGCATCAATTGCCTGACTATGCAGACGTAACATAGAACCAATTAATCCTAATGTTGGGTAACAGAAAAAAGCATATTTCGATGTTACAGTTGAGTTTTAGAATCGCACTTTCTCTTTTATAACGCCCAGTTAATCATACCGGCTTCGTCGAATGCCGTATACGCTAAAAGTTGAAAATTTTTGGAGTAATCTAATTTTGTGAATGAGCATAAGTCTCTGTAAATAACTCCACATGCATCTGTATTATTAATCAAAACCACATTAATTATTATATTTAATTATAAAACATACATTTTTCATTCAGTTTTTTATCGTACAGCTTATTTCTACATCTACATTTATACTCTGCAATTCACAATTACTGTGGGTGGCAGAGGGTGCTAAGCACCAATCCTAATTCAGTGCATTCCAATCCCGAACAGAACGAGGAAAGAAAGAATTCATAAATGTATTAGTACGGCATCTTATTTCTCGAATATCCCTCCTATCATTGCGACCTAAATAGGATGGTGGAAGAAGTATTTAGTTGCACTCGTAAATTAAAGATTTTCGCATATTCTCTAACAAATTCAAAAGAAAACGACGTCGTCTGTCCACCAAACAATCCCAGCCCAACCCACGTACCAGCTCTGTGACACTTACATAAGGACTGTTACTAGCGGTCACGAATCGAGCGGCTCTCCTCTGTACTTTCTCTAACGTGTCAATCAATCCCTTGCGATACGGATCCCAAATTCCACAATAGTATTCCAAATGCGGACGCACTAGTTTTTTGTACGCTATTTTCTTTGTATGAGCATTACAACTTCTCAAAATACGACCTATAAAACGTAGTTTAGAATTAGCTTTGCCTACGACGGAAGTTATGTGCAAATCCCATTTCATGTTGCTTTGTACTGTTACTCCTAGATACTTCAGGGAATCGACCGTGTCAACAACTGAATTGCTAACTTTTTACTCGTGATCAAATGTGGTCTTTTTATTACTTATTTGCATTGCCTTGCACTTTTTGCAGTTAAGTGTAAGCTGCCATTTACGGCACCATTGCAAAATAACATCCAGATCGCGCTGAATTTCTAAGCAATCATCAGAGCACCTCACTTCCTTATAGATAAGTGCATCATCAGCAAAAACTCGCATCCTGCAATAACCGAGATCGTTTATACAAAAATTAAGAAAAGAAGTGGTCCTATTACACTTCCTTGAGGAACGCCCGAAGTAACATCTAGCTTTGAAGAGGGTTCCCCATCAACAACGACATACTGCGACTGACCAGTTAGTAAATCGAGTATCCATTCGCAAATCTGATCAGATATACCGTACGCTCGAATCTTCGCCAAAAGCCGGTAATGTGGTACAGAGTCAAAAGCTTTCTGGAAATCCAACAAAATAGCATCAACTTGTGATCCTGCATCGATTACCATCATTACGTCATGCTAAAATAGAGCCAGTTGCGATCGGTTCTTACGAAATCAATGTTGGTTTGCTGTAAGTAACTCGTTTCCATCTAGAAACTTCATAACGTTAGAGCATATGACATGCTCCAGAGAGTCGCTTAGTAGCAGAGTTTGTATCGGCGTCTTTCACATCTGCCTTGAGCGCTACACTAGCGGAGGAAGTGAAGTGTTGCCATCTGTATACGGAACATGTAACTATATTCTGAGAGTTTGTTTGTGCAATGTGTAGTTTATGAGGCGGATATTGGGGATGACCCCAGCGTTCGTCTTGATGATTGCGGGTAGATCGTCTAGAAATCGCAGTCATGACGGCCGGTATTCTGGACCTGGGGTCGTGCCCGGTCCCGTTGTACCTGCACTGAACCACACTGGCGGGTTCCTATGAAGGGAAAATAATGTCTGATTGGGATAGCCATTATCTTCCACTGTGTTTACACTAAGTTGGTGAGATGAAAAAAATCTTAACGTGAACCGCTGATACAAGCAATACGTCCTCAAAGCCACCTGTCAGGTGTTTTGGAACAATATATCAAAATGCAGGTCCCCCGATTCAGCTACATTCGTATCGGGTGAAGTCAGAGAGGTGCCTACTTTGATCATCTGGATAACCGGGTAGAGTGGAACAGAAGGCACATTACAATCGTCAACAACAAATACAAAACCGATATTAGAGATAAGGCACTTCTTTTCCCTTGTAATTAGCATACTTCACATCAAAGACACCTCAAGATGAACGTAACAGTTAATAAGAACTGCACAGCGCGTTTTCCCTAAGGAAGAAGATTGCTCAAATATTATGGAATCTCACGGTACATGTTACAGAAAAAAAAGAAGAGAGGAAATCTATATATATAAAGGTGAATGTATATATGTTTGTTTGTGTGTTGATTTTTTTGTTCTTCATACAAATCCACAGTTTTCATCCTATTTCGATGAACGTTTGCACACTTATCTTCTGAAACAAGGAGAAAAGTACGGTCTACATTTGGTAGAAAAATAATAAATAATACATGTTGTCTTATAATTTCGAAAAATTACTGAACGGTGATAGACAGACGCGTAGGATGTGTAGGTCTCTGTACTGCCTTTCTATACAGCGGTCTGGTAGCTAAGTGGTTAAAGCGCTTCCTTACTACTGTTGGATCGTGGTCTGCGGTTCAAATCTCCGTGCAGACAAAGATTTTTAAAAATTGTTTTTGATTGCAAGAGACACACCTGGACCGTCGGTTATTCGGATTGAATGTTAAACTGTAGATATCACAAATTTAGGTTCTCAATGCGAGGAAAATCGTAGGTAGTCTTGCAATGCTGTAGGTGTACACTTTTTTACGTTATAATGATCCCTCACGTGTTGTTCGCAGTCAGTGTGTGTGTGTGATCTGCAGTAATAATACTATAAATGCGGAAGTAAGTCTCTGTCTTTTTGTTACGTTTTGACGACTAAATGGCTATATAGATATTGATGGAATTTGATAAGAAAATCTTTAGGATGGGCACAGGACATTTGTTTCCGGTGTGATTAACAGTTGTAGTCACGAAATTTTGAGAACTTACGTTATCGAATGGCGATAGAAATATGTTGGAAATTGATTCTCTTCAAGAGACAGGTTTGACGGTAGAATGATATGGTGATAGCTTTCCTGTCATATTATGCCGACTCGGTGTTGTTTGAGACCATACCTTCATTACCAACAACTTTCTATATTTATTCTGGTAAAGAAATTCTTAATCCACGGGTTCGAAATCGCGGGTATCAGCTAGTGTTGAATAAGATAGTAAGTTGCGTAGTAGTCAAATGAGGAAGAATAATTACTGAAACATTAAAAAATATTGCTTAAATATTTGATAAAACCAAGAAATTAAAATATATTAATTCTATTTATTTATTTACTGGAATATTTCTGCAGTTTTGATACCGAGTGTACTAGAACTTTGAAAACTCTTGTTTTAAAGGCTCCAATATACGACTGTAATTGATGCTCAAAATTCGAAAGCAATGTCAAATCCTAGCTGCCGTAGCTTTTGGTCGCATATAGACACAAAATTCTAAAAATTGGTTAATTAGCGTGATGAAACATGTAATCTGTCTGGTGGGCTCAAATGTTGAAGGATTTTGGGACAATATTTATAGTATATAGCAGCGCCTCTATCTTTCTCTAGCACATACATTACAAAATAGAAATGGGAAAATAATATATCAATATGAAAATACCCGTTCACTTCAGAGAGGCGCTAGGAACAGAACTTGACCAAGCAGATAAGATGGCAATAACAAATAATTGAGAACTTTAAAGGTATACGCTAGACGCAAATACTATTCGACACATAGTTCATTCAAGTTATAGTAAAAGCGAGTAGAAGATACTTGGAGAGACAGCAGAAATTCTCAAATAGTTGTCCAAATACAAAGTATAAAAGGAGTGAGCAAAAAGCACTCAAAAAATGTTCACTAATATATTTAAGTGAGCTGTAAACAAAATAAAAAGTTTACATTCATATTCATTGGTGATGATACCTCGATGGAATGAATAAGAGACCAAGATTCATTCATTCACTAAGAGTCACTCAAGTGCTGTTTAGTAATAATCAACTCAGTATTCTTTCTTTCAACACTAATAACGATCCACTCGACTGCACGAAGTAAACATTAATTACGATGATGTTACACTCTGTCAGTAACTTAAATGTCGAATGCAACGTAACACATAAATATAGTAGCAGTTATTTCGTTTTTATTAATAGCTCAGATGTAGATAAATACTCTGAATCACAATCGAATAAAGATAAACAACTTAAGCAATGATAAGCACCTATATTTTGAATCAATATTTTACATGTATTCCGTTCTTTTTTTTGTTTTATCGCGTACCAGATTTGTGTGATGGTTACATTATCTGTCTTGTTTTCCATGAGGTTGTCACGTGTCGGCTCAGTACCGGAGGCCAATGTCATGTTTACAGCAGTGGCCTCTGATCGCCGCTAAAGCAATTACTGACGGAATGTCTACTTTTTGGGTCTCCAACCTAATTTCATATTAACGTTCGGGGATGACCTCGAAGGTGACTAATAAGGAGCTAAATCCAGCCTTGAAAGCTCTCTGCATCAACAGCTTCTAACAGATTGTTTCCACATTGTCTACCTCTTTGTTGTAGGATCGTAATTTTTCACGGCGTTGAATATTAATATATTTTTCTCGGGCTTCCAGCCGTGTTAATATATCATATTTGCGGGACGTTTCGAAGGCGTCCATCTCTGCCTCCATTCTCAACCAAATGTCAGTGTATAACTGTTTGTTTATTCAGCCGCTGCTACGGAAACGGTGGAAAACAAAAACCAACACAACGCGATTACGTCATCCGCTCTTCTGCTCGTTACAGGCGCGAAACTGTTTCAGCATTTTAATCGCCGGGTTCCAGGCCGCACTGAGTTGATAACCAGTGTCCCTGTTGACTAATAAATCAGTTAATCTTATTTCTACAGCCTCTGTAATAACGCTGGCCCAAAAATCTTTGACCCGGGCTAAAATGGTTGTTTTTTCAAATTCAAAAGTGTGACCTTCTTGCACACTATGTTCGGCCACCGCAGATTTTTCTTCTTGGCCAAGACGAACATTTCTGGCGTGCTCTACACATCGCTGCACAATGCATCGCTGCGTCTGTCCAATGTAGCCGCGGCCACATTCACATGGTATATAATATACACCAGGGGTTCGTAAACCTAGGTCATCTTTAACGCTGCCGACCAAGTTACTAATTTTAGTGGGTGGTCTATAAATTGTCTTGACTCCGTGTTGTGATAGCAGTCTACCTATTTTGAAACTTAGGGCACCCACAAACGGCAGAAACGCAAGGCCCTTGGTATCACTCTGATCTCTCCGTCGATTTTCCTTCTGTTTAAACGCACGAGTAATCTGTCCCTGATTATAACCATTATTTAAAAACGTTTTCCGGAGATAGTCCAATTCACCAGCCAGGCACTAAACCACGCACCACTCCAGCCGAAGTGTTTTTATAGATATGTCGATGATACATTTGTGATTTGGCCCCATGACAGAAACAGTCTTGACCAATTCCTTGCGCATCTCAATTCAATCCATGAAAATATTCAGTTCACAATGGAATTGGAGGAGGACGGTTGCCTGCCGTTTCTTGATGTGCTTGTTATTAAACGTGCTGATGGTTCGCTGGGACACACTGTGTATCGGAAGCCTACCCATACAGACTTATATTTAAATGCCAACAGCTGTCATCATCCGGCACAACGAAACTCTGTATTAACTACCTTGGTACACAGAGCACAAAGGATTTGTGACAAACATAGCCTGGCTGGTGAATTGGACTATCTCCGGAAAACGTTTTTAAATAATGGTTATAATCAGGGACAGATTACTCGTGCGTTTAAACAGAAGGAAAATCGACGGAGAGATCAGAGTGATACCAAGGGCCTTGCGTTTCTGCCGTTTGTGGGTGCCCTAAGTTTCAAAATAGGTAGACTGCTATCACAACACGGAGTCAAGACAATTTATAGACCACCCACTAAAATTAGTAACTTGGTCGGCAGCGTTAAAGATGACCTAGGTTTACGAACCCCTGGTGTATATTATATACCATGTGAATGTGGCCGCGGCTACATTGGACAGACGCAGCGATGCATTGTGCAGCGATGTGTAGAGCACGCCAGAAATGTTCGTCTTGGCCAAGAAGAAAAATCTGCGGTGGCCGAACATAGTGTGCAAGAAGGTCACACTTTTGAATTTGAAAAAACAACCATTTTAGCCCGGGTCAAAGATTTTTGGGCCAGCGTTATTACAGAGGCTGTAGAAATAAGATTAACTGATTTATTAGTCAACAGGGACACTGGTTATCAACTCAGTGCGGCCTGGAACCCGGCGATTAAAATGCTGAAACAGTTTCGCGCCTGTAACGAGCAGAAGAGCGGATGACGTAATCGCGTTGTGTTGGTTTTTGTTTTCCACCGTTTCCGTAGCAGCGGCTGAATAAACAAACAGTTATACACTGACATTTGGTTGAGAATGGAGGCAGAGATGGACGCCTTCGAAACGTCCCGCAAATATGATATATTAACACGGCTGGAAGCCCGAGAAAAATATATTAATACCTCTTTGTTGTTGTCATCGTCACATACAACTGAACTTATCTCTGAAAGTCATAGAGTTTTGAAATCAGAAAACAAATGTCGAGGAATTATTTTATAATCTCTAGTTCCTAAATCGATGTAAAGAAATCTACATTTTTTTTTTTAAGTCTTAATTTTTCATTTCGATTACAACTAGTCTTTTTCATAAGATTTAGGAAGTTAATTCCATGTGTAAGTTATATAATTATTAATGCAACATGACTCTGATAAGCAAAGAGTAGTTTCATCCATTGGCTACACTTCAAAAGTACAGCATTATTTGTTATTTCGATAGAGACATAGTTAAGGAATCTTCTTGTCTATATTACATTTTTAAACTGGTAAAGAAAACTATGGGAAAGTAAAAGATCTGCCAAAGACCTGAAAGATCCCAGCTGATTTCAGAAATAGATTAACCTATTGTTATATGTGAGAAGGATCGTGGAAGGAATAAGACGGAAAGGAAGAATTAAAAGTTGAATTTTAACAGCTGTCAAAGAATGCAGAAGCTACAAACAAAAGAAGCAAGATGCTCAGCACAGAACGATATGGAGGATTCCCAGTTGATATCTGTCAGAAGACAGCTCCTGCCAAGAAGAATCTGAAAAATGAGCCGATTGTTAAATATATTAAATCTGGAATCAAATTTAACCTTTTTAAAGCAATCATTTGGAAAGTTTTTCAAGGAACAAAGTGAACTAATATGAAGTTATTTCAGAGATTAAAGGGCGCTATTATACACCCGATTCGTTTAATAAAACTCAGAAGTTTTCCATTACAACACCGAACTCCATATTTTCACATATCCATTAGAATTTTTAAGTTTTTTTAGGTTTCTAGCCGAAAAGTAAATGAAGGCCCATTGCGGTTACATTGTCGGGCGTCTGGTTTGTAAAGCTTGCAAACTTGAAATTTGTACAAATTATGTCATTCGTTGTCCCTAACTAAATATCGTATTTAAAATTTTGTGAAAGTATGTATATTCAAGGAGTTTCCACGAGAATTAAAGTGAATGCAAATTTCTTCTTCTACCAGAGTATGTGGTGCGTAAATGTTTCAAGTTGAGGACTAAGATATTTTTTTCGCTCGAAAATAAATACATGAGCGGCCGTTAATTTTATATCATTTCTGTTTATATGGACCCAAAAACATGATGCCTGAATTGTTAATTTGTGTGATTACAGCAATGTTTCTCTCTTCTGACGAGTATTTTAATGCAGTTATCCGCTTCATCATACGCTGCGCTAATTTATTCCTCATAGTCATTATAACAGGCTAAAACACCGTAATCTTTACCTACCTCTATTGTGCTTCATTTCCTTCCTGCAATTAACAGACTAATCAATAACGTCAGCAAGGGCTTGCGACCATAAAACCATAGCTCAAAATTTGACAAGAGTAAAACTCACCGAATGCAGCCGACCCCACAATGTTGAGAAACGGTGGCGAAGAGGAATTAACAGACTTACTAATATTTCTTGACTCAAGATCTTCTATGCTATTTATTTATTTTTTAATTTTTTAGCTACATCTTTCTGTCATCTGTTGCAGGAAACTTGTAATCTATATGTCCGCTTTATTTTCACCATCGTTCCATAACAACACATATTAGTTTCTCTTCTTTCTGACTATTGCAATGTCAATTTACTGGAAATTTATAGCTTCTAGGCGAACTGCTTTTCCGTACTGTACCTAGCGTAGTAATGTCGCTAAACAATTCTCTTACACCTTACATTACTCATATTCCAATTTCCACGTTTAGTGGATATGTACCGAAATGGACAAAGGAAAGACTCTTCTTGGTACAGTACATGCATGACGTAAAAACATTGTTCAAAAAGCAAAGGAGGATACGCACACGTTCGAGAAGAACGAGTGAGAATAGGGATTTAGAAACTTTATGAAGAAGGAAAATTATTTACGTCGTGTTTCGCTTCCCAAAAGCATTGCAGAAAATCCAAAGAAATTTTGGTTGCACGTTAAAAAAAAAAATACGAACATCAAATTCTCACATTAAAGTACTTGAGCAGCATTGGCAGAATTTAATACAATAAAATGCTATTTTGGTCATCCCGTCCATAAGCTGACGTCACTATCACAATCTTCATCGCCTGACTAACAACGGCCAGCGATGCTACTACAAAACAGAGGTTATGAATTTTATTTAATAAAAATTCTATTTAATTAAACAGTCGCGAGGAAATTAATTGCCAGAACGCTGAAAGAAAAGTGTGTATTGCGTTTAAATTAATGTAGTACTTGTTGTATGCTTTTTGTTTATTTATATTCAGTCTATGTAGATGTTTTCTTATACTCTCTGTCCAGATATATCATTGTTAAAGTAAACTAATAAATTACATCAGTTTTTAGTTATGAGCTTTATTTAATAACAATTCTAATTAGTTAAGCAAATGCGAGGAAAAAAACTGCCATAACATTAACCTGTAATTTTTTACGGATTTAGAAGCTAGTAGATAAAATAAGGGAAATATGGTGCTGTACTGATGCCTACGCGAATTGTTTCTTCTGTCGTGCCTCTGGGACCTGGAATGGACAGACCGCAGTCTATGCACGTGTAAACTCTGTTACGTGAGCCAAGCACGTGAGATTGCGAGTCGCCTTCTTGACGACGAACCCGCGACCCTCGTCCTCGAACGCCATTGGCCTTGGACCGCCGCCGTCCTCATATGGGCAAGGCGGCCAGAGACCGGTCCAGTCTGCCTGGCAACTCGCAAGGTGTTCCCCGCTCACTGTACCAACATTCCGTCACTAAATCAACTCCAAACTTCCCGTCGCTGCCCTATGCTCGACACCGAAACCACCACACCGACACTTGTTGACCACTGCTGGGCCAACGACTCAAGGTCATCCACTGTACGTTCTTCTACAACCCAGTAAATTCCTTGCCACATCACTCTTTTCTACGGATTCATCGTACACTGCACATTCATGCAGAATATGCCTGGTACAATTCTACTTATACCAAACAAGTAGACGTAGTGCTGCATGAAACCTGCAGAATTATTAAGAGTTGATTCAGAGCCAACCTATTGAAAAATTACATGGTCTGGCAGGAATCACTTCCCCTGGTATAAGATGTGACAGGGCCGGATAAAAAAAAGGTCGTCCAACTAGCCTAGGTGCTGCGGGGCCCCCATAGGAGACGCGAGGCCCCCCAGAAGGTGCGAGGCCCGTAGCATTTCCTACCTCCTGCTACGTGGTTAATCCGGTACTGAGACGTGACGTAGCTGCAAAGTTTGAAAGAAATAAGGTTAATCAAAACGTTGCTCACCCATTATGGGCATCAACTCCCCGGACAAAGTCTGAAATTTAGGAAAAGCTCACTGAGGCCGACGGCTGCATTAGATGTACCGCTAAAAGTTTTCCAGCTCAATCTGTGACAAAAAAGACGTAAATCAATGGGTACCTACTGCAGAGGCACTACTACCAGGTGGCAATCTTAACTGGAAGACATGGAGAGCGCTAAAGAGGCTCAGAAGTGTTATAGGCAGGACAACGGATAATTTAGGTAAATTCCACTATTTCGAAAATCCTAACATTACACGTGAAAGTGGGGTAGAACAAACCAGCCAACATCTATACAATTACCCGCAGTGCCCGTCAACCTGCACTCTACAAGATCCCCTTAACGCCAACTCTGTACAAGTTGCTAACGTTTGCTCGTCTGCAATATGAATTCATTGGTCATGAATGGTATCCTTTCTTCTACCTTGCTGTTTTTTTCTGTTCCTGGTAACACTGTGTTTGTGTGCTGCTGGTCAAAATGTGCTCAGGCTTTGAGAAAGCGCAGAAATTATTGTACTAATTCTGTGTCAGTAAGACAATGAAGGAAGTTGAACGGTCGTTAGTCGGTGATTGTTTCACTACCTTCTCATGGATTAAGCACTAAACTTGAAACAATATTTATGCAGAAATTAAAAGGTAACGGTCAATGATTTTATATAAACACGGATAGTAAATTTATGGACAGTGTAAGAGTTGGAAATTATTTCCAATTAATCCATAACGTATGCTGTATCCTACTTAATAATAGCGAATCAAACTAGTGCATGGAACACTATGCATAAGTAAAGTTTTTGGCAGATGGGAATGAAACCAACCTCTCGGAATCTACAAATAGTGGAGGTACTGAATCTTTTGACTTGAACCTCTACAATTTGTCTAGCTCGAAGATAGTTGTACGCTTTATATCACTTCACAGTAGAAGCTGAATCAGACGAATCAATCTCTTCGCTTCTTTACGGATCTCATATTGAGCCGCTACCGGCACTGAGGCGTTTCATCGTCTCGAGAACACGACTTGAAGGTCATGTCTGTTGCTGTCATCGCACTTAACAATCGGTGTGGGGTCGTAATTTGACTGCACGAGTTACGCATCTCAATTACTCGACAAACCGTCTCATCACAGAGCACGGACGAGGTGGTCGACTTGAATGCCGTGATTACGTAATTCACTGTGCACACCGGTGCATCTATTAGGGAGAATGAGTCGCACCGGAATTACTCCCCGTCCATAGAAAACGAAATATACCTGACCGCACAATCACAGCCTATTTTAGGGTCTTACCGTTTAATAGAGTCTCTTCAACCCGAATCATTAAAGCCAAGCGTTCTTGAAGGAGAAACCTTAGTGTGCACATGCAGTTCATTGCAAATAAACACGTTCTACCACATTCGTAATTATCTGAAATAACGACATAATAAGATTAGCGCCTTTTTTATCCACAGATATAATTTACGCCGACGAAAAAGAGGTTTCTTACACACCAACGTCTGGTTTAGATGTTGTAAGGTTGCTCGGGCTTATTTTTTGGGCCTTATTTGAGGAGTTTTACTACACCACAAAACGTAATAACTCACAGTTTATAAAGGGGAATAAAAGATACTTTGTCTATTCTGAGAATAACCAACAAAGAGCGCCCAATAGATAAAAGTACAAACGTTTCTAAGATGTGGGGAACATCAACAAAATTAAGAATTGTAAACGAAACCATGACTGGAAAGATCTCAGGAAAATGATAGCAGATGTAGAAAAAATAAAAACTTACGACGAAATTATTAAGGAGAAAATATTTAGGTATTCCATTTCGTAATGGTACAAGATGTTCGAACTTCCCTGATTGCGTTTTATCACCGGAAGATGGATTGGTAAGTATGACAAAGACAGATGCGCAAAGTAGCAGTAAAAATGATGGTGATCCTCCACCATTTTTACATCTCCTTCGCACTTTCGGCTAGTTTCCACCACTAACCAAGTTTCTCCTCATCGCCCAAATACTGCTTAATTCTGCCTACTTTACAGGGGTGTGGTCCTACTTCAGCCACATTTTTCAGGACTTTGGAGGTTGCTGAGACGCTATGTTCCCTGTATCAAATCGCTCTCTGTGCCAAGCCCTAAACCATCCTGAAGTTTGAACCATTAAACAGAAAAACACCCTGTATAGCAATTTACATACTATGTAGGTGATTGTGTTGACAGCCTATCCAAAATTCATACAACTTCGCTTCGAAAAGAATGTAATATCTTTTAAATTACCCTGTAAATTGACATTTTTGTTATATTCCGAAATAAAAGTATTGTATTGCTCCTATCCGGTGTATGCACCTAGGAAGTGTAAGTCTGTCTTTGTAGCTCTCTACAACGGATCCGATATCTTTCTGGATACATTTATTTCACTTGGATAATGATGACCATGTTGATTACGTTTCTAGATTAATTGTATAATTGCACCGACAATTTTAGCAGACAATGGTAATAACGGCATGAAAAATGAATTTTTAATTTATTCATGATTGTTTGCATTGCAGTTCAACGCCAATATTGTTCTAATGTAATTTACTTATTAAAGCGTTTAATTCTTACTACCGAAACAGAATCTTATATTGAATGCTAACTGGTACTTGAAGTCTTTAAATCGTCTATTCACGAAGTATTTAAAGTTCTTGACGGTAAGACAATGTCCGAGTAGAACAATACAACAGTGTTCATTAAACACTTGGAATAAGTTTGACGAAGTTCAATTTGTTATGGCTTATTAACCGGCAATACAGCCTCAATTTCTGTCTCTCATCTCGAGTATACTTGGTTTTAATTTGGTTTTTAATATGGGCTATTTTTTATGTGAACAGACTATGCAAATACAAACTCGTTATCTTCTGTAACAAATCTGAAACTAGTATTTGGACGGAAACAGTAAAACCGCTTTTAATTGATTAAGAAATCACGTAAGTCATCATACTTCAAGTTTGCAGAAATGGTAGACGTGGGTCTGATAAGTAACTCTGAAAGGAGCTCAACTGAGGACGAATGGAATGTATTAAAGACTGAAATAAAGAATGCTGGTAAAGAAACATCGGACTTTATGGAAAACCTTGGATCACAGAAGAAATTTCGAAGTTGATAGATCAGAGGAGAAGGCAAAAAAATGCTCAGGATGAAGCAGGAAGAGAGCAATACAGACAATTTAGAAATCAAATAAACAGCAAATGTAAAAAAGCAAAAGAAACATGGCTGCAAGAAACGTGTGAAGAAGTAGAAAAGGAAATAGTCGTAGGCAAAGTAGAGCTCGCATATAGGAAGATCAAAAAGAATTTTGGAGAAATGACGAAAATAGGTATAAACATAAAGAAGTCTTTGGGAAACCTGTTCTAAGCTCATAAGATAGAGCTAACCGGTGGAAGAACATAGAGAAACTGTATGATGGAGATGATTTGAACAACAGCGTATTGGAAAAAGAAGTTGATGTCAATATTGATGGCTCAGGTGATCCTGTTTTAAGGACAGAATTTGATAGAGCTTTGAATGATTTGAAATCAAATAAGGCAGCTGGAATTGATGAGATTCCTGCAGAACTTCTGAAATCCCTAAGAAAAGAAGGAATCCAAAGATTATTCAAACTTATGAAACTGGAGAAATTCCCACTGATTTTAATCAAAGAGTCATCTTCAGGCTTCTGAAGAAATTGTTGGTGAGAAGTGGCTTGGGATTTTTTTGTCAAAACTTTTATTGAATATAAACGTTTATTTAAAAGCAATTTTATCTCTCTTCGTAATAGAATAACCAGAAAGTTGAAGTTTGCTAATTTAATTTCCATTCACTTTTTATGATCTCACTTTTTTTAACATTTTCATCATGATATCTGAATACGGAGTCAGCGTTTTCGTTTTTAAATTTAAGCCAGTGTTGACATATTTCTCTGTTTTGTGGTTAACGTCTAAAACTGAACGCTTCACTTAAGAAACCAATTATCAAAAATAATTCTCAGATATATTAGATTTATGTTAATTGGGTTCCTTATTATGTTTTCCACACTCTTTTCGTCAATAAACTAGCTGCCAATTAATTCACGAAACTAGCCAGTGTTTGCTAATGAACGTCTGTGAGATACGTTAATTTCTTTAAAATCAGTGAACCGTAAGACATACTTTGCCATTATTAATGATAGCTGTCAATAGTAACGTTTCTGAACGAATTTAGCTCCACCTACTTTTATTTTATCATATAGAAACTACATTTCTAAAACTTTTTCTCAGTTCGCCACAAAACAAATGCAGAAAAAATAATGAAAATTGTGAAACTATTTGGTGAGTATATTGACTTTTAAAAATAATTCATCTTTTGGTCTATCTTTTGGTTAATTGTCTATTTATGTATGAAAAAGTGTTTAATACCAATGACATAAAACACCGGTAGGCTATAGTTTAATTAGTAATAGTGCTTGAGAATAAGGTATGGAAATTGTCGAGTTATTACCATTCACAACCATAACCTATGTTATTGTCAAACACCACGGAAGAATGCTAAAATGAAAGAACAGAATTTCGCATGAGAGTAATTTATCCGTATTTTTGTTAAAGACAAAAAATTGCAGAATATTCAGCACTCATATGTTACAGGACCTACATCATTTTGTTGTTTCCGTATATCCAATCAGTCATTTCTATTTTACAATTCAAAACACTTAATATGAAACTGGAACCAGGACTTAGAGTGATGATACAGAAGTGATGTGATGGATGTATTGGTACAGTAATCTTCTGATCTAGTCAGAAATAAGAAGATAGTTTAAAATAACCTTTCAAAGGTATCTTGTTTCAGGCAGTATAGCGATGTTGTTGATATAGGATTCTACTTAATAACTGAGTTAGCAACGGATAGTTTGATAACGATAATGGCTGTATTGGAGAACCTAAGGGCCTGGAAAGCTGATAACACAGAGTGCAGTGGCAGCAAAAATTCTTCAGCACAACGGCGTTGAAACACAGCGATCAATGCGTTAAAGAAAAGATTTAAAACTTCCGAGCTACAGAACTCAGATCTAAGTATGTTAACCATTTGCTAGTGTAAAGACTGAGAAAAACGTTTCAATCTGAGGAAAGATGTATTAGCCTTGATATCGAAATGTAGAGTTTTTGAGCGGAGGAAAGCTTCTCAGTAATTTCTATTAATTTTCGCCACATATACTTGTAAATGCAGTGAATACATTTCACTCCCAAGAAAAACTAAAGCCTCCAATACATGCAACGCAGAATGATAGACATGAACTTACAATATCAATGCGGGCTGATTCAATGTTTATACATGTGATGACATGAATAATCGCGAAAAGCTTTCACGTGAACCTGTCTAAAAATCTGTTTTCACATCCTTCTTTATTTAGCGTTGTGAAACCCACTGTAACAGCCCTCAGAACCAACTTTTTTATGAAATGTTATTTTAAGAACTATGTATAGCCAATTGGAAGTTGATTAATTGTGAATTTGTGCATATTCGTCATGTAAGTAAACATTGTTAAATTCTCAACGATTTGGCCTGGATTATGTTGATAATGTTGTGTGTAAATGCATGTAAACAGTATTAACTTTCATTTCAAGGTGTTTTCTAACGATTGTGGCTGATTTTGTACAATTTTTCATTATTTTGCATGGATCTTATTGTAAACGTATTGTTAACGGCCAAGAAACGTCTGTCGGCACCGAAATCAGCATAGACACTCAAGAATTTAAACCAACGTCCTTCCGAATGCAAGGACCAAGCGTTAAACATTAACGCACCAGGCTCGGTTAAAAGCAGGTGTGTTAAAAAAAATTGTAACAATGTTCTTAGCTGTTTACTGTTAGTCATGGAGGAAGAGTGGAGATTCATCCCAGTAGTTTCCTTAATGGCAGTTAAAAACCCGTAATTTTTGTAATAACTGTTCTTTATCGTTATTGCAAAATTCTGTGTGTCTGCGCAATGTGCTGTTTACAGGTCTGGGCAGTCCACGATATTTTCCGGCAGCAGTGACTCAGAGACCGAGCGAAACAGATGTGAGCCAAGGCGAGGAGTGCAGAGGTTTCGCCTCCCGATATGGGCAACGAGGTTCGGGGGCGTGCCAGCTGTCGGCCAGGCAAGGCCGTCGCGCTCCCCTGTCGTGACGCCAGTCCGCAACACACCAGTGTCGTTACGGTCACGGTGCGAGCGGCCTCGTGTCTTGGCATTACGCGAGCTGCGACATAATTCCATGTTGTAAACATTCGTTCGACGGGTTCAACCTGACTCATGTTACCAATGTTCGAAACCCTTTTTCGAGGGTTCTGGGTTATTATTTATTACTGCTACATGTTAATAGTGTTGAGCGTACTCTACCCCCATCTGTAGTTTTTTTATACTGAAGTTTTAATCAAATGTACATATGTTATAAAGAAACTTACGTTTTTTGTATTGTTTATTTTTTTTTCAAGAGAGATGTTAAGCATATTTCCGAAAAATTTCACTGTTCGTTATTTTCTCATAGAATCGCTGTGTATGTTGATAGAGAACTGTCTATATCATCTCTTCAAATCTCTTGGACATGTGGCGTAATTTAAACACTGTGTAAGCGTCTTCCTTTACGCAAATCGTTTGTACAGAAATTATTTCTCCTGTAATATGCAAATATTACACAACAATAAGAAAAAAAGTACAACATTTTATACCATTCATGCATATCGCTAAGATATTTTGTGTTGTGGCTGTCAGAACACGCAATGTAAGTATTAAAATCGATATTTCCTCGTACCAACCACAGCACCTACACGCAAATTACCAGGCTGACAGTTAGGTTTTTAAGTAAGTACTTACGTTATAAACACGATTGAACTACACGGTTTTTCTCTTCTTTACCACGCTGCTCAAAAATTTGTCCTGTGAATCACAATTCCTTTGACTAAGTCGTCAGCTGATGTCGTTACTTGCTTTCCGATAGAATTACTATCAAATATTTCGTAAATCCTAATGTATGGTTTGCCACTATCTTCACTGACATTAGTTGGTGATCATACCTTGTTTGTTCTTCGTATATATTAATTCAAACTCTTGCATTTTTGTTTCAATTGCAGATCTTAGAATTGTAGTGAAATGACATCAGTAAAATATAAATCTGCTACACATATTATCAAATTTTTCCGATGCTTATATTTATCTGGAAATTTAGAAGCGTCAGCGTACAATACAATCACTGAACAAACAAATAAAAAGTGATATGCATGCGGTAATAAAGCTTTTTATTTGCCTGGTAATAACCTCTTCTTGACCACGATAAAAAAAATATGTGTGCATACGGGGAGACAGCTTAATAGACGCTTATTTACGTATGACGAGAGACAAAAGGTTAATCAAATCTGTAAATACGATAGAAGAATGTAAAAATTTTAATAAATGTCTACAATTAAACAGAATATATTGAAGAAAGAAGCACAAGAACCCAGAAGATTTTTGTCGACACTGGAAACAAAATTATGAACCATAAATTAATATATATATATATATATTTCGGAGGCTACTTCCACGGTTTACTCTTTGAGAAAAGGTTTGAAAATGCAGATCCTCAGCTAGTTCTCCAATGTATTTCGAAGGTTTTTATTGGCACAATATAGAGATAGTTTCACTTGTAACGGAGTGCTGAAAAAAAAAACAACAGGGAAATACATGGAATAAAACATTCAAAAAAACAAAATAATTGAGTCTTCAAAAAACGTAGCATGAGTGTCGCATATGTCTGACGGAGTTTTATTAAATGTATAAATATGACACAAAAATTATTTAATAAAAAATTATAAATATAATCAATAATAAAACACATTGAATTGACCAAAAAATTGAACAACCATCTGATTATAATCGTTTCATCTCTTTGTGTTTTCTCTTTAATCATTGCTTAACGTTAAGTGCAAAGTAAAATCATTTAACACGCTAATAGTAGTTTCACTTCAAACAAACTGTTATCATACAATATTTCTCTTCAGATGCATTCAATTTTCTATCGTTGGTAACCCATAGAAATGGGCGAAACTTTTAAATCTGGAAACATTAGATTTTTATTTACTATCAACACTTTCAGATACCATTTCACACAGAAAAAGCTATCTTACTAGTGGCCTATCTTTCTATTTTTACTATTTAACTCTTAATTTTGAGCAACATAAAAATTTTGACACCTTGCGCAGCGTAAGACTTTAAAGTATGATAAAGTGGTGGAAGAAGAGCATAACGAGGAGCTTAAACTTGTTTAACAAATTTTTACGTGGCGTAAGAGTTGCGATTTATGTCATTTTTTTTTTGTATATTTGCGGTGCAACTGAAAAAAAATTGGGAAGAACCCATTGATGTGGTGTTCATCTTTATAGTACTACTACCTATAAGAGAATCTCATACATTTCAATCCGTCACATACATAAAAAATTGACCAAAGTAATGACACATGAAGCATTTTCAGTATTTTTTACATCGTACGAGATATTTCGCTAAGTATTATTACAGGCGATGTATCACCTCTTGCCTCGTTGTATGAAAACTATTCTTTCTGTATCTGTATTCTTACATCGATCAGGTTTAGCTGTAGAATATATTTCTTTTTAGGATGGCATTCTAGTCTTGAAATTGGCAATGTACGCATCTCATGGAACAAGCACCACAAACTCATTCGTTGGTAACAACTCTTCTACAGCAGTTGAGTAAAAATGGTTGCTTTTCGGCATGTTTCTACATTGCTGTTCTATAACTTAAAATCCGTATCAACTTAACTATAACATAATCTGAAGACATCTCCTCTTCGACTATCGATGGCCATGTCATCTTCAGAGTGTTCACAAAAATATGGTACATAAATAAAATGCTCTCTGACTTCGAGCCGCGTATAAATGTTACTTTCTTGAGACGTTTCGAGGGAGTCCATCTCTGCCTTAATTTTCAACCAACTTTAAACGAAACAACAGTTACAACGCCAGTTAATATACAGTTGGCTGAGCATTTTATTTATTTACAACGACGGCGACTTGAAAACCTTCGTTCTTACAAACAAAAAAAATTCTTGTCGTCAACTGTAATGAAGACACCATTCTGTAAACTTATTTATTATTACAGCGTTGAATAGGTTTTTTTTTTTTTTTTTTTTTTTTTTTTCAAAGTCGTTCTTTGATATGGCGTTTTAGAATTTTTAGTGTCATAAATAATGATGAGATTACTGTGATAGCAGTGTTCACTTCTTAATTTTGTTTCATTGCTGATTTACATCGGTACAAAAATTACGAGTAAACATTAAAATCGATCAAATTCTGTTTAAAGAAAAGAATCTGCATGCGCTTCAGTGTATATAAAAATCTCGCTAGTTGAAATAAAATTTCTAGATGACCTTCACGAGTGCATGTCTGCGTGCTTATTCTGCGTCACGTATTACTCAGCTGCTCTCTTTTCTTAGGCAGTACACATTCCCACGATATGACATTGTCCCGCTTAGAGATCACGCTGGACCTTCACTTTCTCCGCATCAGGTGCCACCATTTGGCTCTTCGACACCTGCTCAGCGCTGTTCGTCGCGACTGTTCGGCACTGAATGACTTTGCTCAGCCGTCCTCTGTGGCCCACTGCCGGCTGACGTTGCAGGAGACCGCGACGGCTCGTCTGAAGAGCTGCTGGTACTCCAGATGGCCGCTCCATTTGTCCAAGGTGACGAGCGGAGCGCCGAGTGGCTAGATAGCGGCGCCTCTGAGCGGTCAAGGGTACCCCGGCCCGGCGCCGCGCTGGTCCCTGACTGCACGAGCCTCGGAGTTCACGGGCGCCGCACCTTGCAAACACTGCTACATCTCCTACACGCTCACACGGATACTATGCAACTGACACAAATTTCTGATTTTTTCTCTGATAATATATTATATAGTATATTATTTTCGCATATCTCCATAATGGAGAACGATAAGCAATCCTGACTGGATGCGTTCAGTTCCTCTTTGGGATGTTCTTCTTGTCGGACCAATATTTTTTCATTCTTTCACTGACGGTTTTCTTTTATTCGGAAGTCCAGATGCGTTTTGATTTTCCCTTTTTTGTCTCTGAAATAACTTCCCATGAGTTCCACTTCATATTAAAAATCTCTCGATCTGTGACATCTCCCTGCAGACTTCAGGTCTTTCTCCAGCTCCTTCATCCATGTGGTTGTTGTTTTTACTGTTTGTGTGTATTCTAAAAAATTTCCTGATATTCTTTCCTTCGGAAGTGTACTCAGATGTCCATAAAATTTCAGCCTTCTTTTCTTCATGTCTGCTTCTATGTTTGATATTTTCTCTGTAGTTTTTGTAGTTTGAAGTCTATACTGTCCATCTTCATTCACTCTGGGTCCCAGGATTTTTCTGATAATTTTTCTTTCTTCTATCTTGATTAATTCTGTTGCTTTTTTGTGTTCATTGCTAATGTTTCACTTGCGTATGTAACTGCTGTCTTAATTACCGTGTTATAATGTCTTATCTTGGTGTTATCGGAAATTCTTTTTTTGTTGTAAATATTTTGTACTAACGCCCTTGCTTTCTTCATCTTCTGTACTCTTGCTTCCTGTGCTTTTCCTTCTAGTCCTATTGGTTCTATGATTTCGCCTAGATATTTAAACTGTTTTACCTTGTTGATTTCACTATATTTTGTCCTTAGTTTTTGCGTTTCTATTTGGTTTCCTATGATTTCTGGTAATATATATTTTTTTTAAGTTTTTTGTGACGAGCAATTTTTCTCCCTTCATACTTGACTAAAATCGATAAATTTGGTATCATTTTAAAGATGGAATTGTTCGCTTAGCTGAAATATTAATTAAGAAGGGAATTTCTCTAAATACAACACGTAAATAGCAAAAACGTTATTTATGAAGGTGTTTATTTTTGTGAGGAGTAATTTTTCTCCCTTCATACTTTACCAAAATCGACAAATGAGGTATCATTTTAAAGATGAAGTTGTCCGCTTAGCTAAAAACATTAATTAAGAAAGGAATTTCTGGAAATTCAACCCGCAATTGGCAAAAATGTTATTTCTGATAGGTGTTTAATTTTGTGACGAGCTATTTTTCTTCATTCATACTTAACCAGAAACGACAAATCAGGTATCATTTGAAAGATGAGGTTGTCCGCTTAACTTAAAGTATTAATTAAGAAAGGAATATATGGAAATTCAACCCTTAAATGATAAAAATGTTATTTCTGAAGGTGTTTATTTTTGTGACCAGCCGTTTTTTCTCCCTTCATACTTAATCAAAATCGAAAAATGAGGTATCACTTTAAAGGTGAGTTTCTCCTCTCTGGTACAAACATCAGTTAAGAAAGGAATTTCTCGTAATTCAACCCGTAAATGGCAAAAATGTCATTTCCGAAAGGTGTTTATTTTTGTGAAGAGCCATTTTCCTTCATTCATACTTAACCAGGAACGACAAATCAGGTATCATTTTAAAGACGAGGTTGTACGCTTAGCTAAAAGCATTAATTAAAAAAGGAATTCCTCATAATTCAACCCGTAAATGGCAAAAATATTATTTCTGAAAGGTGTTTGTTTTGTGGCGATCAATATTTCTCCTTTCATACGTAACCAAACTCGATAAACGATTTTAAAGATTAAGTTCTCCGCTTTGGTAACATCGTTAATTAAGGAATGATTTTTTTCGAAATTTAACTTATAAATGGCAAGATTATGAACAATATAGGTCACGGGTATGCGATAGTTTAGAGTCAAGCTGACACGCTTCGCTGGGAGCAATAAGGAGTGATCGCATTACCGCCAGATAACAGAACCACTCATCGAAATTTTCTCACTGTCCGTGTTCGTATTAACGCTAAATATTTCAGTTGACAAATAAACAACTGTTGCTACAAAATGAGATATTGCAGTACCAAGGTGCTAGGCTTCGTGGTTGTCGATAAGGAGTGATCGCATTGCCGCTAGATAGCAGCACTGCACATCACAGAGATATGGATAAACCGTATGAGAGTAACGAGCTTTTCGGATATTTTTGCTTCTGTTCGGGAAATATTTCATCAAAAGGTTGCTGCTGATGATCATAACGCGTTCATAGAGATTTTGTAATATAATTTATAATTTAAATTTTGGTTGTAAACATTTTCTCATGTAAACAAAATTTTGATTTATGTTGTAAATTGACACGTTTTTGTGTCATATGTATGTTTAGCGTGTCCAACAGTGTTTTCCAATTGTTGCATAAGGTATTTTGCGTGTTCTGCTACGTAACTATTTCAGTTGGAATACAAGTAATTGATACAAATGAGCTGATTCTTATTTCATCCTACTTCAAACAATCAACCTCGCTGTTCATGGCGTATCATCAGCGAAATTTTTTCACGTATCACTGTTATTCACCTTCATCAAAATTGTTCTCATCTGCCTACACGCTGATAAGGACATTATACAACTGACAGCAGTTGTACCACAAGGTTTTGTTTTTGGTCTCCTGATATTTTCTAATCTATATAACTATATCTTAGCAGATATCATCAGTAACTACATCAGACACATAATTTCTTCTTCTTTCGATTTTGGCCTACTTTGGACCATTGTTTCACTGGTTCGCCTTTTCTTCCAGAATTTTTTTGTTTCTTTCCCTGATGTTTCTACTTATTTATTCACACAATATCACTACTCACCAATCATTTTTGTTCTGTTGTTATATATTTTTGTTTAATTAGTTACATCTGTTTATTAATTTTACTGATGTCTGCAAATTTATTCTGTATATCGTAGGATTTCTACAAGCCATAGTCTTTGGGGTAGCATAAGTCTATCGTTAGCTAATGCTAAGAATCTTTGGCGATCACGCTGATAACAGCTAAGAGTACTGTATGTGAACTTGGCGCCTCATTGTCATAACGCTAGGGCTAGTGTCAGAGCTCTATTGTATGTAATATAAATTTTGAAGTGTATTAAGAAGTGTAGTTACGACTGTTTAAATGATGGTTTTGGAAGAAGCTTCAGTTTACATAAACTGAGTGATTCTTCCTCTTGGAACACTGATTTTCATTTCCATAGTAACAATAATTCTCATCAGTTTGGGGGATCCAAATTTCCTAACAGCATTTTAATTTAATACTAAATGAGTAACAGCCTGCATATGTTCATTATGAGATGGGTCTTCTCGTCCAAAACAAGCTGCAGTTTCCTGAAGAGTGGAAACGGTTTTGAGCCATCGATTTCTTTGCGATCTGACATGGTGATTGTCATCAGCTAATTAATTGCACTAATTTACGGAAAGGTCATGATTGGCTACCTGAGCCAGGTATGACAGTTTATATTCTTCAGACTAGGTAGTCTTATCCTTTACACCTTGTTCCTGTAACCCCTTGAAATTATCAATTTTAATTTGAAATATTCTTTAATTCTTTATCTCATCTGGATGGATCCTAACTTTTTCCATATCTTTCCTTGTCTCTTCAACCAGATATTTAAATTGGTCGATTCTCTTAAATTTAGTTTCCAGACTCATAATTTGTGTATACACTTAGCAAAAACTGATCATTGAATGACATCAGTTCGTAATTTTATGTATCGCTTTAGCAAAATATTCCAGTTGGAATCAAAATTATATCTAAAATTATTTTTTTTCCAACAAAAGAATGCTTTCGGCTTCTCATTCAATTACTAATCTCCCAACTGGTAGTAACATACCTACATCTCTGGCAGATAATGCTTTCATATCGTCTAATGGCGATTTATTGTCTACAGGTTGTAGGAAACTGTTTTTTCTTTTAACTAAACAACATTAAAAGTTCGTCACTAGAGGACGACGCAGCTCTATTTAGTTCATCAAAACTTCACTAGTGAAGATGACAGTTATTCTAAATTCTTCTCTGATATCCGACCTGCGTATGTTTCTGTTATTGAGTAATAAATAGATGGGCTCGAAATACCGAAACGTTACTCACAAATTCATGTCGTTACTCGCACTTGTCGTATAGTTGTCTGTATGATTCGATAAACGAACTAATACGACGCATCATGCAGGAACTGGAAGGTTTCGTCCAGAGATTAGATGAATCTGAACGAAAGAATGAACATTTGAACGTCGCGTATTTATAGAAATTTTGATTTGTATTCTTTTCCTTAGAAAGGAAAATGTTTGAGTCAAGCATGTTCCACGTACAATATTTTAATATATTTAACATTGTTTACTATATATTTTTAACAAGAAAATAATTTTGGCATCATAGAGTTATTTTGAGAGTTTTACTTTTGCTTAACATTAAAATTTGCAGTGCATAATTTGTAAATAGAAAATTTGAATAGATAACTTGAGATAGTTATTGTTTTTTTTTGGTCGTATTTTAGTGAGATTTTATTGATTTGAAACATTTATGAAATGTGTTTATTCTAAAATGTGATATTTTAACTTCAATTTTATTTTGCAGAGCAATTTACTTGTACTTTCTTTACTAAATGAACAAAGTACGAACGAAGTCATCCCGTAATCCGTACGCGAAGCGACTTAATGTGATGCTTCATGCTAGCCCTCGATTGTACAAAAGTACAATACGATACGATACGATAAAAACGAATCATCTCGTACTCAATGCGACTCGCTTCATGCTAGCCCTCGATTGTATCAAAAGTAACTAGTAACGAAACGATACGATAGTAACGAATCATCCCGTACTCAATGCGACTCGCTTCATGCTAGCCCTCGATTGTATCAAAAGTAACTAGTAACGTGACGATACGATAGTAACGAGTGCTGATTGGTTTAGTAACGAATACATACGGGTATACATTTTGTAGCTACATTTACAGCTCTATTCTATAAATTATGTTGGTTAAGATCCATACTGAGTTATTTTTTCCAATCACTTTCTGCAGCATTTCCTTCCTGTAACCTAGTTTTAATATTCTTGTGTAATACTGCACTCTAAACAATAGAGCTTAGTTTTCATCTACTTTCTTTATAATTCTGAATACATGAATGAAAAAAATAAGAGCAAATTTTACAGGACGGCTTAGCATATGTATGTGAACAGCAGTTAGTTTCGGAAAAAATCAGCTTGCAGATAATTTTACTACAGAAATATTTTAAGATGAAAACAATTACATCGTATTTGTATTTCTTCCATCTCTTTTTAACTGCAGAATACAATTTTCACAGTAGCTTGACTATAGTTATGACGTAATTTTTATAATCCTTCTTTCAGTGTGAAACCTGAGTATGCTCTGTAATTATTCCATTTTTCCATATATTATTAAACAATTATTGGCTTTAAACTGCCACAATATCCTCTTTCGTTGTAATTGTAAACAACTGACAATACAAGAAGTTGTATTTTCAATAGTATCTTTATCAATCGAAGATGTGTGCAAAAAAGTTGTCCCAGACTTATACGCTTATTTGACTTGATGTTATCCAGCGTAATTTTTAACACAGTTTGTGATACAGGTATCATGATATGCTCCCGTAACCAACAGAACTAATTTTTTAGTTCATTTAAGTCGCCTACTACATTCTGCTTGAAAGAAGTAATGTTTTAAAACGCAGTGTAATTCTGTAGATATTACATATCATCATAAGAAATATTCTGTGTGCAGTTCTGCGACGGTTGTTTGAGTTCCAGATCACAACTGGAAACTATTCTATACGTTACTGTAAGTTTCAATAAGGAATACCTAAAATGTTGACAAGGCACCAATGGAGAAAATTTCTTCCATCACCTGAGCTCGAAACATCACAGGAAAAAATTCATACGACTCCCAATACACTGATTGGCTGGAACCGATCTCACTAGTAACAGTTTAGTGGTATGATAATTCTGCTAAACTAAGAATTGATAAATCAATAACAATTTATAAGACTATGATTTTTGTATTTCTGAAGGCAATGAGAAATCCTTACGCACTCACTCGTCTGTCGGTCTGTAACACCCGGATAACTATTTAACTTGCTGTTAAAAATTGTTATTGCGCACTATTTAAGCTCTTATTACATCATACCTATACGATTATAAAGTAAAAATTAGAATAATCATGAGAGTAAACATTGTCATGTTAAGCTAGTGGGAGCTAATTCCTGCCCGGTCTCTCCAACTCCAAAACTACTATTCCGAAAATTCTTTCATACAGTCGATAGCGATCTTTCTGGAGTTTTTCGCAAGATAACGAGTAATTTAACATATTTGATTCTTCAGTAGATTATTTTTTTCATAGAAAAATCGTAGGTATAATTAAATAGTGAAATTCATGAATCGGATGATTAAAATATCCTGAAAATATGTTTTTCAAGATACACTATATTTGTTTCCAGTTTAAATTAATTTTGGTTTCGATTTATATATACCGTCTGAAAGACAATCTCGCAAACATAATGATGAACCGGATTTAAAAATTATTTGTTATTAACTTTTATTTTTAAAAAAATACTTTTAGTAGATTCAATTTAATTCACAATCTTTGTCCGGGATCTTCGGCGTTTGAAGGTAACTTTTACTTAACCATTTTTATTATTATTATTTCACTCTCGAATCGGTGGAAAATTATACTTAAAAAAATCAGTGATGAGGAGAGGAACGGTTGGCAATAGTGTCTGATATAAGCATCTTGAATAATAGTCCCTTTAGCCCAAACAATGTGTACGAATGAGAACACAATCATTACCGTTCCCCTACACATTAACAAAAGTTACAAATAACAATGACTGAAGAATTCAACGTCATGCAAATAAACCCTGTAGTCTTGTCTTTCGTACGTGTAACAGCTTAAGAATTTCTCACGTCGTATGGGATCGAGAGGAAACAGCTTCGGCTACGCATCATAATCGCTCAATTTAAATGAACGTATAAGGGCTACCGAGAACTCTTTCAAGCTGGGCCTTTCTTATCTGTTCCAATTACTCTCATAACAAAATAAGATACTACTGGGTGGCTCCTTCTCCGTGAGACATAGCCCCACCGTCCAATAAAGTCATTGATTAATAGCTGGAGATGCCGTGGGCTCCTCCCAGGTCGACCCCGCAGATAACATCTTCTTTTGTCCAGGGCGCCGGCGCTCTCACAGGTAAAACCTCTTTACCCGACTTCTCTCACACAGTCAAAACAGTGCAACCTCAAGGGTCCGTCCTATCACCAATTCTATTCATCGCGCGTTCCACGGATAGTTGCGGAATGGTTTTTACTGGTGATTTTTATCGTGCACATCAGTTAGCTACAGTGAAAATCTGTGTAAAGTACGTATTCGCACAGTTTTCTAGAACCAAGATCACAGGACAGCGTTCTTTAGAAACTGAATGAGAACCAGCACAGCTTTTGTTATACACTGTCTGACAAAAAACATAAAGCATCCAGAAGAGAAGGAAAAAACGAAATGAAACTTTATGGGTTGAATTAGTGAAAATATAATACAACAGACATGGCTGTTTGATGTGTGGTTCCAAAGGCAAGAATAGGTGCAGTACATGTCAAGACGAGAATCGAAGTCTTTTTATAATGGTAATTTTGTCGTTTTTAGAGCTTGAAAATGTTATGAGAACTTAATTTTGACTTTTTCTCTAGTTTTTATTTTGTTTTAAAGGCGTCTCGAACTCTCGACTCGAATACTTAGGGATAATCAACGTTGTCGCTTGTTTGGATTGTTTGAATCATGCGTTAAGAACGGATCTTAACACATTGAAGATAATCATTTAATCGCTGTGTCATGCTTGCTACATCCTAGATTGAAAAACATTTACTTCCATGTAGAGCTAGAGCCATGGCGATATCTACTAACTGTAAGGTGTTTAACAACGGTAAACGCTAATGTCACCACCTTCACTGATCCAGATTGTGATTCTTCTATTGACAAAATATCAGCATATCATTTTTGGAGTCATCGCAAGACCTTAGCACATACAAAACAAAAAAGAAAAATTCAAACATCAGGCTCCTCTTTAAAGTCTTCTAATTTATTTATTTATTTCTCGTGTCCAGGACATAACAAGTTGAAAAAAAACAAATAACATTAATCAATTAATATTAAACTATAAACACAATTAAATAGAATGTGACCAGAATTCCGCAATCCTGATGGCCTTCTCGTTTGCCCTATAAAGGTCGTCGATATTACAGGTTTCAGGGAGATTCCTGCATATCAGAAGATGTTGTGGGTTCTGAAGCTCACCACATTCACATAGATCGTTGTCATTAGTGTACCCCCATTTTTTAATATTATATTTACATCGGGACACTTCAGTTCTTAATCTGTTTAGAGCCTTCCATGTAGCATATGGCTGATTACATCCCGCAGCCGGTGCCTCTTTTTTTGTTCCTCCACTGTTCTTCAGGCAATGAATTTCGCCATAGTTCTAGACGGCGTGCTCCAGTAGAAGATGTTATGGATGTAGTTGATTGTACGAAGCTCTTCCTTGACTTCAGCCTTGTGGGTTGAGGTTCGTGTCCAAACAAAGGGTGTCTGGGGTCTGTTTCTTGTTCCCTCTTCTAATGAAAATGATGAAATGAATCTTTATATGGCAATACCAAAATAACCATTGTTGACAGATCTTTTGGAATAATGGGAAGATATGAAAGTAGTATTCCTTACTTGTATAAGTTAGCCCATGAATACCTGGCAGTTACAGTAACGTAGGTCACTGCCAAACGTTTATTTTTAAAGGCAGATAGTAAAATGTCAAAGACAAGAAACAAATTATCATTGAACCGTATGGATTGCCGGGATGCTTCCTTCAAAAAGGCCATGGTCGAATTCTTTCCCGTTCCTTCTCCCCAGTCCGATATCCCGCCTCTAATGACCTTAGCCGTCGACGAGGCGTAAAACAATAATTAACAATAATAAGTATTATTTAGTTAACCGATTCCATTTGCCTTTTACCTCTCCATAAGCAATATTATCAGCTTGGACAGATGGAATGACAATATATTAGTGTGCAGTGATATGGAGAAGTGGTGTGGTGCCTTCGTTATGGATCGCTTTGTTCACTGTGCGAGGCGTCATACCTCCGTTGAAGCTGCCAGGTGAGGAATGTGGGAGCTGTCAGTCAGGATAGCAGACGGCGCCACGTGTATTACGTAACCGGGTCTGAAAGATCGGCGCGGGCAAAGACTTTATTAATGGGAACGCTGGCCTGGTAGGAATGACGCTGCAGCTTGCATTAAATAATTGACGCCGTGTACGTGCAGGCTCCCAAGAGGAGGCAGCTATACATCAGCCCAGACGGGATAAACTGTTACAAGGCCCAAGACATGTGGTGAATCCGTTCCGATATGTGGTTAGCGTACAACAGCCTGTTCTCTACCCATCTTGCAGAACTGCTTGCACATTAAGTTAGCTTCGGCACTTAATATTTTTTTATCATATAGTGTCTTTGTTTTGTATAGTCCATATATATTATCATCAGCCTCTGAACCTGTCTGACTAAGTCCTCTACATCTTATTAATCTCTGCTTGTTTTTTCTTCTCTAATAAACTGGAAAGAACCTCTACTTTTTGTTTTTCAGTGCAGTTATCTATTTCCTGATCTCACTGACAAAGTAAAGAAGATTCGTCTTCAAATACGTTACAAAACTAAATCTGATTTGTCTTTAAAATTATGTCACTATTTTCTGCAACTGTATTTTAATTGGTTCGTTTAACAGTTATCTTACTTCTACAGTGCCATTTTTCAAACTCTACAATTTTTACTGTTTGTCCATAAAATCCAAGCCTCATTCAAATAAAGAACGATGCTCCAAATGTTTTTGAATCTATCTATCATTGCTTATTGCTAACTAGATTCTAGTTGTAAAGATCATCTTTGCTTGTGCTACTCATCATTTGATGAGATTCTGGAGCATATCACCAGATATCATATCGCTTCTTTAATAACAGAATTGTCTTATTACTTGCTCTGAACAGTTCCAACTTTGTAAAATTTACATTCTGCCTATCACATGTCAGATATAAAATCAGTTACCTGGATCCTTCTGTATATTATCATTAATAAATTATTGACATCAGTTTGCTAATGAATGTTTACGGTCAAATAAAATTAGACGAATGTCTAGTACAGAAATATAACGACAATTATCTATATACTATTAATGTATAAATTACATACAAAAGAAAAAAACGAGTGTGATGGGTGAGCGGTAACGCTCTGGCATCTCATTCGTGGGGACGTGGGTTCGAACTCCCGTCGGGCCTTCCAGATTTCGAGTTTCCGTGGTTTCTCCAAATCACTCAGCGAATGACGGAATGGTTTCTGCATATGATCATTGTCGAATTCATTCCCGTTTCTTGTCCCCTGTTCTTTCCTGCCTCTGATTATCTCGTCGTCGAAGAAGAGTAAACCAATAAAAAAAAAATAATAATAATAAACTGTTTTTTTTTCAGGATATACGGTTTCTCGACTTCGAGTTCATTAGAGGCGGAAAATTTCTGAAGGTAGGAATGGAAAGGAATTCTACCATTATCTTTTAGAGAAACTTCCTGCAGTCTTCTTGGTGGGTTAGGGATCTTTGGAATACCGAAATCCGCACTCCATTCGGGAGGATGCGGGTTCAAATCCCCGTCTACATCCGATAAGCGCCACTCACAAAACTGTATGAACTGTATGAAAATATGATACTTTCAGTTTACCGTTCAAAAATCAAAAGCTAAGTAATTTATTAACATTTCCATCTATAATAATACCGGGTGATTATAATTAAACTTTCCCTATATAACACGTTATAACACGGAAACTAATTACCATACGAGTACCAAACTTGGTAGTATTAATGTCCAGAGCATGGGGTGCTTGATTTCCATGCGTCACAGCGCCACCTTACAGTTCCAACTATGGCCACCAGGTGCCGTGATCATTCATCGTGATCAACACATTTGGAAACAATCCAATTATCAGACGATCGTTTCCAAATGCTTGGCCGGCACGATCACATGACCTCACTCCCTGTGATTTCTGGTTGTGGGGCTACCTGAAGGACAGGGTTTACCAGGGGAACATTCACACATGTGCTGATCTGAAGCGCAGCATATCAAGAGAGGTAGCTAGCATAACTATGGACACACTTTGTTCTGCTGTTCAGAATGCAGTCCTGCGATTTCAGACTCTTCTGGACACTGATGGGCGCCATATTGAGCCCCTTTTGTAGCAGAAATGATACCGCTATGTAATGGTATGATGTACCGTAGCAACACATTAAAAGTGTTTCAGTTGAACTGATTCTGTACTATTTCTCTTCCCCATGTCCTTGACATTAATGCTACCAAGTTTGGTACTCGTACGGTAATTGGTTTCCGTGTTATAACGTGTTAAATACGGAAAGTTTAATTATAACCACCCGGTACTTTAATTCTTTTATCAGAATTTAATAATGTAACAGTCATATCTCTTAGACAACTCAGAAAAAATTAATAATACTGTCTCAATTTCAGGGAGTTGTTAGACTGTTTACTGAGAAATTAAACTGGTACGATGCACAGACCAATTAAAAAGGGCGTGAGACAAAATTTATCCTAATTAATATTCATCTCGTATTTAGAGGTATCAATAAAGAAAGAAAAAGTATTCAAGGAGAAAAAATTTACTGATGAATTCTCCTGTTATGAGAACAGACTGAGGATCTTCAGAAGTTACTGAATGGCATGAATAAAATACTGAAGGAAAGGGTTGGACTAGATCTAAGCTAAAACAATCAAAAGAGATTACATGCACTCGTAACAAAAATGATATAAAAATAGTATATTAAATATAAAAATAGGAACGTATGCAATAAAAGAAGTAATTGACTTTTGTTACTTAAGAAGTGAAATTGCAACTGATGGCCGAAGCAGGAATGATATTAAAAGCAGAATAGCACTATCACAATGAGCCATCTAGAAAACGAGAAATATATTAGATTGAAATCTTGATCTAGGAATCATTAAGAATTTTTTAAAACTCTATGTATGGAACACATCACTTCATGATAGGGAAGCATGGACTAACCAGAAAGAAGGAATATTGAAGCGTTTGAAATGTAGTACTATAGCAGGTTGATGAAAATTAAGTGGACAGATAAAGTGCGAAATGAACGTGTTTTGAAAATGATGGATGAGGAAAGATAGTTTGAGGAAGAGTCTTACAGAAAGAAGAGACCGGATGGTGGATCACATTTTAAGACATGCGGGATTGGTTAATTTGTTAGTTTGGATGGAACAGTCAAAGGTTAGAACTGTATATGAATGCAGAGATTATCTTATATGATTAAACGAGCAATTCTTGTATATAAATATATATTTCCAATCTCAGAAACGATAACGATGAAATTTCATATTTAGATAACGTTTTGTTTTTTAAGATTACCTAAATAGTTGTCTTCCCTGAAAAAAAAAACACCAGTTTTCCAAAATACGAACAATTTTTGCTCTTGGTATCTCGAAAACATTTCTAACGCCATCTCGTAGACGATTCAGGTACCAAGAAGCCTGCTAATATTTTCTCTTTGGTTTCAGGAACTCATATATTTAAACGAACATTTCTTGCATACTAGCTGTCTCGGGGGAATATTACCACTACATGTTTAATTATAAAACATTTAAAAAGAAGATATTTGAAAATTGGCTTTGTCAGACAAAACTTCTTTGAAAATAATATTGACCGTATATCAAACATCAGCAATGTGTCTAATCTTGTGTTTAGGTTGAATGGCAGCCTGGGCCAGAATGACTACTAATATTCCATGATGCTTAGTGGATTTTGAGTAAAGAAAAAAGAAGACACAACAAATTTTCACTATAAAAACGTCACAAGTGGTTCAGGATGTCTATTAACACATAGGCAGTAATGTGCGTAATCGTATGTTTCGGCATATGGAGCAGTCAAATGTAATTAGTGGGGAAAAAAAGTGGTTTCTGCGCTAGCTCACAAAAAAATCTGGCTACGATCCCGTTTTCAAATCCCGGTTGGAGCAAGAATTTTTAAGATTTGTATTTGATCATATGAACTACACTTGGAGCGTTCTGTGGTTCGGAATCTACGTTGAAATGTAGGTCCCAGAGGAAAGGAACTGACCGTCCTACCTCTGATACAATGGTTTAGTATGCCTCCTTCTGGAGGATCCAACCAACCGTCACGTTAGGTTTTTATACTGTCATCTATATACTTAATCTGTCCAATCTAATACTATTATACGAGCAACAAAATTAATTTCTCACAAACTTCTCTAAGGATTTTGATGAAATCTTGCATAATGAACAGAAGTCGGAAGAAGCCGAGCGAAGATCGGTCACCCAGGTACTAATATATGAAGCAGATAACTGAGGATGTAGGTTGTAAAGGGTATGTTGAGATGAAGAGGTTAGTACAGGATGGGAAGAGGTAGAGGATTGCATCAAACCAGTCAAGAGACTGAGGATAAAAAAAGGAGACCAGCATTGCCTAAGTGATCCTGAGTGATGGTTGCGAAATATGATAAAGAGAGTAGATCTGTTTAAATCTTGACGGAGACTTCGACCAACGAAATGCGACGTAGTTCGTCATACGTCACAGCTAGGATCTGGCGCTAAATTCTCCAAGGACACGCATTCCATACCGCCATATCAAGCAGCTGGCCACATTGGTGTCTGCTTTACAGAAATCTGGCGCGCAAGCCATGGCCATTCCGGGCCACATCGGACGAACTTGTGGAAAGCTGTGGAGGACTCCGAGGCCACCAATCACGTATGCGAATTGGCCGAGCATAACGACCAAAGCCGAGGAAGGATCTGATAAATGGGTGCGCAGACAAGCCTTCTGTATCGACCCACTTATCAACACTGTAGCCTTGCCTCCCTGTGATTTACAGCCTTCTGAACTGCAATTTGTGTGGCGGCTGAGCTCCAGACATTCTGACGACACTGCGATACGCCAAATAACTGTACTCGGGCCAAAAACGGATCTGAAAAGGCCGTTACGCAATTCGTTTAGACAACGCGGGTACCTGCAGCCAAATCGGGTAGTGTGTAATAAACTGGACAAACATCTAAGGTAATCTTTCAAGACGTGTGGGAATAAGATATGCTAACAAGACCGCTGGGTGTTTCGGTGTGTACACGCGCAAGAAGGGAAACTTCTTTTTATTTTTCTACGTATTTTTGTGTATTTTTTATGTTTTTAATGTCTTTCTGACAAGAGTGGACGAACAATAGTATCTTAATTCATTCGTCTAACTTATTCTAACAAACAAATATGAATAATCAAAAAAGTAACTAATAAACAAATATGTGGGTCATACTGAAAGTCTTTTTTGTTTTGTTTTTTACTTTTGGCTTTACGCCTCGGCAACGTCGAGGTAGTTAGACGCGGAATGGGACTGGGTACAAGGAACTGGAAGGAATTCGGCCATGACCTTTTGAAATAAGCATCCCGGCATTCGCCTGGAGTGATTTGGGGAAACCATGGGAAACCCAAATCTAGATGTCCGGACGGGGATTCGAACCGGCGGCCTGCCGAATGCGAGGCCAGAACGTTGATCGTCCGGCCACCACGCTCAGCCTGAAAGTCATGAGAAACATTTTTTAACAATCTTAAATTTTATTTTTAATACAAACCAAGTACATCATCTAATCCACAGAATTTTCTTTCACTTTTGCATGCATTTTTCCATTACTCTGCACGTTTGAAAATATTCCGTTCCAGCAGATCCCAGACACTGACGCACTACTTGCTGAATTTGCTACTTCCTGTCATTTAGTTGCATTGTTGAAATTTTCATGGTTTGAAATGGGTTGCTCATGACTTTCAGTATTTACAGAGTGTGCAATAAAGACGCCTCGTCCGGTGTGACGTCGACACGCGATTTTCGGTGGGTGTTAAAGGAATTTAAGCTTTTAAAATTTTCCATACAGTTTAGGTATATTCATGAAACAAATGCATTCACACTTATATATACATAAGCAGAAAACGTAATGTGTACGTGAACTAACTCAAAACGATAAAGTGAATATTCATTGTTCATAATGAGCTTAAGTTACAGCGGACACTATCGACGCTACTTGCATCAAAGTTAAATGCGCATGCGCAGAACGTTAAGTGTGCATGCGCAGTACGTTGCGGTGCGTGCGGATTTAGCGCGTAACGCTGACAAATTCTTCAGTACCGTGCCGAAAGAAGCTTCCTTCACTTGAAAGATTCAGGCGTATGGTCTTAATAATGTAAGACTTTGAAAAGATTGTTCTGTTCCAAATAGCCAAGCTCAGCGCTTCTGTCGAATACTCCTTACACTACACAGTAATCCTGCAAGGGAAAGTGAACCCAAGGTTTAACTTAAAATCGGAAACACCTAGTGTAAATCTGACACACAAAGCATGATATGTTAAAGCCAAAGAATCTGCAACAAAAGCAAGTAAACTGGATTCATCTGTATACCCAGTCAGACATCTATCCACTGAGCTACAAGACCGCTTTGTTTCATAATTTCTTGTCCCAACAATTCTACAATGAAAAAAATACAGGTGACATAATGGCCGGCAGAAAGATAAAAGGGTTCAAAAAGATAAAATGAACAAGTTCAAAATGGTAGTTGTTCAAGTTGTTAACGCATCATGGGGAGCGGTTTGTAAAGCCAACACTAAGAGAAAATTCAATAAAAAGGAAATGAATAATTGCAACACATATACGGCTAAAGTACAGGGGGAATGCAAGAGAATATCCAAACTTTTCTGAAAGGCTAAATTTATCAAATGAAAAATTTTACAGCCTAGATTGACCAATTAATACAAAAATATCATTTTGAAGATATAAATACCAAAAGTGATCTTCACCTTGTATACTTTTCTGTGTTAATAACAGTTTCAGTAAAAAAAAGTATTATTTCAAAGAATTCCAAATTTTGAAAGGTTACCAGTAAAAATTTTGAAACGTTACATGCAAAAATTGGTGACACAATTACATATCATAGAAAACTAAAACTAATTAACAAAATATTATTTATACGTAGCCACTTCCCTGCAATCTTGTATTGGAATCTTTCTATGCGTCATTTACTCACAATTATGGACAGTTTGTCATATGGATAGAAGACAAATACATTCTGGCAGAGAACCATTTTTCCTATAATTCATTGTTTAACTGTCGTATGACGAAAGTTTCGCACCAGCGTTAACGCTAAATCCAAAGAAAAATTTTACGACTTCAGACTGTGGGACTTCAATCGTTCTCTTGTTTTCATGTAAGTGTCAACATAACATAGGTACACAACCAAAGAAAATAGATGACTCTTGTGCACATAAATTATACCACGTTAGTGACTTATTGAACGCATTTCAATATCAAAACATCGGGAAACGGTTGTTAATGTAACCATCAACGCATGTCTTACGCTACCGTTTTTATTTACAAATTACTTTTAAACTGTTATTATCAGCTTAAGAGCGAATGTATCAGGTTAATTAAAACTCAAATAATATATGAATAGTGATGTTTTCTACCATCGTGGTGCGTAATATAACAGCCATATTGTCAGAGAAATATGAACTACAAATAACCAAATTTGTGTTTACCAGAAAGACTAACAATTAAGATAGATGAAGTATCAAAACTGGAATTGCTGAGAATCCTGGTAGATTCTGAGGACATAAAACCTATATTAAAAAGTCTTCTTCAAAACGTAAACGTCTGTAGCCAGATACTGAACTACATTAGAAAACTATGTTTATGGAATGGAACAATTTATTCAAGGCAATGTTTGCTAAGGGCTTTGCGCTTCGTTTACATGGAGGAAGCGAGAAAGAACTGGGAACAAGAAACGGGAAAAAATTCGGTCATGGCCTTTTAACCGAAAAATCCAAACTTTCACCTGGAGTTATTTCGGGAAATCATAGCAAACCGGACGGGAATTTGAACCCGTGTCCTCCCGAATGCTAAGCTAGAGTGATACCAATCACCCACCACACTTGATTTCCTTAGATTTAACAAAATCATATAATAACACATTCTGGTATACAAACCACACTCTTAGCTAAACACAGATAAATTACTGGTTATTTGAAGGAACCAGGGAGACTGTTGTCCTCCTGAAAGATTTACGAAATCTGTTTAGTCTTCCTAAAAATCTTTTTATATATATACATTTCACTCCGAAAACAGATTCTAAAATTATTATTATCTTCAAAAAATAGAAATGTTTAGGCAAACTGTTCTAACGGACCGTAATGGATCACAGTTACAATCAATGCTGAAGCACGATGGTCAATGAAGCTGTTTAATTTCTTGGATTGCGTGGAATGTGACACCGTTAATTGTGTCACAAAATCCACAAGTGACCATCGTTCCCAGTTTTCCAAAGATATAAGGTTTTCGATTCTCCTTCGTTAGTAGAAATGACCCAAATTTGTCGAGCAAGTTTTTGCACTCAAGGTTATCAGATTCTCTAGGAAATATTTCAAGTGATTATGGAATTAAAGCTCGTGTGCAAGCAGGAGTTGAACAGTAACCACACGATCCAGACATATATTACAGGAGCGTCCTAATGCTATTACCTACTCTCCGTTCCGTACGTTATGATTTTCTCTCTTCCTCATACACGATCAGCACCTTTGCATAGCAATTTAGGAACTAGCCACTGCAATTTCTGAATGAACAGCTTTAGCTACGGTTGTAGGTCATAGTTAACCGTTAAGGTCGTTCTAGTAACCTTACGTATCACATCTGTTGTTATTAACCAGAACTGGTTAATAACTGGAAGGTTTAGAATTCACTGTATTAGAGTAACATTCGGCCACAGTTTCGAAAACCATGCCATTTTTCTGAACTCTTCAAATATTATAATAACATCTGGAAGTGAAAATAACTACCATTAACTCTACGATCTGGAACATGTCTGGTTCGTAAGATGATGAAACATGATTAGCTATAGCAGCGGGATGCTGTTAGTACTGTGTCAATGAACTGAATAACAGCGTTTCTCTTTCTTAATTATAACTATGAGAACTAGCTCAGATAATACAAGGTTGGCGAGTTTCCTTAGAACATGAATTTCTGTACAGATATACTTCGAGAAATCTATGCCGCGGAAATAAGCATTTTTCAC
Organism: Vandiemenella viatica; assembly: GCA_031002005.1. NCBI lineage: Eukaryota > Metazoa > Arthropoda > Insecta > Orthoptera > Morabidae > Vandiemenella > Vandiemenella viatica. The sequence goes on from CM061914.1 coordinate 124,846,368, forward strand.
ATTATACATTCACTATAAACTAACTACTGTTGCTCTTAAAGATAAATATTATTTAAATCAGATGAACCAGTTATATTGGAATGCTCTTTTTCGAAAAAACAGAAAATGTGATGAGTGTTTCCGGTTGATATAAATTAGTGCTTCGATTTTTTCGGCAAATTACAGTAAAACTGGAAACTCAACAAGTTGTAGCTAATCCATCATAACAACTAAAATCATTACTCAGAATTCTTTAGGTTAGCGCTGTAGGCAACACCAACGATATGCAAGACAAGGTCAACCAACAAAATCGGCGTTTGCAGAACACATTTTGCAAGAACGATACGATATCTTATAGGCAGAAACCGAGGTATTGGATAAACCAGAAGGAAATTTGGCGCTGATAGTCCAAAAATGGCTGAAATATTTAAACATTTACATCCACATCCATACTCTGCAATTCACAAACATTGTGGGTGGGAGAGGGTGCTAAGCACCAATCTTAATTATGGGCATTCCAATCCCGAATAGCACGAGGAAAGAAGGAATACATAAAAGCATCAGTACGGCATCTTATTTCTCGAATCTTATCCCTCTGGTCATTGCGACCCAAATAGGTTAGTGGTAGAAGTATCTCACTGCACTCGTAGGTCATAGAATTTCGCATTTTCTCCAATAAATTCAAACGCAAATGACGTCGTCTGTCTTCCAAATTATCCCAGCCCAATCTATGTATCAATTCTGTGACGCTTTCGTAAGGGTTATAACAACCAGTCACGAATCGTGCGGCTCTCCTCTGCACCCTCTCCACTGAGGCGATCAGGCCCTTGCGATACGGATCCCAAACTCCACAACAGTAATCCAGATGCGGACGCACTAGACCGATGCTACGGACTCAGCAATGCACGAAAATATCTTTCGTATAACAATTGCTTTATGATAGATGCAGTGTCTATCCATCACTCGACATGGGAAAATGGTTATTTTATCCATATGTTCATCAGCGAATGAGTTATTTGATTAGGTTAGCATGGTCGCGGCTTTCATAAACGCCACATCGGTCGAGTACTAATGCTGGAACACTATTTTCATGACAACTCACTTTACTTACGTAAGACGAAGTTGTTTAGATTTTCCGTGAGGCTCTTAGGAAGCCAAATGCAACGAAATTCATTCCAGAGCAATATCCATAACTCTGGGTCGCAGATCGAGCCTTGAGGATATCCTTTTGTTAAGTGTTTCGTCAATCGCCGACGTGATCTGTGGAGCACTGTAGTTCTTCCATGACACTAACCTCTCAAGCTTTCGTTCAACCCTTGTGGGTATCATAACTATCTGAGGAGGGAGAACAAACCCAGCAACCAGAAATTATCGAAAGCGCTGGAGATACACATAACGGGTGTTCCGCTGGAAAGCTCGCATTTTGCTCAGCAATTTCACTGCACCTTGGAAGTTTCACGATATCGTGTGCACGCGAAGGCCATTGCTCCACATTGGGATGACGCAAGCGAGTAACCATAGAGTACATTCGCTTCGCCCTCAAGTGAAGGACTGGCGTGCAACGACCGAGGACGAGGAAAGCCTCCGGGTCCTGAACCGACGACCTATCGCCACGACGCCGCGACCGCAGGCTTGTCAGTGCAAACAAGTAGAAAGGGCACCCACTGCTGCGTAGGTCACATCTACTCGTGACTCCGGTTTTTTCTGAATTTCCTCTTACAGAAGGTCTTATTGACACGATCTATAGTGAGTGGATTGGTAAATTTCTAGCCTGCATCTCCCAATATTGGAAATAATAGCTAAAATTGCCAATAATCTCTCAAATTTTAATGTCTAACTGAAGGAAATAATTTAAAAATTACTAATTAACAAAGTGTTGTTTTACGCGAATCCATCGATGTAAGGCACTATTTTCTTGTTTCATAAAAAAATTCCTATCTTAACTTTAAAATAATATGTTAAAACGTATTAGTAACTACCATTTTAATACAGTTTAATTTTCGCGTCTGTTAAAACAGGATACACCTTCCAAGCCCACCACTAATGTGTTTTGACCAATAAAACAAGCTTATTCATGGTGCAATTAAATTATTAATGTCCTCGCGAGAGTAACCCTTTTACGTGACCAGTGAATTCGGTGAATGTAACTAATTATAGTACTAACAAATATATTAAATAAGAACATGAAAAATGCTATTAGTGTACTATGACTTTTATAAATAACATTTTGATTTGGTCCTTTGAGACGTAGATATAGAAATGATAATCTAGAGGGGAGGGATGTAAACCTATCAAGTATAATTCTTTCAATTTAATTTTCAAGCAGTTTGGGACTCTTGGTAGCTCAGTAAATGTGGTAGTCACCAAGAAATTCCAGAGTCCTGGGTTCGAATATCGTTGCGACTGAAATGTTTTAGCGGGTTTTGCTTACTGCACACGAGGTTCGCTAGAACATTATGTGGTTCGGAATGCACATCGAAGTGTAGATGCGGACAGGATTAAGGCGGAAAGTGCAACTTAAAACTCCGCCACCAGTAGTAAGACCACACGCATTTATTTGTGGGGGGAATAGCGTTATATCGCGATAGCAGGATGCTGCATATGGGAATCATGCATGTTTTGGACACACATGCCTTTCTAAAAACATTTCACAGTAGTATGCAGCATTAACATTTCCTCGTCGTTCAGACACGAAATTGAGTGTGTAAACAACACCTTTAGGACCTCAAAAGATGATCGTGGTCTAGCATAAGGGATTTTTCTAGACCATGCTGGTTCCTCTTTTACACACCGAGCGTGGTGGGTGAACGGTTAACCTTCTGGCCTCACATTCGGGAGGACGCGGGTTCGAATCCCCGTCCGGGCATCCAGATTTGGGTTTTACCCGGTTTCCCCAAATCACTCCATTCGAATTCCAGGATACTTCTTTCAAAAAAGGGCCATGGCTGAATTCCTTCCCGTTCCTTGTCCCTAGTCCCACCCCGCCTCTAATGACCTTAGCCGTCGACGAGGCGTAAGGGGGCATCCATAAATTACGTGAGGTGTTTTTCCGGATTTCCGGACCCCCCCCCTCCCCTCTGCTGAGATTTCGTGAGATATGGCCGAACCCCCCCTCTGGTGAGATCTGGTCCGTGAGAACCCCCCCATTTTTTTTAGGTCTTACCCTTCAAAAACCGTTTTTTCGACGAAATTCCTCCCTAAAATCGCTTTTCGCGCAATTTATAGACCTTTTTTTGTCTAGCTCTACTATGTGAAAAAAAAAAATTCAAAATCTCACGTGAGATTTCCATGGACCCCCCCCCCCCCCCCCGGGGTGAGATTTGGTGAGATTTCGCCGGACCCCCCCCCCCCCATTTGACCTCACGTAATTTATGGATGCCCCCTAAAGCCTTAAGGGAAAAAAATCCTCGTTTACATGTCGTTCCATAATAGACTTTTTCTTTCCAGGAGTATAGTGGTAAACTTAGCATTTATTCAGATATGAGCATGAGCATCAGAAATCAGTCTCCTTCCAATGAAAAGCGATCATAACACTACTGAGAAACTTCATCCGGTGTAACCTTCTGATTTGCATTAGTCATTTCTGGCACCAACCAAGACGTGATTTCCGGGAAATTTTATTTATTTTTATTTACTATCTTCACGCTTCCATAACTTACTCCATCCGCTGCATATAACTTCAAGAACAATTATTGGTGTGTCCTAGTGAATAACGTCTTGGCTTTACAAAATGTCTAAGGAATGATGCTCGCTCTGGGACGATGTGCACGAGAGAGGTTGAAACTACTGTCAGAATTCCACAGAAGAACTGATGCCACTTGCACACTTGAGACTTGGAAAGTGCATCACTGCTGAAATGTGCAAGCAATATCCACAAAATTGCTACCGGTTAAATACTTTGCTGTACTTCTTCTACATCTTCAGCATCTTTTCCCAATACCAGGGATCGGCTGCATTTGATACCAAAGTTCTCATACGAACATTAGCAAGTATGTCAGTAACCCGCACCTACCACAAAAGTTTCGTTTATACAGGGCGTTCGCCGGGAAACGCTACCCTCCCAGTCTGTTGCCGACGGCAACTTGCTGGGACAGTGGAGCCAGCACCTCCCGCCACACGGCGCCGTGAATCACCGCACTGTTTAACACCTCCGCTGCCCCAACAGTGTTGTGAATAAACGTTTCTTTGCGGTCTGGCTGGTTTGGGTCTTCATACTCTTACTAATCTGTACCGTGTTTGAGTGTGAGTAAAATTATGGTACGTTACAGTTTGCAACAAAGAATATTTCTCTACGATACATATGTGAAAAAGAAGTCGTTTAAAAATTGTCGCAGTAAATTTCGTCGCGAATATCCTGGCGCTTTACTGCCAGCTAAATCAACAATTCTGCGTCTGGTTAAAAAAGTAAGAGAAACGGGTTCATTTTTTAACAAAAAGAGACTGTCGGTCAACCATATTCTCACAGAGGAGAAAATTGACGATATCGCTTTTCGACTAGAACAGTCACCCAAAAAATCATTAAGTCAGTTAGGGCAGCAGGCAGGCGTATCTAAGACGTCAGCTTGGAAAGTAACAAAGCTAGTTCACTTAAAGCCGTACAAAACAATTGTGGTGCATAAAATTACAGAAATAGACCAGGGGCCTACGATTAGATTTTGCAACTGGTACCTGCAGGGTGTCCACGATGGCACTGTTGATCCGTAACTGACGTCACATTTAAATGCTTAGCACATACAAGTTTATGAAGCGTAATTATTATGAAATAGTCCGCGGCCGACGGTCGAACAATGCCGGAAGCTGACCGCTCGTTCGCCGGGAGAAGTTTCTTCCTTGTAGCGCTAACAGTGGGTAGCGTTTCCCGGCAAACGCCATGTATTTGAACAGCCGCGCAAATTGAACGCTAACTTCATGAGCTGAAACAGGAAAGCTGCCACGCACAAATCATTCACACGCAAACCATTCATCTTATAATTTAACAGCAATAAGATGGGCTCAAGCAGGTAGGGATTAAGAACCCAGTCGAAACGGGTGAAGGCTACTTCTCCATACAGCTAATGACCATCATGGTTCGTGTTGCTGATCATTACGCACAGAGGTTTCCTAGCTGCAGCCATTCCAGTCAAGGCTGTTTCCACAGGTTTCAAACAGTGTTCACTTTTATGGCAAGTTGCCTCATTCTGCGCACGACCAAGGATGGCGCGCAAAAGAGCCTTGCGCGCAGGGGAAGTAAATTGGTAACAAAGACACACTGCATAGGAACCGACTGTAACCTAGATTCAACTTCTTAGCGTCAATAAACTTAGCCCATGTTATATCGGAAGTTTCTCATGTGAATGTAATATCTTGGTGGGAAACTGGAAGAGAAAGCGACGTTTCCTTCTACAGCGCACTGTTATTGAAAACTTGTAAATCAGTGATAGTGTTTTGGATATGATCATGGGTCATTTCTCAGTTGGCAGGCAGATTCAGGTAGGTGAATGCCTACTTTGCCTAGGAGAGTCTTGACAGAAAATTGTGCAGTGTACACTCTCTTTGCAGCATTCACCACTATGTAAGTGACATTTTATTTCTCTCTCTTCAACACATGTAGTTATATATGTTTAGCACAATCCTTATTTACTGCTGTTATTTACTGTTTCAATTTGAAACGAGTGTTAGAAACTACAGATCAACAAGATAATTTGGTGCTTTTTAGGCCAATCGCTCATCGACAATCGACGGTAGAAAGCGAAAAATTTTACTTTTTCATACCACATTAGAATAAAGCAATATTTTCATACAAGCGTACTGGAGACGATGATGAATAAAGAAATGCAATGTTGTGGTACGGGATTTCTCTATTAATTTTTAACTTTACGGTTCATCAACGTTGAGGGAATGGATGGGCGCAAGGAACAAGAAGGAATTCGACCGTATCTTTTTGCAGGAACCTTCCAAGCAATCGTCAGGAGTGATTTTGAGAAATCATGGAAAACCGTGGATTTGAATCAGCGTCCCCTATCATTAACAAGGCTTGGTATGGTAGAGGAAAGGATATGATGGAAAAAATCTGTTATAATGTTACAAATTCCCCTTCTGGATGAAGTTGTTTATTGCACAGCATTAAAATGAATAGATATGTCTGAATCATTATTATTATTATTATGTATCTGGCCGCTAAAATTCGCAGACCACTGTCATTTCATTCTATCACCATGTGTTAATAATAGATTCCAACAGCAATAATAATAATAATAATAATATTGGTGAATTCTCCCAATAAATGGAAGACGTTAAGCAAATGACCGAATCAAGTTTTCTTCGAGTTCTTCTTATTGTTCCAATAGGCTTTCATTCTTTCCGAGAAAGCTTGTTTGCGTTCTTCCGACCACTTTAGTCTGTATTGTTTTTGTTTTGGTTGCTCAGTTATAACCTCCCATTTGTCTACTTTGTGTCTGAAGGTGTCTCTTTTTAAGATGTCTGTTGCTCCTATGCTTGCACTTTTAAGATCCTTCCGAATTTCATTCAGCCAAGCTGTTGGATTTTTAAGTAAACTTACATAATCTATTATATTTTTTGTCAATCGACTTTCTGGTAATCTCTTAAGGTGACCAAAGAATTTAATTCGCCTTTTCTTGATGTCAATTTCGATGTTTGAAAACTTTTCTGTTGTTTTGATTGATTGTAGTCTGTAACCATTTTTAGTGAGTCTTGCTACCAGAATTTTTCTAATGATTTTTCTCTCTACTTTTTTAATTTATTCAAGGTAATGTTTTCTGTTAAGTGTTAATGTTTCAGTTGCATAGGGGACTGTTGGTTTTATGACTGTGTTGTAATGCCGAATTTTCGTCTGTCTTGACATAGAGTTTTTGTTGTAGAGATTTTGGACTAACCCTAATGATTTTTTAACTTTTTGGAGGCGATTTTGCTGTGAGATTTTCTCGAAGCATGTCGGTTCGATGAATTCTCCGAGGTATTTAAAGTATGAGAACCTGTTGATTTTACCGTATTTTGTTCTCAAGCTTGCTATTTCTGTCTTTGAACACTATTATTATTTTATTATTATTTAATTTAATTGCAATGGAGCACACGCTCCGGTGGCAATTTCCCTACACACCCAACTTCCCCCTATCCTACACTCACCTACATTTGCCCTCTACAAATTTTAACTTTAAATTCTTTTAACGTTTTCGGTAGGTTATTCTTATTACAGAGAGTGTATATTTTTATTCTTCGAAACCTTATTCGTCATTTAATTACGCGTACCAACACGAATAACAGAACACTGTCACAATATTTAATTAAAAACGCCAATGCTCGTGGCCAACTCGAACCAACGACTCCGGTAACTCAGAGGTATCTCCACAGTCCCAACACTGCCCGGGGTCAGCTAATAGAGACGTACAAATCTGAAAGAAACTTGTGAGAAATGTGCAGACTCCGCTTATCTTAAATGTCTGAACACTTTACAAGAGAATCAGAATCGAGATGGCTTACTTGGTGCAGCTTGAATTATCACACCTGGGGGAACATAACTCTTGTCGAGTCCTTAAGAAGGTGGCTGAGTGGTGTGACTCATTATCCGCTCACGAGCTATGTGTCTTCGATAATTGAGGCCCTGCTGCGATGGAGCCAATATCCTTGACCGGATGGTAGCCGCAGTATTCAACAGAGTCCGGTGGGAGAGCAGTGTTTCACGAAGTCCCGCGTTCGATCTACGACCTGGCCATCTTGAGGTTAATTAAAAATCTGGAAATCACTCCACATAAATTATTGTATGGATCCTTCAAAAGGCCTTAGCTATGTTCTCCCAAATTTCTCGCGCCACTAGCCGTAAAGCCGCAACGAAAAAACAAACCAGCAGTTTTCGGGTTGACAGTGCTAATGGAAGACAACTACAAGCATCGGAAAATTAACCCTATTCCTATTTTTTTTCATTGAATAATTAAAATCTTCAATAAATGGTTCAGATATGGTCGATTTCACTAGACACTGATTCTTTTTAAACATATAGGTGCCTTTACAAAATAATAATAAGAAATTTATATGTCGGTTTCATATATGGTGTCAAATTTCAGCATTTGCTTTAAAAAAAAAAAAAGAGAGAGAGAGAAGGATGTAGTCCTTATTAGGCCAAGGACACCAAAGTTTACGTGAACCCCACTTTAAGAGTCAAAATAAATAAATCCGGATCTTAGTGGAACATATCTTTTGTTGGTTACAACTGTCTACGTGTCTACCTAGTGGGGGTTTTGATACGAGAAGTATGGTACCTATAGTGAAATCTGCAGAGAAACGGTTCTGTTGAGCGTTTGATTTACACACGTATTGCCAAGATTCGTAGTTTAACAAATATTATTGTGACGCCTGGTCTCTTCACAGGCTATTAACACATTTTTCCCTATAATCGGATAACACAACCGTCCACTACTTACGAGCTTCATTTTCCAGATGTAATACAAGTAATTTTGCGTGTACTGCTGGCTTGCTGGTGAAATGCTCTTGGGAATCATATTAAATTCCTATATTTTGACTTAGACTTTAGACGCGTATAGGCCGGAGTTGTGCCGAGTTTTTCTCATGTTCAATGTCAGTCCAAAATAACATCGCTATAATAACCCAGCACTGATGTGCCATCACGAAATCGACGGATGTAGACGAGAGTTCTCAATTGGGGTCACAACGACCGTTTTAACTTCCCCGAGTCGGACATTACACTTTGGGTGAGTTTCCAGAAGTGATGAAACCCACGCAAAATAGCGACATGGCACCTCACTGTGTGAGGAGCGACTCTATTCCTACTTACTTGTTAGATCATTTGGCTGTCGAGTTGTATAATTTTATTTTGATAGTAGACAATACATTCGGAGCTACAATGCTAAACTCTGTTCACAGATAATGTCACCAGATTTTTTAAGTTTTTACCATTATGGATACGACATTTCCACATCAAAGCAGTTGTTTGCGTAATCCTAGATGAGTATAATCATTATCCTTGGTTGCTTTCAGAGATTCCTGAATTTAATATCATGCGATGATTACGTGTTTTTTAATAATTGTATTAAACTCACACCCATTTGTAAACATCTACATCCACGCCGTTTCTTTTGACTGTATATGTCCATATTCGTTGCATTGTAAGAGATTTTTGCAGTGCTTACATTTCGTTCGTGTATGAAAACTAATTTACAGAAATAGCTATTGATTCGTTTAATTAACAATATGGTAAAACTATATTCATTAAACAATCCATCTCAGGAAGAATAAGGCAATCGCTGATGTGGTTCATGCAATCCCCGCAGGAACAAAGTGAGGGAGAGCAACGGGTATGTTGTTCCTTTGATTCACTTTGTACTAGTGAAAATTGCCCGGATCACTCAGTGGCGAGTAAGATTGACTCATGTAGGTCAATGGTTACCTGCTGTGGCTACCCCCAGTGACAAACCCTGTGAGACGTGGAGAGCACTACACAGGCTAAGAAGAGGTGAAAGTAGGATAAAAGACCATTTAACAAGATAGTGTTATCTCGAAGATCCTAACATTACGTGTGAATGTGGGGCATAACAGACCATCCAGCATCTATACAGTGCCCATCAACATGAACTCTACAAGACCTCCATAACGCCAGTGACAACGCTGTACAAGTTACTGACTTTTGCTCATCAGAATTGGCGATCAACACTATCCACTTTTTTCTATCTTTCTGTTCTGCTATTGTTAATGCTGTTTTTTTTTTGTATTTATGATTATTGTAACAACAAAGCTTTTGACACGAAATAAATAAATAATTTTTTATTGTTATTTTTTTTAACTTCTGGCTTTACGCCTCGTAGACGTCGAGGTCATTAGAGGTGGGATGGGACTGGGAACAAGGAACTGGAAGGAATTCGGCCATGGCCTTTTAAAGGAAGCATCCCAGAATCCAAAATGCGAGGCCAAAACGTTTACCGTTTACCCACCATGCTCGGTTTATAAAAAAATAAACGTTTGAGAAGATGCTGAGGAGCGTGAAAGACCCCAAGATGACTGCAAGTTATCCTGTTCCTTTTCGTCGATCTAATTGCTAAAAAAAAAAAAATAATAATTTCCTAACTATATGCGGAACGCGAATATTTTGCAATTTTTACTACCAATCTGTTACCAATAATCTATCCCAAGGACCCACTACATCACCTTGATAATAGTCTAACAATTACCCACTTGAACGATGATGCATTACTTCAGCTTCCATAAGAAGAAGACGGGCGATCTTACATTAATGTTTCCTTAGAGCAGTGATAATTATTAATGGCAGAAAAGTATGCTTTCTGTGATTATGGTTCCAGTCAAGAATCGCTGATCAATTATGCCAGTTGTATCAACACAAAGTTCCAAAGCATTGTTCTCTTTTCATTTTACATTTCTGACGTTCGAAAATACTAAATGTAACGTTGTAACAAACAAAAAATGTATTTGGACTTAATCTGGGGAAAAAGGAAAATCAATGGAAGACATAGGCCTGTTTGCGGACAGATATTCAAAGCGATATAAATTAATATGAGAGAAAAATTTGTAGAAAACGTTGTAATGTTTATCTCCATTACCCGGTGACCTAACATTCGTGACTGCTCTAGAAATAGTTACTGCTCTAGAAATAGTTACTGCTCTGTTTCACGTTTCTTTGGAAATTTTTAATGTTTTTCCTTTCCCTTCCCCAGTGTAGAAAGTGAATGTACTGTACGTGTTTCTTTTTTTGTGGATCACTGTTATGTATGTATGTTCAGTGTAGTGTTTTTTTTTTTTTTTTTTTGTTTTTTTTTTTTTTTTTTTTTTTTTTGCACTGTGAATGAATGAAAGGCGAAAGAAAGATGATGCCCATTTAGGACTGTCTTCTCTTCCGAAAGACTCCAAGCGGCTGCCAGGCTTAACGTACCCATCTGACAACCGAATCACCATCAACAGTGTTGCATACCCTCAATCCAAATGCACTGTGGAGAGGTTTGGGATTTAACTCTCGAGTTTGGTGCACAATATGGTGGTTATGAATTGTTTACCTCTTCTACTCTGCCGGCCAGGTCCGGATGAAAATTTCTTTCACTACCAGGACTCCGACCAACAAAACCCGTGACAAGCGCTGGTTTTCACTGTGCCGCAAACATCTATGATGACCATAGAAAACATAAGGGACGATAATATCATCTTTCTGAAAATATTTGGTCAAGAGAAGTTAGAAGACATAACAGAGTAATGATTTGTAAGGCAATAATAAAAGAGAAAATACTTGGTTTGTAAAATAGTGTGAGAGTATGTTAACAAAAAGAATTTTCAACTACATCACTAAATTAAAGGTGACAACGAAATACGTTGAGGATATAAAAAAAAATTATGCAAAAAGTTAAGACATATCCAAATGAGATAGAGAATCGAAGAATGTTTCAATATAAAGCTGTTAAATTCTAAGAGTTCCAGGAACAATGTACAAAAGCGAAGACCGCCAGTACTATCGAGGAAGAAGGAGAAACTTCAGTGAAAGAATGAAAAAATCATGGGAGAAGAAGAAAAGACGAACCAGTAAACCGGTAAAATAAGAGAGTAGAAACGAGTATAGCAAAAATTCGATCAATACGTTTCAGGTTAAAATGTAAAGAACGATAGAATATAGAAGACACAAATAAGAATTCAAAGTATCAATGAACCCACCACATACAACTGTAAACATTTAAATAAAAATGCTAATACAATACAGAATCACAGCAGTGTAGAATAACGAATGTTACGGAAAAGATCGCCCTAAATGCTGGCTTTACAGTATATGCTCTATAGTGGAAAAACTTATGTGCGGGTCAACCGAGTCTTTAAAATATACTGAAAAGCCTGGACCAGGAGAATGTAAAGAAGTGTTGTTAAAGCTCTTCTGTTCGTACTGTTGGGTAGCTAGATGACAGTGCCTGTTGGCCGAATGGACAACAGGTGTTTGAGGACATTCCGTCAACCGCCTGTGACGTGACGGTCTAAGTGTGTCAGTGGGCCTCTGAGAACCAGCGGCAGTGAAAGGAGATTCATTTTTACTGTAGCATAACTGACCATTCCTACGTGACGGAAACGTGTTGCGTCTGCCACTCAACGAACAGAACTCCCTGAATTAAACTGTAAACTAATTCGACCCTTCTCTGGGCGGGTTGATTTTCCTTTGTTTTTTGTTTGTCTTTTACCAACCACAGCATAAATAAAAAGTATCTAAGACAGAAAGTTTAAACGAAATTTCTTTAAAAAAAAAAACTATACTTCCAATTATGGATTGTGAAATTAGTTCAATAAAAGTTGTCAAATGCAGAGGAAAAAAGAACAGTTGTTCAGACGCCGTTGAGACCAAAAGAGATAGGTTTTTATCGGTAGAGATCTGTATATCGTAGGTAAAACTAGCGGAGTTCCCGGCGTTGCCCGGTATAGTTGGCGTAGGTTTACCCGTACCCTATTTTTATTCCCGAAATGAAAAACATTTGTACAAAGTTTCATAAAATTCGCACCCACTTTTTTCGGAATTAAAGCAAACCTAGATTCACCCGCCCCCTACCAAGAAACGGCTGGGTTGAAGTTAATTTGCACGAACATTATTTTCATTCGTCCGGAAAGATTCATGTATGTCAAGCTTCGTTAATATGGTTAAGAAATTGCGTTATTACATTACTGAACAACGGTAGATTATATTAGAAACTCACATTTGATTCAATTGCGAAGTGAATGGATATACTTTGTTCACGAAACTCCAGATACTTTAACTCCGCAGCCTTCTATACAAGTATCAAAAGTGAAACCGGAATAATAGTATATGGCCAACGACATTGTTCAAAGAAAACCTCTGTTGTTTTTACGGCTATCTAATGCGTTTAAAAATTGAATATCCCGAATTAAAGGAAATAATGCTTCAAGTTAAGGCTATCTATGGCGTTTAAAAATTGAATATCCAGAATTAAAGGAAAGAATATTTAAATTTAAAATAGTTACTATTGTACAGTTACCTTATTGCTTTCATTAAAAGCTATGGTCAGAGACGTTTAGTTGTGTGTTTGGTGCGAAGTATGGAACATCTAATCCTTCCATCTTTGGGATTTGTCATCATACGTTCAGAATTTCATTTAATGCTTCTGCGTTATTTAACGTTGAACATAAGACATGCCAAACAATTGAATTAAGATTCTAAGCTTTAAAACGGTGAAAATACCATCGAAATCTGCTCAGTAGTTTCTGAGTTTTCAAATGTATCCGTTTTTCGTTTTTTAGACAGATAGATAGATAGAAGATATATGAATTAGTACTAACTTTACAGCAATAGTTGTCCCGGTATAAGTACGCTTTGCTGAACTCCTTTGCTCCACTTTTTAGTCAGTAGCTCGTAAACGATATGTGGAAGTATACAAACCATAGCTATTGAATGTGTTAGCTCCTAATATAACGTCATTTGCATGTGGCACCTTTGTTGAAACAAATAGGAAATAAAGAAGCAAATTTCGCAAACAGGAAACAAACTTGATTTCGGATCAAAAAAATTGCTGTTAAAATAATATTGTCCTGCGAAAGTGTTTTGTTAGATCTGTTGGAGATTCTTGTATCACAAGGTGTAGAAGGTCAACGATTAAGCTAGAGTTGTCGTCATATCAATAGCTCAAAACTGTAGAACGAATAAAGACAACGGTGACTACATTTCCTACACTGCTGACAGGCACTCGTGAAGCTCGAAAGTAAAAATGTGTCGGTTTTATTAAAACACATGAAACAACTTCCGTCAAGATGATTTAAAAGCACCGGGTTTGTCCCAGATGAGTTATTCCAGAACTTAGTTCAAAGGAAATTACATCACAGCAGAGGCAGCACTATCTGGTATATCGTAGCGATATGATGTCTGGACCAATAAAATTCATAGAGGAATTAGTGGGGGTGTAAACAAATTCCTGTTTTCGATTCTTAGCTTTTGCAAGGATGGCTGCAAAACCTGATTACTAAACCTAAGTCTATGTCTTGCGAGGAATAAATGTTTTAGCGGTATCGCAGTATTAAACATAATTTACACGTCGTATACTATAGATTGATTCCTCAACATGAGAATGTGTGAGTTATAAAGTATTTCAGTGAGGCAACTCATTCGTGTGCGAAAACATATGATATTGAAACAAGAACTAATTAGTTTATAACACCTGGGGATTCTTTAGACGGAAAAAACTGATGAACGAGCGTTGCTGACTCTCAGTGCTTGCCCATTATTTTATTACAGTGAGTTTCATTTCAGTCGGGTGGCATACCATAGGTAGCACTTCTAAACTGAATGATCGTAATGTCTTAAAAAGAATAGTTGGAGTCGAAGGGATCATTTGCTAAATCACTCCCTACTGTACCTGGGAATTGTAAAGCCCAAGTTTCAACTAGTTTAAAAATAAAAATGTAATTTTTACATTATCTTGCTTCGTGCATTAATTATTGTACGAGTGAAAAATAAATAACTTCATAAGATCTAAATTTAATTTTTGGCAGCTTTGTTATCTTTGACAATAATTTCAGTGGCCCCTTTTCTTAGCTTTCTTACCTTTGACTATTAGCACGACATTCGCCGGCCGCTTTATGGAAGCATAATAATGTCGGTTATTTCTTATAATTCAAGATACTTCAGTTTCTAACACTTTTCGGCATCTCTCAGTTCTCGGGCCAATTTAAGCAGTTTTGCCAAACTTACCTATGGCTTCGACAAGATTCAAATTATTCTACAAGATAAATTTGCATTGATAAAATAAATTCCTATACTGAGCATGCTCGATCAACAAATTTGAATTTCTAGAATCAACGAAGGTTATTAACCTCTAATGTGATTGTTTTCCAGATTTAATAATTAATCACCAAAACAGAATTTGAACGCAATTTTACAAAAACATACACCTACAAATTTTCGTCAATTCCTGTCCAATTTATTTTTACCTATTTCCCCAATGTGTTTCTATCGCTCGTCCATGGAGGGTACACTAGAGACGAGAGAAAATCCTCGACAAGCTAATCGAGCACTGTCTGTGTGAAAAAAAAAACATGCCGATATCTGGAATGATTTCGGGAAATCGTGGAAAATCGAAGTTTGGACTGAAACAAAATTTCATAAATACAAGACCAAATGCTCAATGCTATAAAGGAATGAGCACAATTGGACAAAAATGGATATAAAACGAATGGACACATCTCTAAGAGGAATGAAGTTGCTTATTTTGATCTGATATTTTTTTAAAAGTTTGTACAGCGGAAACAAAAAAGCGTGCAAGGTGATGTTGATAGTTGTAGCTTGAAAGGATAACCACGGTTTGAGTAATAACGACTATGGTATGTGGAGGTGACGTATTTAAATAAATGCTGCAGGTAGAGAAGTAAATCATTACATACAATAGACTAATTGAAGGAAGGGGAAAAGCTTGGATGACCCATAATGCCTCTGTTGGTCACCAAAAAAACGTGGAAGGAACTCTATAAAAAACGTGGAAAAAACTCTATCAAAAAATGTGTATGTGAGAGGATGCCAACGAAAGTCAGGTCATTACTGAACAATAGTTACATATCATGCCTCCGAGCCAAAAATTATACATATCGTCAGAGAGGGCCAACGTATGACATATCTTGCTTTCATCTAGCTGAAAAATGAAGCATGACTAAGTTGTGAATTGTGCTGCTGAAACTAACGTCTAGATTTGCGTCGCAGAACCATGTACGGTAGTCGCATTTACTTCGTCTGAGCAAAGAGCTCCTTTACAGGTGACCGACATCCAAGGTAGGTAACTCTATGCGTCACCTAGACTGTCGACTTGCTTCTGAGACCAGTCACTACTTCCTGAATCCTCAGAGCAAGATGTTTACACAACGTGTCCCAAGCCTTGAACACATAATAGACAGGTTAAATGAATTGTTTTGACTGCTTGTAGTAGCTTGTGTCGTAAACGTCACCGATAAACATTTTATGCTATGACCAAAAGAGACAATTATGCGTCTTCCGGTTCTCGGGGTGAAGCTGAGAGCGGTACAAGGCGTTGTGAAGCACACTTGTTTATAACACTCAGTGTTGCCGACATTGAAGACGCCAAATACAGCGTTTCCCACTATAGAAGCCATCCTCGTAAACGTTCTATTTACAACTGGACGACCTCCGTTCGCTGACAGAACAGCAAGCTCGCAAAATATTTCGTCATCAGTAACAGAAATGATTTCAAAATTATTTCAGCATCTATAAATCAGATACGTTACATTTTTTGTTGTATGAAAGTTATTTCGAGATCTTGAGCAAAATCATCTTTCTATAACACTTTTATCAACCTGCGCCAACCTAAACAACAATGTACTGCATTCCGTCGTCCCAAGCGCTGAACTCAAAAGCTTAGTCATTGGCATATTTTCTGGTTCAATAAAACTATACCGATATTTAAGCTACAAATAGCTCCATATCGTAATAAGTATATTAAACCAAATAAGAAGATAATTGTAATCCGTCTTGTAAGCGATTAAAATATTTTTCAGTTTAATTTTAATATTCCCTACAGATCAGCCTATTTGTAAATGTACAATTCTCCTTAAGAACGAAGTTTCTGCCGGGGTTGAGAATTTATAAAATGCTCTCGAGTATGTGAGTGGAGACTTTCGCGGCGTATAGATGCAAAAAATTTTCTCGGGTGTCCAGCCGTATGGTGGTATAAAACACGACGTTTTCAGGTATCTTGTAGCTGATAACAACTACAAGATACCTGATGAAGACAGCAGAGTCAGCTGTTGAAACGTCGTGTTTTTACACCACCATCTGGCGGGACACCCGAGAAGATTTTGCTGCTCTCGGGCAACTTGCCGAGTTAACGAAGTGCTGCCACACGATATTTCGGCGATCAATTCACTGTCGCCATCTTCTGGTGAAGTTTTTAATCTTTAGATATGATTTTCATTTTATACTTCGTACCCAGGTGAGATAACAGGTTGATATATAACACAAATATTGAGTCAGACTCAAAATTATCTGAGACAAATCTATAAAAATCTGCTAAATATTTTTAAAGTGCTTTCAGATACAGTGTAAGGTTCAGAACAAGTTTTATTTTCCTGCTACAAGAGGACGTAGCGTAGTGAGACATCTACACTAATGTTATAAATGCAAATGTAACTCTGTTTCTCTGTGTATTCTTACGTTTTCACGACTAAACGTTTGAGCCGACTTCATGAAATTTGACAAGTAAACACCAAGTGTTATTAGGAAGGACCCAGTGTAACAGCCCTCAAAATTAAAATTAAACGGAATTGTATTTTATGAATGGAATTGTTGTAGGCTGGAGTTTGGTTTAATGTGATCTTAAATGTTTGTTTTGCAATTTACTGCATTTCAATGTATATAGACTTTGTTTTGTGAAAAGAAATTATTTAAAGGCCATTTAATATGTTAAAGAACAGAATTATGCAAGAGAATTGCTTAAATGTTTGTAATTCCAAGTATTAATGCAAGTTACTATGTCTAAAGAACAATTTGCTACAGTTTAAAATGATTTCTGTGAATAATTTTGTGTTTGAGTATCTTTAATTTCCATTTCTGACCATTTTTTTATTTATTGTAAATGATTATGTATTAATTCTGATTGTTTCTAATATGTTTCAATTTTTAAGTATTGTTAATGTTCGAGAAACATGTGTCAGAATCTTTTGAAGTGTTCTAGAAATTTCGGTGGAGTTAATATAAAGCGATCATCCAAGACAGAGAAACAGTTCTATAGTTTTCACCGACTCAACTTACGACGGCCAAGTACTTTATTGTCTGTGGAAGAAGTGCTGTGTACAATCGCTCGTATGTATGTATTCGTGCAAACAGTATCGTTGACGTCGTGTTTATTATGAAAATAAAAGCAAGTTTGAAGTGAACGATTTCGTGGAATAGTTATTTATCATATTAATTAAACCTCGAACAATCTCATAACAGGATACTTTTTTCTGGATAAATAACATATTTTGTCCTGAAATTTATAAAACCGAACGGATAACGACAGACGAATAGCGTGTGTAAGACTCTGTAATGATATATCTGTTGCTCAGGCTTTGCTTTCCTCGCAGTCATTTTGTGGAGTACTTTTTACTTACAGCTTTCAATATCCAACTGTAAAATCTACGCGTATGAAGTCGCGGGCATAGCTAGTATCTTACATTTTAACTCAGATTGTATGCAGCTATGGAAACTGTCAAAATCCTCAATTATATTCATTTTTGAAAGAATATCTCCACAGCACAATTTTGTAATCATATAGTCAAGAAACGGATTATTAAAGAGGTTAGGTGAGAGAATGTGTGACTGTGAACTTGTTCGAGCTTCGGTAGTGGAAGGAAGGTTCGTTGTCATCATTTTAGCTAACAGGCCAAGTGAGCCATCGAAGAATTTCATGCCTCATCTTTCAAAACGGGACATGTCTCATTAAGCTATTACTGCCTTAAACTACAGGAAGGTTACAAGTAGATAACGACTTTTAGCACCTCCCTTCTCGACTTGCTGGTTGGAATGGGTCGTAAGCTGTCCAGTATAGACGACGCTGGCGCCGGCGTTTCTGTGTCAAGCTCGCACCCGGCGCCAAGGTGAAGACCGTTGCGCAAAATGTCACACACGGCACCGTCGAGCTGTTCTGTAAGACGCCTCGCCCAGGCCGTGACCAATCCAGGACCACCTGGGAGATACGGCGACAACATGGCGCCAACGGAGATACCCCGCCTAGAGTCACACAGCTCCAAATGGCGCGTTGACGATCCCACCTCCTTGTCCGGACCACTCGTCGCAATTACATGAACTCAAAAATGAGGTTAGTGTGCTAGCTGTACCTCCTTTATAGCATGGTACTGTATGCCATTATCTACAGATGACATCACTTACAGCTGTTGTTACTGCGATTCTGTCATCATCCTCCGGCGTTTACTAGCACAGCGACTGAGGATATTGAGAAGTTACTTGAATGGCACGAACAAAATACTGAAGGAGGGGTTAGGACTAAATATAAATTAAATCAAGACAAAAGTGATAAAATGTAATGTATCAGAAATGATACCAATAATAGTAGATTAAATATAAAAATAGGTTCGGATGCGATGTAAGGAGTAAGTGAATTCTGCTACTTGGGAAGTAAAATAACAAATAAGTAGGAATGATGTTAAAAGCAGAACAGTAATAGCAAAAAAAAGCCTTCATGAAAAGAGGAATCTTTTAGTTTCAAATATTGATCTAGGACTCAAAAAGAACTTAGTAAAACTGTTTGTGTGGAGCACAGCATTTTATGGTAGAGAAGCCAGAAAGACGAAAAATTGAAGAATTTGAAATGTGGTGTTATAGAACAATGCTGAAAATTAGGTGGACCGACAAAGTACGAAATGAACGAGTTTTGGAAATGATAGGTGAGAAAAGAAGTTTGTGTAAGTAGCTTACAGAAACAAGAGACAGGATGGTAGGTCATATTTTGAGACATGCAGGATTGGTTAATTTGTTGGTAGAGGGAACAGTGGAAGGTAAGAACTGTAGAGGAAGGCAGAGATTGGAATATATGAAGCAGATAATTGAGGACGTAGGGTGTAAGGGGTATGTTGAGATGAAAAGGCTAGCACAAAATAGGAAGAGATAGAAGATTGCATCAAACCTGTCCAAATACTGATGACAACAACAACAACGACAAAGAAAAGTACAGCAGACTGTAATCCACGAAGATGGGACAGGTAGTCCGCAGGTTGAATATTAAAATTTTACCCGAACTTAATTGGAAATACCATAACAAAAAAAATGAAAATTTTTTTCACGTAAAATTTATACCTTAGTTGTGCTGTACAGCTCTATAAGGGCGTATAAACTATAATAAAAATTTTCAAAAAAAAAACTTGCATATTTCTACGACTAGCAAAAATCTGATATCTGCATGATATAACGGAATCACTACACTGTTATTATTCGCTAAATACATTTCCAGTCGGAGTAAAAAGATATTAAATTAATGAGGTTTAGGTATTAAGGGACTGCAATATGTGCCGTTAATAGAATGGCAGGGTTGGTTAATAATGTGCAGGTAGGTAAAAAATTAGACTATTGTAAGTTATTAGTCCATAGAATTATCTTTGAGATATCAGTGGTTCTCAGTTTGAAAGACGCTGGTCTATCACATCCACTCCCTGTATGCTCTTAAAAGTAGTCGAACTAGATTAGAAAACATTATTTTCCTCTGCGGAGTGATAGAAATTATGGCAGATTTTTTTTAGTAATATGTTTAAAAATTTGAGTACAAAACATTAACATTTATGTTGAATTCAGAAACAGTAAAACCGAAACACCTCTGATTTCTCTACATGTCTAAAAAGGGAAACTTTCTAATTTAACTTATTTGCTGGTGATCATTAATCAGTTCCTTTAACTGAGCCACAGCACAATTAACTACGTAAATTTGATTATGTACTCTGTTTGGAATTTTGATCATAACTATAGATGATGAAGCATTAATACTCACAGAAAAGTCTATTTTCGTATGAAAATCAAACAATTTCCTCTGATCCCTTGTACTGCGGTGCCTGTATGACTAAAACAATTTTAAAATGCAACACAGGTGAACTCAGCAGCAAAATTTATCTCTCGTAATTTTGAGATTGTTAGTTTTTTGGCAAATGCTTTACTGGAACAGCACATCCTTACATATCTAATCGCTGACCCTACAAAGAATTAAATATACTTCGCTATTCTTCTTTAAAACACACAGACATTATAGCAATTCAAGTAGAGTTTCGTATTTTGTTTATATACAACCAGAGAAATTTTATTGCAAAAGCTTGCACAACGTTAAAAAATCAGTTGTCTGTTGTAGAGGCTGGTTGTCAAAACTTTTCATTATGACACTGTGCGACGTAGAAGGTGCTACAAAGCGCCTGCAGATCCGCAACCAAACAAACAACATGACATCATTGTGTATGAAATTTGAAGATAAGCCGCTAACACTAGTTCTTTAAATACACAGGACAGGCCATAGAGGTTTCACAACAGAATGTTTCTTACAGTTAATTATTAAAGCCATGGTCGGAATCGACAGATACAACTGTGGATTGTAACAAATAATTTACGGAAAATGTGAGGTACGCTATAGTAGGAACAGTATTCCCTCGAAATTAAGAGCGTAGATACAGACCTGAAACGAAATTATTCCGTAATGTTAACATCTTAACAGTTGTCCGCCAAGTGTGGTGTCAAACAAAGCACAAACAGCAAATTCAGCACTAAATACAAGAGAGTAAAAGCAAAATCTCAGAGCAATACCAATAAGCCTATAAAATTTCAGTAATTTTTCACATTTTGTGTTTTCCCCATGCTGCTTTGCTTTTTTTCGGAGTCTTATCTCTAAAAGACTTTGTCGGATTTAAATTGTAAACTGGCTTTAAAATAATAAACAAAATATTTTGGAGCTGATTGGTGATAGATAGTTTGTTTCATAGTTTTTACTTGGCGTGATACTAACTTTAACTTCAATCGCAGTTCCTTTAGTCGCTGTTCACGGGCCATATAACATAATTACTCAAGTTGTCGTTCAGTTCTACAAGTTATGCCGATCTACTCGGCTGATTATTGGAAAAGGTTGCCTGCTCAAGCACAAAGCAGCAACAACGTGTAGATATGGACACATTACACTGTTTTAATAACATGAAAATTGATACAACTCGCCAAGGTGAACCACCAGTGATTAATAATTAAATCAGTGAGAAAATTTGACCGTATTCCGAATATTTCACAGTTCGTAATTAGGAAAATGTTCAGGCTAACGTATACCCGCCGTATTACACTCGTTGAAAGCACAGTTTTCATCACGTCACAGTCATTAGATTACCGATATCCAGTAAGCAGTTACGTAGTTTCACTCTGGCATAATCACTGCCATACACACAAGTGCCGTATTCGCGACAATCTTCAACCGTGCGCTTAAACATCCTAAGAGTTCGGCAGCTAGCAACAGACTCCCGCCATCTTTTTCTGCGACTATCTTTTCACCTTTACCAATAACGATATACCAGCGATTCTGTTGTAGCGTCACAACTTCATCAATGGTGCAGCTAAAATGATAATAAACGATATATAAAAATTTCAGTTTAAGATTTTCAGAATTTAAATCTGTCGAAATTTCCGTTCATTTACCATTATTCTAAGATCACTTATACTGACGTTTTCCTTTGATATTGAAAGAATGTTACAAGATACACTCCTCACTTTGCACCGACACAGGTTATAACGAGCTGTATTTCAATGTCAACATATTCCCAATGCAATTACAGATACATTAAGTTTAACTGTTGGTTATATAATTTAATCTGTACCATTTCATAAACACAATTCTGGTCTCATTAGATTTTGACCTTCATGTAGCTTTTTTTTTTTTTTTTTTTGCTTGAACTTTACGCCTTGTTGGCGGCGAGGTCATTAGAGGCGGATCGGATTTGGCAAGGAATGGGAAGGATCTCGGCCATGGCCTTTTTTACGGAAGCATTCCGGCATTCGCCTGGAGTGATTTGGGGCAACCATGGAAAACCCAAATCCTTCATGTAACAGTATATGCCCTACTTCACAACCAACAAATGAAAGTACGACCCATGTGGATTGGTCTTTAATGTCCAAAATTATATGTTGGTTTCCAGACAATTTATCAGTTGTTAGTTTATGCATGCCTTCCTCGTTTGCTAAATTGGTTACGGAGCCGTGATGGGGTGTAGCGCTGACACGGGGCTAGTGCTGTTTCGAATCCCGTGGTGAAAGAAATTTTCACCGTCAGGATTTGATCGGGAGGGTAGCAGAGGTGGTTGTGTACGGTTCCTAATCACCAAAAGTCCTGGTTTAAATCACAAAATTCTCCGCAGATAAGATCTTCGGAAGAGTAGGCCTGAATGGGTAGACACCGAGTTTTAACCTCTGACTTCTTTCTCGTCAACAGCGAAAAACAGCACTGAACACACTCACTATCGTCCACACTTACAACAATACTGTCACACTGGGGAAGGCAACTGGAAACTACCCCAGTTTACCTTCCCAGACGTTGCCAATGGAGGGTTAAACATCTCCAATCGTAACCGCCGAAAGGCGAGTTCCCATGGCGCGTGGTGGGCAGTACGCGCCTTTCATCTTTTACCACCTGGTGGTGGGTCGAGGCGCGCCGTCCCTGTTAGCATATGCGGCAAAGATAACAGGCGTCCGCTACCACGCGCCGAGGGTCGCGACGTGCGAACTCCACCTTAAGGGCAACGTGGTCATACAAGAAGAAAAACTTTAAGTATACTTCACACAAAAAATGTAAGACTCTATTAAGTACCATATCTGAAACTATGATCTTCAGAATAGAAGCAAGCCACTGTTTTTCCTCTTCTTCCTGTGTTAAAACTATTTCTCAAAAATTAATAACCATGTGAGATGAAATAATTATTGACATTACCAAATAAACAACCTGAGACTTGGATGAAATGTTAACACATAGGAAGCAGGAAAACTGTATGTGTTTATGATCGCGCAGTAAAACTTTTTTACGCAACCGCAAATGACGAGATACATAAATGACATTTCTGATAAAAAGTTTAAATAATTGTCCGATAACATGGAAGAACAAGAAAACGTAAAATTCTCATGTGTGACTTCACAAGAGTCGAAAGATTTATTTCATGTATAAATTCGACGTATCAATGTATCTATTATGAAATATGATTATGCAAAATTAAGTCACACACACTGCATATATAATACAAACTCGAACGATGGAATAAATAAATTATTTTCCTTACAAACTTTGCGAATTAAATCTGTTGTGTAATATCTTTTGCTGCTCAGTTTCACCATTAATTACGGTTGCACTGCATCTCTGTCTAGCGGGTGAAAACAAGAGCCACTTCAAAAAACGTGACAGCGTACAAGTATGTAACACATCTCTTATTTACTTGTGTAGCCTTGTATATAACCTAAGGCATAGCGAAAGCTCTAAATCTCTCAAACGTCTGTAATAATCTGGTGAGAATTATAGGATCAGTCTGAGAGACAAATGATGTACAGTGGCGGGGAGTGACTTGCTCATTGCTGATAAGGCCCGACACTGCTTTCACCCAACCCGGACCCGAGTAGAGAATATTAGAGAAATTAGAAGGTACACTGCTGCATCGAATTAGTCCCATCTCCTCGTATAATGACGGAATGAGATATGTGTCTCGAGAGCAAACTCTCCACCACGCCTCAAAATGAAGATCACGTAGCATTAAAGTAGATGTACGTGTAAAATGCCCTGGAGGATTAGACGAAGGGAAAGGGGAAAAAAATGGAAATGCTGTGATCACAGGAATTAATGTCTACGTTTACAGTTGACGTGGTTCTTCCTTTACGAGTAACAAGCACAAGAAACTCTGGCCACCATTTCTCCGGAAGTAATTATGTTAATAGCCAATAATGTTTCAAGACACAGCTAGAGGACTAAAACCACACTGCTTGGGTCAAATCTTACAGAATGAAAAAATTGAACGAATGATATATCGCTAAGTATATAGTCGGGACTCCTGTCAAAACATCTTGAATCCAAAAATTACCTCTAACATAATGATTGCAACTAGTCTTTAAATTGGTTGTTTCTGTTAAACTATTGAAGACGTTAATGAAAAATTGTAATTTCATGTCTAGTTTCAGAAAAATCAGAATAACAAAATCGAAGCATCAGTTTTATATATCTCTAGGCTATACAGTCATTGATGGATGTCCTTTTTGACATTTAGTGGTTTGTTGCTGTAATTTATAGCACACGTAACGGCCTAGTGTATTACACACATTCCTGTTTAATCCATTGATGTTTTATTCCTTCTATTTAATTTACAGACTCCACCAAATATCAAAATTGATTTAAATCAAACACTTACAATGGACATGTAAACTTTAAGCCTCATTAACATTGGATGTTCATTAACTTAATTCATATGATCAACAGAAGATACCCCAAAGTGCTTATATTTTAGAATTAAACATTGTAGTATTCTGTTAACACAATGTTATGAACCTTTTTCATAATACTCTGTAATCATTTAGCCAAATTCAGTAACAATCCTAAATTTCAGTCTTAAAAAATACACTATTCATAAAAAAACAAGCATATATAAAACGTTAGCACTTGTTCATAGATGGAAAAAGTAACTTCCATTCTCAGCAATTTGGTTGAAATCTAACAAAGAAAAAATACGCAAATAAAACTTACTACTTTTAAATTAGCGCATTTTCAATAAGGCCAACCACATTTCTATTTCTGTTCTCCCAGGTAATATTAGCATATTATTACTAGTTTTTTTGATACGCACAATATGGACAGAACGCGACCAACAAAACATTCACTTAAAACCATCCATTCCCCATATGGGCGACCCTTGATTCTTAAGGTGGGAGATATATATAGCTTTTCACTACCGGAGTCGGCATATAAAAACGTAACAAGTGAAAAACCATACACTGACAATTTTTTTCTATTGTATAAAGTATCAGAAGGCTGCATAAAAGAAACTCCACATAGTACACTACCCAAAATTTTCTACTAAAAATGATGTTTATGTTATACTGTAGCTAACTATAGTGACCCTCTCCTTCTATTTCATTTTCAATACTTCACTGAGCCAACATACTGTTCGAGATGGTACATGTGATGGACAACGGAATGGTTGGCAACACTGGAGGCTATGACGCAAATCGAATTCCAAAAAATGTTCGACCAGTTGCAAAAACGGTGGTCCCATTACACTCAAGCACAGGAGGAATTCCTTTTAAGTGATAATTAAGTATTTCAGATTTTATATATTTAATCCGTGAATTTTTTTATATCACCTTGCATTGTCTCTTCTTTTTACTTCAGTTCAAGTCAAAGAGTGGCAGAACAGCATCAATAAAGTGGTTTCTAATTTAAAACCCGCAAAGCGATTATGTAGTAATACTCGCTGTTGCCATATGTTTGCAAAAACTTAGCTTACAATACTCACAACTTAATCTCTAAAACATTCCTATATTCCCTTACCAATTAACTGCAAGAATACTCTCACCAGTGTTGCTTGGCTGAATGTCAAAAAGTTTCACTGCAATCAATCACGAAATCCCTAATCTTCGACATTATGTTTGCACATTTTGACTAGCGAATCACAGTATATAAGTCAGCCAATAATTTCTCATGATGGAAAATTCTAAACTGTACTATGTAAAACGTCTTTAAGAAACTGTGGAGGGAAAGTACAGTCCCTGTAATAACGATTAAAATTTCATGAATAATTTTACAAAGGTAAACTGTTACATTTCCGTTACACTGTAGTGAGCGATTCCGTTCAGTTCTGATCAAACAGTACTTTTCCATGTGTGTTAATACTTCATAGGAAGACAGATACAAACTACTCAGAAATAATCAACTGCCGTCAACAAGCAAACTTAACAATCCGCGAAATATGGTAATATAACATACTGTGTATTCCACATGCAATTTGCACAATCCTGTCCGAAAATCTCTCATAATTTATCACAGTAATAAATGTCAGTTATTTTAAGTAACCATGACAAGTAAATTTACAAAATGTATCAGGAAATTTATATTTCTGTTGGTGGTCTCAAAATTATTGTCAAACTACACGCCAAGCTTGGTTGGTGAGCAATTCTGTTATTCGGGAGAACGAGGATTTAGATTCCCGTCCGTCCAATCAAATTTCAGTTTTCGATGGTCTCCCAAAATCACTACCTATTGTGGTGGGTGAAAGGTTAACGTTCTGGTCTCGCAATCGGGTAGACGAGGCTTCGAATCCACGTCCGGGCATCCAGTTTTGAGTTTTCCATGGTTTCCCCAAATCATTCCAGGTGAATGCCGGCATGCTTCCTCCAAAGGCCATGGTCGAATTCCTTCCTGTTCCTTGTCCCCAGTCCATTCCAGCCTCTAATGATGCCGAAGTCGACGAAGCGTAAAGTCCTAAACAAAAATATCCCATTTCATTTTAGGTGAATGCCAGTAAGGTTTCTTTCAAAACTCCATGGCCGAATTCCTTCCAGTTCCCTGCCCCTATCCTCTACGTCTCTTATGATTCCGACGTCGAGGAGCCTCAATACCCAAGCAATAAAAAAAATGAAACTCTACGTTTCATAATTTGCTGCTAGAATCAGCAACTATAGATAAAGCCGACAACTTTTCGGACAGGATCATGTGTCATCGAAGCCTATGAAAAGGTCTTTCAGAATCTATCAATGAAATCCATTCATTGTTTTCAAACGGATAAGCTACCAATCATGGTTTTTTTCAGAGATTTTTGAGACAAAAGTAAGCGTTCAAGAGGAATAATAGTATTCACAACGTATGTCACACAATTTATTCTGAGCTGCAGAGATGATTTTGATACAGGCACAGAACAATATACTTTTTATTATACAGCCGCAATATGCTTCATAGCTTGTCACTGAGATAGTGCGGTGAATCGTGCCCTGTGGGTTAATTTAGGGGAACAATAGTACGTGATCAGCCATTCCATCCGGGTTGGTAGTGCTAACTATGCGCTGAATTCAGTCGTTAGTCGCATAGCGGGGACAGTGGCTTTGTCAGCCCATGGCTTCATTACTGTGGCAACATACCGCAAATCACGCACGCACTGATTAGGCAGCGTTACAAGGGTCACCCCCTGTGTTCAGAGAGAATATTGATCTCCACATCGCAATTCGAAACGTAACTCTTATAAGGTCCTATATAAATATTATAATGTCTAGTTTAAGAGCCCATTAAAAACGACGGATATCGTGGTACCGTAGTATGGCGGTGTTTGGGAAAACTTGTTAGATGTGACTAAACTTTCTCTGATTAGAATCTCGGAGTATTTGGCTAGGATGTTATTAAATAACTGAATTGGATTTTAAATGACGGAAAGTTGTATTGTTATTAAAAAGTTTTCAAGTATAATTTGAAAAACGAATTATATATATGTGATATACTTCGCGATTACTTAAGTTTCTCGTAAACTTTTTCTTAGTTCTCTTTCTTATCTTCTGTCAAAAAAAAAAAAAAAAAAAAAAAAAAAAAATATATGTCGTGGCTTTAGTAGCTGTTCCAGAGAATGCAGCGTAAAAATGGGATGCTCTTGTCTTTCATGAATTTCCGTATCTGGACGTCGTAAAATAACAAAAGAAATATGTAAATTTATATGAACTTTGAATGGATTTTTTTTTTTTTTTTTTTAATTCTCGCATTGTAATTTTTTATTTTTTCCCTTTGTATTTCTGTGCAGTTACTTCCGAACCAAACATTTGCCTTTTAGCTGATACCGTCGTTACATCCTTTTTAACAATTTAAGTAAAAACTAAATCAATTTGAAATATACGCTTAATTTTAACAATGTCAGTGCAAATAATATCAAATGCAGTTATTTATTTGAAACTTCCTGGTCAGCCGAGCAGCACTGTGGTGGCGGCCGGTATAACTAACACTTCGGACATCATCGGACTCGGCGAGGTTTGCCGAGCTATCAAATTCACGTCCAGTCTCCAGGCGGAACACATTTTATTAAAGTGTGTAGTTGTTAAATGGTTACAGAAGAAAGTAAATAAGCTAAATAATTAATTTGGGAATTGCAGTTTGGCGTGTATGTTTATGGTATACGTACCAAAAATTTATAAAAGTCTATAGCATTATCACATAACGTCAATGGCGAGAAACTTTCAGACTAATATGTGACTTACTTTTATGAAGCGTATGAGCAAAAAAATGTAGCAGTTCAGAAAAAAATGAGTTTAATAAAATTTAATACGCGATTAATATCGATACTATCAGTAAAGGGAAAATTTTTTGGCAGCGTGACTGAAAATCAGGATAGGCAGAAGACGTTGGGAAAATTCTGAAACGGTAGCATGCAGCACCCACCTGAATATGACTCATATATATAGGTGCAGTTTTACATACATACATACCGGAAGTTTTTAACTAACGCTAAGTTCGCACGTCAAAAACACTAAAAATTATTTGTACTATGTCGCCCGTTCAAATGGTTGTTTCCAAATTCACACACTACAGTGCAACAAATGGGAGACTTAGATCGGTGTAGCAGATTGCAATTTTTAAATTTTTTGCTCTACATATTATGCTTAAAGAAACTTTGTCTGGTTCAGCACGTTTGGCCCAGGGTTAGAACAGTCTGACATTTAGATAATACAATGACATGATCACCAAAATTAATATTTTTCTGAAATTATCTGATTTCTATGCTTAAAGCAGTTTATCTTTTACTTGGAGATATGCGTCGATATCATTAGTGCCGACAGGGCATTGCGGACAAGGAAATGAAAGGAATTTTCCCATGGTCTTTTGAAGGAACCATCCCAGAATTCGACTGGAGTGATTTCATACAACTATGGAAATCCGATATCAGGATGGATGGACTAAGCATCGATCTAGGTACGGGCCTTAATGTCTCACGTATTAGGCCAACGAAATAGGTCTTTTGTCCGTAGTTATAGGCGCCGGTTAGCTGTTTTTTCATATGGACGACAAGCATGTGATTTCGTTTTTTATGTTTTTTTTCTCCATACCACGACATAATCACACACTATCTAAATTGCCGAATAAATGAGTTGAAGAGGGGCAATCGATCTCCCGTGCTTTAACAAGGAAGACACTTCCACCGCCTTACATGATCAGAATAATTTGAGATGCCTTCGCTATTCACCTCACTTATAATGATTCCTGTTTTATTTCACTTCCACAATAAACAGAAGCAAGTTCAACATTTGACGAAACATCAATAAAAAAAAAGTTGAACCTTGTGAGGTACACAACCTCACATTTGTGATTTTGACATTAAAAAAAGCTATTTTTTATTTAATAATTGTAATTGTATATACTAACTCTGAAGTTTTAAGTTCCAAGGTCAAAGCATGTCAAGATGAATATAATGAGATCTCTGGAAAATAAAGAACAGTCGATATAGAGTTGAAGAAAAGATTTGAAAGGAAGAGGACGAGTTGGTTTTGTAAAGAACATGATTTAAGAGAATAGATTAAACAGAATGGCTCGATGGAGAAGACACAAGAATCCTGGCGGGATTAAGAAGAGGAAAATATTACCGAGCGTGGCGGTGTAACGGTTAGCGTTCTCGCCTCGCATTCGGGAGGACGGCGGTTCGAATCCCCGTCCGGGCATCCAGATTTGGGTTTTCCATGGTTTCCCAAATCACTCCAGGCAAATGCCGGGATGCTTCCTTCAAAAGGACATGGCCGAATTCCTTCCCATTCCTTGCCCCCATCCCTGCCCCCCATCCTTTCCCGTCTCTAAAAGACCTCGCTGTTGAGAGACGTAAAGCAGTTTAAAAAAAAAAAAAATATTAGCCTGAGGGCAGAGCATTTAGGGTTTTTATAAAGATAATGGAATGTGACTTTTTAAATGATAAGTGTTTGTTTAATGAAAAATAGAAGTTGTGAGATAAGTAAAAAGTGTTTTATTTGATATTGAGATTGAAATATAGATATAGGAATATAGATATAGGCAATGGTGTCGATTTAAAGTTTGTATGGTAAGAATTTGATTAATAATAATTTCATTTACAGCGTGAGTATCGAAAGAAAACTAGCAACGGATAAAGAAGGAATAATGAAATCCGTATGTACTGGTCTGGTGCAGGAAATATAAGCAAAAGTATTAATTTAAAAGTATGATGAAGTAACACTCACATGTGTTCTCTACAAAATAAAGGGAACAATACAAAGAGTACGTTACAACCTCAATAACGCGCACAAATAACTTGCTACCTCACATTCTGGGCGTGAAATCAAACAGCCCAGCATTCAAAGTGAGGATGGTGTATAATTGTCTCAAACCATTCTCATAATTGAAAGTGGAATTCTTGTTGAAGTCACAGGTGACATACTACCACACTTCACAACAGAATTTTAAAATAAGTGGAATGCAATACCTATATACCAACATAATTTTAAAACGAACCTATATGCAGAAATGTGCACACTACAAAATTAATCCAGAAAACATTGGATCACTGACTATACCTCGAAACGCGTCCAATATAACTAAATCCTCAACAATTTATTAAATAATAGTAGGTATTTATTATATCGGTATGTCAGTATATCGATATTTTTGCCTAAAGCCAGTAATTATCTAAATATATAGGCCCTATATATTTAAGAAAATTAAAGTCAGATGCAGAAATACAGGGAATTTTATTAATTCATCTATTTTTATAACTTATCAAACCAGTAATCTTCTGATGTAGACTTCAATAGAACTTTCTGTTTTATGTTCCTCGTCAATCTTCTCCAGTTGTCCGGCGCCGCCAAGTTAACTGTAGAAGTCACTCTTTCGGTCTACCCTTAAGGAGCTTGGTATTTTAGGTATTTCGCATTAACGCATTAACTGTTGTTCGTCAATCGAAAAAAAAATGAAAACAGAAGCTGTTAATTTAAGTCAACCCTCAACGTCGCAACACGGATACTTAATCAATATTCGTCAACTATAAAAACTAACCTAACCGTTAACACTCAAATATATTGACAAAAAAAAACTTAAAGTAAAGTTGTTAATATTTACAACTTTTTTTAACCTCTTAACTGTTGTGAAAAGCTGTTAAATTTATAAACGTTTCTCTGGAAACAAACCGAGTAATATTATTATTATTATTATAAACAACGACGAGAAAAATTGCATTTATTTATAGCTGTTAAATTGTGACGAATTCACTTTTTTAAAGACGCTTTCATAAGATCGTAAATATACGTATATTTATCCAGTATATATGTAACATATTGGATACTGAATTACATTCCCACAAAAAATACCGAACTGGTACTTAAAATTAATACTCTAAATAAAATATCGATATTTCATATATCGAGAATAAAAATATCGACCAAAAATATAGATTATTTTATGAAAAATATCGCTATTTCGATGTATCCATATATTTTGCCCATGCCTAATTGGCGAGAGAAAATTAAAGCTTCAATCATTATATGCGAATTAATAAACTCACTGTAGGCAAGTTAGTGACAGCATGCATCGCGATATAGACTACATCTAAATCTTCACGAGTTCTTACATCTTTCTTTTAGTGATTCAGATGCATATTGCAACGTTTGAACGGCTGACCCAGGTTCATGAAATAATGACCTCAGTAATATGGCGTCGGTGAAAGCAAAGGAAATTAAAAAAAATCTTAATAACTTAAGTGATGCAACGTAATATTAGTTTTAATCGTGGTCTAGGCCGCATAGATCGCGATCAGTGTGGAACTACTTTCATTCAAAGGAAGTAAAGGTTTTAGTAACATGGTGTTCATCAAAATAAATTTTTTAAAAATACTTACGCCCTTTGCTGCAACGTCAAACGCCAGCTGTTCATTCTGACTAAATATCAGTCTAATCAAAACTTTCGCTAACATTGTTGCTCGAAAATTACATCATTTATCCTAAATACTGTGGGCAAAGAATTTTTTAACGAAAACATCTATATCGAACGAATGTAACAAAAATAAGAAGCAACTAATATTAAATATGTTAATTTAAACGGAATACATACTTTTCTTTCAGTGTTCCGGCATTTCACTTCTTCGCGGAAGCTTAGTTTAAATATAACTGTTATTAAATGACGTGCATAATATCTACTATGCTGTAACATCTCTGGCCCTTGTTAATGCAGCCGGTTACGTGACGTCACAGCGTTACGGAAATGATGACCAAGCTTAGCCTTTTATTAATACTGATACCATTTATTGATCGCAATTCAAGATTGCTGTCGAGCGACATACTACAGCGACGTAGGAAGCTCTTATCTGTGAACTTGGCACAGTGAGTGTGAATGTCGTCTGGTAGAGGGCCGCTCCCTCGTCAGACGTATGTTAATGACCGTCACGCCGACGTGAAGCTCTGCTGACAGTTCCCCTGAAACCCGAGCCGCGTGAGTAATTGTAAAACGATCCGAGATTACTGGTGCGATGTGTGACGAGTTCAATTTGCTCGTGCTAAGTTTCCGGGAGATAAATTTCATCGGATATGGTTCACCTCAGCAGTTCTGACTCACCTCCTACTGCAATATACGCAGCCCAGCTCGAATCGCCAACTTTCATAACTCGTAACAATTGCAAGATTGCTTCCGCAGACTCGAGTAATTGGAATTTTTCTCATTAGAGGATATCATCTGAACCACAGCACTTTCGAAATGAAATTGTTGGTCTTTGTCAAATGTATCACTATAAAATCTTCACCAGCAATTGAAAAATACTAACCAACGTTTTAAAAAAAAAAAAAAAAAGAGAGAGAGAGAGAGAGAGAGAGAGATATGGAATCGATGATATAATACGACAGAACCAGTGGCTATCTCTTGTATTAATTTCTTCTTCTGATGACGACGTGATTCACTTTTTAGACTCCGAACTCAACCTGGGTATTTAAATCATGAGGGAGTGGCAATTGCTAATTTAGCTTGTTGTCAAATGAGTACCGGACCTGAAATCCCTTGTGGACAAAAGCGGCTGGGGGAACAAATTGGAAATGGCACAATTAAGTGTATCTCTTCTAACGACGGTTTATGTAGTGGCTGTATATTCTATGGAAAGTTGGAAAACTTTTCAATTTTTAAATTACACCAATAACATAGACTTCTTCTTGCCTTCAAATTAGTATAATCCATAGTCGCTACAGAAAATACTACATTTCTGCCATGGAAGAGAATCCTTTCCATTGCAAAACGCGCAGCTACACCACGAAGTTTTCGTTATTGATGCCTGTATGAACCTTATCAATCTTCGTCAACTTAGTAGCATTAGTATAGTAGTATATTACTATAGTAGTATTAGTATTAATAGAGTAGAATTAGTATCAGGAGTTACACAAGTTAAACGGAAAACAAGGACTGACTTCGTCAAACAGGTCTTCTTATAAGTTCATAGTCTGGCATTGATGTCTATAATAAGTTATTGACCCATTTCTGAACACAGTCTTTGTGATCTCCACTCATTTAATCCACCGATGTTCCAGTGGTTTTACGCCATCCCGACAAAAGAATATCTCAAAGGTGTGAAGAAGATGGTACAAAATGTTGTCGCCTGACTTCAAATGGATGTCAGACAAAACGTGTCTAAGATTTTTGAAGTGAATTAAATTGCGATGGAGTGTACGCTCCAGTGGGAATTTCCCTAATCATCTAATTACACGTTTCCTAGAATTTTTATTATTATTATCTTATATAATCTCAGTGTTAAATTCTTCCCCCATCTACTATAGTGATTTACGAATTTTAACTCCGTTTGTTATAAATTATTCATCACCTTCGTTGGTACCAAGAAAAGAAATTTTCCTCACTACCTTATGCATAAAATCGAGTGCAGGCTTGTGCCCATGGTCATATTTTCCCTTACATGCACTACTCCTAATTTTTTTAACGAATTTCCTTCCAAGCCCTATCACATGAATATGCCCTGTTCATTCACAGCACTCTCTTCACTCTCCTGCTCTCTTCAAATGACTCCCAATCCAGCTCCTTTATCATATCAGTTACTTAGTGGTTCCTGCGGTAATTTACACAAACAAATCTAGCTGATTTAAAACTACACCACCATATTCAAGCAATGGTGAGACCAACCATTTGTAAAACAATTCCTTAACTTGTCTGGTATATCCACTCGTCACTCTCTCCAGTAAATGAAGGATTTTGAAACCTTTTCCTATCACCTACCCAATGTGTTCTGTAATGTTGAGTTTGTTATTAAACTTTGTTCCAAGATATTTACATTTCAAGCCTTCAACAAGCAATTCTGTCCCCACCCTATAATCATAAACAACCATTAGTTTTTTATCCGTGTACTTTATAAGCTAACTCTTCGTGGCATTTAGCTTCATTCCATGAAGATCTAACCAGTATATATTCTATCTAGATTACCCTGTAGCTGTTCACAGTCTTCTCCTGTTTTGATCCTAAATTCTGACTGTAATCCTTCGACACAATTATTTATTACAATGATGAATAAAAGTATTCACAAGACACTATCCTGTGGTACTTCCATATTAATTTCCACCTCTTTTGATACTGAATTTCCTACCTTAACGCTTTGCTTTTTGCCTTTTAAGAATTCCTCTACCGAGTCACTTTTTTACCAATTCGTATATGTTTCAATTTTTTAATGCCATTCTGTGGCTCACTCTGACAAATGACTTTGAAAAACCTATGTTTGGAGAAAGGTGAAAGTACCAGAAAGTCAGATCGGGTAAACAGGGGTGTGGCAATATCAACTGAAACCCGCACCTTATGAATTTCATTAATGATAATGAGAGACTTGCCACTGAGAACAATGTTGTGATGAATCAGCACCTTTTTGACAACTTTCCTCTTTTCTTTTCTTGAATAGCTGCTTGATTTTGCCTGATAATGTTAAAAAATGCCTTATTGATGGTTTTTCCATTTTCAGGATTTCTAGAAGCATTTCGTGCTTAGAATCCTAAAAATCACGCACCACCATTATCCTTAGAGAAGAAGGGACGAAGAACTGCCGTGGGATTTTTTATTTAATTCTGGGGTTAAGTGACTGACCCAGGTTTCATACAGTTACAAATAACATAACAAAATCTTCTGTTTTCACTGAAAACAGGGCTACCTCACTCCTTTTGATCTGTTGTCAAAAGTTTTGCCACACTACTAGCGGAAATCTTTCCCATATGAAAGTCCTCCTTTAAAATGTGGTCTTATTTGGTTCTTGGAATGCCTGTAATCTCTCAATCTGCGGACAAATAATAATCTTCTACCTGTAATTCCTGTGCCCTGTCCACATTTTCCTGAGTGATTTTCCCCAGTCTTCAGCGTTGATTTTTCTACTATTTTAACTACCCTGCAGGCAGAAGGAGCCTTCCCTAATATTGAATATAGTATGGTGAACTCTCTTTCTTATAAAAATATTTGATCACAGCATTAATTTCTTTGATCTCAGTCATGAATTAAACGTACTCCTCATCCGTTTTTAGCATCAGTAACAATATGATGGTTCGTTCCAAGGTGTTTATGAACAGAAAGTGTCGTACGCATCTTTCACCCGGGTTCCAATAGTTCGTTTTTCTAGTAAAGCCACGAACTTATGGGGCCAATCTTGTATTCGGAAGAGATTCAGACAATTTTAATCCGCTATTTATCTGATACACCCTTGCATTTACATTCACTAAAAGCAATGATTTTTGTATATTTCCATATACAGTATTCTATATAAATAAAAATAAAATGTTGTTCCTTGGTTACCGCATCACTTGAGAACTGGAGGGCAGATTTGGCTAAACTTTTTTAATTTTTTTGCTGTAGTCAGAATAAGGATTTTGAAAGAGAAAAGTTGGGAAAGTTTCCCGAAAAATTAGAAAATTCGGGAAAAACAGAAAGTGATTTTTCCTATGGATCGATATCGCTAATTTTTTAAAAACGTTTGTAATAGTTTGAACAAGGTTTGTAGAGAAGGAAAAGTCGTAAAAGTTGCTCGAAGAACTGAACGATGGCGAAAGCTTTTTGCAGCAATGCAAATTGATCGCTTTTTGATGAATGTACGATGGCACATAAAAAGTCTTTGGAGGTATTAGACCGAACGACACAATGTCTATGAAACAATCAAAACCGGTTTAGTGGTGCGATGATCGAATTAGAAATGTAAATAAAACACCTTGAGATTTCAAATTTAATGGAAGAAAATAAATTATTTGGTTAACGTGAAATTCTGGGTTAATTCAATTGTGACTTAAATTTTGTATCAAAACCGCATGGTTCCATGCTGATCACATTCCAGGCACATTACATATTTCCGGCATTTCAGAAATGTACTGCCTATGGA
Source organism: Vandiemenella viatica (assembly GCA_031002005.1). Taxonomy (NCBI): domain Eukaryota; kingdom Metazoa; phylum Arthropoda; class Insecta; order Orthoptera; family Morabidae; genus Vandiemenella; species Vandiemenella viatica. The sequence continues at coordinate 124,883,169 of CM061914.1, forward strand.
ATTCATCTCAAATATAAGTTTTTCCATTGGCGTAATTCTGAATTTACTCCTCCTCAAATTGAATATCCAACATCCCCTTGGTTAAAGGCATCTAGGAATTAAAAATTAAATTAACAGAAAACGTTTTCTATTACATATTTTATATGACTATTCCCTACGATAAAATGGCGAAATTTACACAGAACATTTGTCGTTGCATATTTAATATTGTAGCAACAATCCCAGAAAAATTATTTGAATGAATTACAAATTCGCGGTAATGATAAAATTGAATCCAAATTCTGCCTTTCTGAACTTTCAGTAAAGCAATGGCAGTTTGGAATAAATAATATAAATAAAACGTCATACCAATCGTGTAGTGTATTAATTTTATGTTCAGTCAGTTAGGATTAGATGACATCCTTAACGAACTAAAAGTTAAACCAGTTCTCTAAACTGTGCAAAACTACAGAACATCTTGGATAGATCATGTAGTACGGATGAAGACGTACTGGATTCCACAAAAAATAATCCTCAATTGCCAACACAGAAGCAGGAGAGATGTAGCATGACCAGCAGGAAAATGGAATGTGACCGAAACAGACCAACAACCCTAACACTGTATAGGAAGAAGAAAAAGAAGTCAAGTTAGAAAATAGAGGAAGGAGAAGACGTGAAGATAGTGAAAACATTTCCCCCCTCCTGTGCAATTAAACTTTATCGGAAATTCTGGTCCAGATATAGGAACCATCGCCTCAATTTGTTTTGTTTAATACTAAATTAAATTACAGGAATTCACGTCGAAGAGCCCGGTAACATTAAGGTGCTGCAGTACTTCCTGCTTCGTCACCTGCGTCCATAACGCGTAGACAGTGATAGCGTCTGGACCGTTTCTCTCGCGCAACACTCAGCGGATAAACTTTCTACAAAGGGAACTAATTACGAGTGTGTACTGATAATCGCATTGTCTCGCCGGGCAGAGTGATTGAAACCGCGGCGGCCGGACTCGTAATTAAAACTGTGATCGCGATAACAACTGAGGAGTCCGCTTTCCCGACGGCAGGTAGTATCTAGCGCGCCGCATCTCGATTAACATATTGCACAAGGCCACAGGTGTCCACACAGATCGCTTCCTGGTGGTTTAATTTACTTTTACAATCGTCGTCAGTTCATACATCTTGGCTTTCGCTGGTGGAGTGGCGCTGCTATTAAAGGCGTGCTCGAGGAGTAATATCGCGTGTGTGTGAAAGCCAGTGCGTGTGGTCCCGGCTTGTCCGCCCACCTTTGTCTTTTCCCTCTCCTCTATTCGACTTATCCAGGCCACGCACAAATCAAACAAATTGCTTTCACTATTAAGAGATCACAGCGCACGCTGTCTAAAAAAATCTTGGTCGCTGTCATAGCTGTCGATCCTGATTATTTTATGTAATGGCAAAAAAAAATTACAAGGCCTCTAAAGAAACCAAATTTTTGTGAAATTTTACCATTCACAGTTTGCCACTAGCTTCGCCATCTGCAGACAGGATAGTAGATCTATTTGCTATTGCTTTTTTCAGTATATGCTGTGGCTTTAGGCTTCTACGGTATGGTGATATCGTTTATCACCGAAACTGTCTGGACTTCTTATTATTACGCTGTTTCCACATAACTCATGACCAAATTATGGAACAATCTGGATTGCAAATCCACTTAAAATTCAAATGTGTATGTTATGACAGGAAGTTAGATCTTCTTCCGGTTCGGTGATCAAGCTCACTACTATGAAATGTAAATATGCATTATGCCGTTATATATCACATATGCATTTCTAATACGGCTCTAATTATTCCCGCAAAAAGGAATCAAATCTGCTTAAACCTCAGCCATTACTTAAGTCTCACTTCTGATAATATCCTCTTCTTTCTTTCGTAAGTTACTATCATTTACTTAATGCTGAAATGCTGAATGCTGAAAGTAACTGAAAATTATAGAACTTTTACGTTACATCTGACTGAAATAAATTTGTGCGATCTCATTTCATTCAAAAAGTGACTGTATACAGCTCCCCAAAATTGCTTCAACGCGCGTTATTATTAACTTTCAGTGATTTTCACCTCTGAAGCAATGATATAATTAAAGATGTTACTTTCTAAGCGAAGCAAGAGAGCGAAAATATAAATTATACTAGTTTGTTCCAACTTTATCAGTTATACCGTTTTTTTTTTATCTGCTTAACGTCTCTCTAACAGCGAGGTCTTTAGAGAAGGGAAAGGATGGGGGGCAAGGAATGGGAAGGAATTCGGCCATGGCCTTTTGAAGGAAGCATCCCGGCATTTGCCTAGAGTGATTTGGGAAACCATGGAAAATCCAAATCTGGATGCCCGGACGGGGATTCGAACCGCCGTCCTCCCGAATGCGAGGCCAGAACGTTAGCAGTTACACCACCAAGCTTGGTATATACTGTTCGTAAAATAAAATATGTGTAGGCCTATGGCTTTGTGGGCCGGGATATCTCCGTGGAATTCGGTCACTAAGATACAGAGTTTTGATTTGGCTGCTTTAACTAGAAATACCATCCACGGAGCATAGCGTATGTGACATAAACGTTCGTAGCACATAACTATCAAATATCTCATTTTACCTGTAAAATAGGTACTTTAAAATGGAATCACCGAAATATTCTATGATTTACTGTGATTTTAACACTGTATTTTTTATTCTATTTATTTTATTTTTTGCTTATAGTTTAACACCTTGCCGTCGATATCGAGGTCATTAGTGGTGGGAAAGAGCTGTAGGCAAAGAACAAAAAGGATTTTTTTTATTACTATTTGTTTTTTTTTTCAATTTCTTTCCTCCCAGCCTAAGGTGGGGAGGAGGGGATGGAAGTTAGCCGTGGCCGTAAAGGGAACGATCCCAGCATTCGCCTCAAAGGACTGTGAAAAACCAAGGAAAACCGGAATAAGGATGACCGGACGGGACTTGAACCCCGTCCTCCCGAATGATAGGTAGGAGAGCGATCACGCTATCCTCCCACCTCGATGAAACTGGAAGGAATTAGAGAATGGCCTTTGGAAAAACCATCCTGTCATTCACCTGCGGTTATTTCGGGGAAACAATGGATAGCCGAAATCTGGATTTCTGGAAGTTGATTCGAACCTTTGTCCTCCCAAATGGAAAAGCGAAAGCAGTATGGTGGGACCGGAGCTCGAACCGGCGTTCTCTCGAGTGTCAGGTCGATTCGTTAATCAGCAACATGGCTCGATATTTTGGTAAGGCCAGCGTGTTAAACAACACTTTGTACGGTGGGTTAGAGAGGACTATTACAGTAACTGGAAACGGCTTTTCTTCTCGAAAACCATATGAGAAAATTAGAACAGATCAGTTGAAGATGATGCAGAGAGATCAATTCAGTAACTCATCGATAACACAAGTTTCAGATGATCTGAGTTCTTCAGATAATATTTATTTCTTGTCATGACACACTTGGAAAACGTGAGGTATAAAATCTGCTTTTGCCCGTCCCTGTTGTCATCACTTTCTTTACCTCAGCAATGGAAACGCAAATCACAGCCACAACTTGCTTCACAAAATGACCTGCTCTGTGTTCGCGTTATGGTACAGTTGCGGACGATTACGTATAATGTAAAACAATTGTGCCATATATGTATATATATATATGAACATTTTATTGCACTACAAGGAATCGTACTATACACAGAAAACTTCCTACTGCTAGAGTAATTGCAATATCTTTTCTTTCTTTTTATTATTTAAACAAAAAATCAATATATGAAATCAGCAGAGTATGCGGCAGCATTAGTTTGTCCTTAAATATTCTTTTAAATACACCAAGAAACCTGAAGGAAACGAAATCGTAAGTTATAATACAAGGTAGCAGCCTCTTTTTAGTGGCAAAAGGCCAACCGCCTCCGCTCTGAAAGCGTCAGAGAAAGTCGTACGCCTGTACGTATTTTTTAATGAATACCTATTAACATAATATCTGAGACGACCACTAGAAACTGGAGCCAAACGCCATATATTTAGGTTTTGTACAATGATATTATTGCTTAATTTCTCTATTAGTTCAATATCCGATTATTTTTCTTAGAAAAATTCAATTTGATTTCTGCCGCTTGTATTTTGCACGTTTTAATTACACTGAAATTCGTCATCATTATCCCTAATTCAGCTCCGGCCAATCCCGTGTCAACGAGGCTGCTATAGAGTGGCATGCAAAATGATATGTGCGCTTGTAGAAGGATGCTTGAAAATTTAGTAGACAGATAATGTACGAAATGAATCTTGTTTGGAAATGACCGGTGAGAAAAGGTTTGTGGAAGATTTTTTTTTAACTGTTTAATGTTTCTCAACAGCGAGGTATTATAGAACGGGAAAGGATGGGGGGCAAGGAATGGGAAGGAATTCGGTCATGGCCCTTTTGAAGGAAGCATCCCGGCATTTGCCTGGAGTGATTTGGGAAACCATGAAAAACCCAAATCTGGATGACCGGACGGGGATTCGAACCGTCGTCCTCCCGAATACGAGGCCAGAACGCTAACTGTTACACCACCAATCTCGGTTGTTTGTGGAAGAGTCTTACAAAAAGAAGACGCACGATGGTGGGTCACATTTTAAGACATGCAGGATTGGTCGAGGGAAAGAACTGTAGAGGTAGACAAAGATTAGAACATTATGAAGCAAATAATCGAAGATGTAGGTTGTAAGGGGTATGTTGAGATAAAGAAGTTAGCGCAAGAGCCATTCGAGAGACTGATGAAATAAAAAATAAAGTGGTATAACCTCTCCCTTAGCTAAGCGTTGTATTCAGCTTATGTAACAGAAATCGATACATAAGAGCTACCACCAAACATCGAACTAACAGAAGAAGGTAGATAATCGATAGACTGTTTCGGGGAATTTTGCTCTCATTAGAATGTTATAAATCGAGCTATTAGTTATATTAGCCACAAAGTTTTACCGAAGTTTTCGTATTTTCTTATCTGAGTTGCAGTTAAATGATTCTCTATTAGACACCGAAAACGGAATTAGGGAGCTGTCTGCCCCGCTCGCTCGTGCAAGGAAATGAACCGTCGCTCTAGGCCTACCTTGCGTCGGGATAAATCGAATTTTCGTCGCTGCGAGACATCGCAGACCTGCAATCCTGAACTCGATTTCCAGTCTAATTTCATATTCTGAGCATTCGCCGAGATTACACGTAGGCGTACATACACAGGATGAAAGAGCCCGTCTCCCCTCCCATTTCTGAATACCTTTGAAAGTAAAAGGATCAAAACATACTACACACAATCTCATCCAACAACTAATGCTCAACCTGATGAGAATATGCAAATGTTCTGGAGACCATGAAAAGAGTAAGGACGCCCGGCTCACGTGGTTAATACTCCACCTAGCTGCCTTTAAACTGAGAAAATTTGTTTTCAAGTTCAAAATCACTTATTCCAATTTTTGATAAATACAAACTCATAACGAAACATTTTCTATACCTAACGAATTCCTCCGAGAAAACCGATGAAGTTTTATTAACATGTTCCATTCGAAAAAAAAAAATATATTGGATTGAGTGCAATGAACTATTACTCCAGCTACATCAAGACTGTGTCTACTTTCAACCATTATCCATTCCCTAACAATAATTATTTATATACGTATCAATTATAATCGGAAAAGTATTCATCCAACATAGCCATTTTTTATTTTATACGTTGTTGTAATAGTTTTTTATGTTTAATATTAAAAATAATAATGTTGAAATGAAGTCAAAAACTGTTATGTTAAAAAATGCGTGCTTGCTTGAAGCAAATGTATCACCTATCTCACCTCGTTACAACAACGTAAAATACAAATTTCAATCGCTGATTATAGGTTCACGTGTGGCTATACGCATCAGAGAGTAAACGTGCGCCTCTATCTACGAGGCATAAATCCAAAAGGTAAAGAACAGCTGCACTTCCATTACTTAAATAATAATTTATTACTTTGTGTTCTATCTTCCAGCTCATGAATGATGTCGAGTGCAGTTGTCATCACATGAACACCGTTGGTGATTCAAATTAATTGAGTAATTTGTCGAGGTGAATGGCTTAGTGGTTAAGGTATCTGACTTGCGGATTGAAAGGTCTCCGCTTGAAATCCCAGTCTCGTCTAAGATTACCGAAGGCTGTCAATCATTTCTTCACCTCTTGTAAAGCTTGCTTTGTGTATTTGAAGTACGCCAGAACGGATCTACGGTTCAGATTCCACGTTGAACTGTAGGTCACCTACCTACCCGATAGGATTACTAGCTTAGAGTAGGCGGCTACGATAGAAGTGGATTGTGCAGCTGGTAAGAAATTCTGTCATAAGTACACTGAAGTTCCAAAAATCATACCTCCTAATATCCTGTGATATACTCTTTTATCCAAGGTGGCATTGGCTCAATGCACGCTGAACAAATATTCAGCCACGCATCCCTCTACAGCAGGGGTGGGCAACCCGCGGCCCACCTTGAACATTCTTCCGGCCCGCGAGATTCATCACTTTTTTACAAAATATTTGTTATATTTCATTTTTAGTGTTATATAATTCTTTAGAATGTGTGGTTAGTATCATTATTATTATATTATCTATGTTTACATGTAAGAATAATAGTAAACATAATAATAATAACTCATTATGTTTCAATTTTTCACTCCAAAAAAAGTCTATAGTGGGTCTAAAGCTATAGCTCTGGCCAAATCTTTTGGCGGGTAGCGTCAAATGCGCCATTGCCAAGCCGTGCGCGTAACAGTTGTATTCACCACTTTACTTTTAGTAATGGTTTGTAACGTGTTTTAAGTAATTTATGATCACTATTCTGTCATAAAATATTGATGCATGTCATTTCGTTAAGAAAGTTATGCATTGCAGATGCGTTTAATATAATTGGAGGTTTCAAAGACCTGTTATTTATTATTCTATTATCTGCGCAGAAAAATAAAATTCTCGACAGACTAAGGAAACTTATGGAAATACTCTTCTTTTATTTGTGGCTAAAAGTCCACGTGTTACATTTTATTTTCAGTTTGTATATTTAAAACTAAAATCAAAATTTTATTTTGTCATCCTCTGCACTGAAAAACTTTCATAATTAACGAGAAAATTATCTGTTTATATATTACCACTCATCACTATCGTAAAATTCGTGTACTGTCCTCCTGACAAAGGACTGTCAAAGTCGCTAAGCTTTGTCTTTGTTAGAGTGCTGTATTGTTTCATATTATTCTTTCGAGAAACAAACGTTTGTTATTTTCCCTCAAGATACACGCTGGACAGTTCTCAAACCGACATCACAAGCTGCAGCGCAAATAGCCTGTCCATTCCCTAATTTTTTCGCAATATGGTTGTTTTTTGCGGTAACAAATCACTACTATCAAGTACGTCCATATTTTCAAGTCTTTTCCTACTAGCGTACATGTAGAAGACAAAATTTCACGATCATTGTCCACAAGAAGTTTGAAATATTTATATACATTGTGAATGATAGATTTACTCTGTTGTCTGCTTCAGCCGCGGTGGTTCTGCTGTAGATTACTTGCGTCTTGTTGGGAGTCGTTAGTTCGGGAACACCTGGAATAGGAGAATAAGTCTCTTCCTAAGTATCCATTTTTAGTAGCAAGATTCTCTTGCTAAATTTCCCTAATTATAAGTTACTGCACTTTTTGTTCGGTAAAATTATTACACTAAATTACTATAATTAATAAATAACCAAAATTAATTATTTAAATCGCACGTAAAAATCGTAAATCGCTAAACATCAAAATATCCTCTCTCGAGCAAGGTCACACTCACACTGACACTTTCTAATTCCGTTTCTCAGATTCACACATTTTTTGTGAAAGGGAGGTGGAAGGTTTGGGGGTGGGTAGCGAGCTGTTGCCGCTTGGACTAGGCAACACAGGCCTCACAGCGTTGCAATTTTCAGGTGATAGAAAGAGAGCGCATCGCAAGATTGTCCTCAAGTACGGCAACAGCGCGTTCACACTGACCCGCCAATTAATCTGGCCACAGCTATAATATGGGGATATATAATTTTATATACGGCCCCGCGGAATTATGATGCATTTCCAAAGTGGCCCGCAAGATCATTTGGGTTGGCCACCCCTCCTCTACAGCCTTCCATAATTACGACTCAGGACGTTTTTCACGAACTGAACTTTCACTCACGTGCAACAAATGATCGATTCTATTCATGTCTGGCGATCTACCAGGCCGGAATTGTCCAGAACGTTACCAGTCGTGAACGACATGGCACATTGTAATTCTGGAAAAATCCATTGTTGTTTGGGGACATTAAGACCATGAATGGTTACAAATGGTCTCCAAGTAGCTGAACTTAGCCATTTACAATGAATGATCGGTTCAGTTTGAGCAGAGGTCCCAGTTCATGCCATGTAAACACAGCCCATACAAGGATGGAGTCACCAACAGCTTGCACAGTACCTTCTTAACAATCTGAGTCAATCCACCACACTGGAATCCTACTACTAGCCTTTCCGACTGGAATCGTGACTTATCTGACCACGCAACCTTTTTTTCAGGCATTTAGGCTCCAAGCGATAAGTTCTCGAAGCGCAGGAGAGGAGCTGCAACCGATGGCGGTTTGCTAGCAGAAACACTCCGTCTGCCTTCTGTTGTTATATACCAACACCAAATGTCAACAAAGACACGTCTGTCTAAAGCTGCGTTCCCACGACGTCTCGTAACGGAGGCGGCACGCCGCACGCCGAAGTGTAGGGATGAGCGCGCGCCGCAGTTTAGCCCTCGCTACTCCGCCACCACCTCCTCACCACGTTAGTTAATGTCGTTTGGCACAGAGCACTTTAAAGCAACAGAAGGGGTGCGCACCTCTGCTGCAAACCGATGGCAACAGCGCACCACCACACACGCCTGTGATGTTTACCGACATAGAGTGGGTAGCTGCGTCTCGTCCCCGCTAGCAGAGGCGGCCCCGTTCCCATAGCGTGTTGTTGGCTATCCGTCCCGGGAGGCCTCTGTTAAGAGACGTCGTGGAAACGTAGCTTTACGTCCTTACATTGAGTATTACTGTTATTTGACGCAGTGTTGCCTGTATGTAAACGCCGGGAGGTAATGCCTCATATTGCAGATTCACAGCACACTCTTGACACTGTGAATCGAAGTATGTTGAATGCTCAATGCGACTAGTGCCAACTACCATTGCGTGTTCCTGTCGTGCAGCCTTCATCACGTCAGAAGTCATTTCACACGACTCATGAGAACATAAATGAAATCACCGACACTGCACAGCACATTTACCAGTTTCTTCCGCTGTGATACCGCCAGAAAATGTAAAGGTTTGTGGGTGTGGGTTCGTTTATGTAGCACTGACGAGACCAAAAATTGTAAACGCCTTTATATAGTGAGCAATCATAATCTCTTCCCATTTCTGACTGTCATATGTTCACTTCAAATATTGCAAAACACTTACTGACAGAATGGAAGACCGAAAGAGTGATTAATAAGTACTTTCTTTACAGGCCTGAGCACTGATATCACTAAAGAGTGTTTACCACTGACTATAGTCGATACGTAGTTAATACTTGCGGATGCCGAACACCTTAAGCCTCGTTCCCATGGCGCATCCCTCGGCGCGTGCTAGGGAACGCCTGTCATCTTTGCCACATATGTTAACAGGGACTGTGCGCCTCGACCCACCGCCAGGCGGTAGAAGATGAAAGGCGCGTCCTGCCTACCACGCGCCGAGGGAACGAACCTTTAGTAAGTGTGCATTTTTGCTCGTTACTGCTTTTAGATATTATTCAGAAAGTAGTAACGTTGGCTAATGTACTACAGCAACTATAACTAACTTAGTACATTATCCGTTAGATATGAAGGCAACGTGAGTTCTTTAACTGAGATTGGATTGCGGCTAGTGAAACATGAAGCAAAAGTAACATTTAATAACGTTTATTGACAAAACATATCAATTTTATGTTAAACCGTCTACCTTACGATGAGTTAAGGGAAAGAAAACGTTAATGAGTTGACCAAAGTTGTACTAAACACTTAGAAATAATACTAAAACTATTCGTCAATACACATCTTCTCTCATTGAACAACTTCCAGTTCTGATTAAATGTGATACCATTACGACAACCAACAAACAAAAGCGTAGAGGCAACGTAACTGATAAAAAAAAAGAGGCTACCAAGACAGGTGAAATATCTTCCTACCTTTTGAATTTTGGTACTTCAGTGTATATCTCTGTAATGATCTAGTATTTACGGCTCTGCGACGGTGAGGATTGGAGGGCAAAGAACGAGAAAGGATTTGTCCTTTGCATTTGTAACGATTTCGGGAACTCATTGAAAATCTAAATCAGGCTAGCCCGGCCAGGAATAGAATCCTCGTCCTTCGAATGATAGCCCCGAGAGCTAACTGCTCAGACAACGTGTTCGGTGTGGTTCTTCTGTGTATGATTGTTACCGGACAAATTCAAACTCAGACGCTCCATGGATGTGCCGCAGTATCCTTGCCCCTCATTTCATCGTATACGTGTTTAATATGTTAACACGATGTATCTTTCCGCCGTGTTGGCTACGGATTAGGAAGCTCTGTCAGTGTGAAAGTGCTATCTCCCCGAAGGTGAGGAGGCGCCGTCTGTTTTGCCTCGAGCCGCTGGTCCTAAGCTGGCGTAACATATTAAGGGGAACGTGTAATACCCCACACGGAGCGTCCCGTCCCTGTATCTCACGCCCGGGTGATGAAAATTGCGTAATGGGATTCGTGCCCGTACGGCAAGAGCCACGCCCAACCAACTCCACTTTCGACTCTGAAGCTTTCCATACAGAAATCATAGACTCCTACAGAAACATTCAGCTGATCTTTTAAGTATTTTAGGACATAACTCCGGTCATAGCTAAATGAAACATTTTCATGTTTAAGAACCTCAGAAATATTAAGCTTCAATCTCTTTCAAAATTCTGGCCTCGCATTCGGGAGGACGGCGGTTTGAAACCCTGTCCGGGCATCCAGATTTGGGTTTTCCATGGTTTCCCAAATCACGCCAGGCAAATGCTTCCTTAAAAAGGCCATGGCCGAATTCCTTCCCATTACTTGCCCCCATCCTTTCCCCTCTCTAAAGACCTCGCTGTTGAGAAACGTAAAGCAGTTTAGAAAAAAATCTTTCAAAATTAATTAGAATAATTTATGGGTGAGGAATGAATGAAAAATTTCGTACTGTAATCATAGAACAGTGACTTCTCAAACAGTAATCCACTGACCATCTGAGTTCCGTGAACATAGAACTGGTGGCAAAATATTAAAAAAATTAGTGCTAATTGAATTAAAGATAAGGTAATAAAAAATATAATTAAAAATTTGTTCACAAAAAATTGACTGTATAAGGATGTAAGCCATAAACCTAGTAACCAAATTTTCTAAAACCACTATACTTCAACGAGCAGGCAAAAATCTGGTGCCACATGATATGACAATCTGACTACGTTGTTACCGTATTCAAATACGTTTCCAGCTGGCATTAAAGGCAACGGAATTCCTGTAATGATTATGTTAACGGCCATTTTATGAGGGTCTACTTGCAAGTGTAGATCTCTTATCAGCAGTACGTACTGATAGCAGTGGTAGGCTGGATACAAAGCCAAAAAAAAAACATGAGGCCTATATAAGTTAGCTGTCCATAGAATTATTTCATATATCTTACTGATATTTTGTAAAAGTTTGGGGAACGTTGTCATAGTGTATGGTAACAGATGTTCCACATGTATCGGCAGTATTCAGTTATCGCAAGGTATCAAGAATTATTGCTACATTAAATGTTTCAACTGTTTGGTAATGTTTCTTTGGAGCAAAAACATAAAATTCGACGCTTATCCATCTTTATAGATAAAGATGAATGTATGTTTGTTTGTTTGTTTATTTATTCTTCATACAAATCCACAGTTTTCATCCAATCTCGATGAAACTTTGCACACTTATCCTTTGAAACAAGGAGAAAAATACTATCTATATTTGGTTCAAAAATTATCTGTATAAATAACACATGTTGTCTCATAACTACGAAATACGACGATAGACAGACACGTTGGATATGGACGTCTCCGTACCGCGTTTCCGTGTAGTGGACTGGCAGCTCAGTGGTTAAAGCGCTTGCTTACGAACGTCGTGGTGTCCGGTTCAAATTTCCGTGGAGGCTAAGATTTTTAAAAATTGTTTTTCGTCTTAAGATTCAGGCCTGGGCCGTAGGTTATTCGGATTGAATGTTAAACTGTAGATATTACAAAGTTAGGGGTGCAATGCGAGGCAAATCGTAGGTAGTCTTGCAATGTTGTAGGTGTACACTTTTTTACGTTATAATGATCCCTCAGGTGTTCTTCGCAGTCAGTGTGTGAGTGTCAACCACAGTAATATTATTATAAATACGGAAGTAAGTCCCTGTTTTTTTTGTTACGTTTTGACGACTAAAGGCTATATCGTTGTGATGGAATTTTATAAGGAAATCTGTATGAAGGGCGCAGGATATTTTTTCCACTATGATTAACAGTTGTAGTCACGAATTTTTGAGACCTTATCGAATGGTGACAGAAATATGTTGGAAATTGATTCTCTTCAAGAGACAGGTTCGACGGTACAATGATATAGTGATAGCTTTCCTGCCATATTATTCCGACTCGATATTGTTTGCGACCAATCCTTCGTTACCAACAACTTTCTAAATTTAATTCTGGTAAAAAAATTCTTAATCCGCGCGTACGAAGTCGCGGGTACGAGCTAGTATATATATAAAGATGAATGTATGTATGTTTATTTGTTTGTTTGTTCTTCATACAAATCCACAGTTTTCATCCGATCTCGATGAAAATTTACACACTTATCCTTTGAAACAAGGAGAAAAATACTATCTAAATTTGGTTGAAAAATTATCTGTATAAATAATACATGTTGTCTTATAATTTCGAAAAATTACTGAACGGCGATAGACAGACGCGTTGGATGTGGAGGTCTCTGTACAGTTTTTCCGTGTGGTGGTCAGGTAGCTCAGTAGTTAAAGCGCTTGCTTACTGATGGTTGGGTCGTGGTCTTCGGTTCAAATATCCGTGGGGGCTAAGTTTTAGAAAAAAAAATTTTTGATCGTAAGAGTCACGCCTGGGCCGTCGGTTATTCGGATTGAATGTTAAACTGGAGACATCACAAAATTCGGGGTGCAATGCGAGGCAAATCGTAGGTAGTCTTGCAATGCTGTAGGTGTACACTTTTTTACGTCATATTGATCCCTCAGGGGTGATTCACAGTCAGTGTGTGTGTGATCAGCAGTAATATTACTATAAATGTGGAAGTAAGTCTCTGTCTTTTGTTACGTTTTTACTACTAAGTGTCTATACCGATATTGACGGAATTTGACAAGAAAATATGTAGGGAGGACACAAGACCTTTTTTTTTCCTTATGATTAACAGTTGTAGTCACGAAATTTTGAGAACTTATCTAATGGTGACAGAGAGACGGATGTGTCTGTTAGTCTATAATGTTGCGTCGGTTGCTCAAGCTGTGCTTCTCGCGTATTATGTTAGTGTATAATTTGTTAATAAATTTCGTTTAGTGAAAAAATATATTATTTAGTGTAGATGTCGATTTTCTCTGTCCTATTACTTTGTGTCTGCATAAATATTTCTGGCGCCAGTTTATTTTGCCTTCTTTTGAGACATACCTTGCTTGCGTAAACTGGCCTGAGTTGTAAATGTTTACATCTTCTGCAGGAAGTTCAATGCCTTTTCACACCTATCTATTTCTATCTATTTGTTTTTGACCTGAGACTCTAATAACTAGAAGTAACTAGATACAAATAACACTGATGCCTTCGGTTTCCCTGGGGGCGCCTAGCCTGCACGCAACCAGCGATACGGTTGCCGCGAGTAGAAACTGAACACGAAGTATAGCATTCACACGAAATATTAGATTTTGACACGAATTTTCCACGCAAGTCTAAATTATTGCGAGGGTTATAAACGACTTTTCTGCTTTCCGTTATTCTAAAGTATTGATTGGGACACTCACCTATAATTCTGTTAACTTTACAGAGATTCGCTCATTATAGCGCCAATGACGTTGTAGAATGGAAATGAAGATTAGTTTTTTGTTTTTAGGTATTTGACATAGATACTGAAGTTTATAAATATTGTTATCAAGATAGTTTAAAAGATGAACTTATCAGGAAAGCCATGATAGAGAGTGTTGGAAACTGGTCTACAGCTAAGTTGAAATACTGAACTACGGATTTCAGAATCTTTGAGCTTCTTGTAGTGCTAAAGCCAGTATAGTTCCCTAAATAACTACAAGTAAACAGTACAGCTACACGAATTCTCTATTGCTACAGCTGTTTGTGTGGACTGGGATTGGAAATGAAACATATTCACAGGCAGCAATAAATAAGTCGAACGTATCCAAAACAGCAGTAAGACACTTTTATTGGATGTGAGTAATGTTGCAATGTAATCGACGGGCGTGGTGGGTGAGCGGTAAGACTCTGGCCTCGTATTTCGGAGGACACTGGTTCAAATCTTTATCCAACTATCCAAATTTCCGTTTCTCGTTGTTTCCCTTAATCATTCCAGGAGAATGCCACGAAACTTCCTCAATACGCCTTGGGCGAATTGTTGCCCGTCCTTAGCCCCAGTCCTTTCCCGCCTCTAATGAACTCGACGAGCCATAAGAAAAAAAATTCAATGAAATCTCCGCGGGCGCCGTAAAACACAACGTTTTCGACGATTGGTTATGCCGTCTTCATCATGTGCTGCACGTTGTTTTCTCACTACACTATGTGGTTGGACACCAGTGAAGATTTTACTACTTTTGTAGCAAAAATTAAAAAATATTGTCTGTAACTGCGAAACGTCTGTAAAAATACTCCGAACCCCCTGTTCAAATCGAGTAAACATTGTACCTGCGACAAAACATTGCGAATTATTACCACTGCAGAAATTTCAAAGTGAAATCAAACATTTATTGAGGAGCTTCAAAGGGCCTACGGGCAACCCAGGCATTCAATGCTCAAGGAAGAATCTTTGGTTTCATTAGGAAACCTGGCTCTCTAGATCATAATATAGTAACAGATAATAAACTCAACTGGGTAGGACACATTGAGTATGTGATAGAAAAAGGTTTTAAAATCCTTCATTAAAGGGAGAGGGTGATGAGATGATGTACCAGAGAAGTGAGAGAATTGGATTACAACACTTTGATCATAACATTGCTTGTAAATGATAGTGTACTTTGGGATCCATATTTTACGTAACAAATGCAGGAGTCGGAGAGCGTTCAATTGAAACTAGCTAGATTACCGCAGGACTCAGTTAGTAACAGATATGATAAAGGAGCTGGATTTGGAGTCAGTGGGAGACAGGAGGAGGGTGAAGACAGTGCTGGGAGTGTACAAGGCATTGGTGATGGTGCCTGGGGGGATAATGGTCGAAAAATTAGGAGTAGTGCGTGAAAAGGAAAAGATGACCATGGCAGAAGCTGGTACTCGATTTCGTGCATGAGGGAGTGGGTTTGGAATAAATTACAAGAAAAGTGATTAACAATTTATCAAAAACGCTGAAGGGGTTCCAATTAAAATTCGTAAATAATGAAAGTAAATTAGTGGAAAAGTTTAACACTTAAAGTATATTATATAGTAATAAAAAATAATAAGAAAGGGGTCGTTAGATGACTAGGAAAATTGCCATCGGAACATGTGCTCCATCGTAATTCAATTCCGTTCAATAATAAGTTTCTCCAACGACTAACCCGATCTCCCTATCCTCCAACATATCAGTTTAGTAAGCCTGTTGGTGACTGGCTCAACTCCGTGTTCACAGTTCTTTTAGACGGAGTAAAGTGTCGCCAGACTGTTGACCTGCCACACCTCTGTTATGAGTCATTGTATGTAATGAGGCCCTGTGACGGATAGGGTATCCCTACTCGGGCGTGACCTTGGCCAACGGCCAGACGTCAGCAAGTAGTCTGCACAGGGTCGCTCCTTATCGAATCCGCCACTCGACAAACCCTTAATTGGGTCTTCCAAACACCTGCCTCCTTATAATGGTCGGTTTCCATATTACTTGTAGTCACGAATGCGAATTAAATCCTGCAGACTGGTTCGAGAACAGTTCCTAATTTGGGAATCCTTGTAGGCTATCTCGATGCACTTCTGATAATTTTTTTTCTCCTTGCCAAAACTGTCTTCGTTAAAAATTTCGGTATGTTCTCTAATAGCAGATCAGTTCAAACAGTTATTATTTCTGCTGATACACTATACACAACATAAACCAATGTAAAATTAGATGTAAAGAACCTGGCAGTATGGCCGACCAGGCCAAAAGCCAACATAAATAAATAAATAAATAATAAAAAAAAAAACATAACAACATCTGTCGTTGCCATGCCAGTTTACAAACAACACGCTCAAGGCAGACTTCAAGACTTGCAACTGCACCTGAAGATGACGACGGAGAATAAAGTCGCCGAAATATTGTACATTAATAACAATATTACTCGGTTTGTTTCCCGAGAAACGTTTATTAAAAAAAAAGTAATCTTTGGTTTTATAATTTTTTTACGACAGCCATTATATAATTATAAAATATGATCAACACATATTCAAGTTGATTTTAATCTGTGTAAGCAAAAAGCCAACTTAAGGCAGCAGAAGTTTTCCGGTAGACTATTTTACGTTATGTGATTATTGTAGGTTATATAAAGAACATCCAACAACAGTTGTATTGCCGTATTTACTAAATAATAATGATTATTTTACGTTAATTTTTAATCTGAAGATCTCTGCGTACGATTCTACTTAGGGGGAGAGAAGATCACATGCGTCATGTTGTGAACTTGTAAAATTAGTCTTACATTATCTCTTTAGTGCTGCGTCACTGATGTTCCCAAAGTTTCGGTGTTGCCCTTGGGAATTCTTCAGGTTACATCTTCTTCGTCGTCACCAGTAGTTCACAGCGGATACATTAACATGAAGCAGCCCTGAGGCAGTACCAGACTTCGACCAAAAAGTTGGCAACACTTGCAACAGAAACGCAGTGCTAAACAATTTCACAACATGAAGAGACAGAATATGCAATCCTTGACCATAATGTGTACTAAAGGCCTGATTAATCCCGATCTCCACACAATGCTTATGGAATGTCCACAGTGGCTTGTCCGTCGGATGGGAGTGTTAAAATTGGTGGTCCCTTGGTGTTTTCACAACACAGGCTTTAAACGCAGCCCGGCAGGGGCCTGGTACGCAAGTGCCAGGTACGGGTTTGGCGAACCCGCGGTGCCCGAGCTGGAAACTTGTAAGCGCCGCAAGTTTCCCACACCGTAAGCTTCTACCATGCTTCAACGACCACCGTAGGGCGTGACGGTGGAACGTTGTGTGGCTAGGAGAACGGGAATCTTGGCTTCATCACCCGGATTGCGAGGACGGAACAAATCTCTATAAAAAAAAACCCTCAATCTCAAGGTCAGACAAGTGCCGAGGAGGCGAATGGGTGATGAGGGAAATCACTCGCTAACGTGCAACCTCAGGGGCACCTGCGCACCCCTGTTGTATGAGCATTTAATTTTATATTGATTATACTCGTGGGACCAAAATTAAGCCTCACAATAAAACCAAAAAACCCTGTGGTACGGGTGTGCCGCAGACTAATCTCAATAGACCCAGTTCTAAGAAGCGGGTGAGGGTTGATAGCCCCCTCGCTTTGGAAAGTAACTGTAACAGAAAATTTTGTTCGCTTGCGAATGCTTTTATAGTTATGCAAAGAGTGGAAGGAACTTTTGAAAACGTTTCGCCATTTTATATTTCTAAGGGTTTAGATGGTCTGGTAGGGACCCTGAATACTGTAAAAAAAGCTGAGGAACGGGACGCTGCTGCTGGAAACAACTTCCAGTAGGCAAGCCACCCAACTCCTTAACTGTGAGAAGCTCGGGGAGTTCGCAGTTACATGCGAACTCCACAAATCCCTGAACAGCAGCCAAGGCGTTGTCACCTGTAGGGATATTATTGACATAGCTACCGAGGAACTCGTTACGGAGTGGGAAGATCAAAAAGTGGTCGAGGTGCGTCAGATATCACGGAGGGTAGATGGCGATCTTGAAAAGACTGCCACCTTCGTCCTGACGTTTGACACTCCAGTACTGCCAAAGAACATCAAAGCGGGGAACATTAATTTGAACGTCCGTCCGTATGTCCCGGACCCGATGCGCTGTTTCCAGTGTCAGCGGTTCGGACATTCGACGGCGTCATGTAAAGGAAAACCAATCTGTGGTAATTGCGGGAAGGGCGCACATGAGCCGGGTGTTAGTTGTACGCTCCCACAGGCTTGCGTCAACTGCTCCGGCTCGCACCCCGCCTGGAGCAGGGAGTGTCAAGTGTATCTTGAAGAGCGCAAGATACAGGAGCTGAAGACCAAAGAGCGGATACCTTATGTAGAAGCAAAGAAGAAGTCCAAGACGCTCGCCGCTCCTATTTTCGGAACTAGCTTTGCTAAGATGGCTTCAACTCCCGTCAGGAAACAGAGTGTTGATACCCAGACGACTGTTGCAGACATGAGCACAAGTACAACGTGCTCATATCAGTGCAAGTGCGGTTCAAAATCCGCTAAGGTCACAACATCCAAGACCGCGGACGTTGGTAGCAACACGTCTGTGCCCTCGACCACACCAGCAGCAATAGTGAAGGTTCCACCAGCATTCTTCTGCTACCAATACTAATGAAGGCGATCAGAAGGTCCGGGGCCCGAAGTTCAGGCAAACGGACCCGACTCAGTTTGCGAAATCCCCCTCTTCGTCCCCTCCCAGGTTACCTGGTTGTAGGGAAAACAAGGAAAAGAGTGCGAGGAAGAAGAAAGCCAAAGAGGTGTTTGGTGAGTTCGCTGAGTCGGAGATGTCTGTCTCTTCGGAGCCAGTAGAAACTGAAACGCTGGTGGACGAGCGCGGTACCGTTCCTCAGCAGACAGTGTACGAAGACCCACCCGAACGGGGGCGGGTGAAACTAAACAGGTAGGATGACTGATGGGTGGCCTCTTTACAGCCACCCATCCACATGCATTGTTTTTACTTATTTTTCACTGATGTAATTCATGTCTTGCTGGACACTATACAGCCAGGGAGACATGTAGTGTTTTTAATCCTCTTGTGAACCTGTCTGGTCCTTTTGGAGCCAGCCAGATGTTGTACTGTCTTAAATCCTGGTGGCGCTTTGAAGCCACGTCAGATTTTATGATATATTTTATTTGCTGTCTGTATGGCCGACCCCTTTACAGTCGACCATGCAGATGGTATTTTAGTATATTTTTAGCCATATTATTAGCTGGTCATTGTTAGGGCGCTAATGACTTTTCCTTCTACGCGCCCTAAAGCCACAAAAACAACAATATTGAACGGGATGAGTGGCCATTTTACAGCCACTCAACCATGTACGTAGTTTCTTTTCTTGTCGTATTATTAGTTGTAAGCTCTTATATGTCTGGTTGGCCTCTTTACAGCCAACCAGACATGGTTTGTGAAGTTCTTATTTTTAATGGCCTCTTTATAGCCAACATTGTAGTATTTTTTTTTACTTTTTCCGTCTGTGTAGCCGACCCCCATACAGTCGGCCATACAGAGGGTAATACTGTAAATTTTAAGCCACATTGCTTAGCCGGATTTTGTTTGGGCGCTAATGACCCTGTCGTCGACGCGCCCTTAAGCACCACCACCACCACCAACAACAACAACAACAACAACTTTAAACGCAGGCTCCTCTTCCATCTTTCATCTTCATACAAATCATGGAAAATTCGCTACCTTTAACTGTCACCCATCTTTATGGACATATTAATAATAACTCTATAAGAAAGCAAGAGAACTGATTGGTTTTGGTGGCTATATGGTGAAGGAACTGGGTTTCGGAATACCGTGGTTACCCACATGTCAGCGTAGCTTCACAAAATGCCTTGACCGATTTCATTTCCTTACTTTGTCAACAGCTGCATCCACCTTCGCAGTTTAAGAGCCGTAAAGAATTAAAAAGCAGCAATCTCAGAAACGCGATACTTCTGTATTATTACATAAAGTCGCAAATGTGCACCTTTGTTTATGTAGAGAAGCTTTAACAATGAAATATCCCATTCACCGGTGAAGTACATAAGTAACTATAACATTTGTTAAGTTCTGTGTGAGATACTAAGAGTGCAGAGAGAACTGGTTTAATCCAGTAGCCGGTGCAGTTCAAGGTGACGTATACGGCAGGTCTCTTCACTACTGTGCACGGGCCCGCTTGCCACCTCGTCACTTCTTATCCAAACTGAAACCTGGTCCACACGTTAAGCCTCTTAGCAGCACACAATGGCGCTGCTAGCTGACACAGTACGTCGCGTCATTTTTGTTTTGTTTTTTGTTTATCTACATACTGTTTCATTTTCTCCGAGTGCTGTTATTGTTGTCTGAAGTAGCTTGGGTGGAAGTTTTAAGCTCTGCGGAGGCTTAACCGACGTGTGTTGAAATCATGCCTGTCTTCCTAATAATAATTTTAAGGCATATGAGAACGAAGTCTTTCAAGGCACTCGATATTAATGTAATGTTCTCGGACCGCTAAACGAATAACGTAATATTTTCACAAAATTTCTGCGATCAGTACTCCGTCGCCATCATCAAGTGAAATGCTGATCAGATCGGAAGACCGGAACTTTATGGTGCTGATCAGCATTTCACTGGAATTTTGATCGCCGAAATATTGTGTGAAATCGCCATTTTTACAATATTAATTACCAGAGAACATTTCATTAATTTTCATGCAGTTTTCCGTAATCATGTAGGCATATGCTGTTAAGGTTCCACAATTCCTCCAGAAAATATATTGATAAAAATAAATTATTAAATAGCTTTTTAATCAACTTTACTGTAAGATTAAATATAAAACCATGCATTCTTATTTTTTATAGTTATTTGTTTTGCTGAATTTAGCACCCTTGCACCGTCATATATTGGTTTTTATAATACTCCATATTTTCTAGTAAAAAATTGCGAAGTTTCTTACCTTTTCAAACGGTAATTACAAACAATGCTAAATTTACAGAAATTTTGCAATAAGAAAGACGTCATTCTGTTTCTTAGCTATTAACTGCCAATATACCTGACCCAAGGCCTTGGAAAATGTATAGTCCTCTTTCAGTTATTATTGATCAATTAAATGTGAAGTTGCGGTGATAGTTTCCGGAAAGAAAAAGCATTAACATTGGCTACTACTGTGTGAGATACTTGGTTAAAGATTTCGTGCGCTTAGGGGATGTATCCTTGGTGTCTCCGCACTAAAAGAGATCCAGGGAGAAAATAAATCCTAAGCCTTGAGAAGAGATTGTTTGGCACTAAACTGTGAAGGCATGGTCCATGATACGATATACGCTTCGATCATCCTGCATGAAATCGATAGTCAATCGTGAAAGATATTATAACCAGTTTTTTCTGTAAGTCTTTCACTGTTATTTTTCTATGTAAATAACATTGATGAGTGTTTATTATAGCGTGTTGTTTTCTGTTTCTTTGTGTTGTATAATTTATAATAAAACAATGCAGAGGGTGAATTCCGATGCTAGTCCATTCAGGTCTAATCTTCTTAAAGAAACCAAAGTGTCCGTCAAATTATACGTCCCCAATCGATGGACGAAAATTATTAATGCCATATTCCGTCACTTTAAACGCCGTTGAAGGAGTTTGGAACTTACCTGAGGGCGTTTGACACACACTCTGTGACTAGTAATGGCACACGCGTCCTCACCTACCCTGCTGAATCAGTCCCGAATCATTAAACTTTTTTTCTTTGGATTGCTGCTCGAATCACTTAACCTCATGTTGAGCGCCAGACATCATCACAGGGATCCCAACCGCCGAATGCAGAAACACGATAACAATTTTGTTGGAAAGGATGTTTAGGCAAATGAATCGCGGATAACTGTGAAAAGCTCAGATAAAGGTGTTTGGTTTCATCATACCTAACACCATAACTAATGATTGTGTATGACTTTCACTGTTCTTGCTGATCATTATCAAATATAAAGCAATTAATAAAAGTCGATTGTATCTAAAGAAATGTTTCTACGTTTATTAAAAAGAAACTAGGGTTAATTCACTGTAGTGCATTGTTAACTTCGTTGGTTGTGTTACAGGAGTTTTGATGGAAAACAGACCTCACAGTTCTAATATATCTAAGAGTTTTAAGTCTATTTGTTGTATTAAATATGTGGATCCTGAGACAATGACATTTCTGCCACAGAATATTACGATTCATCTGGAAATAGTTTTCAGTCTCATGCATTTTTTTCTACTATTCTACGCGATGAAAACACCAAAAAATTGTATTTCTTTTGTCTTAGTGAAAGTGAAGGTAGTTGCTAAGGTCCACTAATGTAAATAACCTAGAAGACTGCTTTTTTTTTAAATATGATGGTATTATGGTTCATAAGGGTTTAGTGAATTCTAGATGTGATCTTATCCTGAAGTGGTAGCCATTTGTAAGCTATCCTGACATTAGATGACGGCGTGTTATTTGGAGGATATTGGCCTATATGCCCTCTTTTAACACATGCAAGCCGTTAGCAAGGATAAATAAATTTAGAGGTATTTCGACATGGAAATGAAGAACTAACTGCTCTTGTAGACATATTATTGAATTTAACTAATAACTTTCATCAACATAACTTCTAAGACACGTATATGTACACTGACAGAGTTTCCCACACATTTCACAAGCTATTTTAGCTTGTATACGAAGAGGCTGTTTTTGCGGCATACAGTCTCCTCCAAGCAGCATGAAACACCAACTACCTCGGGCCGTGCCAGGCGTGAGGCAACAATGCAGGCGCCCAATCAAGAATGAGTGTCCGGCTAGCCAGCTGCGCTGGCCTGCGTCAAGGGTTGTTACTCAAATATAACAAAGCTATGCTACCCCGTTACAGCAGTCAGCAAAATTTTCGAACGCCTCCTTCTCAAAAGGCTACAAGCCCACATTGATGAGGGTAACATGATACCTGATGTGCAACATGGCTTTAGAACTAACCATTCAACTGTCCATCAACTAATGCGACTAGTGGAAACGGCAACTGGTGCATTTAACTATCGAGATCACTGTGGGGTGGTACTCCTAGATGTGGCCAAAGCCTTTGATTCGGTCTGGCACGAGGGATTGCTCTACAAAATGGCAACTCTTGGCGTGCCTGGCAGATTCCTCAAGATCATTAGCAGTTACCTACAGTAAAGAACATTTGTAGTAAAGGTTGAAAACACCATGTCCACAAGAAGAACAATACGTGCTGGGGTCCCACAGGGCAGTGTACTGGGCCCAGTACTATATACTCTCTATACCGCTGATCTACCCATGCAACAAGGAACTGAAACTGCACTTTACGCTGACGATACAGCAGTCTTTGCAACTTCACGTAGCCCAGAGTTGATTGGACGGAGACTTCAGACCGCACTGGATGAGATTGAAGACTGGGCGACAAAATGGAGAATACGCATAAATGCGTCTAAAAGTCAGGCCATCTGGTTAACAAAAAGAAGAATGCCACCTCGACCCAGACTGGAACTTTTTGATGAAAAAATCCCTTGGGTGAATACAGCCAGGTATCTAGGCGTCACTCTAGATACCAAGCTGACATGGAAGGCTCACGTTGAAGAGGTTCGACAAAGGGTACAGCGCCGATTGGGAGAATTATATCCAGTCCTCAACCACACCAGCACCCTCAGCAGTAGAACTGGAATCCAATTATATAAGTCGCTTGTGAGACCACTGATGGAATACGCTTCCCCAGTTTGGGCATACGCGGCTGCAACACATTTGGACACTCTTCAGAGATTACAAAATAAAGCACTGAAAAGAGCTCTTCACCTTCCAGTAATGTTCCCGACTAATCAACTACACCAGGTAGCTGAAATTGAAACACTCAAAGATAGATACCGGAAGTTGGCAACCGCTTTCTACAATAATGCAGAAACAAATACAAATCCGACAATAAATACACTCGCCCAATATGACGTGAATCTAGGACCGCACAAAAGACCGCTACACATACTTCAATAGAGAGCAATAAATAAATGACAAATCTAAAAATATAATATCAATCCTATGGACAAATTTAAATGAGCCCACAGCAAATGACAAATAAATACAGAGAAACTCCTTAATCAAAACACCCTACGAGAAAATGAAGGAAATGCCAAACAGGCAAAAACTTCAATAAAGAATTCTGCAGCTCAAGGGCTGTAGAAGAAAGTTGGCTCCACGGCAGTTACTAAACAAACTACAGACTGTATAAACGCAACAATATTACAAAATCTCGTCATAAACATTAATACAGTTATTCAGAGTACTTTAAATCTAATAAATGTTACATAATTAAATAATAATAATAAAATGACTCAGTAGACAGGCCTTCACTATTCTAAATTTTAGAAGAAAGGAGACTAGATCCAAAAACACGAGAACTCATAAAACAAACACTAATTGGCACTAAAACAAAAGTAAAATTCATGGGAGAAATTTCAGAACCCTTTGACATTCAAACAGGTGTGAGACAAGGCGATGGGCTCTCTCCTCTTCTGTTCAATGTCGTTCAAGACAAGGTTATGAAAGAATGGGAGAAAGAACTCAAGAAATGTAACTGTTGGAAACCCATTCCACTTGGCTTTCCCAAAAACAACCTCTATATACCATACCTTGCTTTTGCGGATGATTTGGCGATACTAGCAGAAGATGCCATCAAACAGCTTGAGACACTCAAAGAATGTGCAGAAAAAGTAGGATTACCAATCTCATTCGAGAAAGCTGAATTTATATGTTCAAAGACAGTAATAGCAAGTTTGAGAACAAAATACGGTAAACTCAACAGGGTCCCATACTTTAAATACTTCGGAGAATTCATCGAACCGACAGGTCTTGCGAAAATCTCACAGCAAAATCATCTCCAAAAAGTAAAAAAAGCATTAGGGTTAGTCCAAAATCTCTACAACAAAAAATCCATGTCAAGACAGACCAATATTCGGCATTACAACACAGTCATAAAACCAACAGACCTCTATTCAAGTGAAACATTAACACTTAACAGAAAACATGACCTTGAAGAAATGAAAAAAGTAGAGGGAAAAATCATTAGAAAAATTCTAGGTGCAAGACTCACTAAAGATGGTTACAGACCAAAATCAATCAAAACAGCTGAAAAGTTTTCAAACAACGAAATTGACATCAAGAAAAGGCGAATGAAATTCTTTGGTCACCTTAGGAGATTACCAGAAAGTCTATTAACAAAAAAGATAATAGATTATGTAAATTCACTTAAAAATCCAACACCTTGGCAGAATTAAAATTGGAAGGATCTTAAAAGTGCAAGCGTAGGAGCAACAGACATCTTAGGAAGAGACACTTTCAGACAAAATGTAGACAAATGGGAAGTTATAACTGAGCAACCAAAACAAAAACAATACCGACCAAAGTGGTCGGAAGAACGCAATCAAGATTTCTCGGAAAGAATGAAAGCCTATTGGAACAATAAGAACTCGATGAAAACTTACTTCGGTCATTTGCTTACCGTCTTCCATTTATTGGGAGAATTCGCCAATAATAATAAAATGATTCAAGGGTTAGTGACAATGTTACGCAGAGCATGTACGATAGAGTAGGTAGTAGATTGTGGAGGAATTCTATACAATCAGTAAAATGTTAAGGGAAGGAGCGAGAACAAAAAGGAAGAAAGAAGTTAGTAGTAGATAGATAGATAGATAGATATGTTCACTTTGATCCCATGTGAAAATAATCTCGGGGATGTGGAACAGTACATACACTTATTAGTAATGTCAATATTACTATATAATTGATAATATTATTATATATTGACAACAAGTTAGTTAAGACCCATTAGTATAACCAATATTTCTTGTAATCTACAAATACAATCCCGAGTTAATTAATACTTATTATGTGGAACAGTGTATACACTTAATATGAAAGATAAGTCTTTCCTGGCGTATTATTGATACAAATTCTTCGCGGGTTTGCCGCCGGATTACATTTTCTAACGACAAGCTTTCGGACCCGATGATGGCGGCAGTGCAAGTCACCGAAAGCTTGTCGCTAGAAAATGTAATCCGGCGGCAAACCCGGGAAGAATTTGTATCAGTGTATACACTTGTTACCAGCATCTAACAACCAGTTACCACAACTCATAAGCAGTCAATTACTTAAAAACCTGTTAGTATCATAATTTTTCACAGCAATTTTTGAGTGCATGCTATCCCATGTTAGTTACTATATAAGAGTGAAATTTTGTAAACAGTGTAATTACTTCATTTGTCAAAAGTTTCAACAGAAAGAAAAAAAAACATATATCACTTTAGTAATTGTGGACAACTTTGTCACCTTCCCCTTCCATACACCATGTATACTATTTTATCAGTCATTCTTAGTTACCAAATTCCAAGAAGAAAATTGTTTCACAGAGTAAAATGGGTTCTGAAGCAGAAACTCTTTCAGTTTGGACTTAAAGTAGTTGGGTTTTTGTAGATAACATTTAATTTCTGTTGGTAAGACATTGAATAAGGAAGCTCCAGTAAATGTTAACCCATTCTGTACAATTGGCAGTGATTTGTAATCCTTGTGAATATTATATTTATTCCTAGCATTATGGCTATGTATGTCAGCATTAAGATTGAAGTGTTCAGGATTTTCCACTACAAATGATAGTACGGAGTATACATACTGTGCTGGCATTGTTAGTACACCCAGGTTTTTAAATGGATTTCTGCACGACGTCTGTGGGCTTGCTCCACAAATAGTTCTAATAGCAAGCTTTTGCAATTTAAATACCCTCTGCGCTTGTGATGAGTTTCCCCAGAATGATATGCCATACGTGAGCAGGGAATGAAAATATACTAACTTTCTGGTTTCTATATTAGCTATTCTAGATATTAACCTCAGTGAAAATGTTTCAGAATTCAGTTTTTTAAGAAGTTGTTGAATATGCTGTTTCCAGTTCAATTTGTTATCTATACATACACCCAGGAATTTTGTGAAATTACTTTCATTGATTGCTTTTCCTTCTGATATCACATTATAGCTGTCCTTTGTTTTATTTTTTGTAACAAACCGAAGTAACTCTGTCTTTTCTATATTAAGTATTAGTTTGTTTGCATTAAACCACCTGTTAATTTTCTTTATATCATCATTTGCTGTGTTTTCGAGGTTTAGTGCTGACGGGTCTTTCAACGATATGCTGGTATCATCTGCAAAGAGCACCATTATCACCTACTATATGTGGGAGATCATTTATATAGATTAAGAACAGCAGAGGGCCAAGAATTGAACCCTGAGGCACACCACATTTAACTATACCCCATTCTGAGTTTATAACATTTCCTGTATTAGCATATTTCAGTGATACACATTGTTTTCTATTTTCCAGGTATGATTTAAACCAAAGTCCTGGCTTAAAACTAACTCCATAGTGGTCTAATTTACCTAGTATAGTGAAATAAACTAACAAACAGAAAACTGAAAAGAATCAAATGGTTAAACCAGAACTCTCCAATATTCTGAAGGGAAAGACCGGACGATAGGCAGTAATTCATTCACCTCTTAGAATCACCTACTCTAAATTCTTATCACACGCGGGTGAAAAATCAAATTCGTTTTGAGAGCACTCACCGACCAGCAGATTAATGCAGCGGGCGCTGTGTAAACACCGTAATTTGAATTCATTACGTTCCGTACATGGAGTCTCCCTGACCTTAGCAATGGTGCGGGTGTCCGCTAAATGGCAGTCGCCATTTTTGGCAGCGAAATAGACAAGTGGGAGTGCCCGCAGGCGCGCCAACTTGTGCGGCCTGTTAAACCGGCGCGCCGCGGCGCCTCGTATGCAAAGTGACGCATTACGTCACACGCGATGAGAATGGCAAGTGTTCGACTCCTTAGGTGAACTCGAAGGTCTGAAAAGTAAAATTTTGGACAGTTTAGTGTCTTTGTACACACTGAAGAATTTAAAAGAAAGAAGCAATTTCAAACGGTTCTAATTTATGCTATTTGTCTTTATTTAGTTTCTTATGCGATTATAAAATACTCATGGTGAGATACTGCTTCAGTATTTTTATATTTAGAATATGTACACAGGATGGTTACAGATTTTTTTTTTTATGAAGTATAATAAGCATTCTCAAATATAGTGGGTGTTGTATTGTGAATGTCTATGAAATCCGTGTAGATTACTTTGTAATTGTATTGAGCCCTTTTTACCACCATAAAGATATATTCAACTATATAATTTCAAATTACCATTTATTAAGTTCTTAATTTTGGCAATAAAAATTGTAAATTATTTCTCTGTATTTAATTGATTTTTGTGTTTTGCTTAAAAATAAATCATTATAGTTATTAAATAATGTAAAATTTAAGCTGAATGAATTTTAGAACTTTTAGTAAACAATTTAGAATGTGTAAAATCTCTATTGTCTTATGGAACAAAATAGTCTTAATATTTATAGAATAATTAGAAGTCTATGCTGAGAAAATGTGGTATGTTAATTCCGAAGAACAGTACTTTTGGAGCTGTTATTCCATCTGTATAGTTAATTCAAATTAATTATGAAATTAAATTTCAATAAGTTATTACGATACGTAAAACAAATTTAAGGTCTAAATGATGAAGTATATAGTCTTACAATCACATAAGTTTCTATAACGTCTATAAAATTTCATTTTCAAAATTTTGACTTTATTAGATATAAATCGGTAACACGCGTTCAAAAATATCTCCCTGAAGTTGTAATGATATGAAAGTTTCGTTTGGTGGTAATGACCTAGAGATAGTTTTTCTTCGTGGTTGTTGAATACGATTTTTTTTTTCTTTTCACTTATGGTTTTCGGCCATGGCCTTGTGAATGAAGCATCCCGGCATTAGCCTGAAGTGATTTGGAGAAACCATGGAAAACACAAATCTTGATGCCCGAACGGGGATTCGAACTACCGTCCTTCCGAATGCGAGGCCAGAGCTCTAACCGCTCACCCACGACGCTCGGTGCCTGTATCAAAATGTCTAATCTAACTCGGCAATCCTAATTGGTACAGGGGCCAACAGCTTAACTTATAATATGAACCTCCTACTTCACATTAACAAATTCACATTTTGCTAGAGAAAATAGTTTTAAGGCCAGTGAAAATTCCAGCCGAGACCATGAACTATTCGTTTTTTCTTTTTTATTTCGGGCTTTACGTTTCGTCGACGTCAAGGGCATTAAAGACGGGAGAGGATAATGGTCAACCAACGGAGATGAATTCTGTCATGACTTTTTGAAAGAACCATCCCGGCATTCGACTCGAGTGATTTAGGAATCTTCAATTCTAATCCTAATCTCAGCAGGAATTTTTATAGGTACATAAACTGACGTCCACTCCTGGTAATGTTTCTTATTGTTTATGTGAAGTATACTTTGTGTGATTTGGGTTTCCTGTAAAACTGTAAGTCGCCTTTATTATAGCTGTTCTCACGGAAACTGGCGGATAGGTGCAAACGCGCTGTTGCCGTACTTAGGAACATTATTGCGTAGCGCTCTCTTTCTAACACTGTAAAGTGGCAACGCCGAGCGCCCTGTGTTGCCTAGTGCGAGCATCAACGCTCAAATTATTACTACAAGCAAGCAAAGTGAATTTAATGCACTGTTTGGCAACGGCTCTTTTGAAGCCACACGCCAAATCGGCTGGGCACAGCTATAGTTAGGAGTATCAGATTAGGTTAGGTAAAAACGACGCAGACGGAATGTGCAGCAATTTAATATTGCGCAGTAGGACCTTCTATCTTTCGTCCTTTCCGCACTAATAATATTATGCGTTTATTAGTTCATTAATCTTCCGACGGGATTAAACGCTCCAGGTATTGATGTCTTGAAATTATTCCGATAAATATTCGTTTGCCTTTCGCATTACCTTGCATTTTTTTAAAAGATTAGATTTATGCTACGCTGGATGCCTGAGCTATCAGCACAACATCTTATTTCGATACAGTATAAAGCTTATGGACTATCTGAAGTTGGTCAAAAAAAGGACATTGTTTAGAAGAAACGTATAAATTATAAGTACTCTCTAAGACACCACTATGACAAGGGTCACTTTTAATCTCTGCCAAACAATAGGCACCACAGCTATTTGGACTACACAGGTTAGCGTAAATTTTTAAATTGTATGAAATCTAGATTTTTAGCTTCTACGAATTTCTGCTTGTTGCGAAATCATAACTCTAAAAATATTATTAAAACATGGGATGTACTTGTAAAGGAGTACCAGTAACTGAATTAAGAATTAAGTGGTTAAAAAAATTATAGTTTTTACTGGCGTAATTCATGAAGCGCATTTTTTTATATTAATTTTTTTTATAAATGTACAATAAACGATTATGAGCAAAATTCAGTGTATTTTAACGAAAATAATTTAATTCCTTTAAAAACTGTTATTTTTTTAAGTGCTTGGACTATATTTTCTTAAAAGGTTTACCATTTCAAATCATAAAAAACATTTTAAAAATCAACTTAATTAATTCCCAGTTACTACGTCTACAAAACTATTCGAAATAATTTCATCGGTTTGCTGTATGTCTATTAATGTAATACCGTTGTTGGTGCATTAGAATCAGGCCTGCCGCTAGTTGTTTGAACGCCCGCGTGCAATACCGATTATGCCGCCCCCTAACTACAGCCAGTGATGGATCTAGGAAATTTCCGAACCGGGTCAAAAAACTGTGAGGAGCTTCCACACAGCATCTACAGTGATTTCAGGAGAATTAGAACGAACAAGTTGCCGATCAACCATATCCCAGACATGTTCGACGACCGATATGTTTAGCAAACGCGCAGACGGGGCAAGCAGTGGTTCCAACCGTTCGTCGAAGAAGGTTGCACATTCTTTGTCACATGTGTCATACTTTCACTCCTGAGTACCTACGTTTTCCTTTAGAAATTTTGTTTTATCTTCGTTGTTCATAATTACAGCCTGCAATTAAAAATATGCTATCATGTTCCCCTCCGGTGCTTCCGTCACAGAAACATAAATTCATTTGCGATGCTGCACTGTTCGCTATTCGTTTACCTCAAAAAGTGAGTTCATTCAAATTAACTGATATCATTTAATTCAGGTGAATACGGATTACGCCATCAATGCGCGTACATTCCGACCAGACAAAGGGGATCCTTTTTGTTATCGGTCTTTGGAATTGTCAGAGGAAATAGGTCATAGCTCTATAACTGAGCTAATTTCATAAGCATTACAACTTTAGTGCTCAATTATCTTGTTCATTTACCTAATTAATGTCCTCTGAAGCTCTTTCCATGAAAATTAAATTCTATTACTAAATTAACTGTATTCGATAGTATGTCTGTTTTTTAAGATTGTTCCTCAAACTCCTTTATTTATCTATCACCTTCTTATCATCCTTATTTCTGACTTTATCGTCCACTTAACTTTTATCATCGTATTGTGTTACATGGATTAACCTTGAAAAACGTCTTTCTTAGTCCCAAATTAGAGTTAGATGGTAAATTCCTGTTTTTTGTTTTCATTATTTTTTGTCTGTTTCGAAGCTTTTTAAATTGCAATATAAATTAACTCTCTAGATAACATCTAGATATTATATTTTCCTGTTTTAAGGTTTAGTATATTATGCTGAAGTTTATGACTTTCATACAGGTTTTATTTATTTTTATTCCACTTTCTCATCGCAATATTTTGATAATGCTGTTCAATAATCGTTATTTTTACTTGTCTTTTTCCAAAGTTGTCATCAGATAATCACATCATACTTTATTCCTCCTGCCATTTTCGTGTCACGCCCATATTTTCCTTTTGCTTCCCTGATCGGTTTATCCGCGTTCGTGCAAAGTATCGATAAAATATTGCCTTCTGTAAGCTTTGAAATGTGTAAGCTTACCTTCATTCTCTGCCCAGATTCATTGTGATCAAGAAAAGAAATCACTTAGATGCGACACCGTTTAATCTCACTAATTTTATTCAGATTTAAAACAATCTCAGTCCACAGACTGAACCACGATAGCATAAACTTCGAAATTAACATGTCTTTAATCCTTTTATATAGCGTTTTTACTCCTGCTGTGATAAAATGCGTACATACGTCAGATCTTTCCACAACTGCTAACTCCGAACTTTTTTTAGTTTATGGCTTTACGCCTCGTCAATGTCATTACAGCCGGGAAAGGATCAAGAATAAGGAACTGAAAGGAATTCGGGCATGACCTTTGAAAGGCAGCATTCCAGCATTCGTCTGGAGTGATTTGGGGAAACCATGGAAAACCCAAGTCTAGATGCCCGGACAGGGATTCGAGAACCGCGTCCTGCCGAATGAGAGTCCAGAACGTTACTGCTCGGGCCCTAAGCTCGGTAACTTCGAACTTATAAGCTTTCCGGTAATTAGTGTAGAACAATTAGTTGCCGACAATTATGAGAACAGCTCCCGGAGAATTACGTAGATTATTAACATTTATTGGGGATGACAGCGTGTTGTTGGACGAGAGGACCAATATCATCACCAACACGTGCTAACTGTAGCACATTCAGTTTTAATTAAAATATAATTAATCTAAGCCCATAAAGATAGCCGCTATTCCAATAAAGAGTCACTCAATACATTTAGCACCATTAGTCGAAAACTACGTCTAAGAACTCTCGCTGCACTTATTAACAAACAACTATTACAAATTTCATTTATTGACAAATCTCCCACAATTAGGCGCCAACTTCTCCACTGTGCTCTCTTAGCTGTAGCCTGCTATACAGCCAAAGATTCTTACACTACTAACTATCGCTACCCCAAAGACTATACATTCTACGGCTTGTGGAATCCTTTCTTTGTACAGTACAATTTTACATACATCAATAAAATAATATATAAACACTTATAATTAAGTAAAGAAAAATAACAATAATAAGGAAGCAAACATATCAAGAGCAAGAAAACTAGAACTAGCATACTAACTGACTAATATACATACCATGAGAAGAATCTTTCGAGGAAAACTAAAATCAAACACTACAACACAGTAATCAAACCAGAAGGTCTGTACACCTCTGAATGTTTGTTCTCTATTAAAACTGGAGAAACAGAAGAGATAGAGAAAGGGAAATGAAATCTTGAGAAAAATTTTGGGACCATTAAAAATTGAAAATGGTGAGTTTAGACACCGGAGGAATAAATATCTATACAAAGAAGAAGAAATTGAAAGGATGTCAGACACAATCAGAAAGAGGAGAATCTGTTGTTTTGGTCACATAATGAGAATGGATAACAACAGACTTACAAAAAGAATTTTCAACTATATTTACAAGAGTAAGAACGGCAACCAGTGGATCCAAGGAGTAAAGAAAGATATGATTGAGATCGGAATAACAGAAGATTTAATACAAAATAGAGCAACGTTGAGCAGACTGATCCAAAATTTCAAGGGTTTCCAGGAGAAGAGAAATTGTAGTAACATATGGACGGAAGAAAGGAGGAAACGGCAAAGTGAGAGGATGAAGAACTATTGGAAGTCAAGAAAAGAAGCATCGAAATGAATGCACGGGATTACTTTTCGTGGTCCTTAGATGGCCGATATCGATGAGAAGAAGAAGAATTGGTAAACATGGGATGAAGATAAAAGCAAAGAAGAGTCAGCTTATTAGATACACAAATAAAAAACAACAGGTTAATTATGAATATAAGGAGGGGAAAGAATTGCTTGTTGAAGACTTGAAATGTAAATATCTTGGCATTACATTTGATAACAAGCTTAACTGGGCAGGACACATTGGTCAAGTTGTTGGAAAAGGTTTCAAAATTCTGCACTTGTTGGAGAGAGTGATGAGGGGATGTACAAGAGAAGTAAAGGAAGTGGGTTACAAAACTTTGGTCAGACCATTGCTCGAATATGGTAGTGTAGTATGGGACCCTCATTTTACGTATCAAATACAGGAGTTGGAGAGGGTGCAAAAAAGGGCTGCTAGATTTGTTTCTGGAAATTATCG
The DNA here is from genome assembly GCA_031002005.1 of Vandiemenella viatica. Taxonomy (NCBI): domain Eukaryota; kingdom Metazoa; phylum Arthropoda; class Insecta; order Orthoptera; family Morabidae; genus Vandiemenella; species Vandiemenella viatica. The sequence goes on from CM061914.1 coordinate 124,917,203, forward strand.
CAGAATTCAATCAGTGACGGATGTGATAAAAGGAGCTGGAATTGGATTCTTTACAAGACAGGAGGAGGATGAGGAGGGTCATGGGAGTGTACAGGGCGTATACTGGCGATGAGGCATGGAAAGATATTGCAATAGGTATGAAAAGGGAAAATGGAAGGGAAAAGATGACCATGACCACAAGCTGGTACTCGATTTCAGGCGCAAGGGTGTGGGAAGATTCTCTTTTTTAGGTAAGGGTATCAGGGATTGGAATGAGTTACCAAAAGAAATGATGAATAATTTACCGAAAAAGTTGAAAGAATTTAAAGATAAAAATTGTAGAGGGCAAATGTAGGTGGGTGCAGGATAGGGGGAAGATGGGGGTGTAGCGAAATTGCCACCGGAGCCTGTGCTCCGTTGTAATTAAATTAAATTAAATTAAACAATACACTATAATAAAAATGTTAGTGAGGTGGAGTATTGTCACAAAGATTACGATACTTTTATTTAGTTTTATCTCACAGATTCGTTGCTCCAACGACATTCTTAGTAACTGACTACTTGATACAGAGATATTCTTTAATAGAGATCAAATATAGGCGAAAAAATAAGAGTGAGAGAATAGCAGTCTGACATCTCACGTCTAATTCTCGTTTAATGTGCAACAATTACAGCATTAATGAAATCTTGATTGCTGTAAGATATCTACTCATTACACACATAGCTTCCTTTGTATTTTTGTTCTCCGTTTCCCTTCCCACCTGGCCGCTGGGTGGCGAGTTCCTGGGCTATCTGAGGCGCCTCATCGGCGCGTGAACACAGACCCGCCCATTCTCAGCGCCAGCTATCTACACCGGCCATCTTGCCGACCTCTGCAACGGCGTCGGCAACTCACATGGAAAACTGCACACAACGGTATCTACCTGGCCAGCTCCCACACAAACGATATGGTACTGGCCAGGAAGAAATCGTAGAAAACTACGTGAGCCGTACGAAAATATTGCAAATAAAATACGATCAAGAGCGAACATAACCAAGCTAAACAAAACACACACAGTATAGCCATACCTCTATGAAATATGGTAGTGCTATCTAGCAATAATGATTACATTGGAGTTATTCAGCAAAATACAGAAAACAACATCCGTAAAGCTCCTTACTGTAGAAAACACACACAGTTTACCCATATCTCTGTGATAAGTAGAGCTGCTAACTAGGCGGTAATGCGATCAATCCTTATCGTCGGCAGCGAAGCGTAGAGACCTGGCTATGAACTGTCTCATTTGATAGTTAATACTTTTCCCATATACGGATCGACTTCCAATAAATTCCTTCTTAGTTTATGATCTTATAAAATTGGACACCTTGATCTTTAAAATGATACCAGATTTATCGATTTTGGTTAGGAATGAATTAACACAAGCGCCTCGTAAAAGAAGAAGGGAAAAAACGCCTTTTAGAAATAATATACATAGTTCCTGCTACTAATAGCTAAGGGGGCATCCACAAATTACGTGAGGTGTTTTTCCGGATTTCTGGACCCCTCTCCCCCCTGATGAGATCTGGCCGGACCCCCCCCCCCCTCTGGTGAGATCTAGTCCGTGAGAAACCCCCTAGAAATCGCCCTGGAAACTTTTTTTTTAGGTCACATCCTAACTTTTTTGACGAAATACCCTCCTAAAATCGACTTTGGCGCAAATTGTACACCTTTTTTTGGCTCTACTGTCCCCAAATTTTTCGCAAAATCTCACGTGAGATATCCGTAGACCCCTCCCTCCCCCCTGGTGAGATCTGGTGAGATCTGGTGAGATTTCGCCGTACCCTCCCCCCCCCCCATTTCATCTCACGTAATTAATGGATGTCCCCTAAAATAAGATGCTACTCTCAAAAGAAGAAATTGGATTCAATTACTATTTCAGAGAATAAGGAAAACAGAATTTGACGAAGTAAAGACCATCCCTAGGTCTTGGGTGAATTATGTTGACGTTGTTGTTACACGTTCAGAAGATCCCTCGTATTGTCGGACTACATATATTAGCATCTTTATCTGCGATGTTAGTATTATGGTGTCAAGTTCATCCCTGAAGATTAATGGCAGGGTTGGCAGTTAGCAAAACAGTAAATGACATCAAACAAGTTGACTTTTTGGGCCGTTTTCCTTAGGTCATTTACCAGTATAGTTTGTTCATGTGCTTTTTATCCGTCTATTGCAGCTAAAAGAAAAACTTTGTTTGGCTTACGCGTTTAGATTTATTAGATCGTCTTCGGTGACAGTTTTTATTTTCTTAATACATTACATGATCTCTGAAAAATCAGGTATAAGTTACAAGCCGGAAAATAGTAGCTTGTTTAGCTAAAGAGGAAACATATTTTTTATATCAGAACATTAAAGTGCGTGTTGTGAAATACAAAAAGCAGGTGAACTCAAGACTAAAATATATTAAGATAAAATTTAAAAAAAAAGCGTTCAAAAATACTTTTACTAAAAATTTTGAAATAAGTTTATGCTGTGTTTAGAAGAAAATAAATCAAAATGAACAGTTTTTTTTACAACACTAATATTGAAATTTTAAGATTAATCAGTTATTTTTTGTAGTCTCTGCCAGCTGTAAGTCAGCGGGCAGCCTTCTATCGTGAGAAATGGATTACTGAACTTTATTTGCTCTTCGACGCGTCACGGGGAGTACCTGCAAAAATTCTGAATATTTCATAGAAAATAATGAGGCGGCATATAGTTCTTTTTTTTCTGGAGTCAGTTTAGCGAAACAAATTAGACGGTATTTCAAAAGGATCGTACAGGCCTGAAAAAAAAATCATGCTTACCTATTCGGCTTGATACCCGATAAATGATTAAATGGTCCATACGATGAGAAGCTCTCACAGAGATGACGAGGTTGTGTTATCTATGCAACAACTAGGTTTTTCTTTTTCGCAGGTTGACATTCCATAACCGACCGAAGATAGACGGGTGGATGGCATGGCGGCGAAGGTTAATAAAGCTAATTTATATTTATTAAGAATAATTAATTATGAATCAGAGCACAAAAATATTATTAAAAAAGTTTCGTGAGGTTGCGAAGAAGCAACCGTAGGAAAATTCCGTTGTACAGGTAGAGCACCACGCGACAAGTTGGCACCAGACATCCTTTGTTAAGGTGAGAAAGGGTTTTGACCAGTGCGCCGTGATCTGTGATGTTCAGCTCAGAAAATAGTTCCCTCCAAAATTGAAAGTCGTTCTCAGCCGATGGAAAGTAACCAAGGTGTAGGTGTTTCAGAACGATTGGTTGTTTAACTTTAGGAGAGAAATAGTGATAAGTAAGTTCTGGAAGACGAGGAAACAGCCATCTTTGGGCACTCTGGTACGGGCAGTTCAGTCGAGAAGACGTTAAGAAACCTTCGCTCATGACTTGTATGGTACAGACACTGTTATCCAAAGGCGATGTTGTGCACTAAGCAACAAAGCGAACAATTTCGCCCTGTAGGCATTCAGAGATATTTCTGACGCTATAGATGCTTGCTTAAGCCTGCAGTATTGTCATACATATCCCAAGTGTATTCCATCGCGTGAAGCATTCTATCAGATGTACCAGATGGAGAACTTGCAGTTTGGGTAAGTTTTATACGATCTTCGCTTTCGTACCTGCAGAAGCAAGTACCAGCAGCTCCCACCTAGAAGGTAAAAGTGGATTTTAAATATTCCTGGATATGCGGCCACCACACATTCTTGGACGAGTGAAAGGTAGACAGTTGCCCATTCTTCGTTGTAATCGAACCATCCGTCTTTAAATAACTGTTTCAAAGTAACACGAAATCATAACACGCCAAAGATAATTTAAAAAATAATCTCATTGCTTTAATTTTTCCCAAGGAAAAGCGTGCACAGTAATTTTAAGTAGGAAGCCGCAATGGTTTAAATCTTTCCTGTATTTCATTGTGCAAGTAGTGGTGTCAACATGCAACAACCTGTGCTCTATCTCAAGGTGTTCATATTATTTTGTCGGATCGATTTCCTTGTTATTTGGGATTTGACTGCTCATGTACAACGTGGTCATTGGAGATTGAGGATGAGGAATGATCTGCGCAAAGGAAACATCCGATATTCAGCTAGAATGATATAGATAAAATATGGGAAACTGAAACCAAGGTTACCGTAATGTAGATCGAATCTTTGTCCTCCCAGCTGCCTTAACACAGAAGTTTTATGTATATTTATCAAATACTAGCATTTGCCCGCTGTTTCGGGCGCGTTGTCCTTGGTAGGTGTAGAAATGCTTTACCATTTTTTTGTCTCAAATATTATCATGTGAGACAAAAATATTATAATTCCATGTAGTTGAAGACTGCAGATAAGGCCTTTAAGATGGCAAATAGAACCATATTATAACAAACACGCAGAAAAGGAAAAAATATAATCTATGTCTCCAATCCATTCAGACTACGGTGGCATACGTACGGGTAGACACATCAATAATCACTCACGAATAAAGACTTTATTTGGGTAGTAACTGAAAGCAGACATTACGCCAAGAAACATATATAGGCCTATATTTTTTATTATTTGGTATGAACCGTCCGTAAACTGAATTAGAGCAATAATTTCCGTTGGCACTATTTAGCCGGATGTAGTACTATCGTTGGTAAAGGCCGCTTGCGATTGGTTGCCGATCGTTGTGACGAATCAGTGCCTGTCGCTTATTGGCTGAGAGTTTTTCTTCATTTTCTAATCCGCGTTTTTTTTTGTTAATCGCCGACTGTTTAATGAAATTAGCTGGCAAAGGCAGACGATTTGATGAGAAAGGTCACAGAAATTATTCTTCTATTAGTTTGCTAGTCTTCAATGCAGTGACTTAGCTATATTTGATACCGTTTTCGTGAATCACCTCGCGTGGCAAGAATAACTAATAACATCATACATTAGAATGAAACAAAATTTCATACTAAAGGAGTCTGCAATTATGTCGTAATGCACCATGGAGCATTACGTACAAAATATAGTTTCATACTAAAGCCACGTTGTAATTGGGACCATGTAGCCAGTTTTAAGCAATTGACCCAGGGCAGTTTGCGTTTTGATTGCAACGCAGCCTGAGTCACAAGAATTGTAACACACAGGACATCGGGGATATTATGGCCTAAGGCTACGTTATACAGTGTACGGGCTGAATTTCAACTTACCCCCAAACAAATTCAGAATACTAAAACCAACAGCGAGCGGCCAATAGGACAGCGCTCCGCTCAATAGTGTCAACAAAATTTACTACTACTAATTCAGTTTACGTAAAAAATAAATATATTTCTCAGAGTAATGTCTGTTTTCCATCGCTTCTAAAATAAAAGACGTAATTCGTGAGTACTTACTGTGTCTACATGTATTGACTTTAACTAAAGAAATGTTTATCTTAAATTAAATCCACAATTTTCTGAAGAGCTTCTACGAAATTATTAACGTATTCCTATTATTTCAACTTACAGAAAATGGAGAAACAAATAACCAGTTAAAAACACTCCGTTATCAGAATCTAAAGCGTAGTGATTTTCGGCGGCTCTTAAAATACAAAGATGTTAATGTAAATTAAATATTTTTACGCTAATTATAATTAAATAACGTATTCCGTTTAAATCAATGTTTTACGTTTCGGAGAACTGAAGGAATAAAGAGCCGAAGTTAATAAACGTAACATAACCCAAAGAGCAGTAGGATGATCTTTGTGAATATTTCTTGAAAGGAATGTTCATAACATATACCGAGTGATCTGTAGCTTATACGTCCCTCATCTCGAAATTATTATAATTTCTTGATCCGTTCTTCGGTACATGTAAGTCATAAGCTATTTTCGCAAATTTTAATCTGGATCTAACTTCTCAAAATTTGAAAACACCATCCACATTGCTGAGTAGAGGTGTATTCGTTATCGAGTAACGAATACATCGCCTGACTGAAGTACCGAAATGTTAATCACAAATTCATTTCATTAATCTCATTTGTCGTATGGATGACAGTTTGATTAAATAAACGAACAAATATGACTCATCGTGCAGGAACTGGAACGGTTCGCTCAGCGACTAAATGTATTTGAACATTGTGAGTCGCCTATTTCTGGGAATTTTGATTAGAATTCGTTTCGTTACAAAGGAAAATGTTTAAGCACAAACATGTTGCGCGTACGTTATTTTAATATAATTAATATTATTCACTGATAACTGTTAATATTTTTAACGAGGTAAGTACTAGTAATTTTGACAACATAAAGAGTTATTTTGTAGTTTTGTTTTTGTTTAACATTAAAATTTACAGAGCATAATTTGTAAATAGAAAATTTGGATATATAATTTGGGATGGTTATTGCTATTTTATTGATCATACTATAAGATTGTTGGTGGTTGAATTAATCTGATAAATAATCAGTCCACCATAAAGTTCAATTTAACATTTGCTTATTTTCATAACACACGACGTCAACGATACTGATTACATGAATACATTCAACCAGCGATTGTATACAACACGTCTTCCACAGACAATAGAGTTATTGGCCGTCGTAAAATTTAGTCGGTGCTAACTACTACTCTGTCTTGGTTGATCGCTTTATATAAACTCCACCGAAATTTCTCGAACACTTCAAAAGATTCGGACAGATATTTCTCGAACATTAACAATACTTAAACAATTGAAACATATTTAAAAACAATCAGAATCAATACCTAATCATTTAACATCATTACAAAATGATCAGATATGGAAATTAAAGATACTTAAACACAAAATTATTCACAGAAATCATTTTAAACTGTAGCAAATTATCCTTTAGACATCGTAACTTGCATTAATACTTGGAATTACGAACATTTCAGAAATTCTCTTGTACAATTCTGTTCTTAAACATATTAAATGGCCTTTAAACAATTTCTTTTCATAATATAAAGTCTATATACATTGATTTACAGGAAATTTACCAGATCATATTCAAGCAAACTCCAGCTTACTACAAATGATTCAAAAAATACAATTTCATTTAAGTTTAGATTTGAGGGCTGTTACAATACCTTAATGAGATTTTATTAATTTCAACATTTATGAAATGTGTTTATTCTAAAATGCGATATTCTGACTTCTATTTTATTTACAGTGCAAATTTTACCTAACCTTAAACTTCACAAAGTACGAATGAAGTCTTACCGCAAAACCTACGCGAAGCGACTCAGTTGCTCGATTGTGTCAAAAGTAACGAGTAATGATTCTATAGTAACGAGTACTGATTGGTTCAGTAACGAATACATACGGATACATAATTTCTCGTCACCTTTAAGCTCTATTGCTGAGGCAATTTATGCGTGGTGCCATTTCAAACCCTCAGTCTCATGCAGTTTCCTTACAGATTTATAACAGTACAGATAAGAAAAAGTGTCAAATGAAAGTTCCAGTAACTACGCGTCTGATAGAAGACACACACAAATGAGAAAGTGAAAGGACGGGAGGGGAGTTTAAAAATTTATCAAGGGACAAACTGAGACAGAGTGAGATTGCAAAAGAATGGGACTGAGAAAGCTATTACACCTGACGTATTCAGAGCGGTGGCGGCGCAACTTCTTATACGGTAAGTATGTACTCGAGTACGTGTCAGTGAACATATGTAACTGAACCTGCAGTGAGAAAGCGGCGCTGTAGGCGTCTCTCGTGCCCCTAGAAGGCGAGGGAGCACCGTCTTTGGTCAGGAGTGACTCGGCACTACCTGCCCACAGTCTCCAAACCCCTTATTTTTCCACTCTCTGCAGGAACGATCGAAAAAACAGAGACAAAAACTATAACAGTGGCAGTCTGCCATTAATTAGTGCTGTTTGAGATTTTTCAAGCCCCAAGCAGAAAAAGCTGCAAAAGATATAAAATCGTGGAAAAAAAAACAGGGACGAGAAGAGGCACATATGTTGTAATCTAGCTAAATGAGGAATCATATCATACTGCTTAAGTAAATGACTCAAAAGGAGTTAGTGCGATCAAGTAATTTATGGTGGACGAGTTTGTTCATCCGACTAAGAGATCCAAGTTTCACACAAGTGTTGTGTGAAAATTACTAAATTACTGTCGTGAAAGAGCTGCATTACTCCTCAACCCAAAACAATAGACAAAAAAAAAATCGGTAGTTGACAGGCTTTATGAACAGTACACAAAAGAATGCTGAAAATTAGGTGGACAGACAAAGTAAGAAATGATCGAGTTTTGGAAACGGTGGGTGAGTAAAGAAGTTTATGGAAGAGGGTTACAGAAAGAAGAGACAAGCTGGTAGGTCATATTTTGAGACATGCGGGATTGGTTAATTTGCTTGTGGAGGGAACAGTCGAAGGTAAGAACTGTAGAGGAAGACAGAGATTAGAATATATGAAACAGATAATTGAAGACGTGGGTTTGCAAGGGGTATGTAGGAATGAAGTTAGCACAGGATAAGAAGGGATGGAGGATTGCATCAAACCAGTCGAAAGACTGACGACAGTAAAAAAAAAAAAAAGTTGACAGGCGGTTCTTAACATTCTAACGCCTGACGGAGACAGGAGTTTCATCATTTATTTTTTTTTTTTTTTTTTTTTTTTTTTTTTTTTTTTTTTTTTTTTTTTTTTTTAGGAGTCATCTAAATCATTTAGATTACGAAATATACGCATACTTTAGCGTTGCAGGTTACTTCGGTGTTCTGCTGTGAGAGAGTGGTGAAAACTGCAAATCAACCTTATTCGCGCATGTAATTTTTTAGATACTGACTTGCCAAGAAATGCAAACTGTATGCATCTTTGAATATCACATTCCTTTCTTTCGCACATTAATTGGTTTGCCTAAAGACATCTGTTTAACAAGGTTTCCGCTCCTTTGACCACGACTAGTATACTAAATCATGCTGCCAATATGACGGGATGAAAATTAAAAACGTGATACTCTGTCCGCTATCTCCCAGGATCAGCCAGCGCGCGATACATATCCCACTTTACCACAACCAAATCGCGGGGTAATTAACAAATGAATCTTGAAAAACGACGCGAAATTGCTTCATGCGACTGGTTCGATAAATCAATTACAGATGGGTGGAACGATAAAGAGATTGGAGGTAACTCTCCAAAGGAGGCAGTGAGTGGTTGTTTTGGCAGGCTGCCATATACTCGTAATAGCGTGAGCACGGCCGCAATGAAACAATGATCATGGCTGAGGTATCACTAATTCTGTTAATTCTATTCGTTTCTTTTTCTTTTTACTCACCATAAATAATAGCCGTACAAAATAGTGAGTTATTCATATTTTCGTGGCCGTTTGCACTGTCTTTATGTACGGTAGTACACAAATATAATTACTAGGTATTTAATTTTTTTAATTTAATTAAAATTTCAATGGAGCGCACGCTCCGGTGGCAATTTCCCTACCCACCCGTCTTCCCCTTTTCCTGCATCCACCTACAGATGCCATCTACAAATTTCGACTTTAAATTCTTTCAACATTTTTGGTAAATTATTCATCTTTTCTCTCGGAAGCTTATTCAAATCCATGACACTGCTTTTCATTCTTACACCAATATCTTTCCATGCTTCATCACCAATATATGCATAATACACTCCCATGACCCTCTTCACCCTCCTCCTGTCTTCCAGTGAATACTATTCCAGCTTTTTTATTATATCTGTTATTGATAGTGTTCTGCGGTAATTTCCAGAAACAAATCTAGCAGCCCTTTTTTTCACCCTTTCCAACTCCTGTATTTGACACTCAAAATGTGGGTTCCATACTACACTACCTTATTCAAGCAATGGTCTGACCAAAGTTTTGTAATCCAATTCCTTTGCTTCTCTCGTACATCCCCTCATTCAGTTAAGACATTAAATATTTATGAACAGGCACAAATGTGTTGGTGTGTATCTGGATTTGTCTAAATTCTTGTTAAGAACTTTCGAAATTGATATTAATTGAAGAAGTTTTTTCTCTCGCAGTTTCACATAAATTGCCTTTATATATTGCTTTCTCTCGTTCGGTTACCTGTATATGAAAATCTTCTCTCTCCCTTACTGCCGAAATCAAGTACTTGTTTAACGGTATGGTGATCTCTTCCCATCCACAGAGGTCTCAGCACAATTGCATGAATTTTGCGCTGGCATCCTTCTGCCTCCCAGTGACTTCCATCTCAGATTTTAACCACGTCAGTTACTGAGAGTGCTCTACAGTAGTTTCCGCAAACAAATCTACTCGCCCATTTTTATACCTGCTCTTGTATTATTAACCACAGGAAGATTACTGTATCATGCTGTTGATTACTGGAAGCAACATACAATCTTGTGGAGAAGAGAAACTGGAAACTTACGATCAGACTTGCATTAAACTCGCTACAACGTAGATATAAATTCTTATCTTCAGATACATTTTAACGCTCCTTAAGTGTCTGTAACGCATCAGGGAGATTGATGTAGACAGTTAAAGCGTAAAGGATAAACAACGCAAAAGGAGAAAACACTACTTGGTAAAGACAAGGTCATTTACAGTAGTGTTACTAAATTACCGTTAGTAATATCAAAGCAATAGAGATTCTCATGCTCGTTTTCATGCTGTTTTGAGTATTAGTAAAGAAAGTCGGACCTATAGATTTTAATAATGATAAACCTTAATTCCAACCCCAGATTAACGAACAATTTATTAATAACTAGCAGAGTACCAGGCGTTGCACGACACAATTGGTGTTTATTTGCCCGTATACTATTTCTATTCACCCGATACGAATCATGTGTACCAAGTTTCATTAAATTCGCGCCAGCCATTTCTGGAATTAAAGCAAACCTAGATTCACCCGCACCCTACCCACAAATGGGTGGGTTGAAGTTGATAACCCGTTCACTATTTTTATTCGTCCAAAAAGTTTCAGGTATATCAAGTTTTATTAATTTGGTGCCAGCATTTTCAGTTGATTTACCAGTACAGTTCCAAGAATTGGCTGAGTTGGATGCTTTGCTTTCATTTTGGTCCAGGCTACATTTCAATCTAATTACATCTGTTAATGTTGCTGCTCGAAAATCAAAGCATGTACCGTACGCGCATTATTACGTACTACATACGTGAAAATATACCTGGAATGTGTCTGTCTGTTCCGGCATCAAACAAAAAATACATATTTTGAATGGATTTTCTGAATTTGAAAGCTTGTGGTCAAAGTTAAAATTTAAAGTATGTCTTAAGACGTTGCGACACATTTATTTTACATATAATCTAGCATTACCTGAAAACTGCTGAGTCGATTATGACTGAGTTTTCACAGAATCAAACATTAGGTCTGCCTCATTATGTTGCCGCATCTGTCACTGAGGCTGAAAAATTTCTCATAATGCTGCTTCATCTGGCGCTGCAGCTCAAAATTAAAGACAATCCCTACAAGTAGAGTTCAACATCAAGTATCCAGAATTATTTTTCAAAACTGATTTTATTGATAACACGAAAGGCTCACTTTTACGTAAAAAGCGGTAGTTATGTATAGGTTCTGTTAGTAATCAGTGCTTCGTTGCCTGAGATATCTTAGAAGGCAACGATGTTCTCTGGACTTTACTAGATAATTATTAATTTAAGTAATTTCCTCTTTACATAGTTTCCTCTCTGCATTCAGTACGGAAATATATGTGGTTTAAAGACTGTAAAACCTAAATTTAAGGAAGGAACCGGAAGAAGCGGTAATAAGGTTATTATTGTTTTACGAAGTATGACATATGCAACAGCTAATTGGTATTGGATCTTTGGTCTTTTACGCTATACCTCCAGAGTTTTTTTTATTGCCACTGCGTTATGTGGCGTTGAAACATGACATACCAAACGATTCACTTCTGATCCTCAGCTTTAAAACGGTGAAAACTCCGTCGAAATCTGCTCAGTAGTTTTTTAGTTTACCTGGGACAGATATATGTACAGTTTTCGTTATAAACATATACAAATTAACCTCCAACCGGGTCATTACAATCTGATTCCAAATTAGGGACATCTTTCAGGAGGCTTAAGTATTTCTTGGAAAAAAGTATCTTTTAGTTTTTTTTTTTTTTTAAGTTTCCGGTCTTTGAAAGAATCGCAACCGAAAACTTAGACTGTCAAATAGATAATGCGATATTCCCGCAAAAATACAATCGTTATTAACAAAGATGGCCTCTTAAGCCTGACAATTTCAATGGAGAGAAGACTTCATTCTCTACATGTTTTCGGCCAGACAACTGTTACAAACGCTCCTGTATGACCTCATTTCCTGAAGAAACTCACATATCAGGTCATTCACAAAATGTTTATACTTTCACGTTTTATTTGGTAAGAAATTTATTAACAAAGCGTTGCTACAAGCCTAATTGACTAAAACTTCTGAATCAGATAACACCGCTGAGTGATTGCTAAATTACTGATGTAAGTTAGTACTTGTTCTCACGCTTAGGTTATGCTACCAACTTCAACATTTGCTTTTTTTACCAGCCACTAAATTCAGATGAAATTTTGATTTTTCTATAAATGTCAGTTGCACTGCTGAATATTCTAAAAATAATTTTGTAACACGTCCAAAGTCCCGCAAGTATTTTGTTTTCTCCAATCGTTTTAACTGCCAGCATTCTACAACTCCCATCAAAAATTTATTTTGTTGAAATTTCTGACATTATTTACAGTTTACGCGTTTATACAATAAAATGAAAATAAGTTCTCAGATTAAATTCTAGGAAACTGTCAAACGCATTAATAGAATGATAGAAAGAAGGAAAAAAGCGTAAAAAGGGATTTTTTCCTGCAGACTTTTAGACATTTTGCAGCCCCGCGGAAACATTTTACTGCTTGGCAGGGAGAGAACAAAAGACATTAAACTCGGCCATCCAGCCGGAAAATGAATATCGACCGTGAGAAAGAGTTCGTTGCAGTGAGACGTCATTAACTAAGGATACGTATTAAAGTTTTCCGCTTACTATAAACATCAAGCAATTTCCTGTTCACCCTGGAAGAAGGTAAAAATTATTCGGCATTTAAGGGCGGCATCCACAGGAAGAGAGGCAGCGTGACGAACGATTACAGCGAGACATTAAGGCTCCACTACGAAAGGATATTCGTGATTAATAATGAACGTAATTCCTCGCAGCCAGTAGTAAGACCGCATCCCATATGTTCTTGACCTTAAATATAACTATGGAAGATTGAGAGCACTTCCATTATGCGGTTCTTTTCCTTTACTCCGTTTGCAGAGAAAGTACTGCAATCGCGAAATATTACTATTTGATATTTCGTCAATATTTTATCCTTCTGGCGAATTTAATCACTAGGTAGAAAGTATTAAAATCCTTCAAGGAATTATTTGCAGCCCGCTGACTTTTGTTTATGTACGAGGTGCGGCTTGAAAAAAACGGGATTTTTAGTGTAACTCTTTTTATTTCGTTTCCTTTACAACTTTTACCTTATCACCATCAATATACACTACCCCTACACTTTTCCATTCGAATTTTCCACTGTTCAAAACAGTGTTTGAAGTCATTTTCTGTTAGCATGTTCATAGTCTCCGTCGCTTTTTGTTTCACAGCTTCCACAGTCTCGAATCTGGTCCCCTTCAACACTTCCTTCACTTTCGGGAACATAAAAAAATCACATGGAGCTAGGTCTGGTGAGTAGGGTGGATGATCCAACACAGGGATCCCATGCTTGGCCAAAAATGTCTTAACCACCAGTGCAGTGTGAGCTGGGGCGTTGTCCTGATGAAGAATCCACGACTTGTTCTTCCACAACTCTGGTCGCTTTCTTCGCACTCGCTCACGGAGGGTGGCCAAAACCCCAAGGTAGTATTCTTTATTCACGGTTTGACCTTCAGGAACCCAATTTACATACAGAATTCCATGGATGTCAAAAAAAAAAACAATCATAATGACCTTGAATTTTGATTTGGACATTCGAGCTTTCTTCTTTCGTGGTGAATTCGGACTCTTCCAGTGGATTGATTGTCGCTTAGTTTCTGGGTCATAGGTAAAAAACCATGATTCGTCACACGTAATAACTCCTTCCAACAGTTCAGGATCTTCCCTAATGTTTTTTAACATGTCAGAACAGATTCCCATCCGTAACTCCTTTTGTTCCGGCGTGAGGATTCTTGGCACCATTTTGGAACACACTTTTCTCATATTAAAATTTTCATGTAATATTTGCCGAACCGCTTCTTTGTAAATTCCCACAATCTCGGCAACTGCACGGATACTCAATCGGCGATCTTGACGGATTACTTTGCCTGTTTTCTCGATGTTTTCATCCATCTTCGAGGTTGAAGGACGTCCTGGGCGCGGATCATCTTCAATCTCTTTTCTCCCTTCTTCGAAACGCTTACACCATTCAAAACGCGTGTACGTGACATACATTCTTCCCTATACACTTGTTGTAAGAGAGAATAAATCTCTGGTGCGGATTTACCCAGCTTCACTAAAAATTTCACGTTGACACGTTGCTCAATTAAGACGCCTACCATTTTTCCGACGAGCGGCAATACACACGGTCCAACATGAACGAAGGCTGAGACTCGACTGAGCAAGCTAGGCTCGTCCAACTGGCCGGAATGTCGAGGGGGGATGTCAGGCGACTCGGCAATATGGCGTTTGACCTTGAGGCTCACACGGTTTATCTCACAGAAAACCAGTCCCGTTTTTTTAGCCGCACCTCGTATGTAAGTGTACTTACGTCTGTTAACTAAGTCAACTTATGTTACTTACTACCCGCCATGGTGGCTCAGTGCTCAGAGGCACCGGGTACTCTGGTGGGACACGTGACCAGGCCCTCGCATGCGATTGGCTGAAAGCTACGCTGAGCTACGTGAGGGGGAGGCGGGGGGGAGGGGGTTGACAAGCCAAGCCACGTAGCTTTTCATTCATTTTATTTGTCACAGCTAAAATAAAGTACAGAACACACCCGTCATTTAATTACCTCCGTATGTAATTTACGATAGTCTGACAAGAGAAAATATTACAAAATATCTTCTGGAATCAGTAGGGAAAAAGGTTACGTGCCACGCGGGGGGGGGGGGGAGGGGAGGGGGGGAAGTACAGACAAAAGGCACGTAGGCCTGCGTGGGTTGAAGGGAAGTTAACAGGAGGCCAAAATGGAGCTACGTGATTTATGGACGCTCTTCTAGGAACTCGGAAAAAGAATCGATACTTTTTGGTATGGAGTAATTTTATTTTGATACCGATACTTTTGTACTCGATATTTTTCATACGATACGTTTGCTCATATCATTACTTTATCTGATATACTACTTTATGGTAGGTATCAATACCGACATTACGCTGGAAAAAGTCTCGTACTCTCGACTCGAAAACTCAGTGATTAGGTTACATTATCATTGTTTATTAACGTTGTCGCTTGTTTAGTTTGTATGGAGTGTGCTTTAAGAACGTGTGAGGCTGTTGCTGCTGATGCATCGCACTATTTTCTCTACTCCCTTCCTTTCGAAGTATTGTACGTGACAGTATGTCCGTACGCAGCCTAAAGTACCTTTTTTACTTTACTTCCTTTCACCGAACGTGGTGGGTGAACAGTTAACGTTCTGGTCTCGCATTCGGGATGACGTGGATTCGAATCTCCGTCCGGGCATCCAGATTTAGGTTTTCCATGGTTTCCCCAACTCACTCCAGGCAAATGCGGGGATGCTTCCTTCAAAAAGGCAATGGCCGAATTCCTTCCCATTCCTTATACCAGTCCCATCCCTTAGCCATCGACGAGGCATAAAGCAATAAGTAAAAACAAAAAAAATGTACTTTTTCCTTCTACACACTTACCAGACATTTACGTTAGTCGAATTGCTTCTTGCTGACTTTAAATATCTGGTTCAATCCGACATCTTAACATCTGAAATAATCTTTACTTTAATGTTATTGAAGTTTTCATTCATTTATTTACTTTCTGAAATAATTCGTTCAGTTTCCTTATATTTCTGTAATTCATATTAACAATATAATATACAATTAATACTTATCTTCGGTTATTTTCATGATACATTCCTCGTATTATTACACAATGTCTCACAAACCATACATTAACTTTCATTTCTGTATACATTACATTTAACATTTACAAACTTTGTCAAAATTACAACTTCATTGAGGTGTTTCTTATTCGAAACTTTCTCTTTCATTTAATTCATCGTCCGGATTATGTACCTTACAAACGGATTCGAGCAGGTTGAAGAGAATCTTTTGATCACAATGCCCTGCTTGCTAGATCCTACAGTCACTTCCATGATGACACTGCTTGAGCCAAGGCAATATTTACTATAAGGTATATGGTAGCAGTAAACACTAACGTAACCTCTTCCGTTGATCCATCGAACATCAGGCAGCCCTTTATTTTGGCTAAGGAAAAGGATGAAATGATTCTTTATTTTGCAACACCAGTGTCACCATTGTCTACTAACTCTTTTGAGCAGTGGGAAGATATGAAAGTAGTGTTCCCTTACGTGTATATGTTAACCCATGAATACCTGACAGTTCCAGCAACGTCAGTACGCGCCGAAACAAATTATCATCTAAACGATTGTATAAATTCTTGTATTTAAGTGATTGAACGGAAGAAGAGTGGAAAGTATAAGATTAGTATATCCTTTAGCTACTTAATTCCACGATGTAATTAATAACGGAATTTGCTGCTGATTTGATTTATAACTAAAATAAAAATTGAGTCTAAGTTTAACATTGTTTTAATTTATTTAATTTGTAATTCATTTTTCCCATATTAGGACAACAAAAAGGAACATGATTTATTTGTGCAAATTTCATCATCATAAAAGTACTGGCGAATTCAGTACAAAAATTAAAAAACGGTTAAAATTTGAAATCAAGGGGCAGATGGAGGCCTTAAAATAAAAAAATAAAATATCAATCCCAGTGAATGATGTGAAAAATATTATTTTATCGATACTTTTCTTCCGATTCCTCGAGGTATCGATACTTTCTTTCAGTGCTTTTGTGAGTACGATACTCTTTCTTTCCGATACTACTAATGAGTACAGTATCGATGTTTTTTTTCGATATCGTGTCCCTAGTTCTGACTACGATTTTTAGGTGGTTTTCTGCAGCCATCAAAACGAATTCCGAGACATTCCTCAATCTCCGCTTCATAAATCACACACTCCACAAACAAAAAACACACTCGTACTTATCAGACACAGAACATATTACATATTTCGCAGAAAGATGGCAACACTTCATTTCTTCCATTAGCACGACCTGGCAGGAGGAATGAAATGCTTGGTATCAGCAAGGGCATGCGGCAGCGGAATCAAAACTCCAAATTTGACCAGGCCAGTGGTGAGTAAACACATCAAAGATGGCCGGCCATTCATGTTAGTGATAGGTGGTAAAGAAGAAGAGCTTATGTTATTTACTCAAGCTGTAACAAGTGTGATAATTTTTATTAATGTGAGATAAAAACCACTTAACGGAATTCTTGAACAAAATTTGGTATTTGCAGATGTTCTAACGAATTCTCAATGATTTCTTAGATGCCAAAAAATAAAATGTATTTTATGATATAATTCCTTTCAAATTTATGACTAAACCTATTTTGGTTAAAAATTTCAATTTATTAACTAATACTTACACTTTTTGTGTTAAAAATGAAACTTTCTTATTAAAAATGTATAACCTCGGAACTATTTACTGGGTCTTCGGGTAATCTCTCAATAATAATTATTGGATTATTTTCCTACAAAGTTATTAATCACAGTAATATTTATAACTAGCTGGTGCCCACGACTTCGTTCGTGTTTGTAAAGATTTTCGATTGACAACTATGGACATCTAACCACCATAGTCCACGATGGGAGACTCGATGCTATTACCACACACAAACGCCAGTTATCTGCGCTATGTAGTTCAGGCAGCAAAGTAAAATTTACACACACACATGTCTTTGATCGAACTACGAAAATATCCTTGATCGGCCACTTTCAACCACCATATCTCCCAAACTCCCACAGTTACTGAAATTCGGCCAACGTTGTGATCGAAAGGTGACTCTGTGTTACTACCACACACAAACGCCAGTGATCTGCGATAGATAGTTTTGGCTGAAAAGTGATACACCATGACACATACGTTTTTGTATAAATATGAAAGGGCCGCAGGTCGACCACTTTCAACCACCATATCTCCCACACCCCATAGCTACCGACATCTAACCACCATAGTGCACATAGGACACACAATGCTATGCTATGTAGTTGTGGCAGCAGAGTGACACATACGGAGACACATGTCTTTGGTCGAAATACGAAAATGCCCTGCCTCGACCATTGTTAACAATCATATCTCCCACATTCCCACAGCTATCGAAATTCGGGCAACGTTGTACATGACAGGAAACTCCATGCTACTTCCGCACACAAAGACCAGTGATCTGTGCTAGGTAGTGGTGGCTGAAAAGTGAAATATAGGAAAACATACGTCTATGTTTATATATATGTGTGTGTGCATATATATAAGATTTTCTTGTAAAGTTTTTAATCACAGTAATATTTATAATTTAAGCACCATTGGGTTATTACCAAAGTTGACAAAGTATAAATAAATATTTGTTTTGTTTTTTTACTACAACTAACAAATACTATTATTTAAAATTGTTAATGTTATTTGCCCTTCATTTTGCTGGGTATTTTTTAAGGAGTTTATTGTGTGTCTACTAATGGAATATCTCCGAGCATTTAAAGTACACGGATACTGTGAGTTCTTCGTTGTGTAGGACGTACCTGAGTTATGACCATACGCAAGCATCTCTGTTCACTGAGTGGTCGGCGTCGCCTCGTTGCGGACCGCCGGATAATTTGTTATCGTCAAGTTGGCACCACACCATACGTGCACTGGTCGCTCCCCTCGACAGCTGCCTGACAAATATATCAGTCATCAATATGGTGGACCTGATATCAGGGAAACACTAATGGCCACCACGTGTCGAAAAGGACGAGTCGACCTAACCAAATATTTTCCCAGAATCTTTTACCGATAATTCTGCTACTTTGTTTTTAATCCATAAAACAGAAAAACTGACTGAGATTACGGCAGGTATATTGTAAAGGCTGTTTTGTTTCGGACCTCCTGTTGAATAATTTTGATGATTTGTAATAAATACATCTTGATAGCTGCAATCACAAAAGTTAGTTTGAAAATAATTATTAATTAAGCGCAAATGGTAATGCCATTTTTATTCTAAGCTATCTTGAATTTTTCTTATTTTTATCATTATTAGATTTTGACGTTTATAAATCTATTTTATGTCCAACATGATTTCTGGCTACAACGCGCCCCTGACTTAAGTTAGGATGGAATTTAACTGCAGATCTATACGAGTACTTACGGGATTGTAATAAAATGTTCTCATTCCAAACCACAGGTGGCTATGCCGGTTATTCTAATGTTTTAGTGATAAAAGTAATAACAGATAGACCTACATGTAGAAAAGTTACTTCTGTGTCTAGAAAGTCATGATCTTCAAAATTTCTTTAAAAAATAAAAAAATAAAAAAAAAAATAAAAAAAAAACTTCTATAGTGAGCTTTGATTTACATTAATTTTTTTACTTTAATTATTCTGTAACGAGTAGTTTCTAGGAAGAATATGTGGACTTATTCTTCTCCTTTGCGATCCTTCCGTTTAAATTATTATTGTTGTTTATAATTCTAGGCGAGTCAAGATCGTCGACCATAGTTCGTGGCGCTCAGGAACAAAAATCGGGCAGAAGTTCCCACGCCCGTAATAATGACGCAATCAGCTTAATTACGCTATTAATAATTAATCATACACGTACAATGTACTGTAATTCTTATGAATGACTTAATGAAGTTTGATATGTATTCCACATTGCATCTGTTGCCGGGTTAACGTAATAAGCAATCATATCGGGGAAGTGAGCAGCCTCCAAGGTATACTTGGTACTGAGGATCGAGAAAGAGAATACAGGCAAATCTAATGGAGCAATTCGTTTCTGCAAAAGACTTCACTTCGGTCGCGATAAAACAAGCCGTCCCCTCAACGTCGCAGTTGTAATGTTAACAGACATATCATTACGTTTATCTCTAGAAGCCAATTCTGCCATGGTAATTTTCACATTCTTTTATTCCCAATGTAGCTAGAGAAAGTCCTAAGTATGACTGTTTACACCAAGAACCAATAAAATTAAACTTATTTTTGTTTTCTTGAAAATAATATATATAAACACTACTAGGTAAAAATTAAGAGACAATTAATAAGACTCATCGTCGCCTTTTCTACCGACACTACATCGTTTTATCACTCAACGGAAAAATTATTTATACAGACTAGCTTCTTAGTCCGTCAAAAATAACCGACTGAATGCAATGTTTTGGCAGTTTATTTCCTAGCAGTTGCCCGACTACATACAACTGTCATTAAATAACGCCCATAACCTTAAAAATGATGTAGCATGGTGCAAATTTCTTAGTTTACTTTAACGACGATATCTCTGGACACAGAGTATAAGAAAAAATCAGCATCGACTAAATATAAATAAACAAAATGCAATTAATAATTAAATTTAAACGTAATGCATATTTTCTTCAGTGTTTTGGCAATTCATAGAAAGTTTACTCATAACCTTAATTCTACAGTAACCTCTCTGCCGCAATTAGTCCGTTAACGAAGACCGGGCGCGTTACGTCAGTAATACGGGAACAATGACGCAGTGACCAAAGTAACCTTTTATGAAGACAGCTCATTAACGATTTGTTTATTTTTTTTAAAAAAAAGGAACTATTTACCTTTGAATTTTACGTGTGTAGAAGTTAATGGCAAGTGCAGAAGGTGATGTATGGCCAAGGTAAAAATAGTGTAGAAACGGAAAGAACTGGATAATCTCCGATTCTAGACAACTTATAGATAAAACAATGCTGATGGTGGTACAGATATCAGGCGAAGGAATATGAAAGCAATGCTCTTTGATGGTAAAATCTTCTGACTTTGGGAGAAAGTTTGAAAGAAATCAGGGTATGAAGTGTACTGTATTCATCGTGACTATAGGTATATAACTCTATTTTTTTATAATTTTTGAAGATATATTCGGAACATCCCGTCGTGTTTAGTATATTTAGTCTTTGGTACACTAGATGTTACGTTGGTAGTTACATAAGATTTCTATGTTGCTTGGTCAGATTGTCACTGCGTAAACACGGCAAAAGTGTTTGCATCTAGCAGTTAATACTTGTAGACGGATTTATTGCTGCAAATGAGAAAAATAATGTTCAGTGGTACGAGCTGAGGTAATATAAAAGCAGAAATTATTAGAGAACGATGTGTTTGACTTGATGACTAATTGATATGACTGGGTCACTAAAGCAGTGGAACAAAAACTGGTTATTAAAAATCAGCACGAAAACATTTATGCAGACTTGACATCTTCTCCAAACGGTTTCACTGTTGAATTAAATAAATCAAAATAAGGAAACTTGTTTTTTGTGCGTGGATAGAGAAAAATTTATTTCAGACTAACCACTGGAGATTACTGTGTAGCCTGCAGAAGATTGTTTGAGCACACGGTAGACGGTAGACCATATTAATCACTAAGGTTCGGATCTTTATGATAAGTCATATTTTTTTCCTGCCTTCTTTTTGAACTGTAATGTTGAATTAAACACTGATTAAAGGTTTCTGATTGTATTTTATACAGCATATAAATGCATATTCAGGCCATCTTCCTAGTTTTGGTCATATGGTCATATTTTGAAGAAAAGTCTGCTAATTATTTATTAATACCGGGAATTCGCTAGAAGTTATAAATGAGAAGAAATTAAAATAATTATTCACAGAACCATACTCCTATTATTCGTTGGAGGAAAAGCACAAAACTAATTGTTACTGAATTGTTCAGAATTCACCAATAAAGAATTAAAGTTCTGTATTATCGCCACTCTCTAAACGTTAATGTTCTGCCCGCCTTTTAATTTCGACAATGCAGCAGTAGCATACCTGTGTCGATCCGCGTCAATCAATGTCTCAGTGAAATACTTTTGAAAATAATCCTCAGTAAGTGTTAAATCTGCATTGGATCAGTGAGTACCGACATGCCTAAAACAAAATTTTCTGAAAGTGTGAAGTTACAGATTTACGTAAGGGAATATGGAGAGGCGTATAATAGTAGGCTACAGATGAATTTTTTTGTTAAATATGTGAAATTAAAGTGACTTCAACAAAATGGTTTAAAATTTATTGTCGCAAAGGTGCCGTGAATGTACGGATACCAATTATGCTTTCTACGTGAATGCGTCACTACTGGATAAAATGAATAATTTGTAATAGAGCATGTTTTGAGGTATAGTAAATTTAAATGTTTGGTCATATTTTATAATTTTTAGGACACATTTACCCGTTTTAAGGCCATATTTTCAGCATATTTCTCTATTTTTTTGGTCATAAAGGTCCAAACCCTACTAATCGCTTTTATAAATGTGTGCAGTCGACGGAAAGAGTCATTAATCTCCTCAAACAGGAGGGACAAGTGTCATTATATAATATTAAAACTTTTGCAGGAAAGGATCGTGCTGTCGGTCGACTTGCTGCTAGATGATTCGAAACTGAGGGAGGAAGCAATTTCAGTGCTTCAAACTTGGGCAGCGGGGAACGAGAGATGGTGATGCACGATTGCTAATCACCAGATTGTGCACCAAAGACCAAGGTTAAAATCAGGAACCTCTCCATAGAACGTACAGAATGAGAGCGTATGATACTGGTGATTCGTCGTCGGAGGGAGTACTGAACTCGGCGTCCCACAGGTACTGTTTCGGAGGAGTGGATATGAATAGGTTGGCACCGGGTTTCATCCTGTCCCTTCTTTCATCTCGTTTTAACAGCACATTTCACTGAACACATAGTCAATCACGCATACATTAAGTTACAAAGATTATCACAAAGGGGAAGTAAACGGGAAACTACCTCAGTTATAGTTTATGTAGAGAGACAACACGCTCCATAGTTATCGCATCAACTCGGGTACCAGGAACGATACACGTTTATTGAAGATAAAATTGAGGAAGAAGGAACGAGCGTGGTGGATTAGCGGTAACGCTCTGGGCTCGCATTCTGGAGGACGCGGCCATCCAGATTTGGAAATTCCATGGTTTTTCCAAATCGCTCCAAGCGAATGATGAAATGTTTCTTTCAAAAATCCATGGCCGAATTCCTACTCCTTTCTTGCCTTCAGTCCCTTCCCACCTGTAATATAGGTGAAATGGGGGAGTCGGCGAAATCTCACCAAGGGGGGGGGGGGAGGAGGGATCGACAGAAATCTCAAGTCATCTTTTAATTTCTTGAAGAACAGTAAAGCCCAAAAAATAGTCTGCAAAGGACGCCAATCCCAACTTCAGGAGGGTCTAATGGCCCTTGAAAACACATTTTTTTTTACTTATGGCTTTACGCCTCGTCGACATCGAGGTCATTAGACGCGAGATGGGACTGGGGACAATGAACGGGAAGGAATTCGGCCATGGTATTTTGATGGAAGCATCCCGGCATTCGCATGTAATGATTTGGGGAAACTATGGAAAACCCAAATCTGGATGCCCGAGCGGGGATTCGAACCGGTGTCCTCCCGAATGCGAGGCCAGATCATTAACCGACAACCCACCACGCTCGGTCCATGAAAATAGGAAAGCTAAATATAAGCTCTTCAAACCCTACGAGGTCGTCAACAAGGGTGTGAGGGGAGGGGAGGAGAGAAGTCCAACCAGGGGAAAGTGTGTTCGGATTTCCGAAAAAACACTTCACGTAATTAATGGAAGCCCCAAATGACGTCAACAAGGTGTACATCGAGAAGCAAAAAAAAAAAAAAAAAAAAGGAAGGATGAAAGAAGGGATATCGTAGTAATATCAGGATCGATACTAACCTAACTGCCCGTTAACGTTTCGATAGTTCTTTAAATGAAACCTTCTAGCTTGATAATAACGGACAATTATTTTGGTATATAAATGACGCTGGGATTTGTTTGCTTGAGAATATCTAAAAAATTAGAGTGCATTTGACGTTAACACAGACATATGGGGTATATACCCTCCAACAATATGCGGGAGATTGATATCTGTTTTTAACATCTCTGACGATCTCCTTGTTTGTAGTTTAACTACTAACTCCTCAAGAAGTGTTCTTCGTATGTAAGTAATACATACAGAAGAATTACTTTTATTGTTAATCTTGGTTTTAATTTAAACAATTGAAGACTGTTTACAATATCCATTTTCTTTTAATAAACTTTTTCTATGAAACCCTTAAATGCCACGTCTGAATGTTGTACTTTGAATTATTCACCGTGAACAATCTATTTGCATACCACGCACGTCAATAGTCGTTACTGAGTCTGGCAGGTGAGCGGTTAATATTCTGTCCTGGTATTTAAGAGGACGCACTTTGAATTCCCGGTCTGACCATCAGGATTTCGGTTTTCCATAGTTTCCCGGAATCACTCTAGGATATTGCAGGGAAAGATTCATCAGATGTTCATGACCAAATTTCTTTATGTTCTAGCTTTCTTCCGAATCTAATAACTCAATGTCCCAGAATCGTCAAGCCCCCCCCCTTTTTTAAATAAATAGTTGTACGTGTTGTCACACAGAATCGCAGGTTGTGTTTGGGCGACGTGAGGCCCAGGTTAGGCGCAGACAATCAATCAAGAGACGCGCTCTATATTCTGCTCCGACCACGCCCGACGCGTCTCCTTATAGGCCAGACGCCGTCTGCGCTGTGAATTTATGGTACATCGCCCCCATCTCGTCGACAGAGCCTGCCTGCTCCTATTAGGGCGACGACTTCCCCTTCGGGACATGCTAATCGCACGCTCCATGTTAGGTCCCCGCCAAAGTAATTGGGTGCCGTGTAACACAAGACAGACCATCATTCGTACTACCGATGCGTTTTTGCGATAGTGTCACCGTTGTACGAAATTGACGACCTATCCGATATCTCTTCTGCAGGTGAAACGCTTCCATTAATGCTGAAACCAATCTTTATTTAGAACAATTCAGGGATTCTGCGATAACCGTGACGTCGCAATTTGGTGGTGGGCTATGCTTGAATATAGTGGTGTAGTATGGCACCAACAGTTTTGGTATCTAATATAGAGTTGGAGGTGGCGCAGAGCAGGACTGCTAGATTTGTTTGTGGAAATAACTGCAGAACACAATCAATCAGTAACTAATATGATAAAAGTACTAGAATGGGATTCGTTGGATAACAGAAGGAGGGTGAATAGAGTCATGGGAGTGTACAAGGCGTATGTTGGTAATGTGGCATGGAAAGGTATTGGTTGGAGAATTAAGAGAGATTCGTGGAAGGGTAAAGATGACCAAAATTGGCACTTGATTTCAGGCATAAGGGTGTGGATAAATTTTCTTTTGTAGGGAAGGGTGTCAGGGATTGGAATGAATTTCCAAGATAAATGAATATTTTACCAAAAACACTGAAAGAATTTAAAGTTCAAATTAGTGGAGAGCAAACGTAGGTGGGAAGACGAAAGGATAAAAATGGATGTGAAGGGAAATTGCGACCGGAGCGTGCTATGCATCGCAATTATGTTATTATTATGTAATCGACGAAACAAATTTTTTCGATATCTCGCTTAGTTATCGATATTACTATCTCAAAATTGAGGCAGTTCGGTTGAAATGAGTCCTGTACCAAAATAATTAGCCCCCCAAATCCTCATGCAAATACGTGCTGGACATGCACATTGGAAGTTTTGTTTTCTTCCCATCGATTGTGGTTAGGCTGAAATATGGCCTGGACCAGAAAAAACGCTACAAAAGGCACAAGAAATAATACCTATAAATAATTTTTGACAGTCGATATCTCGAGAACTAAGCGAGATATTTATTCTTCACTTCCGATTGATTGAATTACATAAGAATCAATCATCAAATGGTTATTATGATAAAGCTGCCAAAAATCCCACCGCAAATCATTCGTGCTTCATTATTTACACTTTTCTATCCTTCTCTAGATTTGTACAATTCATCTCATACTATACAGACGTGGGCAAAATCTGTAGGCAAATAAGATGTTGCTTCAAGATTACTCCAACATAAAGACTATGACACCTTGCATGGATAGCACGAATGTTTTTTCAACAATAAGCGACAGTAAGCAGAGTCTAAACCTAAATTTGATAGGGATTATCTTTTGCATGGACATAAATCTACTTTGCACAGAGTTACGTCGAGTGAGACGTTTATACGCACATCTCAGAAACTATCAATTGAAGTTGAAAAAGGCAATATTACAGATGCGGAAGACAGTGGTCTTCAACGTTCTTGGTAACGCTACATCAGCCAACAGTCACCTGATGGAAGCAAAGAGAAATTGACGACATTGATGTCTCTAAATAAGATGAGATCTTATATACGGTCAAACGGATGATATGACCGCGTGTGAGTGCGGAAATGATCAAAGCATAAAGCACACCCATTCTGGCTTTGCACCTGGGCGACGTCGGGGTGATTAGAAGGGGAATGTGGGTTGGGAACATGGAACCGGAAGAAATTCGGACATCCACCTTCCGCGTACATTGATTTCGGAAAACGATAGAAAACCGAACCCGTATGGGTTGTGTTGCAGATTGTATAATGCTATATAACGGGATACAAATGGCGGAAGACTGTGAACAGCTGCAGGGTGATCTGGACAGAATATTTGATTGGGTTGGTAAACATGGGATCAAGATAAATGCAAATAACAGCCAGCTTATTAGGTGCACAAATAAAAAACGAAAGACAGATTATGGTCATAGAGTGGAGAAAAAACTGTTTGTTGAAGACTCGAAATAGCACAGCATTTGATTAAAAAAAAAAAACCTCAACTGGGCAGGACACTTTGGTCATGTAGTAGGAAAAAGTTAAAAAATCCTTCACTTGTTGGAGAGAGTGATAAGGAGATGTCCGAGTGAAGTAAGGGAATTGGGTTCCATAATGTCGGTCAGACCATTGCTTGAATATGGTGGTGTACCCACATTTTGAGTATCAAATACAGCAGTTGGAGAGGGTACAAAGAAGGTCTGCTAGATTTGTCTCTGGAAAAAAAATGAATAAGCGATGAAGCTGTAATGGGACCCATTCGAAAACTGGAGGGGGGTAAAAAGAATCATGGGAGTGTATAAGGTGTGTATTGGTGATGAGGCGTGGAAACATATTGGTGGAAGAATTAGGAGGACATAGAAAGGGAAATATGACCACGACCACAAATTGGCACTCGATTTCATGCATAGCCTAGGGGTGTGAGAAGATTTTTTTTCGAAGGGAAGGTAGTCAGAGATTGGAGCAAATTACCAAGAGAATGGATGAATAATTTACCAAAAACGCTAAAAGAATTTAACGTTGAAATTAGCAGAGGGAAAAAGTAGGTCGGGAAAGGAAAGGGGGAAAATGAGTGTTAAGGGAAATTGGCACCGGAGCAAGGGCTCCATCGTAATTAAACTAAATTAAAATCTGAATGCCAGGCACGAGCGCTACCGCTCATCCATCTGGCTCGGTAAAAGACGTTTGTCCGAAATTCATAATGCTTAAAAAAAAATAAAAAGGAGGGTTTGGGCAGCGTCTACGCAACGGTGTTCGTGAACAATATATGGTAGTGTAATTAAACAGTTAAAGTCTCTGAAATAATGTGACCAGCAGACGATATATATAAAAAAATCAGCAGTTTTACACATAATCCTTATTGTATACGATATTGATAATTTCTTTCCCGTTGTTGTCTCAGATAACGCTATCATTGCCCACTCTAATAATTTTGGCTGTTTATACGTCGAAAATTGGTTTTTACTGCACTCATTGTCATTTTACTGGGTTCAATTAAATGAATATTTCTACTGTTGTAAGCAATTTGCTTTGTGTTTTGCATTCAGGGGGAGGCGGGTTCGAATCCCTATCCAGGTGAACGCGGTTCGAAACCCCGTCCGGCCATCCAGATTTGGGTTTTCCATGATTTTCCCAAATCACTCCAGGCGAATGTTGGGATGGTTCCTTCAAAAAGACAAGGCCAAATTCCTTCCAGTTACTTGCTCCCAGTTCTTTCCCGTCTCTAATGACCTCGCCGTCGAAGAGGCGTAAAGCAAAAAGCCATAAAAAAAGTTTTGTATTTATTGTGTGATCAGCGTTCGTGTTAGTGGTCAGGTCTTTTTATTCCCGCGAATGGGATGAGGACAAACTAATACTTTCAATTGATCCCCACAAATCAATACCTATCGGGTTTAATTTGGGAAGCGCGCAAGCCAGACAATATGCCTCCCCGCCTTTCAGACTACACTTTTGTTATTAAATCGTCCTTCCAATCAATTTCTGCCTGATCAACTAAAATATGGTGATTCGCTAACAACAATCGAATACGTGGATTAATATCGAAATACTACAAGGGTATTTGCAATTATTATTTCTAACAGGAAATTCTAATATATATAATTATTCATTAAATTGGTTTTCTTTTATTGTTTCATATGAGAGCAATACTTTCTACGCGATACTGTTAAATAAAACATAGGCGTCAACAGTTTTTTGATATTACAGGCTGTAGCTACAGAAAGGGTTACCCGTGAATCACTACAAATATTGTCGTAGCAAATTAATTAGAGGACAAAAAATAATTAAAAACTGTCTGACATGCTCCATTATTGGAAGAATGTTGATTGGTCCCTCATTCATGTCACTGCACCGTAATTTATATATATGTAACCAATCAGTCGAAATATAGTGAAGAACAGTTTGGTGCCATACAAACACAAGCTGAGAAAGTTGTTTAAAGCTTAAAATCATTCCGCCTTCTTCAAGACATCGTAAGTGAAGATGAGCAAGATGACACCTGACCCTTTTTTTAATCTTGCATAGAATTTCATGAGATCGCATTCTCAACGTAATATGATACAATTACTATACTTAACTCAGTCTAAACATCTTATTTTGCGTTCAAACTGGTTTTAGTACTTGAAATGCGAACTGTATCTACAACTTAAACATCCCCAGGAGGGCGCGAAGGGGGGAGGGGGGAAGACAGTTAAATTATCTTTTAATTCTAAAGATCAACAACGTCTCACTTCCAGTTCTAGATTAACCAGATTTTTATTGTAAATCAGATGTGTTGTACGCGTTACCAATGTTACTATAAATCAAAAGTGTGACTGTAATATTGTTTAGTCGTTATTTTCAAAATCATGTTGCACTGCATTATGTTCAGTTATAGAGGACTCCAATTGGATTGCTCTCAAATCATGTAGATCGAGCAGGGTGGGTGAGTGGTAACGCACTGGCCTCGCATTCGGGAGGACGCGGTTTGAATACCGATCCGGGCTTCCAGATTTTGATTTTTCATGGTTTTCCCAAATCACTCCAGGCGAATGCCAGGATGCTTCCTTCAAAATGCCATGGCTTAATTCCTTGCCCCAGTCCTTTTTCGCCTATAATGACCTCGACGTCGAAGAGTCGTAAAGCCTTAAGCAAACAAACAAATCACACCACGTAAATTTTTCTTAGGTCATTGTGTCAAAAAATCTGGATGGCGTACTAGTCTATTTAATTAAAAAAAATAATAATTGCTGCCGGGTTTCTGAAACGGACGAATAATTTCTGTGAATTGTTTATCAACAGGCAAAGGTTGCGGCCAGTACCACGGGCTTACGATTCGTGTATGCAGATTCAGCCTTTCCTTTCTATTTTCAGCACTAGATGGATGTGATGTTCCCAGATCCAATCATCGAACTTTGTTTATCTCTCACCTGAGCTTTCTCCTCCGCACTCATTGGACAGAAGGCTGAATGGACCAAGGAAGCCTCTCCATACGTACAACGTCGGAGAAAACACCGGCATCATTGCGCATCGAATCCCGATCTTTCGAACTGCTCTAACGACCGAGTTATACTATTTTTATATCAAGGCAAAGGCTCATAAACAGTCGGCAGTCGGAAATTAATAACTTTGCTTTGTACAGTGTCCACTTTTCCTGGAATCATTGAATTAAACACAAACGTTGCTGATGTAGAAATTAGTTATTGCACCGTAATAGAGTAAGTGAAGGGTGATTCACTAGTTTGTAGAACGTCACTTGTACCTGCTGGCAGATTTTATTGTATATAATTCCGCAATGGGAAGTTTTCTCTTATTAGTACTTTGTAATTCACGCCAAGAGGAAGCTCCACAACACCTTCATTTTGTAATCATAGCATTCAGCTTTATTCCCGCATTTATATTGCAGAAATCACGATTTATTGATGTTACAGTTTTTATCTTGTAAATCATTTGTCACTGATTTTTCGAGCAAAGACCACAGCTGATTAAAACTCAAAAGTGAATATAATCTGAACAGCCTGCAGATGCGATAAAACCTACAAATACAATAAATAATGAGGCAGAAACTACTTAGTACATTACTGAATGAGAACAAAAGGTTACTGAAGAATTAAACTGAATTGAATTTTTAACTGCAATGAACCGCATGATCCGGTTACAGTTTCCCTAGTCATTTAATTATACCTTTCCTTTTATTATTGAAGTGAAAACTTCTATAGGCGCGTTAGCCGATGTTTGGAAGGGGGTAAATCTATGATTTCGCGACTTCCCGTCACCGACATACTATAACGTGTTACGCGTATGATATGCGCCTTGGACGCTTTTTGGATGGGTAAAATTTTATGAGCTCGCGTCACCAACATGTTGTAATAGCAGAATATCTGTACCTATAAGTATGACGCGTTGCACTTGGACAGCAGTGAAAGTGTAGATTACACTGGGTGTTTAAAAAATGACCGGTATATTTGAAGAATCAATAAAATAATTGTTTAAAAAACATAAAAACCGTCTTAAAAAAAAAGCACTAAAGATTTTAAAATAACTTTATACCTTGCTTAGGAAAAAGTAAATCTAAATTGACAACATTTTACATTACTTTCATTGAAATTTTGACATTAATTAGTAATTTTTTGGTCAGATTCTCCATGAAAAATTACATGTATATGCCAACTTTGATGATAATCGGTCATACGGTGTCGAGTGTAGCTTTTTATGAAGAACATTGACAATAATTAAAGGGGCGGAATGAGGGGGGGGGTTGAACTTTGGAAGACCAAATATTGACAGGATTTTTCTCTTTGTTTTAAAGTATACATGGGCAAAGTTCAGTAAAAATCAGATAAGAAATGTAGGTTTCTATAAAATTAAGGGGTGTAAATAGGAGAGGGGTGGTTTTTTATTTTGATTTTTTTGGTCAGAATCTTTCTCCATGAAAAACTACATGTAATTGCCAACTTTAATGGAGATCAGTTAAATGGTGTCGACTGTAGCTTTGAATAAAGAAAATTGGCAAAAATTAAGGGAGTGGATATGGGGAGAGGGGCTCAGTTTTTTTAAACCAAAAGTTGACAGTATTTTTCTCTTTATTTTTGGCTATATATGTCCAAAGTTTCATCGAGATCGAATAAAAAATGTGGATTTGTATAAAAAATTAGGGGGCGGAGGGGGCTAGAAGGGGTGGTTTCTCAATGAAATTCATATGGGACCACTTTGGAGGTATACCCTATCCACTAAAAGAAATTAATTTAATTCGGTTCAAAATTGGTGAAGATATCGCTGGTCATACATACAAAAAAAACAAAAAAACAAAAATACAGACGAATTGAGAACCTCCTACTTTTTTTGAAGTCGGTTAATAAAAACTAAACGGGCAGCGATAGAAATACACCGTTTGTTGCAATATACTTGGGACAACAGTAAATTTTCAGGCAGACAAACTTTCGAAATTTATTACAATTTTCAACAACAGATGGCGCTGCAGGCGGTTTGAAAGATATAGAAGTAAACGCAGTCTGTGAGTTCGCCATTCTGTAAGTCGTCTTTCTGCTGTAAGCGTGTGCTGTTCACAGATTGCAAGTTTGCTGTGAAAAAATGGTGGAAAATATCGTACTTTAGATTTTTCCAGACTGCAGCGCCATCTGTTGTTGAAAATTGTAACTAATTTCGAAAGTTTGTCTGCCTGAAAATTTACTGTTGTCTCAAGCATATTGCAACAAACGGTGTATTTCTATCGCTGCTCGTTTTGTTTTTATTGATTTTTTCAAATATACCGGTCATTTTTTAAACACCCGGTACTTGTAAACAATTTTTTTTTTTCTTTTTGTCAAAGTTCTTCGCACACACATACACAGCTTTTATCCGATTTTAATGGAACTTTTCATACGTATACTTTTAAACAAACAAAAAAACAAAACAAAAATACTGTTTACGTTTGAGTAACAAAAACCTGAACCCTTTCTCCCCTCACCTTAATTTCTGTCAACATTGTTCATACAAACCCACAGTTTTAACATATTTTGATAGCAATTAGCAAGCGTATACTTCAAGACAAGACGGTCTGGTAGCTCAGCGTTAATGCGCATTCTCCCGAAAGTTTCTCCCTCTAGTCGACGATTTAAATCCCAGGCGGTGCAGGAATTTTTAGGAGTTGTATTTGATAATATGAGCTACGCCAGGACGCTCCGTTGTTCTGATTCCACGTTAAACTGTATATCCCCTGTGTATCTGATAGCAGTACCGGGTTGGATTAAGACGGCTAAGACAGGGGCTGAATGTGCAACCAATAGAACCCCTGTCACCAGGTCATTACGACTACGCGGAACTGTTATTATTTAGTATATCTGCAGCTATTTCTATGACGTGTTGCGCATATGATATTCATAGTTTTAAACTTCACCAATGACTGCCAATTTAATTTTTTATTTTTTTATTTTTTAAATTATTATTATCTTGTATGCTTCAAGTGTTAAATTTCTCCAACCATCCACTTTTGCGATTTACAAATTTTAATTTTAAATTCCTACAATGTTCCTGGAAAATTATTCATCACTTCCCTTACTGAAAAAAGAAAATTTCCCCAAGTCTTGTCTCTTAGAAATAAACTAGTCATGAAACTGGGGCTTTTGGTTGATATCCATCCCGTAGAGTGTACATCGCGACTTGACAAAATTTATGAAGAAATAAAACCGATTAATTCACACTTGATCGAAATTATATTGCACAAAATCCACTTACGAATATTTTTTTCATTAATCTTCTCGGTGTGGTCCCATTGGCAATTCTGAAAAAGAAAATCGGGAGGTAATACAAAATCGATTCCACTACCGTTCAAAGGCTAGGAGGGGAAGGAATAGGAAGGCAGAACCACTGATTCATGTGGGTATGTACCTATAAAAGAAGTCGGAGGATGTAAACCACAGTACCGCTGTCAGATCGTTGGTTTCTAAAACGACAACCCACAGTTCGCTGGGTTAGCATTCAAACATTGACGCATTTCAGAGTGAAAATGTGAAAGTCCATCATCTCTATAAACTGCGCTGTGAAGATTCTTCTCCAGTTGGAGCATAAGCTGTTATTATTCCGGGTGATGCTGGACAGTAATTACACACGCAACGTCCTCCTTCCATAATTATTGTGAATAATTCAGTAAACCACGAGAAAGCTTTCTATACACTTTTGTTTTTCAATTCATTCTCACGCTATTCAGTGTACTGACGCCATCTTTTCGGTGGGTCACTTAATTTACTTAGTATAATTCTTTCCACATTGTGAGAACTTTATATATAGTAGCTTTCTTAGCAGGATTGCGGGGAAGAATTCTCTGCAGGTGCGGAGGTGTGGGATTTATGCGAGCCTATCGTATGG
Organism: Vandiemenella viatica; assembly: GCA_031002005.1. Taxonomy (NCBI): domain Eukaryota; kingdom Metazoa; phylum Arthropoda; class Insecta; order Orthoptera; family Morabidae; genus Vandiemenella; species Vandiemenella viatica. The sequence goes on from CM061914.1 coordinate 124,950,862, forward strand.
TCAACACCCATACACGCTACAGTAAACAGACAATTGTTTAGTACGCATACAGATTCAATGCCAAAGAAGCAGGAAGTTTATTTTGAAGTCGCAGGCAAGGGAAATTTCAGAAGCTAAATAGTTTGGCTGCAAAACTTAACAACAGGTTCTGAAGTGGATACCAGGAAACTATTTAGTTCTTTATAAAAGAAATTAAAGACTCACAGATGGCATATCATTCTCGATGTGCTCTTGTCCCTTTTATGAATAACAGCTTATGTCTCACAATGAATCAGACGTATAAGTCTTTCAGAATTTTTCCTAATTTTTTCAGATTTATTTTTTATATATACTTTATTTTATTTTTATTATTGATATAAACATAATATTACTACTTTTAATGGTGGAACGGAACGTCTCTCAATCAATACGTCATCCTATCAAGCATTTACCAGAAGAATAGAACCACTCAACAAAAGCCAGAATGCAAGGAACCCAATTATTTTCAAAGGTTTTCAGGTTGGCCAGCCTTTTGCGTGTGTTCTGCTGTTAACAATGCCGGCTTAGCTGCAAACTGTGACTAACCACGACAGCTTGCTGAATGTGATAGTGAGAGCAATTTTCCAATAGTATACTTATACAGGTTCTGTTCGTTCATGCATGACGGGGAAACAAGAACAGATTTCCTTTTAATGAGTGCATAAAAACGAGACACCATACAATCTTATACGCTAAGTCCTAAGAATTAAGTGCCTCAAATTTACTCGTCAGCATCTCTTAAACCCAATGGTCTTCCAGTTCCGTTTGCTAACCTCACAAACCGAGCGTGGTGGTGTAACGGATAGCGTTCTGGCCTCGCAATCGGGAGGAGGGCGGTTCGAATCCCCGTCCGGGCATCCAGATTTGGGTTTTTCATGGTTTCCCAAATCACTACAGGCAAATGCCGGGATGCTTCCTTAAAAGTCCATGGCCGAATTCCTTTCCATTCCTTGCCCCCATCCTTTCCCGTCTCTAAAGACTTCGCTGTTGAGAGAAGTAAAGCAGTTAAAAAAAAAAGCTAACCTCACCTACACATAAGAACTTCCAGCTCTCCACGTTAGCGTCTCCCAAACACGACAGCCACTAACCTCACTATCTTTCTGCTTTCAAGTAAACATAGTAAATGTTTATTTATTGCCTAACATTATTCCTCCAGAATTAACATTGCCACTGCTGGCCCAGACAGAATTAAAGGTCAAATTCGGCTCGGAGTTCATGGAAATGTGCAGCATTGGGCCCAGTAATTACCACCAATATTTCCTCCAAGCTTTGTCTTTCCGTGGCCTGGGCGGATAATCGGTTGATCACATACACCTAAAGCCCTAGTGGTTAACAGATCCGAGGCTGGACAGCCAGGCTGTCACCAGCCAGTTGCGCATGTCCAAGTTTCCAACAAAGTAGAATGACCAGAAGGGCTCTCTACAAATACATGAAACATGTTACGGAAGACATATATGCCAAAATCAAAAAGGAATGGCCCACTTTATAACTTAATGTCTGGTTCCTATACGTAGTTCACTGCTGTAAAAGTCGCGCTGAAGTCAGCAGGATCTCCACCAGAGATCTTCGATTTATAAAATTTACAGTCTGTCTCTCAACACCACAGTCACAATGAGGTGAAGACAGGTGCATTTCACACATTTTAAGTCCTAATCTCACATAGGTAAATGATATTGGCTTTGGGAGCGTCCATGAATTACGTGAGATGTTAGGTGTTTTTTCTTTTAACATTTTGACCCCCTCCCCCTTGATGAGATCTCGTGGGATCCCCCCCCCCCACCCCCGCCCTTCCCGCCACCAACGTGAGGTTATGTTTCAAGAGAAGTGGGAACTTTTTCTTTTTCAGCTCTACGGCCATGGGTGGCAGAATATTCTTTGAATGGAGGGAGGCAATCTGAAATAAATAGTTGACGTGAAATTTTTATCACCCCCCAACACTTTTTTTGAGTTCACGTAATTAATGGACGCCCCCTTAATATAGCTTTTCTAATTGCGAGGATGGGGGAGGGACAACAGCTGGCTGAGTTATAATCATGTGGAGTTCTTCTGTAGTTTAAACATCCTTTTGGAGTATTTTTAGAAGAAAACACATATAAACCACCGAGTTTCCAAATCTGATTCAGTTAATTTGTGTCAGGAGGCATAAACGCTAAAGATCCCAGGTGATGCTGCGTCGCTTAAATACTGTAGTTGCTACCTGCTGGCGCATAGAACACAATTACTTTGTTAAACATTTATCAAATACGCATTTATTTATTAACCTAAACTGTTCGCCTTAATTACCTTAAGTTTTGACGTAGACAGACGGCAACAAAAGTAACCCATTTTTTTATGTAAATATCTGTGATTCCGTCTATCACTAGGCAGAAATAACAGTCATACATTGAATTTTCACAACATAATCCGTAGATTCACATCACACAATAGCTTGAATTGTAATAAGTGAGTTAGATTAAGCCAGTCTGAAAAAAAAATGGTGGTGGCTGCCCATCCATTGGTTAGCAGAACAGGCGCGTATTTTTTGTCAGTCAGTTTGGGTGCCTTGGAAGTTTCCGAGAAAAGATCTCATATGATGTTTGACTACCGTATTGATTAAAATGGAGCTGAAGTTTATCATCGAGTTAATCATTTACTTCCTGGAAAACTAAAAGAAATTAAATAAAGTTCTGGTTGAAGGATAAACCAACTTGGCGGTTGTAAAATATTTACATCTTTGTGACTATTAATACTCGTAGTAGTGTAAACCCAAGTATCAGGTTGCGAGTTAGAATATCTCTCATATATTACCATCTCTAAGTCTAGCGCCTTAAAAGCTTCCTTAGCCATTTGGTACTTTCACGTAAACCTGTAAGATTAATGAAAAAGGGAGTAGATGGTGTGATCACCATCATGGTCTGATCACTTCGGCTACCGATGAGGAATCAACTCCCTCCGATTCCTGATCCTCTTTAGATAACACGCTGGTTGAGCACAGTATAGGAAACTCTTTCAGCATCATTCAGTAATTCGTTCATGGCCAAGGCCTTCGAAGTAGTTATAACCCAGAGTTGATTGTAGACAGGGAATTCGACGATGGCCTTTTGCTGGAATCATCTCAGCATTAACCTGGAATGATTTCATAAACGATGGAAATCTGAAATCATGATAGCCGTACAAACTGGGGATCAAACCCACGTCATACTGCTTTACCGGATTTGGGCTTATAATCACTGGCTCTGCCGATGAAGCTAAGAGATCGGATTACTTTTATTTCATTATTATTTAGCGTTTGATGCTACATGTCACATATCTATATATATAAAGATGAATGTATGTATGTTTGTTTGTTTGTTTGTTTGTTTGTTCTTCATACAAATCCACAGTTTTAATCCGATCTCGATGAAACTTTGCACACTTATCGTTTGAAACAAGGAGAAAAATACTGTCTACATTTGGTTGAAAAATTATCTGTATAAATAATAAATGTTGTCTTATAATTTCGAAAAATTACTGAACAGCGATAGACAGACGCGTTGAATATGGAGGTCTCTGTACCGTTTTCTTGTGAAGTGGTCAGCTAGCTCAGTGGGTAAAGCGCTTGATTTCTAATGTTTGGGTCATGGTCCTCCGTTCAAATCTCCGTGGAGGCAAAGATTTTTAAAAATTGTTTTTGATCGTAAGAGTCACGCCTGGACTGTCGGTTATTCGGACTGTATGTTAAACTGTAGATATCACAAAGTTAGGGGTGCAATTCGAGGCAAATCGTAGGTTGTCTTGCAATGCTGTAGGTGTACATTTTTTAAGTTGTATTGAGCCCTCAGGGGTGATTTGCAACAGTCTATGTGTGATCTGCAGTAATAATACTATAAATTCGGAATTAAGTCTCTGTCTTTTTGTTATGTTTTGATAACTAAATACCTATATTGACGGAATTTGACAAGAAAATCTGGAAGGAGGGCACAGAACATTTTTTTTCGATATGATTAACAGCTGTAGTCTCGAAATTTTGAGAACTTGACAGAGAAACGGATGTGTCTGTTAGTCTACAATGTTGCGTCGGTTGCTCAAGCTGTGCTTCTCGCGTATTATGTTAGTGTATAATTTGTTAATAAATTTAGTTTAGAGAAAAATGTATTATTTATTATAGATGTCGATTTTCTCTGTCCTATTACTTTGTGCCTGTTTAAATGTTTCTGGCACCAGTTTATTTTGCCTTCTTTTTTGACATGTGCGGGCGTAAACTGGCCTAAGTTGTAGCTAAAGTTATTAGAACCCAAGAATCGGAAGCTCATGCTGAAGAAAGAAGAAAAGACCAAGCAGAAATAAAGGTGCCCTTAGTCAATACCCTCTCCTCCCCCCCCCCCCCCAACATCCCCTCACCTACTTTTGTTTTTCTGTTTTTAAATATGTCTCTTCAAGAGATAGATTCCACGGTAGAATGATGTAGGGATTGCTTTCCTGTCATATTATGCCGACTCAGTTTTGTTTGGGACCAATCCTTTGTTACCAACAAATTTCTATATTCAATTCTGGCAAAGAAATTCTTAATCGACGCGTACGAAGTCGCGGGTATCAGCTAGTGGACTTATAAAATGGATCTCAGATAACAATTATACTGTAATTATGAAAGCATTTAAAAATATATATACATAGTTGGTCGAACAATGACTGCAGCTGAGGTGAAAAGGACGCTATGTCAGGTTTGCCAGCCATAACTTCTACAACTTGACATCGAGCTGCTCAGTCCAATTTTTTGATACTCCTATGGAAGGTTTGGAATGGGCAATCCTGCAGAATCTGCAACACGCTTTCTGCGCCCTTGCTGAACTCTATTAAACTTCTGTATGATTGCGAGTGTTTCACAGTCTTAAAATGGCGGTCCAAGGCGCCAGTCGGTTGAAAAATGCGTCATGCGCCATCTGTCAACATTAACATTGCGCACTCCTTCGTTGTTATGGTTGGAAAACCATCTGCATTAAGGTGGGGTCATGCTTTCATTTAGTATTCCCAAAAATAATGGATATGAGTACTGTTTGTGGTGTGTGAGACGCAGAATGAAGATGTTAACCAGGTCAGTTGGAGAGTCACAGAACCACCCACGCGTCAAGAATCCGGCAGCGGGTCCGACTGAGTCAGGACCTGACCTCGTCCCAGGACGCTGCCTGCCTAATACGGCAAGGTCGCCACAGTGGAAAGAGAAAGTCAAGGGACAGTTATCGCTGCCAACTCGGGGAAGGACGCAGCGGCCTCTCATTGAACCTGACCCAAGAGCCCACCATCTGGGAATCTACATCCCGGGACCCTCCTCTTCCCATTAAATTCCTCCCGGATTAATCCGAGCAAATTCCCAGGCACTACAACATTAGTTCTCTACAATTCCTCCCTCTCAAGTTTGCAAGAACTGTGTCCAAGTAATACTCGATCCTTCACCAGGAATAATGAGCGGTCTGGTGGCACAGTAGCTAAGGCGTCTGACTGGTGATCGAAACGTCCCCAGTTTCAATCCTTGCCTCAGCGAGGATTTTCATAGCACTTAACCCGACCTCCACCTCTGGAACAGCTTGCTGTGTAATGTGACATACGCCAGGATGGAACCGTGGTTCGGATTCCACGTTAAACTGTAGGTCGCCTGTGCCCGATAGGATTGCCGGGTTAGGTTATGACCACTACTACAGGGGCGGAATGCGCAGCCAATAGAAATCTTGTCACGAGGTCATTACTACCACACGGAATTATTATTATTATAAGTACACAAACGTTTATAGATAACGAACCTATTACAAAAGCATTGTTTATATTTGATCATTTCTTATGCCACAAGATCAGAATTTGGAGAAGTGAATTGATGACTTGTGTTTGTTAATAACTAAAATGTTTTCTGATGCTTATTCTGTAATAAAAGTGTAACTATTTATTTGGAGGATACTTTTTATTGTGTGTTTTATTATTAAATTTTACGTCAAGAAATTCACACACGGCAGCAAACGTTCAACATTAGATAACAGATCTTCACTGTTCAAACGTCACTGACGCCACCTCGGACTGTGGGGCGCTGTACCACATTTCGCTGAGCGTTCCCGGAGATGGATTTTGCGTGTGATCACCGCTAGGGCTACCTGCGGGCGTCCCATAGACACTGCAGAACACCGACTCTGAGACTTCAGTCGTCAATGCGGAAAGCGACACCGCAGCACTCCAGTCGAAGTCGCTGTAGCTCAAAGGATTCCTCAGCCGGCAACTTGCTGAAACCCACCAATGTAAAATAGAAGCAGAACTCTCAGATCACATTTGTTTCAAAAAATCTAGACATACAAAAAATACGCTTATCATACAGAACACAAGTTAAACGATTCACGGGTAGATGGCAACACATCCGCTGCACCATTAGAATGAATGAGGTGGTATACTTCGAGATAAAACTTCGTCCAAGTTAGCCCTACTATCGGATCTCCAGGCAATCAAAGCCATACACTCTAAGAAAAAGAAAAACCTTTGTTCAAATTTTGTTTTTGTCCTCCTTCCTAATTGATGAAACGCATGAAGAGAGAATAATTACTATAAATTACCACTTTCAGGCATAAGCGAGTAGGAAAATTATCTTTTGTAGACAAAGCAGTCGGGAACTGAAATAAATTATCCAGGAAACTTCTGATCAGTAAAGCAATGCGGAGTGTAAGGGTTTGGGAGAGACTATACTAGCCTTTTCCAACCAAATGTCAATTTCTCCGTCACGTGGTGCACCCTGTTTGCACGGACGAGGCTCTGGCGACTGAAAGATTCCCGGTATAAGGAGTCACCCACTGCTTGCCAACGGCCTCCGAAAGGAGGGCGGAAGAGCGGGGAGAGGTCCAGGGCACCGTCTTGCCCTTGGGTCTGAAAACGGCCCCTAAAGGCCGATGAATCAGAAATGATCAACGGCATGGGGATGCATAAGGCAACGGAAAAACACTGCATTAAAGACCCAAAGGGTATCCCGAGGACATGTAACCCTCTCAAGTTACAGTAAAAATATGCATAAGTCATAATCAGATACATTGAGAATTACCACCGGGGAATAATCTCTCTCACAGTTAGTAATAATGACAAATTCATACGAGTAAATTACTCAGCAAAAAAAATCTATTTTTGCGTACAGAAATAAAATTGTCTGTTATACATTTGTTCAATTACCTGATTCGAAAAACTTAATACAAAGGTCAGTCTAGTTTTAATGATTGCTTTCTTCATAATTCGTTTTATCCTTGAAAGAACATTTCTCTTACAAGTTAGAGAATGAAAAATAAAGAACGTTTGCAACATATAAGTAAAAGGAAAGTAAACGCATAATCACTGACATGGTATTAGGTTGCTGGAAGTCATTAATGTAACTTAACAACAGAAAGTAACACTAAGATGTACACAACCTGAATGTGTTCGTCTTTAAACACTTATTGACTTGTGTTCGATCGCTTTTAAGATTACCGATTTTAAAATCAGCATCAAGTTGTGTTCCACTTACTTGCTATCCCCTTAATATCAAAGCAAATGTTTAGTAACCCACACGCTCTTATTTTCCGATTACTACGAATCTTCTAGCTGTAATACAGCTATGGCCATCAACCCGTAAGCTAGACTTACTGGAAGAATGTGACCTTTTTACAGACTGTGTAAATATTGCATTTGTGTAGATGACTGCAGAAGGCGTAGTGCGTTTTGTAGATGCCGTCAGAATCAGGCCTACTCTTCCGAAAGACACTTAATACTGCCAAATTTTAACGTCCAATCTACTCCCGGTAAAAGAACCAGCTAACCTTTTGACTGGCCTCAATAGAACTGAACCAATAGCCCGAGCTCTGAAGTTCATCCGTATCTAAAAAACAAATACAAAATCCGATAAAAGTAACTTGCTAAAGCAAAATTAATAAAAACTGTGGCAGAGAATCAGTCCAACCTTGGAATAATCTTGGTATGATAGCAATATATTTCATGATAATTATACCATCATTAGCACCGTCAAAAGAATCATGATGATAGTAAACTTTTTGTGAATCAAGTATTGGTATTTTGGGAGAAGTGGAACATGTGAAATAAAGCAACTGAATGAAATGACTTGAAATGTAAGTCAAACTGTTAGACCATTATTTTACAGTTGTAAGGTTTTCAAGCAAGTTATCCCATTCAAATATCGAATTACTGCGGCGATACGGTACTGATACTGTGCTATTTTGGGGACACCAAAGTAGCGCACCGCCGACATCGAGGTACAAAAGATTATGTATGATTCACTGTGTCAAATCCTCAAAAAAAAAAAAAATCTGTTCACGGATGAACGTCTAATCTGTCTACAAGCGACAGGGATGAGCGTCAAGAAGCCGTCTGGGCATGAGAATCCGAAACAAAATGTCTGGCAATGAAAATAGTTTTGGGCCCTTTGGGCCCAAACAAGAGAAAGACAGCAGAGAAGGATATACCTAATTTTTCTCAATGTCCTGGCATTAGGTAAATTTTCACTATAAAAGGAAAGCTCCAGTTTTATCACAAACGACACGGCAATATCAGAAATAATTCAGCACAACACATTTTAATAATATAAGACTGTAAAAGTCTGCTGTAGACCATGAAAACTCCATATCCAACAAGACGAACTTTTCTTTTTTGCTTCGGGCTTTCCGGTTTGTCGACTTCAAGGTCATTACAGTCAGGACAGGATGGGAAACAAGGAGTGGAAAGGAATACGTTCATGTTGGAATTCATCTGAAGTGATTTCGGGAAACGTTGGAAAAGCGAAGTGAGGATGGCTGGAAGAGGTTTCCAATCCGAATGCCAAACCAGAGGATTACCACTCATCCATCAAGCTCGATAAGACTAACCAATCCAATAGTCTTGGACATTTTTAAAAGTCATTTCAGAAAATAAGAAATTGGTACAGAATGTAGAATTTATGTTGGTCAAGGGCCTTGCTGGAATCCGAAACAATGGCAAAAGAAGCATCACTAAAAGGTACAGTAAGAAACGTAAAACTGTCGATATCTCAGCATAATTATCAGAGGGAAACATTTGATACAAATCCACCCAATAACACCCACCAAGCATCTGTTATATATCATAATATCGAGACGAAACTAAGGTTAGCATAAGGTTCTATCACTGATTTTTTTTTTTTTTTAAATGTTAATAGCACTTTCCTCTCATTCCAGCCGCCGTAGACCATTTCAGCATTGCTGGCTTCCTCAGTTCGACATTTACTTCGCAGAGCACTACTAATTCTAATTCCTATCTTGATTCTGAATCTTTGATTCCTGAGACTATTTTTTTCCTTTTTTTTTTTTTTTTTTTTACTTATGGCTTTACGACTCGTCGAGGTCATAGGAAGCATCCCGGCATTCGCCTGGAGTGATCTGGGGAAACCATGGGAAACCCAAATCTGGATGCCCGGACGGGGATTCGAACCGGCGTCTTCCCGAATGCGAAACCAGAACATTAACCGCTCATCTACCACGCTCGGTTTCCAGAAAGCAATTTAATTTCAATTGCAACGGATCAACGCTACGGTGGCAATGCCCCTAAACCCCCACCTACCACATGTCATGATTGTTCACTTCCTACCTACCCCCGCCTTTTTCAAAATGCAACTTAATACTTATCTTCCTCTCTATCATCTCACCCTGATAAATTCATCAGTTGCATGCATAAGGTATTCATTTATCTAATTCCAATGGCGATCGAGCCAAGCGCCCCGTTGGCAATTCCCTCCTCGTGATGGAAGAACTTAATTCCAGCATCATCGTAGTTTAAAATATTTTTTAAAGTACATGATAATACTTTCAAGACAACAACAACATTTAATATCAGAAGGGAATGATAATCAAGTCTGATTCCTATAAGTTCTCGCAATATTTTCCAGCGAAAGAGACCTCATGGTGAAAGTATGCCCGACGTTCCAATAGATGGAATAGCTGAACATTTCGGCGGATTCAGAGCGCACCAACGAAATTCTGACACAATGTATTAAGATTTATGGCGATCCTATGAAGATCTGTCAGCGAAATGGTAACAGGGACGGAGCTATACAAACTAAGATGTACTGTGTGTAATCTCGGGATTACTGTCTTACTGGAAGGTTTTATTCAACACTGAAATCAGGTGGTTCTAAAATTGAGTAGCACTATGGAAATGGATTTCTTCTCAGGCACCGAGCCTGGGAGATGAGTAACCGATTTACGCTTAGGCGGACCTTCCATTCTGGAGGACGCGGGCTCGATCCCCGACCCCATCACCTAGATTACGATTTTACACAGCTTCCCCAGGAGAATCTACGATAACAGTGGGGCCACAGTTTCAAGATGGATTCTTATGTGACTCGATGAGACAAATCGAAAGTAAATAATTTTTTTTTTTTTATATCTCGCGTAGTTCTGTCTGAAAATTGAGGTGGTTATGTTCAGATGCGTTTTGGACCCAAAAAAAATCGCCGAAGCCACAAGAAACTACATAGTCGACTTGTAAAATAGGTTTTTTGTTTTCTTATTGGTGGCTGTGGTTATGCTGAAAAACGGCCTGGACTAGAAGAACTACGTCACCAAAAGCACAGCTGATTTTTGACATTCGATATTTCGGGAACTAATCGAGATATCAAGGAATTAGACGGAGTTAGATTTTCGCGGCTGCTAAGCCAGTCTAGTTTGTGATTTCAGGTAATAATATCTAAAGTAGTAGACCTGATGAAGACAAACGAGCCGGTTGTTGAAACGTCGTCGTTTTCCAACACTATCCGGCTAAACTCCTGTGAACAATTCATTGCAATTTTATTCTTTACTTTCGATTTGTCTCGTTGAGTTACATAAGAATTCATCATCAAATTGCGGCGCTACAGTTATGATAGTGCTGCCCTTCCCGAAATCAATCTAGACGAATGCCCGCATGGTTCCTACAAAAGGCTGAGGCTGCATTTCTTTCCACAAATTTTATCCTTACTCTGATAACGTAGACGAGCCGTAATTCCTTTGAAACAAACTCAGGCCTCTCCATGTAGATTTAAGAATCGAGGTGACATTATATAATGGTTTTCTAAAACTATGCAATATTCACGTTTCCGAATCTAGTCAATGTTCCAACAGATCCGATTAACATCAGGTTTGTGGTTCAGAAAAACCTACCTGTGGGCCAACCACTGCTCGAGAAACCCTCAGGGTTATATTTCTCGATCTCTTGGTGGCTCTTCTTGCGTGGAATTACGAGTGTCTGCTCTTCTTTCGATTCGAAGTGGTCCTCTTCCCAGTCCACGTCATTCTTACAGGCGCAAAGAGTCGCCAAGCACACCCAGATGGCTTTGAAGTATGCCATCAGTTTTTCCAGAATTTCACCTGCACTCATAGTACGGCCGCGTGGTGTATCCTCGCAACGAGATACTATTGTCCACGCAACAGTGAGATCAAATGTCGTGTCCTAGCGTTATCGCCGTTCGCAGTGGTTATTTTTCGTGGACTTCTACATATAACTCGAAATATTAGTAATCGTTAAGCTTTATCTCAAGAGCTATAAACAAAATAAATGATATTGTTTAAAACATAAATGTTAGTGCATTAAGACAACCGCTGATCCCAGATGAACTATATCGGCGATATCATTTTTTTCTGGTTTTACGCCTCGTCGACGACGAGATAATTAGAGGCGGGAAAGGAAAGAGACCAGGAACGGGGAAGGAATTCAGCCATGACCTTTTGAACGATCCATCCTGGCATTCGCTGACCCTTAGCCGATACCGGGGTGGTAGTATCGCTTTAGTGCCTTAACTAGCAGTTCTCTTAAAAATGAAAAGTTCTCTGACGAAAATGTTCTAACTGACTTTAATAATTTTTGATGACCATGTTGCCTAATTAGGAACTCAACTGAAATGCTAAACGGCCGCCACAAAGCTTTATAACCCAAAGCTAAGGAAAGGTTTTACTACTAAATCACAACAGTTCACTTCAAGAAAAAAATTTAAGTTTATTTCAAAAGTCACAATAACAGTTCAGCAGGCTATCGAACACTCGTTTCCAGAAAATTGTAGGTTGTGGAGAGAAATAATACCGCATGAAACCCCTTTTGAAATTTAAAAGTTCTTAATGGACATTACCATCGCAACCGATTCCCACGATACCAACATGGCCGACAGTGAGTGCAAGTTGCTAACCGCCTCCTTCCCGCTCCGAAACGAACTTACGCAGATTAACTCACATAACGCTCCCGAGGTAAAGACACGCCATGATGGCGGCGTGATATAGGAACCACCCAAACCAATGACGTCAGCAGCTGTACAACATCTTTTCACCTCCGCGTGATAAAAAGTGTGTATATTTTACTAAACGATCTAGATTATAAAAAATGTTCAAACTTTGACAGTGTCTAGACTTATCTACTAGAAATCCAAAGGATGTGTAATCGTAAGTTTTCCCGGCGGATCTGATGTTTGAAGATCTCTCGGGCGTGCAGCCGGGTCATTTGGTCGTAAATGTACGAATTTTCGATGGCGTAGGCCTACCGTGCCAGCAGTCGCGTCCTGGACTGCGTTCCTCACGCCGACCACTGGACGCTACCTAAGATGATGGCACGGTACGCCATCGAAAATTCGTACATTTACGACCAAATGACCCGGCTGCATGCCCGAGAGATCTTCAAACTTCAAAAATCCAAAGGATGTTTAGTGGGAAATTTCGAGTGATTAGTTCTAATTTTGCGTAGTGATACGACCTCCTGCGCAATTGGGGAATTACCTAAACGTTTGAATTCATTCAATTTTTTAGAAATACTGCTGAATTGCAAATTACCTGAATGAAATTAGTATCAAAATGTTCTCCAAAAATTCATGAGTTTAATAGTGTAAATTATACCGAGATTGGTGGCAGGATAGTGAAATTACAGTTTTGACAAGATTTGGTAAATTAACTGTTTTGAAATCATATGGTTTTTCGTTAATAACTCTTAAAGTATTATTAATATCAAAAAGGTAAAATTACCTGAGTTTTCTTTGAATTTAATTACGTATTTCAAAAGTTATTTTATCTCTGGAAGTATTTGAATTTAGTCGTAAATAAATGTTATGTAGACCACGTGTGTCAAGGTGATGAAATAATTCTAAAACTTATATAAAATCTGTTCTACTCCATCAAATGTTCTGAAATTTAAATATGTTAAACTAGATTTTTAGTTCTTTCAGGAAATCTACTTCTTATTTCGGAAAATTACTAGGAACATGTGATAAAAAATGTTAAAAGTGCATTTATCGAAGTGTTTAAAAATTTATTTATGCTACGAAACTACGAAATTTTAGTGAATTTAACTTTCTCTTGAATTATTATTATTTAAAAATTACTTTACTTCATTCAAAAGTGCTCAGAAATAGTGAAATGGTCATGTATCAAAAATCTATTGTTTGGCAGTAAAACAAAAATGGATTATCCCACTTCAGGTTAGTATAAGATTTTCTTACTCTTATAAAAAATTAGTTTAGTGCTTTTATTAAATGTTGTCTGACTTTACTGCTTTTGAAATGGGAAAATTCTCATATAGCAGAAATATATTGTTTACAAGTTGAATTATTATGAATTATCCTATTTCAGATTAAAATAAAGTTTCTTTAGTATTAAATAAAGTTTACTTAACGCTTTTATTAAATATTGTGGGTCTTCACTTCTTTTAAAATGGTTTATTTAGTAAGTTAGGTTGGGGTATCAGCTTCTACATAAAACGTTACTCCCATAACCTGTGTAAGCCAAAGAAATTATCTGTTTACTTTAAATTTACTTCCTCCCTTACTCTTGAAGCTAAGGAACTTGAATTTGCTAAAATTCTAAGGTGCTTACAGGGTGTTATGACGAACCATGGAAAACACAAATCTGAATGGTCGGACGGGGATTCGAACCCGTGACCTCCCGAATGCGAGGACAGAGAGTTATCACTCACCCACCACGCTCGGGCAGCGATATCAAAAACCTTCGTAAATCATCACAGAAATCGTTAGGTGAACCTGGAAACCAGTTTGCGAATAAGCAAAACCAGAGTGGACTTTAAAAAAAAAAGGTACGTAATGATTCCACACCTAGTGCATGTTGGTATTCCTGCACGAATGGTGGAGGAATATCTCCTCCGAAAAGGATACAAGGTGGGGGCATTGAGAAAAATACAAAGCAGAAAGAGATTTTGATAGTCGCAATGAGATCAGAACTGACTTGATTCCGACTTAACGCAGACTTGCAGAAAAGACTTCACCAGTTGACGAGACCTGAAGGCTACTTAAAGGTTGGATTTACTTAGCTTCTTTTACCCTATCTATAGTGTATCTTGCAAACTTGACTCATGTTCATCAACCTTAATATCTTGCAATTCCTTTATCACGTTCGTATTGCCTTCGATAATTTGTATGTGTGTCAGTGAGGTTTCTAAGTAAATTAACCCAACTTCACCTCCGTCAAGACATTACATTGTTTATTGCAAGTTTTTAAAAGACTATTGTATTACTTAGAACTACTGCTTCTTACAAATAGGTATGATGTTTTTCACACCAGGTTTGTGTTTAATAAGCTTTTTATTATGGACCTCTTCTTTGAGTGAATTTCTTTTAAAGTTTCTGGTTTTATTCATATCTGGACTACTGTCATTAATTACCTCTTCTTTCGTCTTTCCAAGTTAATCAGACTTTTCTTTACCGTTGAGGTCATGACAGATGGGAAAGGACTGGAGAAATGAATTTGGTCATGGACTTTCGAGAGGACCATCCCGTAATTCGTCTGGAGTGATGACGGGAAACCATTGTAAACCCAAATCTAGATGACCAGACAGGGATTCGAACCCGCGTCCTCCAGAAAGTGAGGCCAGAGAGTTACCGCACACCGACCATGCTTGATAGATAATCAGAACTGATAGCTTGCTGTAAAATTCAATGAATCCTTGAAAACACATGTCATTCAACATTAAGAAGAGGATTGACGCTACTGTACTTTCCATAACTGCTCAGTTTTTTTTTTTTTTTTTCATCAGTCTTTCTACTGGTTTGATGCAATCCTCCATCGCTTCCAATCTTGTGCTAAACTCTTCATCTCTACGTACCCCTTACAATCCACGTCCTCAATTATCTGATTCATATATTTTAATCTCTGACTTCCTCTACAGTACCTAAGAACTCCAACTGTAATCAACAAGCCAAATGCTTCATTGTTCATGCAAATTTATCAGTGCATGGAACAAATCGTATTCCATCCTACAAAAACGATACGAATTGTTTCTAAAACGAATTAGATCTCTGACTTCCTCTACAGTACCTAAGAACTCCAACTGTAATCATCAAGCCAAATGCTTCATTATTCATGCAAATTTATCAGTGCATGGAACAAATCGTATTCCATCCTACAAAAACGACACGAATTGTTTCTCAAACGAATTAGAGTTCATTTCATTTCATACAACCTGGTAAAATCTAAAGAGAAAAAATATTTTTGTTTCATGAATTGCATAACTGATTAGAATAATTTTTATCGCTATAATATGAAAATACTCGAGTTGGTTGTGGAGAATCCATTGTGTCTTTCTATTCTTTGTTTAGAACTTTTGTTGTGCTGGAGTTTCTTGATAAATAATATAATAACCGTATAGTTCAGAAGACGATGGAGATTGAATTATGTAAATTCCGAATAAAATAATAAACCACACAATGTTAGTAAAATTTATCATGACTTGAACAGCAATCGTAGCTAAGATAATACTATTTTTACATGTACAAAAGTGAGTATACTAGGACACATCATTTTTTTGTTTTCGCCTCATTTGTTTGCTTTTAGATTCTAAAGGAGAGCCATGTCTCTGTGCTATGTTTAAGCAGTGATGTTTGTATGAAAAAAGGAAAGGAATCCTATATGCATCTTAGTTTTGGGCCGAACTTTTTGTTGCAAACCAGTAATTGTGTTTTAGAACTTGGAGATAGTTGTAAACCTTCATGGAAAGAGAGAAATACGATTGCTTTATATGGAAAAAATATGGATTAATCTTTTCTGTATTTCAACGAACCTACGCTCCAAATCCTTCCCTCATAACAATGGTGAAGTTAGTGAGGACTCATTACATATCTGCTGTGTCCAATCGACGAAGACAGCCGTATTTTAGATTTATCGTCCAGCGTTTCACAGGAAGAAGCGCCATTTTTTCTACAGTGACTGATTCATTGAATATTGGTTTTGGAACACAAATGCAATATGCTAAATCTCAACCAGTATAAAAGTTCTTTATCCACACAATAAAAAACATACATTATATCCTCTCCCTACTCTGTTTTTATTTTGGTTTTATCAATTTCAATGTTTTACGCCAGTTCCGTCCGGTAAGAGGGAAAAAAAAGATAAATGAAAGCAGCAGATACGCTTCCGGCCGGATCCTAGCAGATTTCCCCGGGGGAACGTCCGGCTTCCGAGACCTGCATTTCTCCGCTGGCAGTTGCAGTTTCCGCACGACACAAATCGACGTGTGCGCGTGACTGAACGGTATGGTTTCCTCTTCTTTCAGGGAGATGCGAAGGTCGAAATGAAAGCTGTTATTTTAGGTTACTATCTAATGGTTCCTAAGTAAATAAATAAACAAATATTTGCCCAGGAATATTTTGTCGTTTATTGGGGTTACATCAAAAGATGTTTACAATATTTTACACCTATTACATAAATATATTACAATCTTACACATATCATATAAAACTTAACCACAGCAGATCTTTACTTAAATCCGTAATCTGAAACTCATGCACAAGAATTTGTCACTAATATTCGAACAGCAATCATCAATATACGTACTCAACAACCGAAAAGAATTGTTTTATAGCTTTCAGGACTCAATTTGACTACCGTTAAAACTTATGATTAACAAATTTTATGTCCTCACAAATTCACTGTCCTAAAACACTACCAAGCTGTGTAAACTAAAACCGGTGGATAAAAAAAGCAAAATCATTCTAATAGTAATTCATATTATCTTTTACACTACTTACTTATGAAATAAGGAACCTTAGCTAAATGATAGGAAAAATAAAGACGTAGATACTTTTAGGTTGCTTGCAAATTTCTAAAATTTAAATAAGCCATATCTAAAACGTTGCTACTAACGAATTGGTTACAATCAGTTTGTTACATCACAACAGAGACTCAAGAGAGATAAACACCTTTTAAAAAAGCAGGGAAGTCAAAGTTATAGTCCTTGATAGTCAACTTGAATACGGTGGAACCAACCAAGGAAATGTAAGAGAAGTTTCTATGTGGTATAAAAAATTCAAGCAGAAAGAATCTGAATGATCGGATTTGCTGTTGGTATTGCCTGTTAGCTGATAAGACTGAAATTAATGATTTCCAAAAAGGCAGAGAAATCTTGATGACTGCAAACAAGAATGTGGCTGGCGAAATGCCCTCAAATTACAATATAAGATTAAATGTTAGATGATAAACAAGGACTCTGGCTCAATATGAGTAAATTAGCGCACGCAGCGAAGCTATGATGCTTTGCTTATGTCGTTACGTCTCATCGATGTCATTAGATGGGGGAGAGGATTGGGGCAAGGAATTCACCCATGGTCTTTTGAAGGAAGCCTCCCGGCATGGCATGTAATCGTTTTGGGAAACAACGGAAAACCGAAATCTGGATAGTTTTTTGCTTATGGCTTTACTCCTCGTCGACATTGAAATCATTAGAGTTGTAAAGAAATGGAGGGAAGGAATTCGGCATGGCCTCTTGAAGGAATCATTCCGGCATTCGCCTGGAGTAATTTGGGAAAACCATGGTAAACCCAGATATGGATAGCCGGGCGGGGATTCGAACCCGCCTTCTACCGAATGCGAGGCCAGAGCGTTACAGCTCACCAACCACACTCTGTGACGGGTTCGTGTGTTATTGTATGTAATTCACTGGACTCGGTATTGTGCGTGAAATACGGAGATGAAAAAAAGAATCAGCGAATAATTGCGCTAAACCAGATGAGATGGGTGGAAGTTAATATAACCATCTATTAAACTCTATTTTATAAATTAATGTAATTCCTTAACTATTCAGCAATCGAGGCATACTTTTCGCTAGCACACATTTTTAATCTTAAATAATATTTTCTTTCTATAAACTGAAGATGACACGAACTTAAAACTGAAAAACTGTATACTGAATTGAAGTCAATAACTGTCTCTAGTAGGATGTTTATTAAAATTCAGAATGGAAGAATAGAATCGATACTGAAAGATTAAATCAGTCAGGCCATAAATATATGTCAAGAGTAGTAGAATATTGCAGTGCATCTGGTGTAACACAGTGTAGTTTATTAATTCATCATCATCTTTTAAAATTTCCGCTTCCGCGGATTTTTTGGCACTATTCCAATTCTGGCGTTCACACAAAGATTCCTACTATTCCCATTCATCTCCCTTCGTCTCTGTGTCTTTCTTCGCCTGGTCCAGCCATCTTCTAATAGATTTACTTCGGTAATTCAAGAACGTTAACTTCGGAAATCTCACCTCTTCCATTCTCATGACGAGGTCTAATCGTAATCTTTTCTTCCAACATCTCTTCTAATGCTTCGACGTTTAATCTCTCCATGATGTTTTCGTTTTTGATTCTATCTTTCCTTGTAGCGTTTTCGTTAGCGTATCGAGTCCACATGAAAAATATTGCGAATGACACTCGACTATACTTTCGGAAATAATTCCACAGTAACGAGAAGGTTTCCTATTTGTCCATTAGATATGTATATTTTTCTTCTTATTTGAAACTTATGTCATATGTACTCAGCGATAAATTATAATACAGTACTCATTCATGTTGATCAAGAATTTTTTTATATATTATTTTCAGTTCGATTTGAAATAGATGTTAGTGAAAACAAGTTCAGATTGCATACAAGAGCAAGAATTCTGAAAACTAGCATACTTGTTACCGAATTATCACGATCAACAAGTGTCTTCACATATTTCTCTTTGGAATAAGTTTTTCACATCTGCTTTCACGAGAACCAGTTTATTGGCAAACGTCTTCCTACCATGTCTGTTCAACGAACAATGGAACGATTTACAGGATTTGATTGTCTACGTCAATCTATGGATTGTAACTTCAAGGGAAAGTTGAGAGACTTAAGTTGGTGCCCCGCCCTTAGCGTTATGCTGCTATTTGGTGCATGACAGAAATATTAACGCCACACGTCAATACCTTAACTCTTTGTTCAACTTTCGTTCATGCACATGAATAAAGCGGAACAATAGACCCGATACAGAAATCTCAAGTTCAACATTCGTGATGTCGAATCAATGAGAGAAAACGTTTTAAGGTGATACTAAAACTTGGAGAAAACGCTGAGCTACCTCATATTCCATTCAAACGACAACAAAGTAATGCATAATTTTATTTTAGCTTAAAACTAGCCCCACAACCCGTAAAAAATCACTGGTTTAACGGAGTGTTATGGTTATTTATTTCTCTGCAGTTGCTTAACTAAATAGAATTGTTAAAAAATAAAGCTCATGTAATTTATCGTCCCTTGTGTTGTAGCAAAAATCTTCAGTTGTCAACTTGGTCCAGGTTTCATTTCAGCGTAACCACAATCTCTGCTAATATAGCCGCTAGAAATGCAAAGCTTCAATCACACGCAAATTAATACATCGTACACTGTATTGCATGTCAGTGTCATCATGCATCGCGATATAAACTTTATATCAAATCTTCACGGGTTCTTACACCATTCTTTCTTATTAGCTATGATGAAGATCGATGTTTTAACGGCTATCACAGCATACACTGGCTGAAATTATGACCCCAGTGAAAACGAAGGATGCTAAAAATAAATCTTAGCAACTTAAGCTATGCCACGTAAAATTAGTTTTAATTGTGTTTTAGGCCACATATATCGCGATCAATTTGGAACTTCTTTCATTCAAACCATGTAATGATTTCAGTAAAAAAAACTGATAATTAATATGACAATTTAAACGAAATACATAGTTTTCTTTCAATGATCTGACATTTCATGTCTTAGCAATTGCTTAACTAAATAGAAGTGTTATAAAATAAAGTTCAATGTAATTCCTCGTGCCTTGCGCTGTAACAAAAGGTTTCCGTTTCCATCCGGGTCCAGATTGTGTTTCACCCTAAAGACATACTACGCTAAATTTGCTGCCAGAAGAACAATTCTTCAATCTTACGCGTAGTAATACATTTACTGTATCGCATTTTAGTGGCAAAAATGCATCGCGATAGAAATATGATCAAGAAGGTTTTTTACACATTTCTTTTTTGTTAGCCATGGCCCAGACCGATATTACAACGTTTGAACGGCTGACACAGTTACATGCTGCTGAAATAATAGTCTCAGCAATATTGCTTAGTGAAAGAAAAGAAAATCAAAATGAATCTTAAAAACTACATTATGCCACGTAATATTTGTTTTAATTGTAGTGTACGCTGTACAGATCGCGATCAGTATGCAACCATTTCCGTTCAAACGATTTAATAATTTCAATAATAGGACACAGTTTAAATTATTTTGAAAAATAAAGAAACTAATTTATTCATTCCCGCTGTTGTAACGTCAAATGCAAGCTGTAATTATGACCCATGCTAAGTAACAATCCAATCAAAACTTTCGCTAACATTGATGCTCGAAACGTAAAGCTTTAATCTTACATATCTATGGACAAAGAATTCAAGGAATACTTCTATATAGATATCAAAAGAATATTACATAAATCTAAGCAACTAATAATTTATATGTTGATATAAACGCAATACATACTATTAATTTCAGTGTTCAGTCAGTTAATTTATTCGCGGATGCTTAGAAATGTTATTAAAAAACGTGCATAACGTAGAGTGACGTCATGGCGTGACAGATGACGTCATAGATGACACAGAGTTGCTTATTATAAGTATATATTAATAGAGCTAAATGCGGTTATTAATTAAATCTTTCCCCGATATATTACGACCGATTCGAATGCTATCAGAGGATATTGTAATCGAGGAACAGACATCAGTTGTGATATTTTAAAAAAAAATCGCACTTAAGTAATCGCAGCCGACGAAATACCCGAAGAACATGGCGCACGAATATAACAAGGCCAATTGCGATGGTGAAAACACATCAGAACCGACATACCTACAAAACTATCATCACGTTCTGAGGTGGTCTCCAGGAGAATAAAGATTTAGAGTTAGATTTTGGCTTTACGCCTCGTCGACGTAGACGTTATTAGAAAGGTGCAGAGCCAAAGGGACTGACTCTTTTGAGCCAACCTATCATATCTCTTACGGCAATAGTACATTCGGAAGTTTCCGTAACATCGAAAGTAAGGTACTCAACATATAACAGATCGCTGAAACCAATATAAGGGTGCTAAAAATTTTACAGTGGTATATTTCACTGCAGCTGTTAAAACCTGTAAATTCTTACACGTTACTATACACACATTAGTACGTCTATGTACGTCACATTAGTTTGTCTTATAATAACGTCATCTTACATTTAACGTATTGCTTAATTTGAACGAGTAATTGCTGCGGACCCGAGAACAAAATTTTGACAGTTCACTTTCTGGACGTCAAAAAATCCAAATCAAATGTGAAAACAAAAATGTATCAGACGAAAATATAAGTGGTATTTAAAGTAACCAAAGTTATTAATTTTAGAAATACTTATGGAAAATGATTAAGTTATGCGTTTACTTTAGCAAGCAAATAAATGTTCGGAAGATATTTTAATCTTCCTCCAGTTGCCTTAGAGATGATGAATGTCGCATATTTTAAGTCAAACACTAAGCTTCCCAACTGTTAAAATAGCGTGAAAACGTGTTCAGCACTTTTTGCGCTATGCCTGAACAAACAGACAAAATTTCTAAAAACAAATATTTTAGCCTGAGAAGCCTCCAATTTATCGATCCCAATCTTTTCCAAAAATATTTTGATGTAGACCTATAAACAACGCCCCGTTACAGTTTCGACCAACTCAACTTTTCTTAAGGAAAACATCATCTGTCAAAATTTTTTTCGGACTTTAGTTCGAATACATGGTGTGGCTAAGAACTGAAGATAATATTTTTTACAATTGTCTGAATGAATTGCTCACTGCATTTCAGGTTTCGGTCATACCATCTGTTTTGCAAAATTATTATCATGGCTTTATGTCCTATGGTAATTTCGCTATGACTCTCCTGATATTGAGTTTTATTTTAAATTCTTTCACTGTTTCAAGTATACATTTCAACACCTCCCTGACAACTTATTTCAGTCTCTAATACGCTAGTCTACAAAAGAAAACTTTCCCACCCTTTTCTTGAACTCAACTGCTAGTTTGTAGTCATTGTTGTTTCTTGGTTTCCGCATACTATTCTTGATTCTTCATCTACTATCCATCCAGCGCTTGTACCCAAAATCTTAAACATACCCACCACTCTTTCTACCGCCTCTTCTTTACCAAAGACCCCACACTAACATATCAAATGGTGAGAGTGTTCAGTGATAACGTACACAGCTGCTATACCTTACATTCTCTCAAATTCCTTCATATCAGGTTCTGACCAATGCTTCACAGAGTGGATCCCTTATTTCCGTTCTATATAATCTAGATTTTTAACTGGTCAGAAATAAATTATTAAGAGTTGAAAAGCCAGAAGCTTTTTAGTACCCATTGATTTTTAAACAGCTACCGACTCACTAATGGGCAACTTAATTATACATGAACTAGCTCTTCTCTTTCAGTTCCCGGACATCCGATAATGCCCACCTTCCACAACGGACACAATCCGGACGAAACACCTTTTGACTCGGGGCGACAAGACCCGAAAGAGTTTTTCTCCAGGTAATCACCGAGGCCTCTAATTTGACCCACCTGAAGCTTGCAATTAACTTGTCTCCCGGCCTAACAATGCTGTAATGGCCTACATCTGTGTGGTCGTCCCAGTAAAAAGATTAGCCACCGGCGTCCATCCAACCAACAGTGCTGTGTTGGATGAACACTACTCTCGCTTTTTTTTTTTTTTTTTAAATCTTTTAATTTGTAAAAATTCTCTCTTTGAATTCGTTAAGTTGGTTTTGGTTGGTGTATGTATTTTCAACATCCCATAAAATCAGTTCCTTAGGCAGCATCCATTAATTACGTAGACACAAATAGGGGGGGGACGGAGAAATCTCACAGGGGATGAGGGGTTTCGACAGAAATCTCACATTTAGGGGGGAGAGGGATATCACCAAAGTTCACCAAGGGGGGGAGGAGGTCCAGAATCACGAAGAAACTGCTCACGTAATTTGGACACCCCCTTACGCTGGGATCTTTGGAAATGAGTGATTTAACCGTATGGTACACAACCCAAATGTTGGTTAAATCCTCATGTAGTAAGTGTATTAGATCTGGTTACAAGTGTAGAAAAGTTCACCGAGCGTGATCGGTGAACGGTAGAAACGCTCTGGCCTTGCATCCGCAGAGCGCCAGTTCGAATCCCGGTCGGGCCATCGAGATTTCGGTTTTCCATGGTTTCCCCAAATCTCTCCAGGCGAATGCCGGGATGATTCCTTCAAAAAGGTCATGGCCGAATTTCTTCCCTTCTTTGCCCCCAGTCCTCTCCCCCCCCCCCCCCATCCAGTGACCTCGACGAGGTGTAAAGCCACAAGGAAAAGAAAATCCTTTCTTTGGCGTGTTAATTGTTGTTGTAACTGTTCCTATGATGGTATGTGTTGTTGCATGTTGTGTGCTTTCCCCCCCCCCCGTATAGTAATATAAAAATGGAGAGGATAATACTTCGTGACACTGCATTCTGATCAGTTGTTCCAAAAGACAAGAAAGAAGTCTCCGAATTATACATCCCCATCAGACACACAATCCTTCCATACATACACTCTACGGAGAGGATGGACACTTAATCCAGATGTATGATTCATTATCTGGTGATTAGGAAATGCGCACTACCACCTGTCCTCAAGTTCTAGCTTAGTTGCAGAGCGCGAAAATTGTTTTCTCCGCCGGAGCTAAAACAACAAATCCCTTTTTTCGAGTACCAGACACCACGATGATGTCTCAGCTACCTCGGCCGACGAGGCGAATAAGATGGATATATTATTATTATTTGCGAACGCCCCTATTGGATCAGGAAAAGCCTTGATTCTTATCATAGTCTGCAATTAAGATTTTTTCCATTGTTTCCAGTGGGTAGTTGGAAACTTGACACCGAGAGTGGTGGTGTAACGGATAGCGTTCTGGCCTCGCATTCGGGAGGACGTCGGTTCGAATCCCCGTCCGGGCATCCAGATTTGGGTTTTCCATGGTTTCCCAAATCACTCCAGGCAAATGCCGAGATGCTTCCTTAAAAAGGCCATGGCCGAATTCCTTCCCATTTCTTGCCCCCATCCTTTCCCGTCCTAAAGACCTCGCTGTTGAGAGACGTAAATCAGTAAAAAAAAAAAAAGGAACTTGGTATTGTCAGTTCCTAGAGCAATAAAAGAACTTAAGTGTTACAATCTGTCTGCAATTCGTGTAACTTATGTTTCCCGTCATATGTATATTTTTGTTCGTGAAATGTGTAGTTTATGGAGCGGACATTGTGGACCGTCCCTGCATTCGTCTTGGTGACTGCGGAAAACCGCTTAAACACCGCAATCAGGCCGGTCTGTACGTGGGATCCTGGTGTCGATACTAGTTCCGTTGTACCTCCTCGATTCAACGTAATAGCGCCTAACATTTGCAGCCACTCTAGCGAATATCGTCAAATATTACTCTCTTCAACAAAGATTCCATTCATTACCTCCAGATAAGCGACCGGATGGCTGATAAAACCAACTCCATTTTTGTGGCTTTATGCCTCAAAGTCATCGAGTCATTAGAGGCGGGAAGCGGGAAAGGACTGGGACAACGAGCGGGAAGGAATTGAGCCTTAATTTTCTGAACGAATCATCCCGGCATTCAGCTGGAGTTATCTCGGGGAACTATGGAAAATCGAAATCAGGATGGTAGAACAGGATTTTGAATCCGCGTCCTACCGAATGCCAGGTACAAGAGTTACTGCTCTCCTACGGAAATGGATGCCCTGAGCCGGACTCGAATCGGAGACATTTCAATGCTAGCTCCCGCTAGTGAAATCCGTCTGCTTTGTTGTAGAAGGGTCGTTCTCAACACTCCATTTTGATGTAACGCCCTCGGCTTCATCCCTGTTTTAATTTGATCGTCTATTTCGGTTGTTCCACCTACTGATCTAGGGCCTGCGCCTCAGGAAACAAAACCTGGATGGCCGGATGCAGATTCGAATCCGGGTCCATGTCAAACTTCCATTCAACTTTCATTTAACCTTACTCCACATGAAAGAAACATCCCACCAAACCTTGTGGGGGATTACTTAGTGAGTTTTCTGTCCTGCCATCGGTGAATAAGTGGGGTCTACTCCAGATTGGTCAACCATACTCTAGTTTCCCTCTCTTTCCCGAAATCACTTCAATCGAATGCCGCGATGTTTCATTCAAAGGGCCATTGCCGCATTCCTTCCTGTCACTTACCCGCAGACCTTTCCTGCCTGTACTGACCTCGAGAAAGATTCTTCTACATTTTTTCTTTAAATTATTGTAGCCCCCAGAAAAATAAAATTCTGGAATCATTTTAAAAAGTATACACCATCACTTCCACAGTTTTGTACTTGCGTTTATAATGTGGTCTGGTTACTGTGGACAACTGGACGAGAATAGTGATCTGTAAAATACAATAAAAAACGAAAAAGATGAAACCTACAAATTCGTGCCTTTAAATTACCTCAGCATTAACAAAGAAAAACTACTGAACTGAAAGAAAATATTTTTTGTTTTAAATACAATCTACTTCTGGTGAAGACGTACGCTATTAAATAATTTCAAAGAAAGGTTATTTCTCTTGGGGCATAGAATTGTTTTGGATCTGTTTAAAAATCGGTATTATAACTTACAATCTGTACTTACTTATCAGGTCTGACGTGAGTTAAAAGGAACAGATGTCAATGGAAAAAAAAATCTTGGAATACCGAAATGAGATGAGAGAAGGTACTACGTGAAGAACTATGCGACCAACTGCATCTTCCTTCAGCTGCTGTCCTTCAATGCCTCCCATCCTATTACCAGGGGCTTTCTCGTGAGAAATGTAGTTCCATTAACGATTTAATCTTTTCGTCCAACATGGTCTGGAAAATGAAGTAGTATTCAGAACGCACTGCGTCGTGTTTGAAATAGTATACCTATGTTGAGCTGCCTTCACTAGATTACTTAAATCATTCTCAAACGCCACTTTTCAGACCTTAAAAAAAATTCCTTTTCAAGATAAGGAATTAATGACTTGCAGGGTCATCCGACAAGGCTATTACCAGCTGCTTTATTGAGGGTGCTAAGTAGATCACCACAGCATCTTCCTGATGTTATCAAGGCTGCTCTTTTAGAGATCATGTTGTAAGAAAATAACTTTTATCAGTGCCATATATAACTATGAATTAAAGATACATTATAGTAAGCTGCAGAAAGTAGGGGAAAAGTTAAATTCGTCATTTCTCGTGCTTCGAGTAATCAATACTAATAGAAGGTTAAGCTTGGTCGCTGTGTCACTGTACAACACTCTCCCGGGTTACAATGTCCAGAGATCTTACTACCAGCTCGATGTTATGTGCGTCATTTAATGACAGTTTTATTTAGTAAACCATCCGCGAAGAACTGAACTACAAAACACTGAAAGACAAGTACATATGGCAAAGCATAATAATTATATTAGTTGCTTTCTAGCTTTTTTTATATTCGTACGATGCTGCGTTTCCGTTAAATTATTTGTCCATATATGTAGATAAAAACTAATTTTCTAGCAGCAGTGTTAACGAAAATTTTGATTAGATTGAAATTTAGCCTGGATCACAGTGCACTTAACATTAAAGCATAAGACATGAATAATTTATTTATTTTTTAAACAATTTAATTTGATTTCTAAAGCGCCATGTTACTGAAGCGATGAATAATTTACCAAAACTCTTAAGGAATTTAAAATTTAAATTTGTAAATCGGAAAAATAAATGGGGGAAGAATTTAACAATCCAATTATAAAATAAAATTTTAAAATATAAAGGGGTAATTACAAGGGCATATCCAGGATCAGAACTAGAGGGGGGCAGGATTTTGTCGCATTTCTTATAAGCATTTTGCTTGATATTACTTATTAAGAAATACGCCCTGTTGTATTTAAAAATGTGCTTCTATTTATATTATTCCTGAAGATATCTTTTGTGCAGTTTAATCAAATAATTAATTTGTTAGTCCTTTTCTTCACAATATAAATCACAACTTTTATTTTAAATTAAATACATCCATTAAATACATTATCGAACTTTTCCTAACAAGCTCTCCTTAGCTGCTAGTAATCTCTCCGTCTCTGTGTGTGTCTCTTCCGTTGCTATGGAAAACTTCTTTTAAGAGTACTCACTGGCCCGTGGCAAGGAACGCCTACCTCAAGGATGTTATTACTATCGGTTATGCTACAGCCCCCCCCCCCCAAGTTTACCATACCATTTGACATCCATACCATTATAAATGGTTATGGTAAACTTTCCTGTAATTGTCACGTTTTAGGTAAGGAGAGCTTATTTTACATTTGGCTAATAACCCATTTTTTACATATCACGAGTACCGATGTCTTGAGGTAACTTTCCCTGGTGGTTTTCCATAAGCCGCTACTGGTTGGAACGTCCTATAGTCTGTAACACACATTTCGACAAGTTACTGTCCTTATCACTTAAAAACCAAAATTACAATAGGAATATTATACTACAGAATTGTTTTTAATAACATCATCTTTAGCTGTCATGGCCTCCGCCTGTTTACCAAGCATACCATTAAAATAATTTAAAAAATTCTATTACCTGCCCTTGGTACATTATATTCTTCATAAGACCGATCCTTTTGAACCATTTACTGTTGTATAACCGGCAACATTATTTAAATCACATATTTGGTCCCTGGACCAGTACAATCAACCCTGCTAATACAACTGGGACACCATTGTTTCTTGCTAATCTAGCATCACCATCACAACTTCATTTTTATTTATTTCTTCAATACATTACTTATATTCTCCCCATAAGTAATAACTTTCTCCACTCTACTTCATCTTGAATATATTCACATATAGGCTAAGAGATGTAACAACAAGTCATTTGAAGGTTCTACCTGGACCTCAGCTATGCCTGTGTTAACCAAATCCCGAACCTTTCGGTATCATTTAAAGGCAATGCCTAGATAGTGGCCTTATTTACAGGAACTGAGTCTGACGTGTGTGCGTACCCTCTCTATATGATATTTTACTTTTAATTCATTACACATTTATTCTATCATAGTAACACCTCGTTTCTTCTCCACTCATTCTATTCATTCTAATGCTCCGGTATACCTTACAAACTATATTTACTAAAAGAAAGTCTTAATAGACAATAAACTTTTATGTAATGGTATGCTGTGGTAACAGCCGAAGACTGCACATCTGATGAGATCATCAATATTGGTAAGTGACAGCTTCCACTTAGTGGTATAAACTTTTACTATCATTACAGTTGAATTGTGCAGCCACAACAATCAGTACTATTTACAAGTGTTTTGTGGCACTGAATAACAACAATATGCCAACTAAAACTTAATAATAATAGTAAATTCCAATATGATAGAGTTTATATGTACACATCTTTTTTTTTTTTTTTTTTTTTTTGACCTTTACATAATTCTTTATAATACCTGCAAATTATTTTCATTTTATGTCATATCTTTATCATCAATAACATTTCTACCTATACCACTAACACCGCATGAATGAAATATTGATTTGTGAGAAAGTAGGTACCTGGACCTAAACAGTTAATCATGTTAAGACTACTACATATTCCACCTCTCATTTACTGAGTGGTAGCTGTTTGAAAGGTTTAAGACCAATAACATTATATCTTCCTTTAATTTTATTCCCACCTGGGTAGGCTACTGTATATGAGTTCTCGTAATCTCTACCAATTACTTTATAAGGCCCTTCATATAAGAATTTGAATTTTTTATCTCTTTATTTATTGCTACTGATTTCCAATGAGTTTGGACCAATACTAAATCTCCAATTTCATATTCTGTGGGCTTGATGTGTGCATCGTGGTGTCTTCTTCGTCTTTCGGCATGTTTCTTCAATTGCTCACATGCCATTCTTATTTTTTCAGAGTAACTATACGTGGTTGTTGGAAATTGAATAATTTCATACACAATGCGAGGAGGTTTCTTCTGAACATGAGTTCAAAAGGTGTTACAGATGTAGAATCATGCGGTAAGGTGTTAATAACATCTTCTATAGCCCCTAATTCATATGCCCATCTCTGGTGATGCTCATTGCAGTATGTTCTGAACCAACGTCCTAATTCTTTCATGACTCTTTCTGCGGCATTTCCTTGGGGATAGTAAAAGGACGTTCTAAGTATTTCTATCTCGAGACTTTCAAAATAATCATTCCATGCTTTGCTTAGGAATTGAGGTCCATTGTCTGTGAGTACTTTTTTTGGTTTTCCGACATGTGGTATGTAATCATTAGTAAACTTTGAGCAAATTACTTTAGTGGTACTCTTCTTTAGTGGATATAATCGTATGTATTTTGAAAAAACGTCTAATACAACACATATTTGTGTTACCCCTCCACGAGACATCGGTAAAGGTCCAAAAATATCTAGGGCAACTAGTTCTCTGGGTTCTGTGGGTAACACACATTGCATTTCCCCAATCCGCTTAACGTTGTCGGCTTTAACTCGTTGGCATAAGTCGCAATTGGTAATTACGGTCTGTATCCTTCGGGCCATATTCGGAAAATACAATGTTTCTGACATAATTTTGTAACATTTATTTGCCCCATAATGTCCATAGCTAAAATGATGTTGGAGAATAAAATAATTGACATATTTTTCGGGTATCCATATCTTCCAATCTTCACTGTCTGTATGGTTTCTTCTAAATAAAACTTCATCAAGTATTAAATAAAATTGTTTTAAATTGTGATTAGTCTCATCATCCTTCAGTTTATGTATGATTTCTTGTATTACCTTGTCTTTCTGTTGCTCTTGTTGCATAAATTGTAAACAATATCTCACCTCCTTTTCTCCTGTTACCCCTTTAATATAAAGTATCCGCGGTTTCTTCATTCCCGATTGGTTTGTTTCAGTATCCTCTAATCCTAGAGGCATTCGCGATAGGGCATCAGCCAGACAGTTGTCTGCTCCATGTATATATTTAATTTCAAAATTAAATTCTTGTAGCAATAAAATCCATCTAGCCAGTCTACCATGTACCAGTTTACACTTCATGAGAAACGTAAGTGCCTTGTGGTCAGTGTAAACTACAACTTGTCTACCTAATAGCAGATATCTACTTATGGAAAATCCAAACTATAGCAAGTGCTTCCTTCTGCGTAACGCAATAGTTACGTTCCGACTGGTTTAGCACCCGGCTAGCAAAGGCAAGGTGTCTTTTCTCTAACACTTTATTTTCTTCTACCTCTTGAAAAATTTCAGCCCCCAGTCCATAATCGAGCTATCTGTTTGGACACAATTGGTAGGTCCCAATTTGGGGCATATAAATTCATTTTCTTAAGTAAAGTGTCTTTCACTTCCTGAAAATCCTTTTCACACTGCTCAGTCCAATGCCAGTGGGAGTTCTTCTTTTTCAATTTTTCAAAATGAGGGCTATTGAGTATTTGCCCACGAACATATTTGCGGTAATAATTACAAAGTCCTAAAAAACTTATTAGTTGTTCTTTATTTTGGGGCCTCGGGAACTCTCTGATTGCCTTAAGTTTTTCCTCATTCGGTGTGATTCCATTAGGGGTAATGGTATGGCCCAAAAATTCAATTTTTCTTGTCAAGAATACGCATTTTTTCAACTTTATTGTCATTCCCCCTCTTCTTAAGGCTGTCAAAACCTCCCTCAGAGTTTCCAATGTTCTGTGATTGTTTCACTAGCAATTAATATATCATCCACATAGACAAATATTTTGTTGAGCAGATCTTTGCCAAGCACTAAGTCTAAAGCTCGGATGAAATTTGCCACGGCGTTATTGAGTCCGAAAGGTAAAACGCGAAAATGATAGCTGCGACCTTGGTAAAGAAATGCTGTATATTTCCTTGAATCTTCCGCTATAGGTATTTGCCAGTAAGACGCCGTCAGGTCCAAAGACGTTAGGAACTTTTTTCCTCCGAGATTCAGTAATAATTCGTCTATAGGTGGAGGATGGTCCCTTTCCGTTTCTAGAACTTTATTTAAGGTTCTTGCGTCTAAAACAAGCCGGACTGACTGGTCAGCTTTGCTAACAACTACTATCGGGTTATTAAAGGGACTAGTTGATCTTTCAATAATCTTCCATTTAATCATTCTCTCAATTTCTTCATCTACTTGTTTCCTCTTAGCAATCGGTATTGTATAGGGTTTTACAAAAAATGGAGTTTTGCATGTTACAGTAAAATTACATTCATAGTTTTGTACAAGTCCTGGTTTATCCGAAAACACCTCACTGAATTCTCTTAAAATATTACTTAAAATCTCCTTATGTTCATAATTACTGTTATCCTCCCAAAACAAGGAATTATTTTCTTCAGCTTGCTGCATTATATCTGGTTTTATTGTTCTCACAATGCATTTAACTAATTTCTCATGAAATTTACTTTCTTTCCCTATTGCTACCGCATTTCCCCACGTCAAAACACGAATTGTAATTTCCTGTTTCTCTCTCCAATAACTGATCATAGGTACTTGTAGTCTTCCTTCTTTTATTGGGAATTCCAGGTAACCATGTTCAAAGTCCATAACCGCGTTGAAGGTCCTCAACCAATCTACGCCGAGAATGCAATCCGTTGTAAGTCCAGGTACTACGAAAACACCAAAATCAAAAGAGTATTCTTTTATGTTCACTTGTAAGAGTACCTGTTTTTTATTAATTTACTCTTTCCCCCTGTTGCCGTTACTACAGACATACCACTTACTGGTAACATTTCTATCCTAACTTTTAATTGCTCTGCACAATTCTGAAACATTTCAAATAAACTTTCTGAAATACAGGATATTTCCGCACCTGAATCAAGTAATACTTCAACTTTCTTTCCATACATCGTTGCTAAATAATTGGTGCCCTAACTACAGGGTGCTTCAAAAAAATGTATACACACTTTGAACTTGCATAGAAAATTTATTTACCGTTCTACAAAGTTAAATTTCAGGAAAATAGAAAGCTAAAAGTCCAATGTAAATCAAACATTAACAACAAATGTTAATACTGTTCAAATTGGTGACCTGCAGCATCAATACAATTCTGAGTACGAGTCACCACAGATTCTGTACATCGTATCAAAACGTCCAATGAGATTTCTCTACACACTGCTTGAATCTCATTCCAAAGAATGTCTAGGTTACGTGGTTTACGTTTGTACACCTCATCTTTTACTGTGCCCCACAAGAAGAAATCCAGTGGTGTAAGGTCTGGAGAGCGTGCTGGAAACTCGATTGACCCCCTGCGTCCTATCCACCGGCCCGACAAATTTTGATCCAGGTAAGCTCGTACGTCCCTGTGATAGTGCGGCGGAGCACCATCTTGTTGAAAATAAAAATCATCATTACCGTATAATGCACGAATGGCAGGAAATATGGAATCAGCAAGCATTGTTAGGTAATTAATACCAGTTACAGTGCCTTCAAATTGAAAAGGTCCAATGAGTCCCCTTGAAGACAAACCGCACCACACATTTACACGTGGCAAATTTACAGCTTTTTCAATTGTAATGTGAGGATTTTCTTCACCCCAGTAAACACAATTGTGCCTATTGACAGTTCCATTAAGTTTGAATTGGGCTTCATCCGACCAAATGATGATACCCATAAATCCCGGTTCACGTATCACCATCTCCTGAATCCATTCACAAAATTGCAACCTTCTATCTGGATCGTCGTCACTTAGCTGTTGCACCAGCCTTGGAATGTAAACACGATACTTGCCTCTCTTCAGAATGCGTAGCACGCTGCTAGCACTTACATCACTTTCACGTGCCCCTTGCCTTGAAGATTTGTTAGGAGAGCGTTGAAACAGTTCCAAGACTGCCATTGATGACTCATCACTTGTAGCTGTTCGAGGCCGACCTGAATGACCTTTATGCACATCACACACTGTTCCATGAACTTCGAACTTGTCTCGTATGCGTGTAATTGTTAATCTTGAAGGTGGTTCTGTATCATACTCCCTTCTCCACTGTCTTTGAACTTCATTTACATTCTCAAACTTCCAGTACCACTTAATAACCTGCTTACGTTCTTCAAAACTCAAACGTACGTCCCCCATGTTGATATTACAAATTCCAACTGATAATATAACATAGATGGACGATTATACTGGCACCTGGCGAAGAAATATAACACTAGCCTTGTAGAGCGGGAAAACAACAATAGTTTAAAGTGTGTATACATTTTTTTGAAGCACCCGGTATTTGCTCTTCCTTAACTAACTCTTTCTCTCAAGTCATCACTTGGATTATTGTGGAAAACACTTCGGGCAGATACTATTCTATTTTCGTGGGTAGGTTCATTTTTTATATTGCCTCTGTCCGGACCACAACTTCGGCATTGTCTAATTTTTTGGATTTTTTGGACTCCCTTCTTGGCTGGTACATGGGTTAGGTGTGTTCTCATTTCTGTCTACATCCATTTGAGGTTTAAAATGTTTTCCTGCAAAATCACCTCTTCTGTTTCGGTTGATATATCTTACATAAGCTTTACCTCTACCCGAAAAAAATTGTTGACCTCTTGAATTAGACTGTGAGTCAGAATGATGGTTGTTGTTACTTAAATCTTCCTGTCTATTGTATCTGTTATTCGCTAGTGTTTTGCGGTCATTAAATTGGTGGTTATTAGGATAGTCTCCTTGGTTATGAGTGTAGTATGAGTTCTTTTTGTTATATTCCCGTTGTTGTCTGTAGTTATTGTTATTATAATTATCGTTCGTAGAACTTTTATAATATTGTCCATTGTCAAGTCATATAATAAACTGTTCAGCCTCTTCAATGCTCCTGACATTCGGGTCGTAAAAATGTCTTGTATTTTACCAGGCATCCTACCTACAATGTCTCTTACTATCTCTTCTTCGGGGAGTGGATCTGTAAAGAAATTATTCTTTGCTGCCTCTCCAGCAAAAAAATCTAAATATAAATCTCGCCCTTCCTGAAATCTTCTTCCCTTGCACAGTTCTCTTTTCTCATGGTACTGCCTCTCCTGGGACCAGAAATAATTTAGAAAATTGGATTTCAATTCATAATAAGTACTGCATCTTTGGATTTGTCGCTCTCCCATACTTGAGCTCTACCTCGGAGATGTTGATAAATACAATTTATTTTCTCTGTGTCATTATAATTCTCAAAAGTTCTGTAGGATTCAAAACTTTTATAAAAGTAACAGGTGGATGGACCAGTCCCAAAATTTTGTAATTGCAACTTTATCACTGGAAGTAAAGGTTATTGTGTTCAGGTTACCCCAAGGATTTGAGGTTGTGCCTCTTTACCTTTTGTCTGTATCTCTGATAG
>CM061914.1:124986429-125206703 GCA_031002005.1 Vandiemenella viatica
GTGCAATCATTCGTTTTCTGAATTTGCGTGGTGTGAAACCAATTGAAATTCATCGACAGTTGAAGGAGACATGTGGTGATGGAGTTATGGATGTGTCGAAAGTGCGTTCATTGGTGCGACAGTTTAATGAAGGCAGAACATCGTGTGACAACAAACCGAAACAACCTCGGGCTCGCCAAGCCGGTCTGACGACATAATCCAGAAAGTGGAGAGAATTGTTTTGGGGGATCGCCGAATGACTGTTGAACAGATCGCCTCCAGTGTTAGCATTTCCGTGGGTTCTGTGCACACAATCCTGCATGACGACCTGAAAATGCGAAAAGTGTCATCAAGGTGGGTGCCACGAATGCTGACGGACGACTACAAGGCTGCCCATGTGGCATGTTGCCAAGCAATGTTGACGTGCAATGACAGCATGAATGGGACTTTCTTTTCGTCGGTTGTGACAATGGATGAGACGTGGATACCATTTTCAATCCAGAAACAAAGCGTCAGTCAGCTCAATGGAAGCACACAGATTCACCGCCACCAAAAAATTTTGGGTAGCCGCCAGCGCTGAAAAAATGATAGTGTCCATGTTCTGGGACAGCGAGAGCGTAATCCTTACCCATTGCGTTCCAAAGGGCACTACGGTAACAGGTGCATCCTACGAAAATGTTTTGAAGAACAAATTCCTTCCTGCACTGCAACAAAAACGTCCGGGAAAGGCTAGGCGTGTGCTGTTTCACCAAGACAATGCACCCGCGCATCGAGCTAATGTTACGCAACAGTTTCTTCGTGATAACAACTTTCAAGTGATTCCTCATTCTCCCTACTCACCTGACCTGGCTCCTAGTGACTTTTGGCTTTTTCCAACAATGAAAGACACTCTCTGTGGCCGCACATTCACCAGCCGTGCTGCTATTGCCTCAGCGATTTTCCAGTGGTCATAACAGACTCCTAAGAAGCCTTCGCCGCTGCCATGGAATCATGGCGTCGACGTTGTGAAAAATGTGTACGTCTGGAGGGCGATTACGTCGAGAAGTAACTCCAGTTTCATCGATTTCGGGTGAATAGTTCATTAGAAAAAAAATCGGAGGCCTTAGAACTTGAATGCACCTCGTATATAACATGTTCGTTACTCAAATACAGATTGCATAGATGAAAGTAAAATAACAACAAAATAATAAAGATGTACAGATACAACATCCAAATATAAGAAATATTATACTATGACACTATTAACAAGCATGTCATTTAAACTCAGATATCACTGTCAGCATTTTTCCACTGATAAGATGTCTATTACATACATTAAGGAATTAT
Source organism: Vandiemenella viatica (assembly GCA_031002005.1). Lineage (NCBI taxonomy): Eukaryota > Metazoa > Arthropoda > Insecta > Orthoptera > Morabidae > Vandiemenella > Vandiemenella viatica. Next base: position 124,987,735 of record CM061914.1, read on the forward strand.
TAAGTTTAGACAATATCTGCACTATAACATCAAACAATATGTTAACAACTGCCTACCTACCTGGAACATATGAATTTCTTTGAATTAAGAATCCTTTTCCAAATAATCACATTAATAAGTAAAACTAATTTAGTCCACACCCTGAAGGTTGGTTGGTTCCTCTCTAAGGATAGAGACAGGATGGCCAGTTCCTTTCCTCTGCGACCTACAGTTTAACATGTAATCTGAACCATGGAATGTCCTGGCATTGCTACGCCAATATGACACAATACTTCAATTTCTAGGATCTTGTATTGAAACATGTCTCATATACCATGAGATAATCATAGCAAATATCCCTCCATGTACTTACTACCACAGACAATAGAAACGCCCATATCATTCACCTATTTCTTTTGTGATAAAAAAATCTACTAACAAAATATTCTTAAAATAAATATTCATTTAAAAACTCTCCCAACTGCAATTTTTCATTCCTTACAAAGACCTCTTGAGCAGAAGAACATCTTAATCCACATGACTGCTTATTCCCTAATTCTTCCAAATTGCGTAGATCCTTTCCCAGATTTGGACATAAAATGCAACTATTACCTTCAATCCTCTCGATAGGGAATCCTTTCCATTAATGAATATATTGCTTTGAACACCATTTCACACCATAGAAACAATTAATGCACTCGAAGTTTAATTTAATATATGGCTCAGACACACCAGCCTAGGAATCGTATTTTATACCCACCCTAGAAAATCAATAACATAATTATATAATTAATGATATAAAACTCTTTCCAGAAATAATCCACACCATTGATAGTAACATACTTAGTAATACAATCTTCACAGCAGATATATGTGTGGTTTCAATACCAGTAAAACAGTTTTTTTTTTTTAATATGACTTTAGACTTTTAATAAATACTTTTAAAACAGAAATTGTTAGTTTTTTATATTTGCTTTTATTATACTTAAGGAAAATGCTATCCCAACCAGGACTGTTTGTGGATTTGAAGCACTCCTCTTAATGAACTCTACCACCAGGGGAGTGATCTCAAGTACCAACTAAGTGGTTTTCTCCTTGGTACTCAATTGAAGAGCCCTTTTGAGCCATTCTGACTGCTCAGCTCTAAAGAAAACATGTTAGTTTTATCAGTGACAGAATAGTTAGACAGCCCTTTTCATGACCACAATGAGTTGCTCTAGACGCTGAGCTAGGAATTTTGTTACCACTAACATTTAATTTTTACTGATTCTGCTTTACTACCTATTACGTACTGTCGCATTTCTTATAGGCATTTGCTTGATATTACTTATTAAGAAATACGCCCTGTTGTATTTAAGAATGTGCTTCTATTTATATTATTCTGAAGATATCTTTTGTGCAGTTTAATCAAATAATTAATTTGTTAGTCCTTTTCTTCACAATATAATCACAACTTTTATTTTAAATTAATACATCCATTAAATACATTATCGAACTTTTCCTAACAAGCTCTCCTTAGCTGCTACTAAGTAATCTCTCCGTCTCTGTGTGTGTCTTCCGTTGCTATGGAAACTTCTCTAGAGAACTCACTGGCCCGTGGCAAGGAACGCCTACCTCAAGGATGTTATTACTATCGGTTATGCTACAGCCCCCCCCAAGTTTACCATACCATTTGACCTCCATACCATTATAAATGGTTATGGTAAACTTTCCTGTAATTGTCACGTTTTAGGTAAGGAGAGCTTATAATTTTACATTTGGCTAATAACCCTTTTATTTTTTTACAAATCACGAGTACAGATGTCTTGAGGTAACTTTCCCTGGTGGTTTTCCATAAGCCGCACTGGTTGGAACGTCCTATAGTCTGTAACACACATTTCGACAAGTTACTGTCCTTATCACTTAACAACCAAAATTACAATAGGAATATTATACTACAGAATTGTTTTTAATAACATCATCTTTAACTGTCATACCTCCGCCTGTTTACCAAGCATACCATTAAAATAATTTAAAAATTCTATTACCTGCCCTTGGTACATTATATTCTTCATAAGACCGATCCTTTTGAACCATTTAACTGTTGTATAACCGGCAACATTATTTAAATCACATATTTGGTCCCTGGACCAGTACAATCAACCCTGCTAATACAACTGGAACACCATTGTTTCTTGCTAATCTAGCATCATCATCACAGTTTCATTTTTATTTATTTCTTCAATACATTACTTTATTTTCTCCCCATAAGTAATAACTTTTCTCCACTCTACTTCATCTTGAATATATTCACATATATAGGCTAAGAGATGTAACAACAAAGTCATTTGAAGGTTCTACCTGGACCTCAGCTATGCCTGTGTTAACCAAATCCCGAACCTTTCGGTACATTTAAAGGCAATGCCTAGATAGTGGCCTTATTTACAGGAACTGAGTCCCGACCGTGCCGCTGTACCCTCTCTATATGATATTTTACTTCTTAATGCAAAACACCTCTATTCATAACAACACCTTGTTTCTTCTCAACTCATTCTATTCATTCTAATGCTCCGGTATACCTTACAAACTATATATTTACTGAAAGAAAGTCTTAATAGACAATAAACTTTTATGTAATGGTATGCTGTGGTAACAGCCGAAGACTGCACATCTGATTGAGATCATCAACATTGGTAAGTGACAGCTTCCACTTAGTGGTTATAAACTTTTACTATCATTACAGTTGAATTGTGCGCAGCCACAACAATCAGTACTATTTACAAGTGTTTTGTGGCACTGAATAACAACAATATGCCAACTAAAACTTAATAATAATAGTAAATTCCAATATGATAGAGTTTATATGTACACATGTACACATTTTTTTTTTTTTTTTTTGACCTTTACATAATTCTTTATAATACCTGCAAATTATTTTCATTTTATGTCATATCTTTATCATCAATAACATTTCTACCTATACCACTACAACACCGCATGAATGAAATATTGATTTGTGAGAAAGTAGGTACCTGGACCTAAACAGTTAATCATGTTAAGACTACTACATATTCCACCTCTCATTTACTGAGTGGTAGCTGTTTGAAAGGTTTAAGACCAATAACATTATATCTTCCTTTAATTTTATTCCCACCTGGGTAGGCTACTGTATATGAGTTCTCGTAATCTCTACCAATTACTTTATAAGGCCCTTCATATAAGAATTTGAATTTTTTATCTCTTTATTTATTGCTACTGATTTCCAATGAGTTTGGACCAATACTAAATCTCCAATTTCATATTCTGTGGGCTTGATGTGTGCATCGTGGTGTCTTCTTCGTCTTTCGGCATGTTTCTTCAATTGCTCACATGCCATTCTTATTTTTTCAGCGTAACTATACGTGGTTGTTGGAAATTGAATAATTTCATACACAATGCGAGGAGGTTTCTTCTGAACATGAGTTCAAAAGGTGTTACAGATGTAGAATCATGCGGTAAGGTGTTAATAACATCTTCTATAGCCCCTAATTCATATGCCCATCTCTGGTGATGCTCATTGCAGTATGTTCTGAACCAACGTCCTAATTCTTTCATGACTCTTTCTGCGGCATTTCCTTGGGGATAGTAAAAGGACGTTCTAAGTATTTCTATCTCGAGACTTTCAAAATAATCATTCCATGCTTTGCTTAGGAATTGAGGTCCATTGTCTGTGAGTACTTTTTTTGGTTTTCCGACATGTGGTATGTAATCATTAGTAAACTTTGAGCAAATTACTTTAGTGGTACTCTTCTTTAGTGGATATAATCGTATGTATTTTGAAAAAACGTCTAATACAACACATATTTGTGTTACCCCTCCACGAGACATCGGTAAAGGTCCAAAAATATCTAGGGCAACTAGTTCTCTGGGTTCTGTGGGTAACACACATTGCATTTCCCCAATCCGCTTAACGTTGTCGGCTTTAACTCGTTGGCATAAGTCGCAATTGGTAATTACGGTCTGTATCCTTCGGGCCATATTCGGAAAATACAATGTTTCTGACATAATTTTGTAACATTTATTTGCCCCATAATGTCCATAGCTAAAATGATGTTGGAGAATAAAATAATTGACATATTTTTCGGGTATCCATATCTTCCAATCTTCACTGTCTGTATGGTTTCTTCTAAATAAAACTTCATCAAGTATTAAATAAAATTGTTTTAAATTGTGATTAGTCTCATCATCCTTCAGTTTATGTATGATTTCTTGTATTACCTTGTCTTTCTGTTGCTCTTGTTGCATAAATTGTAAACAATATCTCACCTCCTTTTCTCCTGTTACCCCTTTAATATAAAGTATCCGCGGTTTCTTCATTCCCGATTGGTTTGTTTCAGTATCCTCTAATCCTAGAGGCATTCGCGATAGGGCATCAGCCAGACAGTTGTCTGCTCCATGTATATATTTAATTTCAAAATTAAATTCTTGTAGCAATAAAATCCATCTAGCCAGTCTACCATGTACCAGTTTACACTTCATGAGAAACGTAAGTGCCTTGTGGTCAGTGTAAACTACAACTTGTCTACCTAATAGCAGATATCGGTACTTATGGAAAATCCAAACTATAGCAAGTGCTTCCTTCTGCGTAACGCAATAGTTACGTTCCGACTGGTTTAGCACCCGGCTAGCAAAGGCAAGGTGTCTTTTCTCTAACACTTTATTTTCTTCTACCTCTTGAAAAATTTCAGCCCCCAGTCCATAATCGAGCTATCTGTTTGGACACATATTGGTAGGTCCCAATTTGGGGCATATAAATTCATTTTCTTAAGTAAAGTGTCTTTCACTTCCTGAAAATCCTTTTCACACTGCTCAGTCCAATGCCAGTGGGAGTTCTTCTTTTTCAATTTTTCAAAATGAGGGCTATTGAGTATTTGCCCACGAACATATTTGCGGTAATAATTGCAAAGTCCTAAAAAACTTATTAGTTGTTCTTTATTTTGGGGCCTCGGGAACTCTCTGATTGCCTTAAGTTTTTCCTCATTCGGTGTGATTCCATTAGGGGTAATGGTATGGCCCAAAAATTCAATTTTTCTTGTCAAGAATACGCATTTTTTCAACTTTATTGTCATTCCCCCTCTTCTTAAGGCTGTCAAAACCTCCCTCAGAGTTTTCCAATGTTCTGTGATTGTTTCACTAGCAATTAATATATCATCCACATAGACAAATATTTTGTTGAGCAGATCTTTGCCAAGCACTAAGTCTAAAGCTCGGATGAAATTTGCCACGGCGTTATTGAGTCCGAAAGGTAAAACGCGAAAATGATAGCTGCGACCTTGGTAAAGAAATGCTGTATATTTCCTTGAATCTTCCGCTATAGGTATTTGCCAGTAAGACGCCGTCAGGTCCAAAGACGTTAGGAACTTTTTTCCTCCGAGATTCAGTAATAATTCGTCTATAGGTGGAGGATGGTCCCTTTCCGTTTCTAGAACTTTATTTAAGGTTCTTGCGTCTAAAACAAGCCGGACTGACTGGTCAGCTTTGCTAACAACTACTATCGGGTTATTAAAGGGACTAGTTGATCTTTCAATAATCTTCCATTTAATCATTCTCTCAATTTCTTCATCTACTTGTTTCCTCTTAGCAATCGGTATTGTATAGGGTTTTACAAAAAATGGAGTTTTGCATGTTACAGTAAAATTACATTCATAGTTTTGTACAAGTCCTGGTTTATCCGAAAACACCTCACTGAATTCTCTTAAAATATTACTTAAAATCTCCTTATGTTCATAATTACTGTTATCCTCCCAAAACAAGGAATTATTTTCTTCAGCTTGCTGCATTATATCTGGTTTTATTGTTCTCACAATGCATTTAACTAATTTCTCATGAAATTTACTTCTTTCCCTATTGCTACCGCATTTCCCCACGTCAAAACACGAATTGTAATTTCCTGTTTCTCTCTCCAATAACTGATCATAGGTACTTGTAGTCTTCCTTCTTTTATGGGAATTCCAGGTAACCATGTCAAAGTCCATAACCGCGTTAAAGGTCTCAACCAATCTGACGCCGAGAATGCAATCCGTTGTAAGTCCAGTACTACGAAAACACCAAAATCAAAAGAGTACTCTTTTATGTTCACTTGTAAGAGTACCTGTTTTCTTATTAATTTACTCTTTCCCCCTGTTGCCGTTACTACAGACATACCACTTACCTGTAGCATTCTATCCTAACTTTTAATTGCTCTGCACAATTCTGAAACATTCAAATAAACTTTCTGAAATACAGGATATTTCCGCACCTTAATCAAGTAATACTTCAACTTTCTTTCCATACATCGTTGCTAAAATAATTGTGCCCTAACTATTTGCTCTTCCTTAACTAACTCTTCTTCTCTCAAGTCATCACTTGGATTATTGTGGAAAACACTTCGGGCAGATACTATTCTATTTTCGTGGGTAGGTCCATTTGTTATTATTGCCTCTGTCCGGAACCACAACTTCGGCATTGTCTAATTTTTTTGATTTTCTGGACTCCCTTCTTGGCTGGTACATGGGGTTAGGTGTGTTCTCATTTCTGTCTACATCCATTTGAGGTTTAAAATGTTTTCCTGCAAAATCACCTCTTCTGTTTCGGTTGATATATCTTACGTAAGCTTTACCTCTACCCGAAAAAAATTGTTGACCTCTTGAATTAGACTGTGAGTCAGAATGATGGTTGTTGTTACTTAAATCTTCTTGTCTATTGTATCTGTTATTCGCTAGTGTTTTGCGGTCATTAACTTGGTGGTTATTAGGATAGTCTCCTTGGTTATGAGTGTAGTATGAGTTCTTTTTGTTATATTCCCTGTGTTGTCTGTAGTTATTGTTATTATAATTATCGTTCGTAGAACTTTTATAATATTGTCCATTGTCAAGTCTATATAATAACTGTTCAGCCTCTTCAATGCTCCTGACATTCTGGGTCGTAAAAATGTCTTGTATTTTACCAGGCATCCTACCTACAATGTCTCTTACTATCTCTTCTTCGGGGAGTGGATCTGTGAAGAAATTATTCTTTGCTGCCTCTCCAGCAAAAAAATCTAAATATAAATCTCGCCCTTCCTGAAATCTTCTTCCCTTGCACAGTTCTCTTTTCTCATGGTACATGCCTCTCCTGGGACCAGAAATAATTTAGAAAATTGGATTTCAATTCATAATAAGTACTGCATCTTTGGATTTGTCGCTCTCCCCATACTTGAGCTCTACCTCGGAGATGTTGATAAATACAATTTATTTTCTCTGTGTCATTATAATTCTCAAAAGTCCTGTAGGATTCAAAACTTTTTATAAAAGTAACAGGGTGGATGGACCCATCGTCCCAAAATTTTGTAATTGCAACCTTATCACTGGAAGTAAAGGTTATTGTGTTCAGGTTACCCCAAGGATTTGAGGTTTGTGCCTCTTTACCTTTTGTCTGTATCTCTGATAGCTTCATGTCATGGAACTGTAACTTTTGGTGAATGGTGTTTACTTCAGTTTGCATAGTACTAAGTTTGTCTACTACTGAATCAAAGTGCTGAACCAAAGAGGTGCTATCCTGCTTTTGTTGTGTAACCTCTTTACAAGTTTCATGATGTTGTATACTTAATGCCTGGATGTCTGTTACTATAGTCTCTACCTGACCCCTCATTCTTGTATTATTCTGTTCAATTGCCCAGATTTTCTCTTCTGAACTCTTCACCTTAAATGTCAACTCCTCAACGGCTAAATCAGTGTTGTCAGTTTGTGTCTTGATACTGTCAATTTTGTCATTCAATTCCCCTATATATCTTTCACAAATCTTTTTGTTAGATGCTACCTCCTTTGTAATGCTGTCAAGTTGATTGCTAACAGTTTGGAACTGCGAATTGAAATTATTGCATAAGCCCTCATGAGATTTAGTAAAGTGTTCCGACAACTCTCTTTTCTGTTCAACCAGTGCATTTTGAAATTGTTCAGACTGTTCAACCAGTGCATTTTGAAATTGTTCAGACTGTTCAACCAGTGCATTTTGAAATTGTTTTTGAGATTGTAAAAACAAACTGAACATAAACTGTTTTAAGTCTGAAATCGTGTCTGAAGGTAGTTGAGTGTTTTTGTTAGTACCACTCAGTGTCTGTGGTTCATCATTAGTGATGCCTTCTATAAGTGTTGTCATATTTGAGTGCTTGGGAGAAACCATTTCGGGGACATCAAGTGTTGTCCGTTCAGTTACTTCTAAGGGAAAGTGATCTACTAAGTTTTCAGTGGCAGATAGTCCTATATTAGAAAAAGTAGCTTCACAATCGGACAGAGTAACATTGTTAAAACTCCTGTCATTAATTGGGGACTCAGTCTCAGGAAACCCATAAAAATCCTCCGACGTATCAGTAGTGGATGTAGTTCTATCGTTAGAGACAGTCAATGTCCTGACTTCACTACAACCAACAGGTTCTTGCATAATATTAAAATATTTTATTTTTTTTTCTAAAAAAAAAAAAAAAAAAAAAAATCCCGATTGGTAACAGAAAGTTCCAAAAAACAATCAAACTGTTCTTACGACAAATTAATATTATATAAAGATTCAGTCAAAATTGGACCAAAGTCGGCAACTTTTCAATTCGTAAAAATTATTCATCAATCTATCTCTTCAAGAAATTGTTTGTTAACATAAATAGCTGGAAAGCTTGCGAAATTTATGCAATGTGTACAAGTTCTACTTTACGCAAATTAAAATCAAGTACACTTGAAATTACTAAAATCTAACTTTACAGGTAACGTCTTGTTCTTCGTGAAATTAATTTGCAAGTTAAAAGGTCAAGAAAATAATTTACACTCCGTAAGGTTATGAACAGTGAATTATTTGAAAATCTAAAGTGTATGGTAGACTATTACACTTTAGTGCTCTTTAGAAAAGTCACTTAGCTGTATATACGAGTGGTTCAGTCGCTGTAGCCGTTCAGAACACCTTCATTTGCGACGCCGCAAATATCAGCACAGATGGAATGTATCCAAGATCAGCTGTTCCCGACTGCGATGTTTTTCTTAATAGTTCCTGATCGTCCGCTGGAGGCGCTGCCGTCAATTTGTTGTTAGTCGTTTCTAGGATCTTTTCTCGATGAATTCTTGTTGTCGAATTGTAACTTAGTTGTTATTTTTTATCAACTGCAGGGTCGCCATGTCGCATTTCTTATAAGCATTTGCTTGATATTACTTATTAAGAAATACGCCCTGTTGTATTTAAGAATGTGCTTCTATTTATATTATTCCTGAAGATATCTTTTGTGCAGTTTAATCAAATAATTAATTTGTTAGTCCTTTTCTTCACAATATAAATCACAACTTTTATTTTAAATTAAACACATCCATTAAATACATTATCGAACTTTTCCTAACAAGCTCTCCTTAGCTGCTACTAAGTAATCTCTCCATCTCTGTGTGTGTCTTCCGTTGCTATGGAAACTTCTTTTTTAGAGTACTCACTGGCCCGTGGCAAGGAACGCCTACCTCAAGGATGTTATTACTATCGGTTATGCTACAATTTGAACTAGGGGGGCAACTGATTTTGGTTTCGAGGAAGTGGGGTGGGGGACTGAAACATGACATTACAAAATCAAACTCAAACCTATTCAGGAAACAATTTTTATCATTCATTAATATAGTAACCCAACTACTTAATCTAAGGACCTACTATGTAGTTAATTAAGATCGTAAGACAGTTAGTTTTTTATGTAAACATTAATTGTCTCGGATTTTCAATTTCAATAATTTTGTTTGTCAATATCTCATGGTGTTCTTTCACGAAATTTCGATGCACACTCATCAGACTTAATCCAGTCAATCTTTCTCTCCCAAAGTGCTCCTGAACTAGTTCTTCACTCGTCGAAGCGTACTGAAGGCAACTTAATTTTTCATCTAGGGGGGGGGGCAGCAGCCCCCCTCTGCCCCTCGCTGGATACGCCCATGGGTAATTAGATGTCTAGGGAAATTGCCACCAGAAGGTTAGCTCCACTGCAATTGAATTGTTAGTAATAATAAAACTACTTCATGCGGATGAAAGTATTTCCACATTTATCCCAAACTATGCTGCCTGGAGCAGGATTAAAACTAATATTACGGGGAATATCGCAAATTGTGTTAATATTTGTTTTGTTTGGTTTCACTGACGCAATATTAATTTAATTTAATTGCTCTACTTACATGATTTCAGATGCATGTAGTATTTCCAACTGTATTGCGGTGTGCAACATTACAAAATCAGGGATATGAGTTATTTACGATTAATATACATAGTTTTATCAATTAAAATTCATTAGAGCTGATAATTAATCCAGAGAAATAGTATGATGGTATGTTATAATTTGATAAAGAATTAATGTCTATAATATCGAGGTAAAAAATTATTGATAACCTGTGTAAAAATTGGATGTCTATAGTAATAGTATAAACTCATATGAAACAACAATTAGTTAACATGGGAACAAAGCAAGTTGCTGTTTGTTATAATTATTACTGCTCTCTGGCATAGGGGAAGCAATCAAGTAACTGGGGGAAAAAAACCCTTGAGCGTATAATAAAGGTTAAAGAAGAGAGAATCATTGCTCTACGATCTGACTGAAAAAAAAGACAGAAGTTGCTTGAACAAAGGAGATAATAACACAATATAAATGATAATAGTATCAATAGACTAGACATGAAAGCAATTATATTATATAGAAGGAAAAATTACAACGATGATCGAAGCAAGGATTATTTCAAAAGTAGATTGGCTATATCGGAATGGGCCATATTCAGGTCATAAGTTGTGTTAACGAAACATCGCCTTTTACAGAAATGTAGCTCGGACAGAAAGTACAGAAATGAAAAAATTTGAAACGACGTGTTGAAAATCAAATCGACCGATTCGCGTAAAAAGATACAAAATTAAAAGAGGGACAAAATAAAAATAAAATGGTGGATCATATTTTGAGATTGTGATAAATCAGTTAACGAGAAGTAGAGCACAGGGTAATAAACATAGACGAAACAAAATATCATATGCTTAAGGATGTGGAGAAAACAAAGTTTGCTTGAAGTTATAAAAATGTACAATATTGCTCGAAATTGGATGGAAGACTGATAATTAATTAAAAATAACCTCTCATTCTTTAGTATCATATTAAAAATAAAGTAGGTAAAAATGATTAAATATCAGTGATAAAATTTTAGAAATTGTATAAACACCAGTATTGAATAAATACGAATTTTCAAGTTTTGGGATTTACCACGTCCACAAAAATTACAATCATTTGCTGCTAATTAAACAAATAAATTGAAAAACACAGCTTCCAGCAGGCTGATTTTAATGACGTCATTATTATTCACTTCTATTATGTATTTAGACTTTAATTAACATTTCATAAACGAACAAATATAGAGTTTAAAGTTAAAGTATAGATACCAGAAATTAATTAGGAACATACTTACAAAACCATTCTAACTGATAAAGAATTCAGTATGATCTTTATCATTAACACACAGGTGATAAAGAGTTCACAAGAATTTGTCACGCACATGTACACAAATGTCATCTTAGCAACAGGTTATGGCACCGCCGTAAAATCTAAATTTAGCACGATTATTATGCATAATGTTTCCCTACAGGAAAGAAAACAAAATTGGTCAGCAACCACTAAGGTGGGAATGCGAGTAGGTTTAGTAGAGAACATGCCGGATTCATGCCGAAAGCATATAGCGTAGACTGAGGAGGGCAGATGAAGAGAGAGCGCGAAAGGGAGAGAGAAACCGCGAAAGAGAGAGAGAGAAAGAGTAATACCAGAGAAGTAATCTGAGGAGAACTTCTCATCTCCAGCAACTAGAGACCTGTGTTTACTGAACATGTCGAATGGTTTCGTCTTCCTTAGAAAATGCCAGAAAGATAAGATCCACAAAATTACATGACTTTACAGACTTCTTGAAAAATTGGTTTTATTCAAGTATTAAAATTCCTGTATCTCTCTCCACGTCTACTTATTTTTTACGAATATCACTATCTGAAATTTTTCAAGACGAATTTGTGAACAGCTTACGTGATAACTAGTTCCAAACAAATCAATCCTGTCAATTAAATCTGAAATCAAATGCGAATTTGTAATCATGGTACTCTCTTCTCTTAGTTACACTAGCACTAGTTCTTTCACTAAATTTACTAAAGATTACATCGCCAACATATTACTTGTGTGTAACCACCACCCTATTTACCGTCTCATCTCTTGCAGTGACTCCCAACACACCTCCTTACAGCCTTAGTTATTTTGATAATTCTTTAGATACTTATACACAGAAATCTAGTTGTCCTCAAGCAGCTATATTTAATACCAGGAATGACGAATGTAGGTCCCATTCTGTGCTACAATACTCAAACTAGTGCCCGATCAAGGTTTCTTAATATAGGTTTTAGACTACAGCGGTTTATCCTGTGATCTAAAATATTCAGGTCTTTTAAAACTTGTCTTTAAATTTACCGAATTTGTCTTTTCCAAGTGAGTCGATTATCAAAAGATATACCAAGATATTCACATTTCATACCCTCCATTAGCAATTCATGATTTTATTCCACTTTTTTTCGACGTTGACGTCATTAAAGGCGGAAAAGGACAGGGTTGGAGCTAAGAACGGCAATGAATTCATTCATAGATAGATAGATAGATAGATATGTTCACTTTGATCCCATGTGAGAATAATCTCGGGGATGTGGAACAGTACATACACTTATTAGTAATGTCAATATTACTATATAATTGATAATATTATATATTGACAAGAAGTTAGTTATTACCCATTAGTATAACCAATATTTCCTGTAATCTACAAATACAATCCCGAGTTAGTTAATACTTATTATGTGGAACAGTGTATAAACTTGTTACCAGCATCTAACAACCAGTTATTTTCCTACCAACCAGTTACAACTCATCCTTAAAGACCATTCCGCTGTTCGTCTGGAATGATTTCGAGAAACTATGGAAAACCATGGAAATCTGAATGGCCAGACGCGGATTTGAACCCACGTATTCCCGAATGCGAGTGTTACCGCTCACTCACCACACTCGGTCGAAATAGACGGACTCTATTTGGAATTTATCTTCATTCTATCATGGCCTGCTTAACTAGTTATCCCTCAAGATTCCTTTTTACCTACTCTCAATCCTTTCTGAATGTAATACTATTGCTTACCTTAATGTCATCTAACTAGAAACCAACAAAAGAATAATGAACAGTAACGGTCTTCATACACTGCCCTGTGACACTAATGTTCTTAACTCCACCTTCCTTGATATATTTTCTAATGTAATTCTTTGATTTGCATCTCTCAAGAATTACTTCACCAAACAAGAAACATTGACATCATACCAGTAACTTATATTAATTTAACGGGGTCGATTACGTAAATTAATTAACTTTGGAACATAGATATGTCGGTATTTATCACCTAGAAGAGCTCTGCATCTTTAAATTTATAGAGATATATTAGGAATATATTTCTGTTCATCTGGGCTTTACTACCTCTTTACTTAAAGGTCATTAAAGACAGTCTGAGCATAAGTACTTCTATCTTTCGACTAACCAAGTAAGCTTTGCAGAATTTTCAATTTAGTTTTTGTTTGATGCATCGTTACAGGTATCCAATGTGGCGGCCCTCAGAAACACGCTCACCCAAATAAAGTTTGCTTTGATTCTAATATTCGGAGGCAATTTTAACAGAACATAAATTTCAACAGCCTACATCGATCCCTTCAGAGAAATCCTGCAGGTGTCGCAAATATAAACATAGAGCCTACTGACAACCAAGGCGTGGCCAGGATTTTGTTTAAGGGGGGAGGGGGGAGCGGGCAGGCAAGAAAAACTGATAATATGCTTGCTACAAAAGCGTTTATTATTTTTTTTTTTAATTAATTATTAAATTTAATTGCAATTGCACATATACATATTCTATTAATTAATAAATTAATATATATTATGATTACACTAATAGTAATTTTTCGAGCAACTTATCTGCAATTTTATAATAATTTTCTTATAAAAATTTTCTGTGTACACTAAGCATACAGAGACAGTTTAGATGGTTCTCTAGCATCGTTGACCGCAGAAGGCGCAGTATAGAGCAGGACTAATCACTATGTTGCTTGTACAAGGCTGAGCCAAGGAAATTGGGGTTGCATTTTTTGTCGCAGAAAAGGATATTACTGCCTCATTTAACTCTTTCATAAGGTCTAGTTCTCCAAGATTTTCTGTTGTCATACCCTTTTCCTTCCATAGTTTATACCATGTAGTTCGACTTCATAATCAAAAAATTTTAAGTTGTATTATTGATAGAAACTTTGTGATTTTTTTTTTTAAGAAACAACCAATTACATACTTCAACTAGAATGTAACTAGGGATTTCAATCCAACAATGCGGGAGTCCGCATCATTTGGCAGTCTGGAGGATCCAGCACCTAATTAAGTGGATCCGCAATCCGTAAAATGGGGTGAAAACATGTTTCGGTCTTCGTCACCTAGCCTCCCTGTCGTCACTTTCCGGTCCGACTCGTTCTCTGCCGGTTCTATCCATGGAGGTAGAAATAGAGGGGAGACCAGGTGTCGCTTAAACTGTGAAGCAGCCTGTCTCCGGAGCCGCCATCTTCGTGAGTTCAAAACATTGGTCTGTTTTTCTTAAATTCTAATGTTTGTAGGTTATATCAGTTAGGGTATTTATAAATGTGACTCCATAAGACTTCATTTTTAGTAATGCGATGATTAAAAACGAAGAAATTCTTCCGTTTTGTATACATTCCTTGTGTTTCTTGACCCTACCAATATGGCGACCTCCTACCCCACCGCTCTTCACTCGGCGTCACGTCGTTGTATGGAGAAGGTCCCATACGTGGTCTCCTCTCTTTTCTTTGCTCCATGGTTCTATCACCCCGTTTACCTGTACCCGTCAAGTTGACATTTGACTAACGGCAACAAATGTGTGATTATGACGTCCTTAGTGATCATAAGTAAATAGATTCACTTTTACGTTTTTATAAGAACTCTAGTTTGTTTTTGTTGTGTACATTACTGTAATTTGAATTATGTCGCTTTATTGCAAACCTAGCTCCCAGATCGTACACACAAAAAAGATGCAATTAGAGTTGTTTCTGAGGAGGATGTAGAAACAATACAAAAAGAATGTTACTATTGACAGCTATTTCAAAATCTATTGAATAAATGATGTGTTAAAATGTTTTGTTTTAAACTATATTTCATCGTATTTGAGATATTTCTTTTCAAAAAGTGGATTTCAATATCCTAATTCTGCTGATTCTGTAAGATCTATGATAACAAAGTTTTCAAATACCGTAAAAGTTGACATAATTGTTCAGTTTGAATATTTCAAGAAACAATGTCAAAGATTTTCGTTGAGCGTTTGATGAGTGGACATCCCTACAAATCATCTATATTTTAACGTTTATGTTCAAGCAAAGAAACACATTTTAATATCAACTTGCTTAGAATACGCGGTTCGTAAACCACGGAGCATTGCATCAGTTTGATCAAAGAACGATTGACATGCTTTGGTGTTGCTGTTGAAACTGATCTTATGGGCCTTGGTATCTACAATTGTACTTTTCACACAGCACACAGTTGTCGACGTTTTATACCCCTTCTACCAAAAAGAAAAAAAAAAAAAAAAAAAAAAAAAAAAAAAAAAAAAAAAAAAACCCACACACACAAAAAAAAAACTACTGAAATAAATTGAACGCTCAGAAATAACTTTGACTTGGACGTAGACCACGAAGACCTGGACGCCACAATTGAACCACAAAGCGTGACCGTAACACTGGTTCATCCACATACTGAGGTGATTCTCAGATATAATGATCTCAAAAAAGTGCTTAAGTTGTTAAGTTTATCAAAAACGAGGAGGCAGAAAGGGTTTTCTCGGCTACTGACTATACATGTAATCCTTTGCAAATAAAGTGATAGTTTCAGTGCTTTTTACATAAATAGATCATTTTTCAAACTGAAGTGATTTACTGTAAGGCATGCAATATGATCTGAATCTGAATACTTACCTTAATTGATTATTTATTAAATAACTAGAGTTAGATTTAAAACAAAACGTGTAAAAGCGCAATGTATAATCCAAAAACACTGCTCCAGAGACGCTATCAACGAATTTACACAAGGTACGAAGATCTCTTTCAAAATCGTATAGCGACTCAGCAGGGTGATTGAAACTACGTTGTTGGGCAGATTCAATGCGCCGGACTTTCAAATCGGTTCCAATGGCAGCTGCAGTTCTGCTACATGTGTTTAAAATATTTTAGCTCTCCGTGTCTGCGTTGCTGCAATGATTTTTTATGACAGACATTACTCTATTAATATGATCCATGCATGAATACATGTCAATCGTCTTTGATTGTAATACAGTGGCAACAGGTTCCAAATTCCAATAATCCTGAGTATTCAATCCAACATATATAATTAATTCTGACTTCGTAGCAACGCACTGTAACTGGCAAGCACCTTTCCTTGCCGCGTCATTCCCTTCTGCAGAAACATTCTAAAGTCTATTGACAATGTCTTCAAAATGCTCGTTAAAAATGGCAAAACATATTATTGAGGTCAGCGGGTCCATATAAAGCTAAAATATTTGGCACGTACTTTCTCCGTAAATAGTTTATGGTGTACTCTATGGTGCTAATTGTGTTCCATATTTATGTAATTTGATTTAAATTATTTACAACCAGGTTAAGTCTGTGGGTTGCGCAATGAAAATACAAGGCTTTTTTATATTTCTCTTTTTAAAGTTTTAAATCCCGCCAATGTAGAACACCCTTCATATCCTTGGCTAACACACCTGTCAAGTCCATGTCTTTCGTTTTATAAAAACCTGTCAATTTCTGATGCTATAATTTGTCAATCAACGCGATCATTTCTACGAATTCGAGAATTTTTTTTTGCGGATTGTATTTTTATCTTCGTCATAAAAACTGATTTTTAGGGAAAGTTGTTCTTTCCCAACTATATCACACGGCTCATCTGCCAATACAATATAAGCATAAGCCTTCTTTGCGGCCTGCATAATTTCACTTTTAATGACCAAACCGCACAGGGCAATGATTTCGTTTTGAATCTATGGGGAGATATACATGACATTTTTGTTAACCTAATAATAATAATCGATAAAATTGCGATGGAGCAGCCCGTTCCGGTGGCAATCTCCCTACACACCTGTCTTACTCCTTTCCTCTTTCAACCTACTTTTGTCCTCTACTAATTTTTACTTCAAATTCTTTCGATGTTTCTAGTAAATAATTCATCGCTTCTCTTGGTAATTTATTCCTGTCCCTTAAACCATTTCCTACGAAAGAAAATTTTATCACTCCCTTATACCTGAAATCAAGTGCCAGCGTGTGGTCATGGTCAATCTTACACTTCCAAGCACCTCTCTTAATTTTCCCACCAATATCTTTCCATGCTTTATCTCCAGTATAGACATTGTACACTCCCATTAATTTCTTCACCCTCCTTCTATCCTCCAATGAATCCCACTCCAGATCCTTTATCATATTAATTACCGATTGTGTTTTGCGGTAATTTCCAAAGACAAATCTGGCATCCCTCCTCTGCGCCAACTTCTGTATTTGATACCCAAAAGGTGGGTCCCAAACTACGCCACCATATTCCAGCAGTAGGTCTGACCAGATTTCCTTACTTCTCTAGTACATCCCCTCATCACACTTTCCAACAGGTGAAGGATTTTGAACCCTTTCCCTATTACCTGTCCAATGAGTCCTGCCCAGTTAAGTCTGCTATCAAATGTTATGCCAAATGTTGTATATAAATGCTTGATGGGGATTCAAACATTTCTAACGAACTTGATCCTGTTGGTTGGTACCTATAAAGGATGCTTGCATATGTTCTTTAAGGTCGGGCCACACTAGACCGAGCCGAGCCCGCAACGTCTTATTGTTGTCGTTCACTCGATTGAAGTGAGTTCAAACGTTGCCGCGTGTCGGCCTACACTCGGCCGTGTGTTGGCCGCGATTAAGTTTGGCTTTATTTTTTGACGGTGCGCTCCGGTGTCAGGCTGCTGTCAGACTGTTCGATATGGAGAAGTGTATAGAAAGAGATCCGAAATTTCCGGTCCTTTACGACTAAATATTGTTTTAGCGTTACTGATTGCTTTAGAAAAGTTCCCTTTTTTTCAGTCTCACTTCAGGTTCATCAGATGTTCATAAAATGTAGGTACAGTCCTTGCATGTTCGCATTAACAAATCAAAGCTTTGCTAGAGGTGAAAGTCAATTTTAAGGACTGTAAAAATTGCATCCGAGATCCGGAGTTTCAACCGGGGACCTTCCGTACCCAAATCACATGCTGCAAACATCTGAATCTAGAAGTAGTGAAAATATGTATTCAATCATATAAAAGTACATTTATGTTTTGGCATGGCAAAAATAAAGTACATTTATTTTATTATGTTTGAATAATAATTTTTTATCATAACCAGATTTGTCTCTTGACTCAGATAGTTATGGCGTACGATTGGGGAAATGAAAGTCCCTGGTTCAAATCCCTGTCTGAGCTGTAATTTTTATGGGTCTTAAAATTGACATTCACCTCTGGAAAAGCTTTGATTTGTTACTGCTAAAATGCTAGGACGCTCGGTGTTTCGAATTTCACGTTAATCTGTAGTTTTCTTTTTCAAATTAGGTGACAACGATAGAGGTGTACTGCGCAGCCGATAAGTAATTCCGTGACTGGAATTTTTAGATCACATGAAATTATTATTATTTTAGGGAATCTTTGCGGTCTGCATTAAAATAAAAATGTATAATAATCTTATACTTTTTTGTTAAAAAAAATATTGAATGTATCGAAAGGAACCTCAACCAAAAAAAATACGTTAAATGTGAAGTGAATGACGATTGACATTTAATCGTGAGTATGTAGAGATTCGCGAGAATCTTTCAATCCAATGTGACGATCATTTGTTAAAACCGCTTTTGGATTACTATTTTTGTGCATAAGAGAGCAAACAATTAGGAGATAACAGGAGTCAGACAAAAAAAAGTATTTTAATCGTACTTTATTACTTTTGTAGATTATAAAGTACAGTACTCTATAATAAAGTTCAGGTGGTAGCCGCAGCTACGATACCCAAATCACTTTTAAGGTAATTTTTTAACATTAATTCCGTGAAACAGCCAAGGAGACTGAAGACCGAGTAGGAACCCGTCCGTCACATGGCCGTGCTACGGATCAGTGTGGATGCGAGGGGGCCGAGTGTTGATGCGGTGTCGGCGCGGGCCCCGCTCGGTTTAGTGTGGCCCGACCTGGCCGCCAATCCCTCCTAATTACCCCAAGAGATAAAGGTTTATGGAATAAAACAGTCCTTGTTTAGACAAAGTTTATGTTCTTGAATTCTGTATAAGTGCTGGTACCAGAAAGATAAGGCATCGATACTATCGTCTCCTTGAATTCAGATTGCAGGTTGACGTCACTCAAACACGCAGATTACAAACTTTCAGAAAATTCCCCCCAAAATTTGAAAGTTCATCCTATGGTATCCTGGACTAGCATCAGAGACCACTGTCCTGATTGTTACTGTAAAGTTTATAACAACTTGAAATTTTCTAAGTCCCCTGCTTCACCACTACTACAAACCTTCAAAAGTCCCTAGCCTTATAGTTCGCTGTCCATCACGGATCTATTCTCGCCTCGACTGCCTGCTTGAAAAATTGTTTCCCAAGGGAGCCCTGGTTGGTTTTTTATAGCCTTGGCTAATCTTTTGCTGAATTGCCATTTAACAACGGTATATTCCCGCGGGGAAACCCTATTCCTTGGTGAATTACCAAAATCCCCCCCATTCCTGTCGAACACTAATTTTACTTGGATTTTCCCGAAATTTTAATATGTTATAGTTTAATTTATTCCGAACGTTTTAGGTCAAATTTTCTCGTAATTATTCTCGTTTAAGAGCTATTAATTTCTAAAAGTCACACATGGTGATACCATCACATGTCCACACTAGAATTTCATTTTCCTTACTTTAAATTTCAAGTTATCTTTGAACTGTTGTGTTATTGTTATTAAATGAATTTTTATCTCTTATTTAAGCCTACTTTTATCTTCCTAGCTCTTTTATTTAAAAAAAATTTGAAATATCTCCTTACATAAATTTTAAAACCACCTTAAAGTGATCGTCATTCTCTGCTTCCTTAATGGAAATGAATGCAACAATATTCATTATGACTGAAAAACAACCTTATTTGAATTTTATGTCTTTTAAAAAATGGTTTAGATTTGATTTGAAAAGTGCTTTCTTGTTAAGAAAATTGTTATAAAAGTTCTTTACTATACAACTATATGAGATTTTACCCCTTCTAAATGGTTTTAGCAAGATAATGGAGATACAACAAGGTTATGTTCTGAGATGAAAAGGGCTTTACTATTGAAATGATTATAAAAGTTATTCGCTATATGAATTGTATGTAATAGTTCTCCTGCTGAATGGTTTAGGGAAGATAATAGAGATATAACACAAGGTATTTACATTTCGAGTTTTTAATAAGTAGCTCCTGCCCCAATTTATAATCATAATTAACCTTAGCTTTTTATCTGTGTACCTAATAAGCTGGCTCTTCTTTGCATTTATCTTCATCCCAATTTTTCAATATGCTGTTTTGAAACTAGGACACTTGAATCAATTCTTAGTTTCAGCAGGTATTCAAGAACACCTTGATATTGTTCTTTACTTCTTAAAGATAAGTCATTTGTATGGTGTACCACAGAAAATAATCGACAATGTTATAGATGAAACGATTTATCGATTTTCTTCTACTTCCTTCTGGTGAGCAGTATTCGTCATTACAACGACCGGTATTTTTTCTGAGAAGTTCTTAGATTTTGATTGATGATAATGTGATGAAACATGTTTTGCAGTGTTCATAGATATTTTTAGCGACAGAAAATTCGAGTAACAAATTAATTAAAATATACTAGCAGCGGCACACAAGCCTGCAGGTAACAATTATTAAATTTTCATTTCAAATTAGTGGCTTTAGCATCTACAGAAAAGTTATAATTTTCAGGAAGGTACCCAGCAGCGTTTTAGCATCTTTCTCCAACACCAGTGTACTTAATTCATAAGACTGAAGTTAATATGAAGCTGGGTGTGTGGGCTGTAACACCACATGTAGCAGTATAGATACGGGTATAGAATGAGTGAAACAACTTGACCGTTGGACCGACCCAACTCTTATACAGGCGAATCTGGGCACCTAGGACAAATATACTGTACAATCAAGAGTAATAAATATTTTATCACAAAATTAGCTCTTACACTATCGACTTTTTCACAATCGCTTAATGGTAATAAAAATAAATAAAATACAAATGAATGCAACTAACTATAGTTATTAAATAAAAGTCTTAATTTTTGTAGGTACTGTATATAATACTATTAAGAGGATTTTCTTTAGAGCGTAAAATTATGGGATCCATAGAAATTTATAAGCATTGTAAAAACTACAGAAAAGACAGGAGCTATAATATGGGTCAAATGTGAAAGTGAGTACTCGCAAATGAATGCATCGAAGCAACTCCCAGATCACTCCACAGTATGCAAACCTCTCTCGAAAAGTGGACACTCCTTGGTGAAGAAACATTCTATCTGCCAGGAAATATAAACAGATCATCTAGTGTACCCAAAAACGAATGGTTACATTAAAGATTGGTCTGAAAGGTGTTGGGAGTTAGGCGTTAGGCTACCTAATTCCAATAAAAAAAATAATGTTTCTCCAGTATGATCAATCAGAGGAATACTTTTATTTCTGAAAAACAATATTGACATCAGTTAAATTTGCAGTTTGGCATTAGGAAATATAATCATCAACTGTGAAAATTTGTAATTATATGTCACACAAATTCGTTTGACTTTTCAGTAATTGAATATCATAATCAATACTGCTTTGATACAAATGAGACAACATGAGCGGCAAGATTGCCCATTGCTCAACATGGCACAAAACGTAGGTTGCCAATATGAATAAACTATATCCAACCAACAGGCATACACGTATACAAAACCATACAACAAGTGAAAACAATATTATGTACATAAATCAGATATAAATACTTCATTAACACATTTCTGCTTACATGACATGAAAAAGTAGTTCTTACATCATCGAAGTTAGTAACAAATGCTGTCCATAATTTCAGTGAGAAAAATATTCACACACTATAATAAAATTATTCAAAACAGACAGCAGACTAGGAAACAGTAACTATAGGTTAAAATTACTATTTCATATCACAATACATTCATGGGTTCAATTTCGAACACAGTGCACAACACCTCATTTAAAAATGCTACAAATCACATTTTAAAATGAGCAAGTATTGTTAATAACAAACATCACTAACAAAAGAAAGAGAGGACGTGGGTCTTATTGGAATGTCAAGAAATGTTTTCTAGTCCATACCTTCACTGTAAAACTTTCAAGGGAATGTGTAGAATAAAACTGAAGTTCCAGTGATGTCCCTGATGTTCAGCAGCAACGTTTAAGATACATTTATTTGTACAAGTACTATGGCTTGATAATGGAAACCTGAACAAGTAAATTTGTAAATCAAT
Organism: Vandiemenella viatica; assembly: GCA_031002005.1. Lineage (NCBI taxonomy): Eukaryota > Metazoa > Arthropoda > Insecta > Orthoptera > Morabidae > Vandiemenella > Vandiemenella viatica. Next base: position 125,010,323 of record CM061914.1, read on the forward strand.
AAAACAATACTTCCATAAAATGGGTTACCATTACAACAATGTATTTATATCTTTACTTACTGAAAAGAAAAATTTTTCAACTGCTCAACATATTCCAAGTTCCTTGTACCGAAATACATAGTTAATAATGGTTAACCTCACTTACAAATAATACTATTGTAAATTTACACACTTTCACAACTTTTATATACCTACACACTAAACAAATAAGGCAACATTGTATTTACTATTAAAGCTCACACATTTTTATGTAATATTACAATGCTTATCTGTACAACAATAAATTATGCATAATTATATAACAAATAGTTGCACCATAACAAAACTCCACAATATGTTTATACATAATACATATATATTTATACTAAATCTCTAAAATTGAAACATTTCTTTGTAAACTTTAACACTTAGGCTTGATTGCTCCCGGTTTATTTTGGTAATACTTCCCCAAACTCCTTTCTCAATCAAATAAATCTCTGGTTCAGTATATTCACATCTATAGAAACATATCTTATATCAATAACAATTTTATGTACAGTAAATACAGTATATATTATTTTAAAATGTATGCCAATACAAAACTTTTATATACAGAAATTAACAAGGATCTACCCTCAAAATCACAACTATTATGTATACTGTAACTATTTTCTTATCCACAGACCCACAGTTCTAAATGTAGACACGGAAATTTATTTAAGGGCTTCAAATTACCAGTTTTGTTGTATGTTACAAAGTAAATTAAATTTCATGAAACTTAACAAAAGTGGTTAGAAGTGAGCAGGGCCGGCGCTAGGAATTTCGGGCCCCGGGTAAAATGGGTGACCTTTTTTTATTAGCGCTACAAAATAGCCAGGCGACAATAGGCGGATTCTTGGCTTCAAGGCCTGGGGCCCCTGCAGCCGGCGATCGGGGGCCCCCATCAGCCGGTGGGCCCGGGTACATTTGACCCGCTTACCCCCCCCCCCCCTTCTAACGCCGGCCCTGGAAGTGAGTAACATGATTGTTAAGACATACAGCATCAGTTTGGAAGAATTAAAAACAAATAACCAGAAAATCAAACTTTCATGCTCATATGTAATGATTACAAAAATCAGCAGCTAATTTAAATTCTGTAAATGGGGTATTTTTAATTAAGAAAAAATAAAAGACATTTAAATGAGTTTTTAGTGTGTAGCAATTTTTCAGTACCATGCTGATCATACTGATGTGCAAATACTGAGAGAAATATTATCTGAGAAAATGAAATATGTTCAATATATCCATTTCACCTTTTTTATCTTAATCAGCAACAGATGTTATCAAATATTATCATCATTCCTAATTTAATGATCAATTAATCAAATATTTCTTAGATTAGAAATAAATTGGTACTTTATTTGCACAGCATTCTTAATTTAACGAAGTTAAACTTGACAACTTTTGATCTTCAATGACTCCAAAGTATTACTAAGTAATAAGAATAGTTCTCATTAAGAAATTGTCTCGAATTACAAAAATAACAGTTTGAAAAAATGTAAATTGACTGAACACAATTTCTCTCATGAACTACACAGGGTTAACTTCCCATTGCAAATAATATATACATATTAAGTTCCTAGTTTTCAACCCATAACAGTGATCTCTGATTCATACCAATGTATCTTGGTATTTTAAATATAATATTTCTATGGTTGGCTGAAAATTAAATACATACAACTATAAACCAATTCTGAAGGTTCTAGATGCATGACAAATATTGACTTTAGATCAAATACAAGTAGGTTATATGATTAACTACCGAAACTTTATTTAACCTTTAATTTCAGCTATTGATTTACTAAAACTCCTTTAAAAAATACACCAAATTGTAAAAAGAATATTGAATTAACACATTTAAACATCCCAAAATTAAATATTTCCCCATTAACATTTTATGTACTTATTAATAAATACACATTTATGAATAACTGGCAAAAAACAGTATACAAATATTCTACACCTGGTGCGTCAATTTTGTAGTTCAGTTTCAAAGAACCCTTAAGATATATTTTGCGTACCAAGAGCAGAAAAGACTTAAGAGTAATACGTAATAATGAAATTAAATACTTCTTATCATATAAAATTCCAAGTCAGTCTTATGTCATATATTCAGAATTTCTTCAACAGATGACATCAAAACTAATTCAATAAAACAAGCCACAGCTTTTAGTGATAACTGGCATCATTAGTGACAGTTAAGCCAAGTATTTCATGACATTTAAAGCAGGAAGTACTTAACTTACTTCATTAATGAAAATATGAATAAAAAAATTATAGTAAGCTTAATAAGTCAATCCTGAGAAAATTCAGCACTCAGCACTAAGAACAAATATTATTTCACAATGCTTTGGAATAAAAGGTACAAAAATACATACAAATATTTTTTAAATTACTTATTTTTACATCTATAACATATACTATATGTTTTATGGATTTTCATTTGCAAATGCATGCAGCCATGGAAAGAGAAGCACAAACAATTCATTGTAAAGAATATTCGAGGTACACTTTCATCACAGCAGTAAGTTCAAATATCTGAACAACATATCCACTATTCTAAAATATAAATAAAATCACTATGACACAGAAAAAGTAATATCCATTAATGATGTATTTCACAGAAAATCCACATGTCAAATAACCACACTTTGTAATTCCCACACAGTGACTATGATAAATTGTATTATGAGCTTTCTAGCCTTTTTACAATAATTAAGATGATGGCATGGCTGCTGATGAAACTTTATGCTGATTGATAGTTTTTATTGGTTTACATGAGACAACATAGTTTCTTGAGGTCCGAATCAAATTCATCATCTAAATCGCGTGTGTCAGGTGCTTTTCCAATTACACTTGGCATATACTGTTGCTGGTCTAAATTCTGCCTCTCGTAGAACAACATGTAAGCAGAACTTGTGTCCATTTGAGACTCACTGACTTCCTGGAAAATACAACAAATGAATGTGAGAAAGCAAAAATTATTGTATGCAACAAAATTTAGTTAGTTTTGTTTAATGGACTCAATATTTTAAGCCAGGCTTCAAAAAATAATATAAGTTGCTCAAAAACTGTGAAGATGTATTAATGAGCTTGACATTCGGCAGTGGTAGGTGGTAAATAATAGTTATTATAAAATACGTTGTGGTGTGACAGCGTCACCCACAATGAATATAATTAATATTATTTTAATTATATTCATAATTCTTTTTTTTTGTTATATTCAAATTTATTAATTTAGTCTTGCAACGTGTAATTAATTGTAAATAATGAGGGTTGTCTGGATAGGTTAAATGTATGTTTAAAACCAGGGCGGCGAAAGGTATATTTTATTGTAAATCAATTTTTCTGTAAACGCATGGCTCAGAAGGGCTGAATATCGAAGGCTAGAAACTGCCATTTCGGCGGTTGAGAGAGGAACAATGGAGCAGGCGAGGCGACTCGATGGCGCCGGGACAGCCCGGCTTGAGTCCCGTTCGAAATCGGGCGGTGACCTACCCCTACCCCGCTACTACCCCGAAGGCCACGTAGGAAACGCGCGAAGGAGACGGCGAATGCGACGCATGATATTAAACACGTGACGACGGAAATGTGTAGATAGCCAATCCTGAACATTTATTGGGGTCTACAATACTAATTCCGTGGAGTTCTTTTACATGTGGCGAGCAACTAGCCGAGGAAGAAGAAGGAGCCATTTTTAGAGATCACTTCTGTCCAAGACGAGCTGATGAACGGACGTCACTTCTGTCCAAGACGAGCTGGTGAATAGACGTGCCAGCCGGCACGCTCTCTGATGATCATTGTGGTTGATCATTTCTTGCTTTGGGAAGGCGAGATGTCGAGTGGCATGCTTGCCATTATTTGGAAGTTATGCTAATAACGCGGGCGTAGCCGCTTATTTAGCTTCCATTGCTGCAGTGGCATTGTGTTTGTCGCTCACCATCACGGCGATGATTCTATGGTAATGTACCAGAAACGACGGTCCACTATTCAGTGGATTTTAACAGACTTATGTGCCCTTAAGCGACGCCTGGGTTAAGACTCTGCTCCCGCCACTTAAATTCTGAGCTAGCTGAATTTATATTTCGATTCAATTTTTTTTTAAGCATCTTGCTGTTTGTTAATTCAATTTTGATGCTTTTCATTCACTTTATACGGCGCCCCCTGGGATTTTCCTTTGTACAGTAAAATGTTAGCTTCAATTTGATGGCCTGTGTTGCCATGTTATTTCAATGTTAACTTTGCTGTTTTTATTACTTGTTTGAGATATTTCATTCAGTTTTGTTTGCTTACTCCGGCGAATTGTAAACGTCGGGTATTGCTTGCTTTTGCTGATCTAATTGTGTTTAACGTAACGTTAATTACTACCCGACCTTGTAAGGCCATAAGACTCAATAAATGAGGTTTGATTTTGTGTCTGAAATTCATGGTTCTAGTTAGTAACCTATTAGATCCCCTTATAGCATCATTATTATATGTAATCTTTCATTTTCAGGAATTATTTCAGAGTTAGTATTAATTCCCCCCTCCCTTTTTTCTGAGCACCCAAAATTGTGTTTTATACAATTGGCACCCAACGTTTCGGGCTTTTGCAAGTCGAAATTATTTTGAGAATTTCACAAGTCTAAAAAAATCCATGGATGTGACCTGTGTTGATTCATTTTATTATTTTAGAATAGATTTTATGTTGAAATTTGTTTGCTTTGTTTGTCATGCTTGATTTAAATCTAAATGTGTGATTTATTTCAATCAGTTGTTTCAAGTATATTTCGTTCACTTGCATCAAGCATGGTTAGTTTTAATAATTAAAGATAGAGGCAGTGCTTTGAAATTTTAATGCATGGTAAAAGTTAAGATTTTCTTTATGCTGATTTTGCTCATGTGTTGAGGTATTTGTGTCGCATGAAACATCGTTGTTTTTCCTTGTTGTTTTAATTTTGGATTGGTTTATTTCATGTTGAAGGGATTTTATTGCGCGAAATTTTTGTTTAATGCTGTATATTTTTTTTTGAGTCAACTCGTGCCGGTTGTATTTTTTGTTTATTGTCGATCGTTGTAATTGTTCGGAGTTGAGAGTTTGTATCTTACGATCAAATCTATGAAGTTGAGGTCACGCACCATTAATAGGGCAGATCAATCTATTGTTCATAACATTTCCGAGCAAACTAACGCGATGGATCAAGCACCGGAAGTACGCGAAATACCGTTGGCGGACGAAGAGTGTAATGATACTCCTAGTACGCGTAGCGTTCATTCAAATGCATCATTAGATGGGGAACAGTTAGGGATCTTTCCAACCCCAGACAATGAAACCGTTCAAAATCCCACCCCCATGCGGGCAGAAGTTGAAACACGTGCGTCGCAAATAACGGTAGAATTGCCACCGGCGACCGCACAACCCCAAGACCAAAACCTGCTATTTAACATGCTGGCGGAGTTAAGTAAACAAATAGCTTCGCAAAAATCAGAGTTAGATGCACAAAGTCAAAATTCTGTCTCATTGAGGGAGGAGTTAACTAAGCAATGGCTTCGCAAAATCAGAAATTAGAGGCACAAAGTCAAAATTCTGATTCATTGAGGCAGGAATTGCTAAACAAATAGCTTCACAACAGGAGGACATAAACAAGCGTTGGATGCACAAAATCAAAAATTGAGTCGCAAAAATGCTTGTTGAAGGGCATGGACGGAAAATTGTCCGTTTTCGCGAGGAAATGACCCGTGAAATGAAGTGCATTTCAAATCGGAGATGCGAGCGAATGTTTCAGTGTTGGAGAGACGCACAGATACGATTCAGGCAACATGCACTGCATTGCAGGAATCAAGCGCGGAAATCTCGAAGCGTTTGGACGCGACCGAAAAATCTGTCGAGCACGTGCGGCAAGAAAGCCACCAGAGTCTCGGTCAGATCTCGGAATTTGTCCACGAGATTAAGGATAATACTGAACGAAGCTTGCAGGCTGTAAATGCAAAGGTGTCGGAGGTTGCAAGTTCGGTTGAACAAGTACAAACGGCACAACAGGATTTGCAAGCGTCACAGCTAACACTCGTGCAGAACACTAACTCAAAGCTGGTGCAGTTGGAATCCAAGATGAAGGAAGTGAGTAATTCCAACGCTAGCGGGAGTATTGTTCACGCGAATTGCGCGCAGTACGCAGCAGCTAATATCGAGCTTAAGTTGCCACGTTTTGGGTCTCGCAAAGACGTAAATCCTAGGATTTATCTTACCGAAATGGAGCGGTATTTCGAAATCAAAGGAGTGCCTGATTCCATGAAGCTTGTGTTAGTCGAGGAATCATTTTCAGAAACAGACAGACTCTGGCTGAAAATTGCGTCCGAAACTAACTTATCTTACGCCGAGTTCAGAGTTCTGTTTCTTGAGACCTTCTGGTCGAAAAAGATCCAGAACCAGGCGAGGATAAAGCTGTACCAAGGAAGGTACATTCCCAAGTGGCATTATTCAATGGAAAGCTACGTGAAAACTTTGCTGGTGCAGTGTAGGCAATTCGACGACAAAATGACGGACGGAGAGTTCATAGAGATGGTGATCGCGCACTTTGGTCTACAAGTGCAGTCACTCATTAACCCCGTGGTCATTCGTACGATACCAGAACTGCTAGAAACCGTCGGTAACCTAGACAGAATCGGGAAAATGGCCGATAATCTGGCGAGACAAGACGCGGAACGAAACCATGGCGAAGCGCAAAGCGAGTCTAAGCGACCGCATGGCGGCAATAAAGCTTCCTATGCTGATGGACAGAATGGGAAATCTTCCAATCAAAATTCCGGCAATCGTAATGGAGGGAAGAAATGGAAGAACGAAAATGCACAATGGAAGGATGATAAAAATCATCAGCGGTCGGGAAACAACCGATCCGCGTATCCACAAGAAACTTCCAGTGAACGCAATCTCGATTGAAAACGCGGAACCGGAAATATGTGCAAAGGCGACAGAGAAGAATGTGGGCGGCGTTAGCAACGTGTCTAACTCCCCGCCGTCACAATGAGATTTTTCGGGGGACGCTGCAAACGCTGACAGCATTTGCCTCGGCAGTTTGGAATATTGGCGCGGCGAAGGACCAGAAAATATCGACGAAGAAGAAGATATGGTATCCGGCGACAGCCTCATGGCACGCGCGAAGTGTCCCCGTGTAGATATTATTGCATATGGCATACGGGCGAATATTTTAATTGACTCGGGATCGTCTGTCTCCGTAATGTCTAAGAAATTTCTGCTACGCTTGAAAGATAAGAATCCGCGGCTAAAAGTAATTCCCACAACGCAAGTAACGGTGGTTCCTGCAATAGGAAAGAGAGAAAAGATCGTTAGCACGCAAGCGCTAATCCCCGTGAAAGTCGCGAATAGCGAGTTAATGTTGCCACTACTTATAGTACCCGGTTTGACGCAAGATGTGATCGTTGGATGCGACCTCTTAGCAAAACGTAAAGTCATTATGGATTGGGGAAATAAGACGGTGACAAATTGGTTCCGGAGGTGTTGCATTGGAAACATGAGGCCTGTGAGCAGAGCCTTGGAATAAATAGTTCCAAACCAATGCAAGACACCACGGAACGCGAAGGCAATTTGAATAACGGAGGAAGAGCTATATGCGCATCAGCTGACGAGCAAAATCTCATACCACAGAACCCAACCGACAAAATGCGGGAAAAGGGAAAACTTGACGCCAGCACGGAAGCCAAAGCTATGCCGATACTGACGAGAAACTTGACGACAGCACCACAGTCAAAGCCAAAGCTATGCCGATGCTAATGAGAAACTCGCGATCATTTCGTGCGGGATGAGACTGCGTCTGATTCGTATCAATGTAAAATTTAAGGATCAACCCGAGAAGAATCCCGAGGATGACCTCAAGAAAGCACATGAATTCTTGGTAGAGAAAGCTACGAAGCGGCAACGCAAGCACGACGGATTGCGGACGCAAACGTTTAGCGTCGGGCAGCAGGTGCTACTTAGGACTATGACCCCGTCTGACGCACAGCGAAAATTAATTTCCAAATTCTTTCTGCTGTATTCGGGACCGTTCTCAGTAGCGCGGATTATCTCCCCAAACTGCTACATGCTGACCGACGGCAGAACGGAGATCGGCCCGCATAATGCCCGGAATTTGCGCCCGTTTCACACAGCATAGGCTACAAGTTCCTAGACGGATGTTTGTAAATATAGCTTAAGGATCAATGTACATTTAGTTAGGTAATAACGTAGAGCATATCTTTAGAAAGTAAGAGTGTCAGTCTTGAGACACGTAATTGCCTAACAAGCGTAGCGCTAACGCAGCGAGAACAGGTAAAGGACGCTCAGCTGTTTGGGATAGCAGCTGTTCCGACCACCAATTTTCCTGGAAGGATTGCAATCAGGTTAAACGAAAACAGGTAGCCTGAGCCGCAAGCTTAACGGGACAGCGCTTACTGACAACAACAGAGCGGGCAAAGTGGAAACAGCTGATCGCTTAGTTTCACCGCTATAATGTCTTTGCTACAAGTGTAGTTTGGAAAGCATAATATAGTTCATTTTGCGAGAACCGTCTTTCTTTTGTATTGTATGGATAATTATGTAAATTCGCGGAAGGATTAAATTATGTAAATTCGCGGAAGATTTTTCTTTTCCATTTGATTTTCATGTTATGGACATTCGGTGCATTCTTTATTCTTGTTGTTGCTGTATCTGACTTCAACACATGTGCTAGATTTGCATAGCCCGTTGTAAATAATTAATTGAGTTGTCTAGTTTTAATGTTAACATCTTGTGCTTACATCATTTTTTTTTTTTGTTTATTGATTGAACAGATCTATTTTGTCGTTCATTTACATCTATGTACCTGTCAATGTTTTATGATGTTTTACTTTGCATATTAGGATAAGACATTTCATTATTTATGTTAACCAGAGTCACGTGTCGTATTTACATATTTAAAGAGGTCACATGTATGCGATAGTTCGAGTGAGCTGGAACCATGAAACTATAGTGTAGGCAATGATTTTGATGCAACTGTAGGGTTACAATAGTTCAAATAAAATTATTGGCATAATTTTATTTTGATTGGGTAGCAGGTATATTGTGGTGTGACAGCGTCACCCACAATGAATATAATTAAATTATTATTAATTATATTCATAATTCTTTTTTTTGTTATATTCAAATTTATTAATTATTTAGTCTTGCAACGTGTAATTAATTGTAAATAATGAGGGTTGTCTGGATAGGTTAATGTATGTTTAAAACCAGGGCGGCAAAGGTATATTTTATTGTAAATCAATTTTTCTGTAAACGCATGGCTCAGAAGGGCTGAATATCGAAGGCTAGAAACTGCCATTTCGGCGGTTGAGAGAGGAACAATGGAGCAGGCGAGGCGACTCGATGGCGCCGGGACAGCCCGGCTTGAGTCCCGTTCGAAATCGGGCGGTGACCTACCCCTACCCCGCTACTACCCCGAAGGCCACGTAGGAAACGCGCGAAGGAGACGGCGAATGCGACGCATGATATTAAACACGTGACGACGGAAATGTGTAGATAGCCAATCCTGAACATTTATTGGGGTCTACAATACTAATTCCGTGGAGTTCTTTTACATGTGGCGAGCAACTAGCCGAGGAAGAAGAAGGAGCCATTTTAGAGATCACTTCTGTCCAAGACGAGCTGATGAACGGACGTCACTTCTGTCCAAGACGAGCTGATGAACGGACGTGACTTGGGTCCAAGACGAGCTGGTGAATAGACGTGCCAGCCGGCACGCTCTCTGATGATCATTGTGGTTGATCATTTCTTGCTTTGGGAAGGCGAGATGTCGAGTGGCATGCTTGCCATTATTTGGAAGTTATGCTAATAACGCGGGCGTAGCCGCTTATTTAGCTTCCATTGCTGCAGTGGCATTGTGTTTGTCGCTCACCATCACGGCGATGATTCTATGGTAATGTACCAGAAACGACGGTCACTATTCAGTGGATTTTAACAGACTTATGTGCCCTTAAGCGACGCCTGGGTTAAGACTCTGCTCCCGCCACTTAAATTCTGAGCTAGCTGAATTTATATTTCGATTCAATTTTTTTTCTTAAGCATCTTGCTGTTTGTTAATTCAATTTTGATGCTTTTCATTCACTTTATACGGCGCCCCCTGGGATTTTCCTTTGTACAGTAAAATGTTAGCTTCAATTTGATGGCCTGTGTTGCCATGTTATTTCAATGTTAACTTTGCTGTTTTTATTACTTGTTTGAGATATTTCATTCAGTTTTGTTTGCTTACTCCGGCGAATTGTAAACGTCGGGTATTGCTTGCTTTTGCTGATCTAATTGTGTTTAACGTAACGTTAATTACTACCCGACCTTGTAAGGCCATAAGACTCAATAAATGAGGTTTGATTTTGTGTCTGAAATTCATGGTTCTAGTTAGTAACCTATTAGATCCCCTTATAGCATCATTATTATATGTAATCTTTCATTTTCAGGAATTATTTCAGATTTTAATAATTCCCCCCTCCCTTTTTTGGCAACTCACGTTTTCCTTAACGGTAGCCAACAAGCGCTCCCTTTACAACGTGGAAACTGTAGAAATTTGTCTCTTTGTAAATTGCATTGTACCTTATATAGTCTCTTTGATTTATCCAAAATAAATTTCTAACAAAATTTATTCATTTCATTTTACTTTGACTGGATGTTACAGAATATACTTTGTCACAATTATTGTTAGCCAACTCCCCCCCATCAATGCAATTGCCACCAATCCCATTTGATTCATTTTTAGAGCAGTCATGTGGTAGGCCCGGATGTTCATACATCTCTGTCATATGACTCACCTTTAACATCACTAAGGTTTTTAATAAAAAAAAAAACTAGCCCCAAAACCCATCAAAAATGACGGGTTTAACTGAGTGTTACGGTAATTTATTTCTCTGCAGTTGCTTAACTAAATAGAATTTATACAAAATAAAGCTCATTGTAATTTATCTTCCCTTGTGCTGTAACATAAAGCTTCAGTTGTCAACTTGGTCCAGGTTGCATTTCAGCCTAACCACAATCTCCGCTAATATTGCTGATAGAAAAGTAAAGCTTAATCACGTGCTAATTAATACATTCCCTGTATCGCATGTCAGTGCATCATGCATCGCAAAATAAACTTGATCTCAAATCTTCACAGGTTCAGACACCTTTCTTTCTTAATACCTGTGATGAAGATTGATATTTTAACGGCTGAGACAATTTACATCAGCTGAAATAATGACCCCAGTGAAAACGAAGGAACTAAAAATAAATCTTAACAACTTACGCTATGTTACAAGTCTTAGCAATTGCTTAACTAAATAGAATTGTTATAAAATAAACTTCAGAGTAATTCCTCACCCCTGGGGCTGTAACAAAAAGTTTCAGTTACCATCCGGGTCTAGGTTGCATTTCAACCTAACCACATACTACGATAAACTTGCCACCAGGAGAATAATGCTTTTATCTGACGCATATTAATACATGAACAGTATCGTGTTTTAGTGGCAATGATGCATCGTGATATAAATTTTATCAAAAATTTTCAAGGGTTTTTACACATTTCTTTTTTGTTATCAGTCATTCAGACTGATATTAAAATGTTTGAATGGCTGGCACAGTTTCTGAAATAATAGGCTCAGTAATATTGCACAGTGGAAGCAAAGGAAATTAAAATAAATCTTACAAACTTACAATATGCCACGTAATATTTGCTTCAAGTGTAGTGTAGGATGCACAGATCGGGTTCAGTGTGCAACTACATCCATTTAAACGAATTAATAATTTCAATAATAGGACACTGTTTAAATTATTTTGAAAAATAAATAAATAAAATAAACATCAAATGCCAGTTTTAATTCTCACCCATGCTAAGTAACAATCTAACCAAAACTTCTGCTACATTGATGCTTGAAACACAAAGCTTTTATCTTACATATCTATGGTCACAGAATTTAAAGAATACTTCTATATATCAAAAGAATATTACATAAATATAAGCATCTAATGATTGATATGTCAATTTTAATGCAATACATACTTTTATTTCAGTGTTCTGTTAGTGGGGAAATAACCCCACCAAACAGAATTATTTTGCCTCCATAAGGCAGATTACTATTAATGATGTCCTTTAAACGCTTAGTGCGTCTTTTGCCCTCGTGGAAGCCTTACCTTTTTAAGCAGATTGTATACATCAATGTCATGAATATATATCGTTACCAACTCATATTCATTTCATTTTTGCCATGAGCCGCACCATTTTTTATCTTTCACATGTAATTAAAATAGTTTCTTTCCCTTTTTATTTTAATCAAAGATAGAACCAATTTAAACAATGCAACAAACACCTTCTTGTTTATTAATCATCATGATACAACACTCATGCTAATGTTTGTCAAAGATAGTCCCTGACCACAGACTTCCTTGTCCCAAAGGTATTATGCATGTACAAAAGTTAATAATATAGTGCCAGATAACTCCTGTAATCTTACACATCACCCTGATCAAATGTCATCAAAATGTATCACATAATATAAAAATTTTGTTTACCCCTATTGGTGATGCAGATTAATGTTATTGAAGTTAGGTGTGGTAATTTGGTTGCACCTTAAATTCAGTTAGTTAAGCAGATTGCCAACAAATGGCACCATCTATATTTTTTAAGCAAAAAGTTTTTAAAATAAAGTGAAATTAAACTATTTATTTTCCATCATTAGTGGGGAATGTAAATTTTAAAATTATGTCTCAATCATTTATTTTGAAGAAGTGTTAATGGAGATATGGCATACCAACAAAAACACATTTGAGACATAATATATATGATTATCTCAACAAATTTGTTACATTATTAACAGGTTTCATCATTACATTATCTTTTCATACTTCATTGTTTATAGAGTTCAAAATGATCAAATGTCAGTAAATTCGGTTATAAGTTTAAAGTGGCTGATATATTTTTTTTTTCTCAGTAACTTTTTAGTTTTCAATCATAGCCTATATCATAAGTAAAAATCCAGGCCCACCACTAACTATTTGAAGGCCCTTGTGCAATATCAATTTTGCCACCCTGTTTCACTACAGCTACCTGCACCTAGTTTTAAGGGGTGGCAAAATCGTGTTTGAAGGCGGCAATGGTGTGGGCATTTCTTATGCTGGAGGTGGGTGACTTAAAATATTAAGCAATTGATCCGTCGATATGCCCCCTCCCCCCCATGCGGTGTATGCCTTGCAAGTCCGCTAATGGTGGGCCTGTAAACATCCATTACTGAAAATGTACTTGCACAATACATAATCTGTTTTCAAAAATAAAAAAAGCCATACGTACCTTACAACTGCTATCATTGTAACAATACCATTTACCATTTGGATTGCAAGCATATGACACATAATGGCCACCTCCCAAAATTCCGGAGTGAGACTGAAACGGCAACAAAAAAAACACACACACTTTAATTTCACATAAAAGTTAAAGTTAATGAAAAATCAGCAGTCAATCAGAAAGTTTTTATTTTTTGGGGGAATCAGCAATAAGAAGACAAAAACATCTGTCTGATTAAAATAAAGTTACTCACCACCACTGCATACAAATTGTACTTCAGGTCAAAGGGATCACTGTCTTCAACAAGCCTATGCTGATGGAAATCTTGTAAAGCACAGTCTACAACTGGTGTTTTTACCAAAGATGTTGATACCAATCTTTCTCTTGCTATCAAAGGTAAACTCAAATCACCATTTGGAATGTGCCCATTTCCTTTAATATAATTTTGAGTATTTATATCTTCAGATTTTTGTAGAGAGAGGTTCAAATTACTATCTACAATTTCTCTTGAGCTGTTTTCAGTATCATCATTATGGTTTTGTAATAACTGGGTAATCAAATCCCTTTGATTCTGTATTGCGTCTAAGCCCCCATTTAGAGGACTCATTTTAGAGCCCATAATGTGTTCAAAGTCTTCCTTCTGATGATCAAAGCTAAAAGTAAACAAATTTGCCATCTGAACTAATAGAATATAAATCTGAGGTATCGTATCATTCAATAAGACGTTGCAACTATGTTATTTCTTATGAAAATGTGGTGATGCTGGAAATCAAGTATATACAGTTGAAAGTCTGAGGAATATGCTTCCAAATTCCACCCTCAATACATTATACATTGTTTTACAATAGTAAAATGTACAAAATGAACAATGCAATGTAAAGCATAAGCACAAACTGCCTTTGAAGCAGTCACCTAGTTTACTAACAATTCTTCAGCAACAATGGAGAAGTGTTGAATACCACTGGCTGTAAGTGATTTGCTGAAGTGAAACATCTTCACGATCATTGGAAAAAGGATGTGGATAACCTGGCCAAATGTAGAAAGGATATCAGCTGTTTGCACTGTCCCTTTCTAGTACTATATATCAGTGTGTTCATGGTTTGTATTAACCTAATTTCTATTTACATAAGCTTTGACTGTCACCATGCTAAATTACACCCAGAAGCACATTCCTTGGGCTTCCAAACACATAAATTTGTTTTCCAGTCTGCCAAATATTGCACAAAGAATAAAACTTATGGAGTGACCTATGTACCAAAGAAAATATCTTAAAAAAAATAAAATCATTGTACTTACTTATATTCTTTCATTTCACCTTTAAGTTCCCTGTGTCTAATGACTGTCTGTTTAGGCACAGAAGCCAGATAAGACGTGGGGTCAAAATTTCTAAAAGGGAGTTTACAACTTTCTGCGATTTAACCCATTTTCCACTAACAAACTGGAATCGCTTAAGATGAACAATCTGCAACAAGTAAAAATTGAATACAATACAATACAATAAATTCGCATGGGCTAAAAATTACAAAGACAACCTTTTTATGTACACTGGAAACTGATATGATTTCAATCAATCAGAGAACTTATTTAAAATCAGCCACAGAAACTTTGGGGGTTTAGGACTGTAGGGTAAACTGATATACTGTACAGTGATTAAAAAAAACTTTAGCTTCCAGCCCCATAAAAAATCCACAATTCTGGATTCCACCATCAATATCTACCAACTAAAGTAAAACATGCACCTTCTCAGTTGCAGAAGAGGACACAGGTATTATTTCCCTCCCCCGGAGAGTAAATGTGGGTTGGCTTTTATTGGACATATCAACCTACGTATTGCTCAGTATTGTGTAGAACATGTAAAATTGTTCATTTGGGGTAGGATGATTAATCAGCAGTGGTAGAACAAAGCATTCAAGAGAGGCATATTTTTAGGTTAAAGAAACAGGCAATGCCTTTTATAACAGCACTATTTTAGAAGCTACTGACATAAGTACAGCTGATCAGCTGGTGTACATAGATCCAGGGGACTAACTGTGATATGACATCATCAACCAAAGTTGACATGCTTCGCGGCAGCAGGAAAATGTCTCCACTTTCCTATGCAGGTGACAACCACCTCAGTGTTTTACTTCAGTTGGTTGAGAATGAAGGTGTGATACTGCAGTGTGATGTTTTAAATGACTGGAAGTTTAATGATTTATCAACTATGGATGTGCTCCATAACAGTTTCAATAAAAGTTACATTAGCAGTTAAACACCACGGGAAATAATTTCTAAGATTTTATTACAGAATTTAATTATTTGAATAATCATCTAACTTGGAGACCATCAGACCTGTTCAGAACGGATTTTGATCCCCCGAGTATATGTTGAAGGGTAATTACTCCATATGTCTGTGTTACAATTATTTCTTCAAAATGAACCCTTGGTATCGAGAAATTAACGCGGAAACATATGTGAATATATTAAATACTATAATTTTAGTACATTGTTTAAAACCTTCAGCCTGGTGTATGCGGAAAGGTGCTAACTTCCCATTTTGCGAACCCGGGTTCAAATCCCCATACTGCCAAATATTTTTTTTCTTTTTTTATATGCAGTAGTCATTGAACATTGATTTTATTTCATTTAAAATTCATTTACGAATTTTTATTATGCGAAATAACTTTTAAAACAAAATATTACAGAATATATAGTCCCAACTTTTTTTTTAGAAAATCATTATTTCATTGTTTATGTGTGTTTTTTTTAAAATGAAACAGGTATATTCATGTGCATCGTTTCTATACTTATATCTCTGCAATTAATATCGTAAGGTAAATATATTACAGCCATAAGGTCGGGGTTTTTCCCCCCTACCACAGTTATACTTATTTCCGTTCAGTGGTAGTAGCATGTAAATGTTTGAAACTAACATAATGTCTGTTATTTCGCATAATAAAAATTCTAAAATGAATTTTAAATGAAATAAAATCAATGCTCAATGACTACTGCATATAAAAAAAGAAATAAAAATATTTGGCAGTATGGGGATTTGAACCCGGGTTTGCAAATGGGAAGTTAGCACCTTACTGCACATACACCAGGCTGAAGGTTTTAAACAATGTACTAAAATTATAGTATTTAAAATATATTCACATATGTTTCCGCGTTAATTTCTCGATACCAAGGGTTCATTTTGAAGAAATAATTGTAACACAGACATATGGAGTAATTACCCTTCAACATATACTCGGGGGATCAAAATACGTTCTGAACAGGTCTGATGGTTCCCAAGTAAGAACAGAACTTTGTAGCAGAAATCATACAGTTTCTAAAGGTTTCAATTGCTTAACACTTCCATTGCTGTTAGGTTGTAATTTGTGTTAACATTTACAGTGATTTGCTAACATTATTCAACAGGAAGACAACTTTCTATTAGCACTTTACATGTCCCTATCGAATGATGTTCCTGCTGGCTAACATCTCCATAGTATCCAAGTTAGCGGTTATTAAATTTTTCCCCACTTTTTTTTAACTAAATATAATATTTATAAATACTCTTCAACTGCTATATTTCTATTTGTTAAACATCAGAACTATTTTAAGTACAAGTCATTCTTAAAGGCTAATCTGCACCCTCAAGCCTTTTGACCAATGGCTATTACTTTTTCTCCCACCCCATCTCTTCCACTAAAACATGTTAAGGGTCAAAGAAACTAAACATTTATTTTACAGTGATGACTGTCATCGTCTTCCCATAACCTTCCCAGAACCACAACCTCTTCTGAAATTTGCAGATAGGAAATAGCTTTCTCACATATCCTTGACACCAAGAATTTATATGCCCTCAACTTTCAGTAAGGCCCCAGTGCTGAACTATAAATAAATGTAAATTTAATTTTTATCTCTCCCTAATGATCAACATATATTTATCTGTATCGTTTTTTACATTTTTTGCAATGTTTCCACTTTCACTAATCGATTATAGATTCAGTATTCCACCCCCCACACCATCACCCCTACCATTCTTACATCTTCACCACCACTCTTCACCCACAAGGAGAGCTTCAATGTGCGAGTCCCTGGGCACATGTCTCGTTTACTCACATGATTAAGGGAAGCGACCGAAACATAGTAATATGTGTTCATCGGAGTCACTGAAAGTCATCTGCGAAATAAACTTCATAAAAATATAAAACAGCTTATAAACAAGCATCACATATTTAGACAAAAAAAAAAACTGGCAACTGGTATCTGATTTGACAGTAAAGAATTATGTACAAAATACAAATGTTGATTTTAAGACAAAAGCTATCAGAAATCTATGTGTTTTTCACTCTGAGGTTATTATGTAATGACATTAAGGAAAAAGGAAATGGCTTTTAGGCAAGATAAATAACAAAGGATAGGGAAAATGACTCATCACTCACCAGAGTTGAAGGTTGTGATGAGTGAAACACAATGAGACAAACAAAAACATAGAAAATATATTGGCTTTACACCTTATTCATTTGCTAGGGAGGTCATATGGTTCGGGAGGTGTGTACACGCCAAAGTTTACCACTGCACAGCCAATCATGTGGCAAACTAGGGCATATGCACACCTCCCGAACCATATGACTTGTCCCTAGCACATGAATAAGGTGTAAAACCAAAATATTTTATATTTTTTTGTTTGACTCATATTTTTCACTAGTCACAGCCTTCAACTTTGGTGATTGATGAGTCATGCCTATCCATTGTTATTTATTTTGAGGCTATTATGTATAATAATTATGACAAGTTCCACCTCCCACATATCTTTCCTCTAGGAACACATGCAACTGTAGTTGGAAATAAATAGAATAAAATAAATGAAATCTGTGAGAGATACAGTCACTAATGCTATCATCTTGTGATACATCTATCCCAAACCTTACAATCTCATTTTATGAAATGATTAGCTTCCATAAATTATTTTACCATAATTTGTAACAATTTAATTTACCATTCAACTACTTCATCAAAGTATATATGATCAGATAAGAGCTTACAAATGAAAGATTATTTACTTTGTCCAAAGAAAACCTAGTTCTAACAACTACACATGCTTTATAGTTTTCCTTGTTTTTATCCAAAAAACATTAACATACCAAGATGGGTGGTAACCTCCATATTTGCAGTTTCTTGCTTGCCAACTGGTGTTGCTTGCATTTGGAACAGTAATATTTTTCATCTTCCCCAAGATGTTCCTCTTTAGTAAACGCTTCTAAACAGAAATCTAAATCAATTGGTTCCGACTGCTGTTGCCGTGTGAGGGGCACACTTTCATGTTCCACAAAAACCTACATTGAATTTCAGAAAGAAATTAGCTATTTTAACATCCACACCACATACAAATTAAAACGTTCTGAGGCATAGTGAAGCTATTATGAACTTTTGTTTTACATCATACAAAATTTAGATATTTAGAAACATAGTAGAACTAGATTATAATAATAGGTTATAAGGCTATCCTGTATATTCCACACCTTTAGTGAGGTCCCAGTTCAAAGAAGTATTACAACACAACAATTTAAAAAAACTACATATAATGCTCACAGATACTGCTCATAAAACTAGAAAAATTGTAAACAATGAGTTCAGTTGTTATGATTTCTAAAAATCACTGTGCCATTGCCACCACTGAACCAAGTGTTGGTTTATATTTATATATATATATGGAAAGGAAAGATAAATTATACCCACCACTCACCAAAGTTGAAGGAAGGAAGGCAGCAGCAATAAAAAATATAATGCACAAACACAAAAAGAAAAATGCAATATTTCAGCCCATGCCCTTATTTAAGAAACTAAAAACATGTGACTGAGTTCATGCAAACAGCTACAGTCACTACAGCCACATGTATTATGGAATTGACCATTAGAGGTTTGGGTAATAATATTATTGGAATTATTAACTGCTGGAAAGAAAGAAATAATAAAAAGGGGACATGTAAAGAAGATTGAGAATTTAAAATAATAATAATAATATACAAAAAAATAGTTCTCAAATAAAAAATTGAAATATTTACAATTTGTAATAACACAACACTTGAAAACTTCTGCAAACAATGCAGTGGAGGAAATATATGCAAAAACTTCAATGCCACAAAAACCATAGTTAAGCTTTGCAAGTTAATTCAAGAAAGGAATTGAAGAGCAACAACACTGGAACTGGTTAAGACTATCAAAAGCTCATCTCACTCTGTCATGAGATACAGAGATAATAAAATGAACCAGACAAGTGCAATCTATGAGGAATCTGCACAAACATCAGCTGCACAGTCAACCTTGACATCTCAACATGAAAATGAATAAAACTATCCAAGGCTCCAAATCTCACTCGTTGGGTGTTGAATAAGATGGCGCCATAATAGAGGAAAAGAAAATGGCCATTGGAAAACGGAAGAGATGTGAATGTTGTACACTAATGAGAAAATGTAAAATGGTTTTCAATAATAGCATAAAAAATTTATGAAAGAAATTACAATATTGAAGAATAACATAGAGGAATTAATCCAAACATATAGCATGAGGAAAGATGGCATCTTGGAAGAAATAATTACAGAGATAAAGGTATAAAGATGGTCCATTTTATATGCAACAAAAGATGGGTTGCTGAAATTTGGTGATGAGACTGGCTTACACCCATGTCCTATTCCCCTTCATTAAAAAGAGATCAACAAGGCACTGTGGAAACTATCACAGCACATCACATGCAAGTAAATTTATGATGCATATCGATACATGAAACTTTGCATTAAATTTCAGTTGTCACCAGAATAGACTGGCTATGCACTGTGAAGAGGAGAATAAATTCCAACACACACATCAACTGATTGAGAAAGCATGCAAGTTCAACATACCTCTGTTTCTTTGTTTTGTGGCTTACAAAAAATCTTTTAACCACATGTTTTGGACTAAGCTGTGGTATGATCTGGAAGAAACAGATTTACAACATCATCTCATCTCATCGATAAAAAGTATTTAGAATAACAACTTATGTAAGAATTGATGACAACCTATCCTCACTCTTCAGACTTTTCAAAGGTGTGCAATAAGGACGGAATTTGTCACCTGAAATGTTTAACTTCTACAGTGAATCTGCCCTAAATAGTTCGGAAGGAAGGATCTCAGCAGGAGGAAAGTAACCTATGCTTTGTGGATAATACCACAATCTCAGCACATAATATACACAAACTTGATGAAATAATACAGCAGGTACAAGACTGAACTAGTATTCTTCCTGGAGTTAAACAAAACTGATTTTTGTCTTTACGCCTCATTAATATCTTGGTCATTAGAAATGGGGAAACGAATGGGATAGAAATAGGAAGGAACTTTGCCATGACCTTCTGAAAGAATCATCCTGACATTTGCTTGGGGTAATTTCAGGAAACCATGAAAACCAAAATCTGGATGACTCAAGAGGGTTTGAACCTGCATCCTTCCAAATGACAGGCCAGAGCGTTACTGCTCGGTACAACTGATGATGATTAATAAGATTAAATAGGTTCAGTTTATACAGTGACTGTTCAATCTACAAAGAGCTGAGCAGTTTACTTACCTAGTGAATGACACTAGTGACAGTGAAAATGAAATCAAGAGGCAAAACACACAGCTAAGGAGAAGCTGCACATGATATGACAAGATATGTTATTTGCCAGCAAGAGCATAGCTCTTATAATTTGTTAATCGGTGAGTACGTTGATGACTCCACTACAACAACATCTTACATAGTTATATGGAAAGGATTGATGAAATACACCAATCCTTTCCATGTGAATATTGCCTCGTGGCAGTTCTTTCTTTCCATTTTTACCAATCTTACATAGTTAATTACAGGATGCCATAGTTGGTGTTACATTCTGTTAATCATTCTCACATAGTTCTGCAAATTAAGATCTATATTAAAATTAATATAAATTCCAAGATAATTAAAGTTGACTTGTTGAAGTGTGTTGTCATTAACTACAATTTTGGTACTGACTGTATTTTCCATGAAATTTAATAGATTTTATTTCTTTAATTGATATTTTGAAATTATATTACTGTGCTACAGTATTTCAAAAGTGGACAAATTTTTGTAAATTGTTTGTAGAATATTAGAAAGTGTATAAATAAATGTGTATATAGTCACTAATTTCTCCTCCTGCTGGTGCCTTTTCTTTCTGTTTCTGAATAAAATCATCAATGTATATAAAAAAAAAGTAGGTGACACTGTAAACCCTCATTTTCAAACCCGGTTTTCCCATATGATAAATAATAATAAAGAAGACTAAAATTAGTGCCACTGTGTATACATTTAGTAACAATGGAGTAGGAAGAAATGTCAACAGGCAATATTTATATGAAAAGGAAATGTAAAATATACCCATCAATTACCAAAGTTAAATGGAGCATGGCAGCAGCAAAAAAATAAAAACTCAACAAACAATATTTTGGGATATACCCTTCCAGAACCAAGAGGTACTCAGGATCACCTGACGATAACACTGCCTCGTGAATAAAGGTTTTGATCATGGTTAGACTGGAGTTGGAAGGAGGAGAAGGCGGGGACAACCAACAGTATCTGTGTAAATGTTGATTGTGGAAAGAAATTAGACAAAATAATATTAAAAGGAGGCATGTAAAACAGGTGAAAAATATAAGAAATTATATTGTATTTGACTTCAGACAAGGTTGTTGAAACTCAAGGGAATGAAATATTTTACATAGGTTATAAACGGATCACAACTGACAGTTAATGCATAACACTTTTCCATATTTTTAGAAAACAGTCTTAAAATGATGCTAATGATGAAAATTTTAAGCAGCAGAAATAACATATTCTTTTTAACCACACGAGCTCAATGTAACAGACAAATCCAAAAAAAAATATTTGAAATGATTGAAGCAGATCACCACAATTCTTTAAATTAGTTTTGACTTTCAGTATTGTTGAATTTCCAATTCATGAGTAGATGGTGCATTACATTTCCCATGGAGAAATAATTTGGGAAATAGAGAGATGCAGCAACACTGTATGCATCAACAGCCTGTGAATGTGAAATTAGAAAAATTCTGAGTTATTTTTCTTCTCTGTTGCTATTATAGTAACTATACAGCAATTTTTGTGTCAGTTAAACAAAAATGTCATGTCAGTTCCATTTTGTGAAATATTCTGAAGGCGACATCTTGTGTTATAATGTTTCATCATACTTACCCTTTCCTGCGAAGTTTGATAACGTAGGTGTAAAGCAGTTGGATCCCAATCAATAGCAAGGTAACTGCAACTGAAGTTGAATTCCGCATCACAGCACTGGATACGACAACCACGGCAGAAACGGTACCAGGGGCACCATGCACACTGCATTCCATCACGCTGAACTGCCTTCAATACAAATGGAAATTCGTACCCAAGACTGTCATCACTGTGAAATTAAACCACAAAACATGCAAATAAAAGTAAAATAAATTAACATTTTTAGATACTTTGCAAGTACATTGATTGCAAAAATGTATAGGTCACTAAAAAAATTACGCTCGTCATTTTGGCTTCTTTGATATGTGCTGATCTCTCTTCGTTTCTCTCTCATGACTGCTAAATATAACTTCATTCCCATTAAAACATATTAACGCCAATTATTTCTTTTATAAATACAATTTTACACACTAATGCATATTAAACATTTTTGTTGTAGGCATTTCATTTACAAAAACTTTTAGCAATATTGATGTTAAAATCAGCATAAGTATCAAACTATTTTCATGATGCATAATGGATGAAAATCTGAGAGCAACAATAACTTTTCATACGACCCTCCCTTGAAAGGGTTTGATAGGAAACAGTAGCAACTGTTTAGGCATTTCTCTCCTGCCAAATACATTTCAGGTTCTATTATAAACATAGGCTTAAACCAAAAACTCCATCATTTTTCTCTGGTCTCCATGTCTCTTGTATACATTAGTGTCATCCTGCAATTATCTGTGGACAGTCATAGTTCCTCATTTATAATTGCTGTTTAGATACTAACTTAATAGTTACATATTATTGTAAGTTTCCCAGTGGATCTGATGTTTGAAGATCTCTCGGGCGTGCAGCCGGGTCATTTGGTCGTAGATGTACGAATTTTCGATGGCATTACGTGCCATCATCTTCAGGACGCTACCTCTCGGGCATGCAGCCGGGTCATTTGATCGTAGATGTACGAATTTTCGATGGCATAACGTGCCATCATCTTCAGGACGCTACCTGAAGATGATGGCACGTTATGCCATCGAAAATTCGTACATCTACGACCAAATGACCCGGCTGCACGCCCATGAGATCTTCAAACAGTTACATATTACTTTGCAGTTAGTTTTGAAAATATTTTAGCTTGATCATACGTGGCAATACCAAATATTCAATGCCATAAAAATAAATAAATGTACAGAATGTGACATAAATTTTATTTGCTTGTAGAAAGTGAGTATTAATTTTTTTGTTAAATTTCTGTTTTATGATTTGCTGAAAGCATTTCTATTAATGGATTAGTCCAAGCAAATTTCAGACAAGATTTATTAAAAAAAAAACATAAATGTCTGTATTTCTATATTTAAAAATTTATGACAACAAATTTGTTATAGCCAGAGAATAAGTCATTTAAAATAAAAAGTTATTAGTCAGAAACATACGATGAACTTATAAAATGAGGAAAATAATTCCATGTGATCATAATGAACTGGTGACAGGGTCTCTATTGGCTGTGCATTCTGCCCGTCGTAGACGCCTTAACCTAATCCAGCAATCCAAACAGGTACAGGAGACCTACAGTTTAATGTGGAGTCCCAACCATGAAAGTGTTCTGATGTACTTCACATTACACAGCAATCTGTGCTACAGGTGTAAGTTGGGATAAGATCCTGTGAAAATCCGTGCCAACACAGGGATTTGAACCAGAGACCCATTGGCAGTCAGACATCTCAACCACTGAGTCAGCAGACAGCTTAAAATGAGGATGAGCACAATAAATAAAAAAAAGTTACATACATCATCAAAAATATGAACAGATCAATAGGCTATTTAATTTTTTAGAAATTATTTTGAATTGTTTATTGATATATGTTATTTGTCCAGTAGTATTAATTTATTGATTAACGTGCATATTTTATGTATTCAAAAAACATTAAAATTGGAAATGTCCACCAAATGCACCTTTGCAACATGGTGCGCGCCAACAACACCTGTGGTGTCACATGCCAGTAAGCTCTCTTTCTCTTTCTAAGTCATATCTTGTTTGTTTATCTGTAGGAAATATGATTTATAAACAGTGTGTAGTACACCAAAGTACAAACACAATAATGGAAACTCCTCAAAAAAACTGAGTGTCTACATTTCCTGAATTGCAAAATCGTTGCCGCAGTTTGTTCATTGAAATCCACACGATACTGTAACCTATGCATATCTTGTCATATAAAGATAACCTGTAAAATGTAGTACTAAAACAATGCTCACATATTCAACAGAAAATACCGTCAAACATGCTTCTGACATGGAGGGAGCTTCAGTGGAAAAATAGGGACACAAGAATGAAAAGTGAATGGAAGGAATATGGGAATTCAGATATGTAAATGAAAAAAGCATCCTCACTTCAATAATAAAAAGGATTTGTGGCTATGGAATGATATTTCTTTATATGGCTGCAACTTATGTTTCAAAAGTTTGCAATATGTTTACCATCGAAAATTTTGTGAATTCTTCAAATAAAAACAAATTGATATTTTGGTGATTTTGTGCATAATTAATCTGTACCGATACAAACAGAAAATAGAAATGAAAGAAAATACACACAGAGAGAAGAAAAAAAGATTCAATCCAAAGTTGAATATTGAACCTAGCACCTTTTGTATACCAGCACAATAATTAGACCACCCAGTTATGCATGCACATAAAATTTTCAGACTTTTCTGCACCTAAAAGAACTTTAAACAGATTCAGCTGCATTGGGGAAAAAAAAACTTTATATATTTATAATTTATTATCTGCAATTAAGAAAACTGGCCCACAACATCCAGTGATTAAATTATTGTGCTTACATTATAGCTTGCATTTTGTTTTATCAGTATACCATAAAACAACTGACTTAATTTATAATTTTGATCGATTTCTATTATTCACTAACTTTTTAAACTAGGGTTACCAGACGTCCCCGTTTGCCGGGGACAGACCCCGTATGTAGCTCTTTGTCCCCGGACAGATTTCGTCCCCGCAATGTCCCCGGATTTTTACTGTTGATCATGGAATATTTTTTTAATATAGCAATACTTTTTTAAAAGACCTGATTTGCTAATGCATTCCTTTTAAGAAAGAAATCAATGAAATTTCTTCTTTAAAGATAAAGTAGGTGGATAAAATGAATCCAGTGTTGGTGTTTGCTAAAGATGGAATGAAGTTTATTCACATTTTTCTAATAAAATGGTCCCATACGTTCAGCTTCGCAATTTAGTAGAATTGTCTTTGTGTATTCCTGGAAGTAACACATCTGTAGAGACAGTTTTCTCCTCAATGAATATGATGAGGACATCACAGAGAGTCAGAATGAGTACAGAAATAGTTCAAGCTACGCTAACTATATTAACAAAATTTTCTATGACGTGCCAAGAATTTTCGGGCAGACAAGATCTCCTCAAGAAGGTTCATTCTTCTGAGAAATAGCAATGACAACAAGTTGGAGGTAAAATCATGTTCCATATCTTTTAAAATACAAAATATATAACTGATAAATATGTTTCTTTTAAGTTAACCCAACCTTTAATCATATAACTTATAAAAGTTCACCGGATCATTATGACAAATGCGGAAAGCGTCCCCGGATTTTGGTGAAAAAGTGCTGAAGCGTCCCCGGATTCGGAGAAAAAATTCTGGTAACCCTACTTTAAACATGATTGGTTCTTAAATTGCAGTTGTTACATTTTTAAGCTCCACATAATAAAA
Organism: Vandiemenella viatica; assembly: GCA_031002005.1. Taxonomy (NCBI): domain Eukaryota; kingdom Metazoa; phylum Arthropoda; class Insecta; order Orthoptera; family Morabidae; genus Vandiemenella; species Vandiemenella viatica. The sequence continues at coordinate 125,036,606 of CM061914.1, forward strand.
GCCAGGGTTGTTTACAAAAACAAAGCCCAGCCAATAATGTGTCAATGTTTTCAATGTAGGCTTAAAAAAAATTTTCTCTTCATTTTTATTCAAAATTAAAACTCATAAATAATAACATGAAACAGCCAGCATCTAACAATAAAAACAACTGAAAACTTGGAAATCAATCACATTCTGTACTAGCATATGACATAACTGAAGCGACAATCAATCACAGAGCATTTTGTATCACGTGACCAGCGATATTTTAATTTTGTGTTTTTATTAAAAATAATACATATTTTATTTCAAAATTATAAAAAATAAGTATCTTAAGCAGGAATCTATGCATATAACAACAATTTGTAATATATTTTAAATATAGTCAAATAGCCTATTTCCTTCCATATAATTTTATTTTCAATTTTGGAGCCATATTAAAAAATTGAAAAGTTGGAATTAAAATGTGACTAGTGCCTAACAGTCATTGGGCAAAAACTAGTTTATACAGAAAGTCAAGTAGTAGTCAACACATAAATAACAATGTAATATTGTTATTGTGGTAGTAGTAATTGTATGTGTGCTGTTATATGCTGTCACCCTAATAAAAACTAGATTTTATATTCACTGCAAAATCTGTAATAATCTTGTTGCATGCTACCTGCTGGTAGCTTAAAGAACACTGAACTCTTCGGTTAGTTTGAACATCTACAACCAGTTATCAAGTTTCAAGATGCAAAACAATTGCTAACAAATATTGGCAATTTTATTCTTGAATCTCTTCAAAGCCTTGCTATCTATGGCAGACTCATCTGTTTTGATGAAGAATACCTAATCCACTACTCCCAAAACTTATCTCAAGCCCTCACTGCTACCCTACGACTCTTGTACAAAAACAAATCTCTTGACATGTAAGCACCTTAGAATTTTGGCAAATTCTAGTTTTGCTCAGGCGGGACTTAGAAATTTCGAGAAGTGTAGTTTCAACTTTAAGGAATTTCCCCGTAATCTTGCTCACAGTAACAATCCGCCATAAAAAAATCATTTTAAAGTGTATTTGGATAAAGGAAACAAAGAAACTTCCGCGAGGCACTGAAAATAAGATAGGATAGGGAAAATAAACAGTTACCCGTCACTTACCACAGATGAAGGCAGGAGGGCGAGACACGTAAAATCACAAAAACAAAAGAATTACACAATATTTCGACTTTAGTCTTACTCACATCCGAGGCCGCCACATGTGGCGGATGTGACCACATCTTTCCCCCTGCCATACGTCTCGCCTCCTACATGAGTAAGACTAAAGTCGAAATATTGTGTAATTCTTTTGTTTTTGTGTTTTTACGTGTCTCGCCCTCCTGCCTTCATCTGTGGTAAGTGACGGGTAACTGTTTATTTTCCCTATCCTATCTTATTTAAAGTGTATTTGCGATATCGAGAAACGTTTATTTTAGGAGATATTCCCGTTTATTAAGGTTTTGAAACACGCGATCATAAAAGTAAGAATTCTAAGATCTTTAAATCGAGTAAAGCGACAACCGATCTTTTATCACCAGCTGTAGTCAGCACTATCCCCGATATTTTGGCAGTAAAATTAAGTAATTTGGTAAAGATTAATTAGTGATTTTAATTAAGAGAAAAAATAAGCTTTTTTATTAAAAGAGATATTAATTTGAAATTTACATCAGTAGAAAGCCCTAATTGAGACGATTTCGTACATATATTAGTTTCCATAAAAAGTTTTAGTATTTGTCCGGTAATTAAGTTTTTGAAAATGGATTATTGCTAATTGTCGGGTGGAAGTTCGGGAAAGTCCGCCAAGATTGGTCACGTGATTAATTCAGTTTTAAGATGATATAAACCTTTTGGAATGGTAAATTAAATTAAAATAGATAGAACAGGATGATAGAAAGTCCCTGTAAAAATCTCAAATTAAACTATCATATACTTTTGAAGATATTAATTAAAGAAAGATTTGCCAAGGTCATAGGTGCGCGCCGGGCTATAATAGTTCGTGCGGTAAGCCCACGTTGTCTCATTCTTACGCCGGGAAGTGATCGAGCAACTCCGCGCATGACTTGATCAGTGATGTGTAAAATAGGAACTTAGCAAAATGTAGTTTGTCTGTTCCAGTATGTCGTCTGTTCCGGTCTGTCTTTACTTCTTTTGCAAGCTGAGCAGTATGTGCGTATATTTTGTGCAAGTGTCGTGTTGGGTGGGAGAAAGGCGGTTGAGGAGAAGCTACCGAGTCGGCCATCTTGGGACTTTTGTGTATGGCGCGCAAGGTTAACTAGTAACATGAACTTGTAAATTTTCATCAGGGGTTCGGTCGGTTCAAATATCTCTCCACAACTTGCAAACTTTTGGAAAAGTGTGTTCGATTTGCCAACTCAACTGTTAAGTGCATATTTGAAATTTTGAACTTGTGATTCTCTTAAAATAAAACTTGGAATTTTTTGAAAGTGAACTTTTATCATTTCGTAGTTATCTTACAACCTTTTCTCTATTTGTGGGTTAACAAATATTGTGGCGACCTCAAGCATTTAGGTTGAGTTATCTGGCTACATGGTCAAATCAAAATCATCTCATAAATTTTCTACAGAACTTTGAGTCAACCACGAACTGTTAGTTGAGGCACTAAGGCTATACTTCAGCCCCGGTATTGGCCTTTGTCCTTACAGACACCAACCCTCCACGTAACTACTCTTGACCTGTACCTACAACAAACCAAAGCCCTCTATTTCTCACCCAGTCCTCTCCTGCCCGAGTCCATCAATCAAGTCTTGCAACACGAACGTAACTTCCTTCACAGAGATGAGCACCTTCTCCCAAAAATTCTACCCACTGCTTCCTGCATGTTTTATCAGACCACCCAACCTTAAGGACATCGTGGTCCACAAGTATCCCACCTCCTTATGATACTTCAAAACCACCCCATGGATTTTTCCATGCCTCAGACCTACTTGCAGCATGCATCCACCTACCATGACCTATTCCAATCCTACCACAGGAAAAATCTTCCCCATCAGTGGACATGCTATTTGTTCTACAACATACCTCATATATCATCTAACCTGCCACCACTGCACTAGTTCATACCTAAACCATATTACAAAACAATTAAGGACAGAGTGAATGGCACAAACCACACCCGTAACCTATAACTTCCAGTGGCAGAAAATGCCAATACCCATATCTCTTAACAACTTCTATAACTACTTTAAGGCTGGTGCACACTGGAGATCAAGTCAGGTCAGGTCAGGTCAGATCAGGTCAGATCAGCTCACGATCAAGGATTTCACCAATAGCACTCACAGCAGCGACCGGGTCAGGTCAAATCATATTTTTGACCCATTGCTGTTTAACCCGTACAGTTTTTACATTCAGTTTAACAGAATAGTTGATTCTTAACAAACACACTGAATCGAATTCTCAACATTTTTGACATGAATAACAAACATATAATAAGAAAAGAAAATAATCATTTTTTTACAAAGATTCTACTTGTGCAATATTGTGTAAATTAATGATTTTTATTTGCTTACATTATAGTTTTTTTTTTTTTTTTAACAATCTAATGTCTGTAGCATAGTTTTGTAAGATGAATTGTAATACTTTTATGAGTAAAACCACACAATACTGAAACTATATGACTTTTGTCATCTACATTGATCTGATCTGACCAGACTGTTATATGTTTACACTAGCAGCCCAATCAGCTCAGGCAGTGGCATAGCTAGGTCAACAAGGGCCCCGGTGCAAAAAAATTATTATGGGCCCTCAGGCCAGATGGGCGATCTTTTTTTGCTTTGTGTTGCTGGTAAGGGCCCCCTGAGCAGTGGTTGGGGCCCCCTGAGCAGTGACAGGGCCCTTAGTGAGGGGCTTCCTGCGTCTCAAGGGCCTCCTTAGACGACTGTAGAGCTAAAAAAAAAAAAAAAGTTCGCCAGTTTGCCAAGAAGGCTCGTGGGCCTCTGAACTGCGCTTGGGGGCCCCCAGAGGTATGCTTGGGGGCTCCAGTGCACTGCACTGCCTAGCCCCATAGTAGCTACGCTCCTGAGCTCAGGTCAGGTGCACTCAGGGCTTCAACATTGTTAATCGGAAATGGTGCAATCTCCAAGTCTACTTGCCTTGCCCTCACCTGACCATACAAAGCAGTGAAAGTGCTCTCATTGGACTACATGTATAGCAATTTTGTTCTTATCCCTGACCTGGCTCGATCTTAAAAAAAAAATCCTTCATTAATACAAATTTAAATTTTTACTTTCATATATATATTAAATATTTGGATAGGAGATAAACCACAGAGGAAGATCCTGTGGTGTCAAGACATGGGCAAAACAAGTACACACAAAGAGCATGCCCTTCTTCAGCAATAGAATGAGGTGGCTGCCTGATGGAAGCTAGCTGCCATATGTATAATAAACAGGTGGTGGTGAAATGTTAAAGCAGATATACATGAAGGTAGAGATGTAAAATTGTATTAATGCAGGGAAAAAATTTAGAAGAATTATTTACATATATTAAACATTTGGAGAGGAGAATCACCACCACTTACCAAAGCTGAAGATTCCTGCAGAGTCAAAACACAGAAATACATATACACACATAATTACTGCAGCACAGAAATACACGAACACACATGGAGGTAAGGGGGTACATGTATTTCCGTGTTTTGACATTCCAACAATCTTCAATTTTCATAAGTGTTGATTATTCTACCATCCAAATGATCGATAGAAATGATACCAATACTAGTAGGTTAAATTTAAAAATGGGATCGGATGCAATAGAAGTAAGTGAAATCTATTACTCGGGAAGCAAAATTACAACCAATGGCCGAAGCAGGAATGATGTTAAAAGCAGAATAGCACTAGCAAAAAGAGCCTTCATGACAAAAATAAATCTTTTAGTTTCAAATATTGATCTACGAATTAGAAAAAAACTTTTTAAAACTCTATGTGTGGAGCACAGCAGTTTACGGTAGCGAAACATGGACTTTAGGAATGCTGGAAAGAAAGAAAATTCAAGCATTAGAAATGTGGTGTTACAGAAGAATGTTGAAAATTAAGTGTACAGACAAAGTAAGACTGAAGAGTCCAAGTTTTTCATACAGCACTTGCAAATTCTCCCTGGTTCAAAGAGATTAATTCATGAGACATCTCCAGTAAGCTCCATCCTTGATTCAGTTGGTGCTGACAAAGTCACCCGTATACATCTTGGGCCCTTTAGTGAGCTTTCTCAGGTCCCATCTTGCACAAACTTAGTGAAAAGCAGCCATGTCATAAATAATATCACATGCAAATACATGTTTACCTGAGAAATGAAATGCCATTTCATGAATAGTAGTGTGTTGGTTTATCAAAATCGTTGTACAGGCTTTTTGTTTTTAGTGAACATGGGCAAGCATACTGATCATTCTTCTTCCTCACAAGCATCCATCCAACCATGTTTGAACAACTCACTTGACCCTGCAAAACACTGCCCCATGTCATGTGGAAATTCTTCTTTGGATTTTGATTAATATATACTTTAATCACAAAAACTGAATCAAAACTTTTCCTCTGGTGCACAAAAACACTAAACAATTAAGCTCAAACATATGGTAAGTGGAAAGAAATGCACTGTCTCCAGGTACGCATGTTATAAAGTTGTGAAGTCCACCGATGGATGATTACAGCAAAAATGCGGATACTTGTTTTCACTCTTTCTCTGCCTCAAAATAAAAAAACAGAAGTTGCTAATTGAAAAATCTCCTTAAAACTTTAATGCTCTTATTTCTAACCAATTTTCTATAAACCATTACAAGCCATATAAATTATTTTAAAACAAATAGGGTCACTGAACATTAACACAGTACACAGAAGTTATAAAAATCAAACTTGGTATAAAGAAGTTCACAAATAATTGGTTTATTTATATGCTAGTTTTAATAACATTTTAACCTAGCTTTCCATCTAGTGGTTAAAACAACAATGCAAAAGATCTGTCTTGTAAAAATGCAACGACTGTTTTGGATACCAACCAGTCCTGAGCATGATTGGGTGCTGCAGTTTCTGATGGTGGCAAAGGTGAAACAAGCCTTGCAACTTGAACCCAAACAGCCTGATAAAGGTCTTGGTGAGTCGTAGATTCAGCACATGGTACGATCACGGGCAAACCAAAAAGGCTAGGCTTTGTCTTCTGTGATGACAGAAAATATACATCTTGCCGAATCTGAAATATTGGAACCTCATCAGCAATCGATAATTCTCAGAATTATGCAACATTCCACAAATATTCTAGCAACAATGTGAATTCTAGTAATCGATGAATAAATTATTTTTTCTTATCATATTTTATTGCACAGAAGATTGGAACACTTCTGTGAAAATAAAAAGTTTGAAAGGCTAATAATGAGAAATAGAAAACTATACTTAACAACAATGGAGTATGAAGAAATTCTGTGAGGCAATATTTATATGGAAACAAAAGATAAAATACACCCACCACAAAACCTCACAAAAACACAAAATTTCAGGCTTTTATCTTTCTTCAAGAAAACAGAAACATGTAAATGAGTTTGTGCAACTAGCCATGGTCAACACAAGACACATGCATGCTGAAATTATAATTGCCTTCCTTACCCTGATATACCCATCATCGGCCAGTATAATTAATTTATAGAGAGAGCTAACTTTATTTTATTTTACTTTAATGTAAAATATTTCACCTCTTTATATGTGCTCTTTTATACCTTATTATGATTAATTTCTTTTTCCATAATTAAAATTTCTGCCTCTTTTATTGATGCTCCCCCACCATTTCCAAAATAAAACTATTATGCACGTAGATGTGTTGACTATGGGTGCTTGCTCTGTCACATGTTTCTATGGTATTTCTTGAAAAAATGGCTTAGCCCAAAATATTGTGTTTCAGCAGTGTATTTTGTTGCTGCTGCTCTCCTCCATTCAACTGTGATGAGTGGCAGATATAGTTCATCTTTTTTCCCATGTAAAACTACATTTAGGATCGAGACGATGAGACTACTTCTACAGTTGGTTAACCTGAACTTAACTAATCAATTTGTATGTATAATTAATATCACACCAATTCAATTAAATTTATTTATTTTATTTAAGGTGTTTCCGTTCATTCTCTGAAGCATCTTCAGCAGTTCTATATTTTCAGTTTTCACAATTGCTTGTATTTACACACTATTCCCGGCGTCAGAGCGATTTTTTTTTTTTTTTTGTATCAACTTCATTTTTATACCGTAGGTAATTTTTTTGTATAATTTTTACACACTCATTGTACTGAAATTGAAGTGTATGGTTCCAACTTCTATTTATCAACATTTTAGATTCATTTGGGGCAAATTTAGTTTCATTAGATTTTAGTTATTATTCTGCTATATCATCAAGATATAGTTCCACCTTGAATCAAATAGTTTGAGTTTGTATAATGAATTATCTTGTGTGCCTAGTGAAAGTTGTTCCAGGATTCTGGGTGCAGTCTTATAGCATGATTATAAGATTTCAGATTGGCTAATTATTTCCCTTAAGACAGAGTAAGAGTGAGAGTAGACCATGGCTTATAATACAGTTATTTTGATTTATTAGCAAAATACTTAGCTTTTGCAACTGCTATTAGTTAAAGTATCTTCTGTAGTATTTTTAATGGAGTTTCATTGTTTAGTCTATTATATGTGCAAATATGCCTAAAATGACACTAATGAGGATTGGTCAATACTTTACATAAGGGGTTTTTTCAGGCCAAATAATCATCCGGGAGCTATACATAGCGTCACCATGGGTGAAGGGAAATTTTTAAACAGGGTGGACAACCCCATGTCAACCCTAAAGATGATATGCTTACACAAATGATGGTTATACTAATGACTATAATAAATACTTTACAACAACACATACAGCAAAACTCAGAATCAGTTGACCTCAATAATAAAACTGCATCTTCCTTCAAGCCTTGAAAACAAACTGAATAACACGATTCGGGAAGTAAATAAACAATTAGAAAAACGGGGTCACCAACATTACTGTTCCATTAAACAACAAGATTGAATGTTATAAACTGAAATGTGAAGAGTCATATCAGAAGCTGGAGAAGTAAACAGTCAGTATTTACCAGAACTTGAGAAATCTGGAATACTTCTGGAGAATTAGAGAAAGAGTGGAACAGATAAATGAATACTTTGACCGGAAAACTTAACACAAGTGGAAAACAGCAAATAGGCAGGTTATAAATGTAGACAGTAAACTAGAAACGTAAAAGGGAGAGGGTACTGACGAAAGACTAATCTTGGATTTGTTTAGATAAAACTAATATATGACTTTTAATTCTGTAATCAGGAGGATTTCATGTGGGTGCGCAGATTTCTGTGGTCATTGAAGATTGTTATCTTGGTTGTCCGGGTTGAACCACATCAATTTATGAAAACCTAACGTATTGCCCATCATTATGTGGCCTTCTTCAGAGGACTGTCAAGGCTGCGATCGCAGAACCGTGTCAATTTATGAATATCTAACATTTCGGCCATCATTTTGTAGCCTCCTTCAGAGGACTGTCAAGGCTGTGATCGCTGGACCGTGTCAATTTATGAAAACCTAACATTTCGTCCATCATTTTGCAGCTTTCTTCAGAGGACTGTCAAGGCTGTGATCGCTGAACCGTATCAATTTATGAAAACCTAACGTTTCGGCCATCATTTTGTGGCATTCTTCAGCGATCCCAGCCTTGACAGTACTCTGAAGAAGGCCGCAAAATGATGGCCGAAACGTTAGGTTTTCATAAATTGACGCGGTTCAACCCGGACAACCAAGATAACAGGAAGATTTCATGTCAGTTAGTTCAATAGATGAAACACTATGACTCTAATACTTTTCATATTTAGGAGAAAAAATTCCAAGTGAGGTGATTAATTAAACCAACATGTTCAATATATTTAAGTTTTTCATGCTTTAATGTTGCTATAATATTCAATTGTCTGTGCCTTGTCTATTTAATAAGACATTTACTATCATAACCATGAAGGTCACACTTGTGTTTGTGAGGTAGTATGCCAGTTAATGTGTGGTCTAACATCCTAACAATATCCTCAGTAAATCCACCAGTATATTACAAACATGACAATTTATTTTTCAAGTTCACAGCCTACTTTATAACCAAGTGCTGTTAGATGTCAATTGATTTTAGCTTTTGGAAAACTGTGATTGTTAACAACCAACACTGTATTGCAATTTTATGAATACTTATACAGAGAGAGAGAGAGAGAGAGAGAGAGACAGGAAAAAAAAATCCACTCTCAGTAACTGAAAGATACAAACCATTTTGCGATGTAATGCAACAATGAAGCCATGTGTGCCACAGCTGTCGGTATCACTGAGGCCAGCTAGGCTCCCAGAACTGGCACTACTGTGACCACTCGATTGGCGAGCAGCTATCGCTGCTATTTCATCTGGAGGCAGATTATTGCTGTTACCGCCAGTGGTAGATGTATGCTGAGAAGATGAGGTACCCAGCTGCAGCTAATGAAGCAGAGGAAAATTGGTGCGGTGTTAGATAAATTTTGCCAAATTTTTATAATATGTCAAATGAGCACAGCTCCAAAAAACAGAACACTTACATTAATTATTCAATTATAACAATCATGCAATTTAGATGTTTCATGTTAAGAATTAATAATGGGTAAAAAACAATTCAGTGACTAATTCATTATATGCTCTTGTTACCTGAAATGTATCAAACAAAAATAAATATACAATTAAACAAAAAAATCGATAAATACCGTTCCCCCCTTCCTCACCCAAAATTAATACATATCGAGTGATTATTTAGTCATACTATGATACCTTGTAGTTTTTCCAATTAAGAAACAACACATACAAGTAGGTATCTACATGCAGGTTCACATTACATGCTTACAGTTTTATATTGTTGGCTATTAAACTGCCGAGGTGACATTTGTGTAGATTTAAATATTCGGTGAATACAGCAAATATGCAGAAGGAAAATGTCCAATATCACTAAGCTGTCAGACAGGCTGGTCAAATCCAATAAAAAAAATTCAGAACAGTCTGTACTTGACACTATACTATGATACATAGATTATGTAACAGCCAAACCAAGTGATTATTCAGGCAAATCACAGCATTGGGACAGATTCAAGAATATACCACATGAAACAAAGGTAAGAAGGAGCCATATATATATAAACATTGTGGATGACAGAATATTTCATCTTGTGATAAGGAATACCTACAATCACTAGATAGGACACAAAGAGGAAGAAATGCAGGGCTAATATACAAAGTCTAAACAGAGGATAATTGAACTTTCTTAATTGTATAGTCTTAGCAACTTGCAGTTGGCAAGGCTGCCCAAGTCATAACTACCCAATCAATGATTAATTCACTTTCGGGTTATGCCGCATTGTTTATTTCATTACCTGAGCTTTCGGCTGGTATCCTCCAGCCTTCGTCAGAGATACTGTTTATGTTGATATAGCAACGAGCGCCAAGCATCGCAGAGTAAAAGGCCGCTATATTCGTTGATGCTGTTGGTATTTTTTAAAATTTCTGCTGCCTCTTTCACCTGTCGGGGCCACCACTGGTCTTCTCTCCACAGTAGCCTCGTTTCTTGAAATTTTATTTCATGCCCGGTATTAATAGCATGGCAGACTACGGCCGATTTGTCGCTGTTGTTATATTTGTAGTGGCGGATATGTTCTTTAAGTCTCTCCGCCACAGTGCGACCTGTCTCGCCGATATAAACACTGCCACAGCTGCAGGGGATTTCGTAAACACCCATAAGCTGGTGTGGGTGTAATCTGTCTTTTACCTTTGTCAGTGACTGACCAAATTTGCAGTTAGCCTTATATACTATTTGCACCTCCACCCGCTTTAACAGTTTCCCAATCCGGTCTGTGATACCCTGTATGTATGGGAGACAGGCGAATTTTGTTGGCACATTAATATCATGGGATAAGTTGACGTCTCCCATAGGTTTTTTGGGTCTTAAAACCCTTCCGATATCGGATTCACTATAGCCGTTGGCTCGGAATATTTTTGTAAGTGTCTCCATTTCTTCATTCAGACTTTCCGAGTCACATACTGTTTTAGCACTTAAGTTGAGTGATGTTAACACGCCTCTCTTCGTTGCCGGATGATGGTGCGACCTGTGATGTTTGTGTAAAGGTGAAGAGCCAATTATCAGATGGCACTGCAACTTCTGAAGTCAACTAAATTACAGGCAAAGTCAGTCCCTTTACAACTTATTCTACAAATTCAACAGAACCAAACAAAATTATAGCATTATAAATTAGGTCTCAGAGAAAATAACTGATTTCCATTTCTGATGAACCAAACTTCTAAGTTACAAAACTGTTGCTGAACTAGCAATCTTTAGAAGATGACAAGTGTATGAAATTCATCCATTTCCTGTTATATGTAACAGCTCCTAATGATGAAAAAGTACCAAACTGAATAATACATCCTTATTTAATAACTAACTTCAAAGCCCATAAACAATGACGGTCTGAACAGAGTGTTCTGGCAAGTCTTGTTTTGCAGTTGATTAACTAAAAAGAACTGTTATAAAATAAAACTCAATGCAATTCCTCAAGCCTTGTGGTGTAGCAAAAATTTTCAGTTGTCATCCTGGTCATTCTAACCATGAACTTTGCTAAAATTGCCGCTAGAAAATCAATGCTTCACTCACATGTGATTTAGCTCATCTTAGTATGGCAATTTAAACTTGATCTAAAATCATACATCTTTCTTTCTTGTTACCCATGATTCAGACCAATACTGTTGAATGGCTGAAATAATGACCTCAGTAATATAGTGGCATCAGTGTAAGCAAAGGAAATTAAAAATAAATATTAACAACCTACATTATGCCATATAATATTAGTTTTAATTGTAATTAAGGCTGCATAGATCATGATCAGTGTGGAAATACTTTAGTTCAATGACACTCATGAAAACAATTTACATTATGTTTTAATTAAATTATTCATGCACTCTGCTGCAACATCAAATGCCTATTGTAATTCTGACCAAGGCTAAATAACAATCTAATCAAAGTTCCGGTAACTTTGCGGATCAAAAATTAAAACTTGTATCTTACATATGTATGGGCAATACTGCTACATCAAAAGAATATTAAATAAACATAAGCAACTAATAATCAATATGCCATTTTAAATGAAATACATACTTTTCTTTTAGTGTTTTGACAATTCATTTCTTCGCGGATGATAGCTTAATAGAACTATCATTAAATAATGTGCATAACCTCGAACAATTTCTCTGACTGTCGTTAGTTGGGCAGCCATAGCAGGAAATGTAACATCACAGCTTGACAGACGTGGCTACATCGTGACCAAGATTAGCATTTAGTTAATACAGAACTTCTTTTTGTGTCAATATTAGTATAGATTAATTCTGTATATTCAATTCTGAGTGTTCAGTACTATAAACTCCATGTGAGAAGTTTCATTACAAACTAACAGAGGATGTAGCAATATTCACCAGAAATGCTGTATCCAGTAATCATAGTGTACAAGTAACAGTGTGGGGTAATTTTGATTTCCACCCATTCAAAGTTTTTTATTAATATTTAGTTTGACAGCATAAACTTTCTGCACACCTATTTATGATGATAATGATCTACCAATGAAAAATTGTGGAATATATGGTTGCATCATGAAGGGGAAATTTCACACAATGCCCAACCAGACAGACATCATTTAATCTAAAACCTTCGAGTCTAATGGATTTGACAGAAAGCATCTATTCATACAACAGAAGTACATAACAACCTGCTGCAGTTGTGATTTCTTACTAATGCCACACAATTTATAACTAACTCCGATGGCCAGTACAATGGCTTCGCCTTATTGCAACACCTTATTGTACAACATTATTATTGATCATGAATGAATACAACCTTCCAATTTTTTACATACAGGAATGCATTGGGTTGTTTAAAAAAAAACTTTAGCATTTCTCTTTAAGTGCTGAAAAGTATTAAAACACAGAAATAATATAGTTCTTGTTTTAAACTATAGCTACAGTTCTAATAAATCACCTTTTCCTACAACTGCTGCCAATAATAGTTGACTATACTAATGATTCTTTAAAACAGAATCAGTGGGGTACAGAAAAAAGTCAGTCAGTACCTTTTACACCATCCTAAAGATATGGACTATTGTATGATATATCGTAAGTTCATTATTTACAAAAATCATAAACCTCTAATCCATTCTTTAAAACTAAAATAACCTACAGCTATATACATATAATCAACTGTAAACCCTTTAAGTAATGGCAAAACTCTTAATTTTTTAATAGAAATTCATCAAATGTTTTTAAGAAAGTATAAAGAAATGTGGAAAAAATATGCAATTTTCTGGTAGTAAAACATTTATTATTGTTCTTATTTGTTTGTGAATGGATATTGAACAATCATTTTACTCTCCTCCATATAAGAAACACTGTCTTGTTTTTATTATTATTGTTATTGTTATTATTAATGTGGTTGTGTATGTTAACACAGACCATTAAATTTGCAACACAGAAATACGCTTTGCAAGGGGAACTAAATCACCTTCTACAAACACTCAAAGCCAGATTCAAGTTGCAAGATATATTTTCATTAAACAAGATCTATGAGCATATATATGAAAACACCTTGGGAGTTTTTTCCAAAAACACAGCAGGGATCAAGAAATATTAGAGTAAATACAAAGTTGTACTGGGTATCCAGAAACTGTTGAGATTACCAATATTAATACTTATATGAACTGCCAGGCTATAGAACATATAAAATTTAATATTATACTATTTTTTCAAATATCTTTATAAGAAGCCTCTAGCATGATCTACAACAGTACATTTGAAACTATGCTTTGTAATGAATAACATAATTTGCAATTTCAACTTTCTTACTAAGATTAATTGAAGGCAACATCTTAATAAAAAACACCACCATGAATATTGATCTAGCATTTCATACAGGTTTGTGCTAAGATAATACAGGCAGATTTATTTTAACAAGAACTAAATGACAAAATTTTATTCCAAACTCTACAGCATGCAAGATACTTACTTCAGTGATGGAAGTATAAATTGTATTCTTAATGTGTATAAATTGTATTCTTTATGTGTATCAATTTAGATCCAAATTTTTAGCTTTGGACCAGAATACTGGATACAAATTTATTTGAAGGTTGATACATAATGAATCAAATGTTGAAACCAATACATGATAAGAGAAGGAACTTCTGTAGGAGAAAGAGTTAGTCAAAGTTTGTAACATTATGGCCACAGCAGCAACACACTCTGTGAATTTTATTATTTAGTGATTTTTAGTACTGAGGTCAGGGATACCTTGCATTACTTTCTTCCAGCTGTTTTCAGCAGGACTTTTGTTCTCGATACAAAATAATGGTAATAATTCGGTAAAAGTAATCCTATCTGTCAACATGCCATCCTGAGTGAACCTACAGCAGTATTCAAATGGAACCAGCAGACAATTTCAAAGAGTAGCACTGGAATCACCATCATAATCTAGCCAATATATACTTCCAGTGCAGCACAGCATAGCATTCAAGGAGAGGCAGTCCAAAATTAGAATTTGTGAAAAAAATTACTGAGACAGCTGAACAGTGAATGATTAGTTGGATGGACTCTTGAAGGTTTCAACCAATTCTGTAAAGTCCGAGTATTGTTAAATACAATTCATACAAATCATGGCAGATGCGGTGCTTCACTGTTCAAGTGTGGAATGTGAGTCTCTGAAGCTTGTGACTGCAGCATTAAATATCAAACCATAAAAAAGTTTTTTGGAACTCTCATATATCAACTGTTGGCACAACTATAAAGCAGTCAATTGATGATGAGTAGAAAATGATTCTAGGGACTAAATCATGAATGGACCTGATTTACAAGGTAGACATGAGTGCTGATCAATTAAAAGAAAACCAGAATGCTTCCTAATAACTAAATTATACTTGGTGACAGTGGTTTTTTAACTGCTTTACGTCTCTCAACAGCGAGGTCATTAGAGACGGGAAAGGATGGGGGCAAGGAATGGGAAGGAATTCGGCCATGGCCTTTTTAAGGAAGCATCCCAGCATTTGCCTGGAGTGATTTGGGAAACCACGGAAAACCCAAATCTGGATGCCCGGACGGAGATTCGAACCGCTGTCCTCCCGAATGCGAGGCCAGAACGCTATCCATTACACCACCACGCTCGGTGTGACAGTGGTATAAGATAGGGTTACCAGACGTCCCCGTTTGGCGGGGACAGTCCCCGTATTTAGCTTTCTGTCCCCGGACAGATTTTGTCCCTGCAATGCCCACGGATTTTCACTGTTTTCCCCAGAAATATTTTTAGGCAAGAATACAAATAAATACTAGGTTACAGTAAAATTAAGTGGCTTTCTCTTCTGCCAGTTATCAGAAGAATATGTGAAATGTGTCCTGCTCTCAGATCGTTCTTTTACTCTGAAGATAAATGCTCAGTAATGCTCAAGAAGTGGTTTAATTATCGCTGTACCTTCTTGTGGATGAATTTTGCAAACTCAACTTTTCCCCTTTTTCAAGATGCAATAATACAAGCAGAAGGCAATGATGTCATAGCAATTGAGTCTTTCATGATACTGAGTAATTTAGTGAATCAGCTTACTTCAAGGAAAGAAGAATTTATTCCTTCATCAGTGAAGAAGCTGTTGTTATCTCTAGAAGAAGATGGGCCATGTTCCACTATAGAATTCCTCAACACGTCATATGACTTTTATGACAATGTCATACAATATCTGCATACCTGAGATGTTCATTGTCAAGACTTACGCCACTTGAAATGTATGCTGCTCAGATCTGTTCCTGAAAGAGTTAACTTCGAGGCAACAATTAATTACTTCTTGCGAAGGTGGATAAAGTTGCTTTAGATGAGGATAACCTTTTCGATGAAATTTCTTCTTTAAAGGAATTTGTGTCAAAAGGTAAAGTAAATGGATGGAAAAAGGTAAAGTAGATGGATGGAAAAAGGTAAAGTAGATGGATGGAATGAATCCACTGTTAGTGTTTGCTCAAGATGGAGTGAAGTTTCTCTGACAAAATGGTCCCATATGTACAGCTTCGCAAGTTAATAGAACTGTCTTTGTGTCTTCCTGGGAGTAACGCATCTGTAGAGAAAGTTTTCTCCTCAAAGAACATGATGTGGACATCACAGAGATCCAGAATTAGTACAGGAATAGTTCAAGCTATGTTAACTATGTTAACAAACTTTTCCATGACGTGCCAAGAATTTTCGGGCAAGTTTGGATCCAGGCGAGATCTTTTCAAGAATGTTCATTCCTCTCAGAAATACCAATGAGAAAAAGTTGGAGGTAAAAATCAGGTACCATATCATTTAAAATAGATATATAATAATGACAAATATATTTCTTTTAAGATAACCTTTAATCATATAACTTATAAAAGTGTAATGCGTCTTTAGGACAAATGCCGAAAGGATCCCCGGATTTTGATGAAAAAGTTCTGAAACATCCCCAGTTTCGGAGAAAAAATTCTGGTAACCCTAGTATAAGAACATCCAAAATTAAAGAGTGCAGGCAACAAATACTAGAAGCTCCCATGACAGCATTGTTGATTCAGTAATTGCCTTTTACTTGCTCTTTTGAGGAAGTTTTGTAGACAACCTAAACAAAATTTACTTTTCAGTAAAGCTTAGTTTAGACTACACAAAGAAAGTGAACTCTCAATTTTCACAGTTAACAACACTGCTAAAATATTTTTGTTTCAGTATCTGTGATAAGATGACGTGTTAGTTTGAATATAGGTGTAGTGACCTGATATTCTGCTAGCTCTTAGTTTAAAACAAACATTACAATAAAAAAACACCCATAAATAAACATCTAACAACAAACGTATATTCTTATTTTTCTGCTTTGTAAACCTTTTTTCGGACCTTGGATGTTGGTGAGCACCATAACAAAAGCTTCTGTGTTTGCTATTAGGCCAAACAGCTGCTACATGCTGTGAAACACAGTCTACTCTCTGATGTCACCTGACCAGGATTTATTTCAATGTCCAACTCCACATCAGCCATTAATTTTCCGTTTCAGGATAAACTCAAGCTGGTGTTATTTAGTTCCTCACGTAATATGACACAAGAAGTGCATTTGATTACAGAAAGAAGTTCTTGGCTATTTTGGCTCTCTTTAAAATTTAGCTATTTTTTATCTTTTGAATCCATAATATTCAGAACAGTCTTCCGAGGTCCTATTTAATTACTAAACCCTAAAAAGTTCAGGTCTCTCTACCATTCTATCTGTTGCCATACTGTGAAACTGAGCTTGTCATTTCAGAACAGAGCTTTCAATTGTCCAAGCTGTTTAAATTTTGCAGCAGATTTCTCTTTCAAGATTTTGGATTTCTGAAATCTAGATACAGCAACATTAATATATTATGTTGTGCCAGATACCATATTAGAACGTGTTTTTGATGCTTTTAAAATGTTTACTGTCCAATGAATTGGTAGAAGCTTTTAAATACTGTATAATTTCATTTAAGATTATTTACATTTAATATCAATTAGTTATAAGTTTTAATTGTTTTTAATAACAGCTATATTTGGTTCATTACTTTACATTCTGGAAGCATTTGAACACATTGGGTATTTTCTGTGTGGCTTAAAAATGTTGCCCTAACTGTGACTACTAGCTCTGAATAATGCCAGGTGGAATCTACATAATTTTTATCATTGTAATGCAAGTTAGAAACCTTCAGCAAAGTGTCTGATGTTCATTTTAAATGTTAAAGTGAAGTTATATGTATCATCTGCTTTCTTATTTAAAGCTAGTCTCCATGACAATCCAGTAAGGAGTAACACTCACTTAGTGACTGAGTCAATATTAAATCTAGAAGTTTAATAGGACCTTAATGTATTAAAATTCTGTATTACAGTGACGGACACAAAACAAGGACAAACCCAATCTAAGGTAATAACTAAAAGAAGGGAAAGATTTTAAATGACATTTACGTTTTCTCTTCTCCAAGTTAATATTTGGTACAAGGATAAAAAAAGGGTAAACAACTTCTATACACACCAAGGTCCACACATGCGAAGCAGCCAGCAAATGCTAGTTATAAGGTAAAAAAGATGGGGAAGGTGTGTTAGTTTCCACATTTATCCAAGTTTGCAAAAATTGCTTGGTGACAATGCTTTCAAAATTAGAGTTCAGGTGAAGTCACCTGACTAACTCAAACAGTGGTACTCTGTCATTTCAATCAGGACTTAATGTTTTGCTGACTGTAAAAATTATTACTGCATATGCAATCCCACAATAGCAACTTATGAACTAGTAATAGATCAGTTACATTATTCTGAGACAAGTAAATAGGATTATGACAAAGTTAAGAGTTGTTCAGAGAAGTTTGATGACAGTAATCTGCTTCTATATAGACGCAAATTTCAAATACAGAGAGAGAAGATAATTTGATTTGGGAGCGTTACTTTGTGGAAGAACACTATGAAAAGTTGACATAGGAAGGAAGCATAGTTTTTCTAATACTGTCATTTCAAACAGCTTGCTAGTGATGTCAGTGTTCACTTTGACCATGTCCAGTGGACCTCAGCTGGAAGTATGGTGCACTTGGGAGTAAGCACAAGTGGGTCTCCAGTGGACAGTCAGTTGTCAAGTTGGCTCCTCATAGAGTACTGAAGGTGAGACTGCTGGATCAGTTTAGTCATAATGGCAAAGGTTTATGTTTCCAACATACAATTAAAATGAATATCATTTTAGTTACTAGAATAGATTTCAATGTGGAAATTATTGGTTAAAATTTAAGGAACAGTTATTCTTGATGAACTCGAGGCCAAACTAGAAAACTTTTCAATGACTCCAGGAGTCAATGAGAAGTGTTTTTCTCTTCTCCACGTTAAACTGATCTTAAATACAACCTCCAGTTCTTAAACATAGGACTTTTATGTAATTTGAACTCGTAAATGTTTGGACTTGGAGGAAATAACTTTTAAAATCATTAAATTGATGTGCTTGAACAAAGGTAAACTAAATTGATTGTATTTATGTTAGTTGGTGACAGTCTTAACCAAACACAGCAAAAGAGAAAGATAGAGAGCACAGTAATGTATATTCAGTATTCAACGTACAAGATTAGCCTAAATGATTTATCAGATTTCAAAACACTACTGTATTAAAAACTATACGACCTACAAAGACGAGTGATACATGAAAAGACACATAAATTCCCAAGTTCTGGTACATGTTATAAATGTTCAATTTCTGCACCCTTAGTCACCTGGCAAACATCCTAACGGTAAACCACTTCCACCCATACATTCAATAGCATGTTTCTATCAATGTCCGTCACAGCAACAGTGATACGTTCCTGTATTTCTTGCAGTGTTTTTGGCACTGGGGGTATATAAAATTTGTCCTTCACATAAACCCACAAGGAGTCAGATCTAGCGACCTGGGGAGCCATGGCAACAGAGGAACATCATTCGGACCAGTGCGTCCTATCCTTTCTCAACAGATCTGGTCCCATGTGATTTCTTATTGTGGGATTATGTGAAGGACAAAGTTTGTGTGTTCCCAAAGCCAACAACAGTGCAAGAATTACAGGAATGAATCAATGCTGCTGTGACTGACATTAATAGAAACATACTATCGAATGTATGGGCGGAACTGGATTACCGTTTGGATGTGTGCCAGATGACTAAGGGCACACACATTGAACTTTTATAGTATATACTAGAAACTCATCTCTGTACCTCATATACTTTTCAATACACAGTATTTTGAAACCAGATGAATCGTTTAAGCTAACCCTACATTTATAAACCAACCAAAACCAAACTGTGAGATCCTCCTAAATGAAATGATAACAGATGGTCAGTTTTAAGTTTCGGAGTCTGCCTCTGGCTCCATTTTCGCTGGGAGATGGAGCCAGAGGCAAGCTTCAAAACGTCACCTCTTACTGACACACTATCTAGGTGGAAAGCTCGAGAAGATTTTATGTAACTGACTCACGAAGAAAGCCTACATGCTTCCAACATCATAATGATAATGGAAGACACTGAACAACCTGTATTAATGGCCAGACCTACCACAAACTACATTCTACAAGTTTCTGTATGTGGATGATCTATCAATTGCTGTACAATATGAAACTATAGCTGAGTGAGAGAAGGTACTATCAGCAGACATGGGTACTATGCATGAATGCATCACAAAATGGCACATCACACTGAATCTCACAAAAACAAAGGTATGTCACTTTTATCTCACAAGTCAACAGATGTAGCAACAGCTCTCTCCCAGCCTTATACAGAGACAGTTCCTCTTAAGCCAACACAAAACACACTTGCATTACAACCGATGACACACTAATGTATGAGAAAAATTCAGAAAATATTGGCCAGAAAACCAAAGTGACATGTCCTAGGAAGTGCAAACCGAAGTTCGTAGGGAAGCAAAGACTGGTCTCATCTAGCTGCTGAGAACTGTAACCCAGAGACTGAACAACTGACAGGTCAAGAAAGTTGTCACTCAAAAAAATGTTGCGATGAGGACTGTAGATTTTTCTGGTTTACTCCAAACTGTGACCACCAACAATTTTAGAAAAGGATTGTTTTGATGTCTCTTTGTGGGCTTTACTTCCAGCACTTACTCAGTACACCTCAAGTCAAGGTTGCCTGGCTGACTTCCAACTATAACCCCTCTAAATAATGGAGCTGAGAATGGCAGCAGAACTTTCCAAATAATGGACACAAATCTCTGATCCTACTCAAAAGCTACCTACTACTGACATAATGTATGGATATGGGAGTCAAGAGAACTGCTTCAGGACCGGCAATGATTTGAACCTATCAAGATGACACTGCTGAAAACTAAGAGACAAATCTCTATAATGACTGTGGCACAGAGAATACTGCAGAACATTTTGTGAACGATTGCCTTACTAGACAATTAATGAAGGGCCTTGTGACAAGACTAATTTCCAGATATATGCTCATACTTATGGAAAAGGAAATGATAAAAGGGTTAGCATAATTAAAACCTTTAAATCTGAGACATTTATGGAATATTTTGAACATTTTTGGACATTTTGGTGATATTAAAGGATGGTACATAAACTAGATTATTGGCAGTTTTAGAAACATGGCTTCAGAAAAGTTGTGAAACAGAAGAGTATTTTTGAACTATACGTGAGCAGCAAATAGGAGAACTAAGTGTTTCCTCGCATTGCAGCCATCAACTTTGGTATGTGGTGGGTTAAGTTCCCTTTCCTTCATTATTTACTTGTATCATTTGTGTAATATGGAATGTTAAAACATGGATTTTGTTTAAATTTGTTGTTTTAGGGAAATATCAAGCTTTGAGAATGGTAGAGTGCAATGCTAGGGTACTCTATATCCTCCTAACCTCTATTTTGTGATTTTTAGTTACAGTGTGGCAGTTTGTTGTTGAAGCGCGTTGAAGTCAGTTTGGTGCACATATCAGGGCAAAATTTAAATTATTTGAAGGTATCTTTTAAGAACAGGGGAGATTTTTGGTGTATTTCTAAAGGTCACATTCATGTTTCCGGAAGATTTTTGAAAACTTAACTGAATTTACAAGTTTTAACAAGTTGTGGACTAACTATGTATTGGTCGATTGTCAGAATGAATCTTAAATATGCTTCTATGAATTTGTAATCTTCAAAGAGGTCCTTATTTAATTGAGTCAAATTGAGCTCTTAACTGGTGTAATTGCAGAAAATTTAGCAATGAAATCGTTAAATTGAATAGAGAAGTTAAACCTCATTCTTGTCATTTTTTAGTGTTCTAACTAAAAATCTTTGATTACTATGAAATTGGTGATGGTCAATAATTCAGTATATATCTTTTAAATTAGTTGTAATCAAGTGTTGAATTAGTATAGAAATTCTGATTCATAACATTGTTTATTCATGCAAACTCCTTGAAGCAAGCAAATAACCCCACCAAGCACTGCTGATCGTCTTATGTCAGCTTACCTGCTACACACTGTTGCAGATGCCACAGTTAAATGGATAAATTCTGCCATTACTGTGTTATGTTTATCTGTACTTTTTATTATATACTGAAAGTGTGTATTTCATAGTTAAAAAAATACATTTAACTTTGCTCATTCCCCCCCCCCCCACACACACACACACATACACACTTTAGTTGAATGTACTATGCCCAATGTTTAACTAATGAATCGATTCTATCCTTCAAGTGCAATTATAGAAAATCTGAAAAACACTTCATATGGCTTTGATTAAAAACATTTGTCAGTCACAAATTTCTTTAAATTTGAAAACAGGTTTAAATCATTAAGAGCCAAATCTGCTAAATAAAGTGGATATATACCAACCATTTGTACTTCAGATCCTTCAGTTTTATTAGTGCACTGTCCTGATTAAAGATTATTTACTCATTTCGTAACACAGGTATCTTTTCATGAAACTTTTCTTGTAGCTGGAGATTAAAAAACACCTTTGTAACCCAGAAAGCAATGGCCATTATTCTCCTGGCAGATGAAACTGACTTCGCGTCTTTCGATGCAGAATCAACGGCTTTAATTGTAGTTTTATTTCTGACATGAAGTGGATGACCACATCTCATCCACAGTAACAAATTGGCACAGAAAATTGATAGGATCTTATTAAAACTGTCCACACCTTGTTGAGAAATTCGTTTTCATATTTCTTTTTATTCATTTTTAGCAAATGTGACACCCATCTTCCACAATGCCGTCTCATTTAATTTTTGATGTAGAATATTCCATACCATTTCTTCTGATTTGCCTAAAGCCTAAGTTATGTCATACACCTTTAACTGCAGGTTGTCTGATAACATATTGTGCAGTAGGATCGTAATTTTTCACGGCGTTGAATATTAATATATTTTTCTCGAGCTTCCAGCCGTGTTAATATGTCATATTTGCGGGACGTTTCGAAGGCGTCCATCTCTGCCTTCATTTTCAACCGCAAATATGACATATTAACACGGCTGGAAGCTCGAGAAAAATATATTAACATATTGTGCACGTTCTTGATGGATGGTTCAATTTTTATTTTAAGAAGAAAATTATTGAGCAGGTCAATATTTGTTTATTTATTTAAGGTTGTTGAGAATAACACAAATTTAGTTATTCTGCACAAGAAAACACAATCAATAAATGAAATGATAAAGGAGCTGGAATGGATTCATTGGAAGACAGGAAGAGAGTGAAGAGAATGGTGAGAGCATACCAGGCGTAAATTCGTGATGAGGCGTGGAAAAATACTGGTGCAGAATTAAGAGAGGTGCTGGGGTAAGAGAAAAGATGACCATGTCCACAAGCTGGCAGTCGATTTCACACTTAAAGGTGTAAGATTTTTAAGGGAAGGGAGTCGGAATAAATTACCAAGGAAATTTACTAAAACCACGGGACGAATTTAAAATAAAAATTCATAAAACAAAATTTGCAGGGTATAAGAAATGGTAAAAATGAGAGTGTGCAGAGAAATTGCCAGCACAATTAAATTAAGAGAAGTCACAATTCAGGGAAGAGATGCAAGTTTGTGATCAACTTCAAAAATTAAAAACCGAATAATAATTTGAACCTGAACACTAGAATTATTCAATCTTCCAAGGTATGGGTATCATCGTAATTTTTATTTTACCTCGACTGATTGTCGCAGATATTACACTGTCATACAATTATCATTGTCATCTTCCCCCATCTCAGTTCAATCCCTCTCTTCCCTCATTTTATCTATAGCTCATTCATGTGGTAGGTCCGGATGTGTACACATCTTTACCTCTTCCATATGCCTCACATGACACATGATTAGGGTTATTAACCAGATATTGTGAAGTGCGGTTATTTTATTTTATTTTTGCATTTTCTTATGGTCATCTGACTCTCCTGCCTTCATGCGTGGTTAGAGACGGGATATTTTCCCCATCCTACATTATTTTCAGCACTAAACAGAAGTTTCATTGTCACCATTATCACATTGTTTTCTTTCAAAACTAGTAGGACAGAACAGGTGTTTTAAGTTTACCTCAAAGAGTAATGGAACTGCTGTGGGAAGGGACTGATGGATTTTTTGAAAGATTTCTTCAAGGCCTAAGTCAGCTTTTTTTGAGATATTTATCTTCAATCATTTGGCATACAATCTAACAATAAAATAAAATTTTACTATTCTTGCCATATAATTATTTATTCCCATATTTATCTTTTTTCAGTTTCCCCAGATAATGCGACATCAGCATTTCAAATCAGTTTAACAATTCTTGGTTTGTTCCCTAATTCAGTTCCCACCTACTATTTTGTTTTCCTACACATTGCTCAAGTTTATGATTTCTGTGAGCTATGCTTCCTCCTCCCTTGTCACAAGTACTGCTGCCATAATTTTCAGATTAATAATCCAATTCATCATGTTGGTGAAAACAAAATACACCTCACATATGCATTTTCATAAAATTAGCAGCATACAACTGAAAAGCTGGATGCTGTTTTTGGAGAAGAGCAAATAGAATGCCAATCGTCGCAAAATGAGAAAAATACTAAAAATGATCTCACGTCTAGACTCGTCAATTAAAAGTATCACCTAAATAAAATAGCCAGAATGGAGATTAAAATTTATACATTAGGGATGTTTGAAAATTTTAGTGCAGAAGCTCTTCATAGATAGCCATAATTATATTACTCATAACCAAAAGTTTTTAAGAGGAAACAAATAGTTGTTTGCAGAAGACTGTAAGCACTAAAATATAGAAGCACAGCTAGCTGTTCACAAGTAGTATACCAATGCCAAGTTTGCATGCCATTTCCTGTAGGTAATTCCCACTCCCATGATGAAAATGTCAGAAAGAAGAAACAGCAGTATATTTTAAACACAAATAAAACATGCTTATAAGCTGTATCAATTGACTTGAATAGACTATAAAACTTGAAAAATTCATGCAAATCATGTTGAAATTTTGCATAGAAATTAGAATTTTAGTTACAGTTAACCCAATACCATAACCTTAAGAGTTCTTCATATAGGATCAATAAAATTAAGAATACAAAAGTGATTTTAAAAAAATCTTACTTCCTCCATCACCAAAAGGTAAAGCATAAAAGAGCAGGGCAGGCTTGCATTACCGTACCTTGAAGCATAAGAATGTGGCAGGCATGCAGAAACTGGAGTGCCACCTTACCTCCGGGTTAGAATTTGGAATGCTTGAACTGCCATCCTCAATCATCACTCTACTACTACTAGCTAGAGAATGTGTATCAACATCAGTATTTGCCCGGAACACCGGACTTGTTGCAACACCACCTGCAAATGAAATTTTTGACAACTATGTTTAATAAAAATAATAATTTACGAAGTTCTGAGATACCCGGTAGGTATTGTGTTGGTAATTCTCATATGCTGATTGTCTTTTTATTTTAGGGCTTTATGACCAGTTGGCTATGAGGCCAACAGAGCCATGAGAGGATTGAGGTACAAGGAACTGGATGCAATTTGGCTGTGGCCTTTTTATGGAATCATTCTGCCAATTGCCTTCAGTGATTTCAGGAAATCGTAGAAATCTGCAATCTGGATGACCGGACCAAGTTTCACACATATGTACTGCCGAATGCCAGCCCCAAGCATTAACTGCTATAACTAGGCTTGGTATTTTTTAGTAGTATGCAATTACTGTCACAAAAATTAAAATATTTCTATTGAATGAATGTACAATGGTTTAGTCTACTAGGGGAAAAAAAAAAAACGCCTTCTACTAAGCTAAAAGAAAGAGGGCTAGATGACAAAAAAAAAAGGAGGAATGTAGCAAGGCTTAAAACTAGTCAGAGATGGATTGAGGACACTGTGAAGTATGAAAATAATAAAGGATTGAAGTAATCAAATGAAGGATGTGAAGGGTGAAGGACCATATAGGAATAAAGCATAAAATAAAAATAAAAACAAGCAAATAAGCAGCAGGTTTGCTAAATATAGAGTCAAATAAGAGACAGGCAAAATCAAAGAGATTGCAGGAAGGATAAGATATTTAATATTTACTCGTAAGTCAGATCAGATGAGTTGGGATCTAAGCCGCAAAATTGAGGGGAACAGAAATAGGCAACAACTCAATAAGTGGACACTCTACTTTTATTAGTTTTCAACCCTAATGGACAACTTGTAGCAATGTGGATCTTGCTAACATGCTCGGTAATACAGAAGCTAAACAGAGTTTTAATTTCTCTGCAAGGGTGGTATTATGAGACCTTTTACCAAAGAGCAGCCCCTAAATTGTAGCACACACTATTTTTTGTTCTCAATACATAAACATACCCAACATAATCCACTGACCATCCCCTCTGATCTTATATTTCTTGGGGAGAAGCAAAACAAAAAATTAAAGTCTCGGCTGCACATCATAGTAAAAGAATTAATGATGAAGATGAGACTCTTGGGGGGAAATTAAATTTATATTCAAAGTTAAGAGATGAACACAGAATGGTCATTATTGGTGGTGTAGCATTACATGAGTGTTTAAGTCTAGTATACGTTTTTAATAGGCAGGAGCACAATTGAATAAAATATATGCAAGGATTAGGTGCATTACAGCAAAAACTCGATGAGGATGTCAGAGTGCAAACTTGGAAACAGCACAAGTCAGCCGCCATGTAAGCTAGACTTACAGGTGGGCTGCCACTCAGTGACAACAGACTAGTTACCTAGGGATGAAGGAAACAGCAGAAATGGACTGTGAAGTATCTCTGAGAAGTCTGGAACAGCCATTAACCAATTTTAAATGGGGGATGTGATACATTAGGAACAGTGAGAATGTTGACATAAAGAGTAACATCTAAAATAATGATTTATGATAATTCACAGTGGGATTGATAAAATTTCCGTACACTTGGAATTTCAAGTGACATTTTGCAGGAGGAGAAATGTGGCCAATGGCGTATGTTTCTATATGCAGAAAATTTTACAGTACAATTTTAGTGAATAAAAGAGTTATATCATTGGATAGCAAAATGAATGTTGAACAATTTGTTTACATGACCAATGGTGAAGCCAGAATACTTAGCAGAATCAAATCATTAGAGATGATAGATGCTGTATTTTCAAAGAGCTCAACCTTCTTGGACCAAGGAGTTCACTTCGGCTGTTCGCAAGCAAGAGAACTTCAGATTGTTATCGCCAACAACACAACTTAGCCAACTCACCAATAGTATTATTGCACTATTAATTTTCATCATGAACAGCTATGGTAGAACTTCACTCAGAACGAACCAACATGAGCAAATGGATTTATAATTCACGCCTTTCGCTGACATGAGTGATTTAGTAGCAAGGCCGAGAGATTGGTCATCTTGTCAGTCTTCAATTGTCTACATCAAGATTGATCATTAACTTCAAGAAAGAACTTCAGCATTAATTAGATTATTTGCGTGTAATTCGATATCACTGATACTTGAGGAGTTGTGGTCATCCATCTACACCTAACGACAATGTCAGCCTATGCCTGTACACCACAAAGATTAGTTGTCATCCATCTACATGTTACGACAATGCAGTCCCCAAATGACCTGTTGGTTTCAGCCTACATATCATTACTTGCAGATTACAAGATCGACACTTCAGCCAGCATCACACAGTGACTGTTGTATACTGCACCCCGACACCACCAACCAAAATTTCATTTGAGCCATTATATTTGGATTTGATTTTCTTAATGTCAATAAGTATTGATATAATGTGGTAAATGCAGAGAAGCGTCAGCTTATTATGTACACGGATAAAAAAACTATAAATTTATTAAGATTATAAGGTGGGGAAAGAATTGCTTGTGGAAGACTTGAAATGTAATTACCTCGGCAAAAATTTGATAAAACTCAACTGGGCAGTACACATTGGGCAGGTAACAGGAAAAGGTTTCAAAATCCTTGTTGGAGAGAGTGATGAGGGGATGTACCAGAGAAGTAAGGGAATTGAGTTACAAAAACTTTGGTCAGGCTATTGCTTGAATATGGTAATATAATAAGGGACCCACATTTTTGGTATCAAATAAGACAGAGGAGGTGCAAAGAAGGGCTGCTAGATTTGTTTCTGGAAGTTCCGCAGGACAAATCGGTAACCAATATGATAATGGAGCTGGAATGGGATTCATTGGAAGACAGGAGGAAGGTGACGAGTCGTGGGAGTGTGGTGACGAGGCTTGGAAAGATATTGATATAAAAATTAGAAGTAGTGTATTGAGGGATGACCATGAACACAAGCTGGCCCTTGATTTCAGGCAGAAGAGTGTGGAAAGATTTTCTTTCATAGGTAAGAGGGTTAGGGTTGGAATAAATCACTAAGAGAAACAATGGATAATTTACCAAAGCCACTAAAAGAATTTAAAATTTGTAGAGGACAAGGGAAGGCGGGAACAGAAAAGGAGAAAAATTGGTCTTAAGGTAAATTACCAACAGAGCTTGCACTCTCTGATAAGACTCGCAAAATCTAGGTTTTCTGCAAATTGATTTTCAAAATACAGTGATGGCAAACTAGATTAATCTTGTTTAAGACATTGTAGATTGTAGATGTTTTTATCAATTTTAGTTTAGAAAAAAACTGTGTTCGTCACTTGCAACAGTCACTGGTATTGTTAACAGAATACACAGTGATATCCAGGTGTTTTGATGTAAATCATGAAGAGCTTGCTTTTTGATAAAGTTTAATGTTTCAATAGCTGTTGCCTGACAGTCTTTGAGACAGTTTCATCACACAATACATCTCCATCAATATTAGATTTAAAGTTGACCGTTAACTTTTCTTGCAGTACAGAACAATATCGCATTTGTTCTTGTTTATTTCAATTTTCTTATGTTAACCAAGAAACCTACGTGACAGAAAAATCTTGCATCTGTTGAAATCTTTCCTTCATAGATATAAGAACAGTGTCCAAAAGAACATTAAAAAACTCCACTTCAAGGTTTTTTTTGGATCAGTTATTTATTTACCAACAGCCTCTTCACCCGGTCTACGTTAGTCGTATTTGTGGTTTGAAAATTGACTATGTATTAAGTTCCGATGTTAATTCAGTTGTTTTAATAGCTTGTTTGAGAACTGTTGGTCTATACGTTTTCAAATAAGAGCAACACTTATCAAGCATTTCAATAAAGTCGACAAAGTTGCTT
The DNA here is from genome assembly GCA_031002005.1 of Vandiemenella viatica. Classification (NCBI taxonomy): domain Eukaryota; kingdom Metazoa; phylum Arthropoda; class Insecta; order Orthoptera; family Morabidae; genus Vandiemenella; species Vandiemenella viatica. Next base: position 125,065,782 of record CM061914.1, read on the forward strand.
TTCTCACAATGTTAATTTGAAAAAGAACATCATACCATATCATAAGAGAAACAATAAAGCTAAAATCTTTTATTTGTCCTTCCTATGTGGTCGCATCATGTGACATCACAGCATCGCTTCGATTGGTAACATGAACTGATAACAAACCTCTTTGATGCTTTCAATTCGAGCTTCCCAGCGAGTGTTACTTAAATTTTCAGGATGTATATTTTTAAATGATCAGTCAAAATTTTCTATCTATTTACCAATCCTGCAAATAAATTAAATACTTTTTGTAAAATTCCGAACAGGGTAACGGATTTTACTGATGATTTTGCCGCTTCGCACAATACAAAATTATAACTGTCATCCACATGGTACGAAAAAAGATAGCAGATTTATGTACATAATTCTTTCCTGTACACTTTTATTTTTCCCCTTCATGTTTGCGCCATTATCATAACCTTTTCCTCTGCCAATATTAATGTTGTGGTCATGATCACTAAATGTTTTTAAATTTTTTTCTCTGACACCTGTTCCCATTGTATCATCTATTTGCAAAAATGAAATAAAATATTCTTTTATGCTTATGGCATCCTCTATTATGTCAGTACATCTTAATGTAATTGAAAGATGCTCTTTTTGACTTATATCAGGAGTACAGTAGCTTAGCTAGGTTAACAAGGGTCCCAGCGCAAAAATTAGTGCCCTTAGGTGACTTTTTTTGCTCCTTGAGCTTTGTGAGCCCCCCTGCGCTAAGAGCTTGGGGAGCCCCAGAGCACGACACCACCTAGCCCTCTGATAGCTTCGCCACTGCAGGAGTACAATAAGCTATGATTGCATAGTACTTTAAATTTTTTGTGTGGGATACTATGTTAGATATAACTTTTGATGCCATGAGTTCTTTAAACACATTTTGTGTATTTTTGCCACAATTATGGTCAGCCAAATCTCATAATTTTTTGGATGACCCTCTGAATGTTGTATTAAGCCAAATACAAGGTTATCTGCATCAATCTTTGAAGCACATTGTTCCATCGTAATCTTTCTTTACAAATTACCCTCTGTTCTTCCGTGTCAATAGTTGAACCAGCTTTGAACCTCATTTCAGCTTTAGTCCATTGGGTAAATGCTTTTTTATGTGCAGGTCTATTTTCATAGCTTCACTTAAATGATTCCAATTTTTGAAGCCTTCAGCTGTGCCTTGTAGTTGAGTTTAAATCACACAGTCTACAATAAAAGCAAAAGACATTATCGTTTGATATTGAATAAACTAACCAATGACATCAGATAGTTTCTTTGTTTGAAAGCTTTCTTGAGTAATGAGTTGAAGAGAAATGACATCCATTTTCATCTTTCGGAAAATTATTTAAATGTACTTGTGAGGGTCCACACAAAGTAACGTGGTCGATATTCCTCGCATGAAGTACTTTTGGCCACGTAGCTACATCAGAAACATTGTTCTTTTATTCCATGTATGTTGATACTTTTATCAGCCAGAGAAGTCATTTCTTGAGGTTACTCAGATGGATCATGTAAGGATATAATGGGATGGTCAATTTGGTCACCTTGAATAGATGAGCACCTATTTGTAGTGCCTAATTGTTCAGAATCTAAAGAAATATTCTGATGCAAAACTGGTGAGATAGGATTCGATATCTGAAGTACTCACATTAGAAAATCTTTTAAAGTATTTATTAATAGTCATATGTTTTTTAGTTTGTTCACAAACTTTGTCTTTTTCACCTTTCCTTCTACAATTTTCTTAACGAGATAGGTTTTTTAAAATTATTTCTTTATTTTTTGCCATAATTCATCAAGTATGGGTACTGCTCTGTTTCACGAAAAAAGTGTTATATTACATCTATAATATATAAGAAAAATATCTGTAAGTAAATGTAATTAGAAAAAAACACTGAGTATGTAACTGAAAGATAAAAATCAAAAATAATATCATGGTCACGATACTCACTTCAGTCACTATATAACTGTCAGATAAGTAGTAATAGTAAAATTTACTTTTAACTATTCAGCTTCATCCAGTCTTACAATTTCGTCCAAGTTAATTACAATATTTATCACCACTCACTATGTTACTACATAGTCAATATTTAAATAGAAGTGTACTGAAATAAACTACAAGTGGTGATCAAATGAAAAGGTACGAAATGAGGTAAAAACGTAACAGTTAAATATTTGGATATTCCGCCATGGGAGAACGTAGCGAGACATCTCGGGATGCGATTGGAGTCTCTGACTGGGATCGGAGCATGCACAGGCGCCCGCATGCGCAGTAGAGAGCAATGGCTCTTATCAAAAGTGGCGTCCAAATGATGCGGCTGTCCGTATGAGGACAGGATGGCGTTCGTGTTGCAAAATTCGACAATTGAGAAGACACTCTGACGCCTACGCAGGTCCATCAAGAACAAAAGACCGGGGCTGCTCTCGGAGGGTGTGGTTCTGCTCCATGATAACATGCATCCACACGTCTCCAGAGTCACACACATGGAACTGGCCAAGTTCAAGTGGGAGACGTTGGACCATCCGCCCTACAGTCCGGACATGTCGCCCTGTGATTTCCATGTGTTTGGTCCACTGAAGAAACACCTGAAAGGGAAGCGCTTCAACTCGGACGTCGTACTCAAGGACGCTATGAAGGACTGGGTCTCGTCATGGCCACAGGAATTCTGGGAACAAGGAATCCTGCGGCTTGTTCATCAGTGGGATCGTTGTGCTCAGGCCTATGGTGTATATTTTGAATAAAGTCTACATTTGTACCCACCGTGTCGTTTTGTACCTTTTCATTTGATCACCCCTTGTATTATCATTTCATTCATTCATTAATGACTTACGCACTACTCACTCCGGAAAAATATTTATTGGGACTTCGCTGCAAATAAACAGCTCAATCTTCCAGCAAGTGTTGCCCGTTATTCTAAGCTCATTCGCTCTACAGGGACTTCCCTGACTAAGAAATATAAATGGCTTTTTAGACAAGACTAAATGGGCGTCCTAATGGTACTAACTTAATCTAGCTACCACGCAAGTAATAACTGAACATTTCATAGGTAAGTTATTGATAACGTACCAGTTTTTCTAGAATGCATTTTTTTAAAAATTTGCTTGTGAACTAACGACTAAGGAGAAAGCAAAGAAAGGATAATACAGGACACCTAATACCATTTCTCACCTGTCGCTCAATGCATCTTTTGTTCTACTTTAGTTAGTGAGGGATAGGACAAGTGACAAAAAAACAGGTCATGTTAGAATACTACTACAAGATAAGTTCATAAAAGTTAATACGCTGAATTTAGTTTTTCTTTTTATCAATAGCGACAGGTATTTAAATTAAGTGGTTAAGTTAAGCTGGCCGCCGCAGTGCTCTCTAGACACTGGCCGCCTTGGTCACCCACCCCTAAACTGGCTCTGACTGTAGTGGCTGGTGTCATGTTGTTACCTGGGCTGGTAAATGCCATTTCCATAACCGAGTTTTGCCGATGTTATTGCTAAGCTGATGAGTCATCCAAGTTTGTCGGCTTCTTCTTCTTTTTTTTTTGCAAAGGCATTGATTTTTCTGCTACTTTCATAGTTCATGTTACATTGTCAATAATTGGCACTATGCCACACTTACCCTATTCCCCATAAGCACTAGTCATGGTATATTTCTGCTAGAACTAATTTGCTTTTGTGTTAGTAAATGTGACAAGAACTTATAAATACACTGAAGCTCTCAGGTGACATAGCACTGACTGCCAAGTCTTTGGAAATAGTGACATTACATTTCAACTACTTCAAAAGACAGACAGCAAAAAGTGGGTACTTGGAAAAACTATGATCTTTTCCAACATCGAAGAGGCTAACAGAGAGATGTTAATAGAAGCGAATGAAAACAGCAGAACTGATAAATTTGAATATCTAGGTGAGTGGATTGAACCTAGGTTGTCAGAGAAAATAGTGCCCTCCCTGAGAGTTAGTCAGCTAGAACTGACATGTCTACCCAGAACACCTATAAATGGAGATGCCTATCATACCACCTAAAGCTGAAACACTTCAGAACAACCACGCAATCAGAATCCCTGTATGCTAAGGAATGACTAATTCTGAACAGAAGCAGCCTGATTGAGAAACTGGAAATCAGAGAGAGCTCAGTGCGGTAAGATGGAGAATTCTCAAGGTATCACAACTCTACCAATGTGTAGAAAGACTCTCAGAATGGAGTCATGTGATTAGATTGGCTTCAAATATACCGACCAAATACCTGTTCATCTACTAGAGATACACGAAGATTCATAACACTTGACTTATGGAAACTGAGACAAAGGAACTGGGGAAGATATAAAGGAACTGGGAATAACGGATCTTCAAAACAAGACAAGCGTTTAATTAAAACTTAAAGGAAATCTAAAGAATGGTACCTTCTAGACCAGGGGTGGCCAATCAAAATGATCTTGTGGGCCACTTTGGAGATGCATCATAACTCCGCAGGCCACATATAAAATTATATATCCCCAAATTAGATTTAGATCCACTATAGACATTATTTTGGAGTGAATATAATTTAATTACTCTGCGAACTCATAGCTGTCAACTCGGAAATAAAACAAGCAATATCAGTCATATATTCGCAAGATAATTATTTTAAAATCAAAGTTAATTTTCTCTCATAATTTTGATTGTTAATTTTTGAACATATGGATGCACAAATAGAGTATTTTTTAAATACATTGTTTCTCACTACTTTGGCCATTATAAAAAAAATATATTTTGTAAAAATGTGATGAATCTTGTGGGCCACAAAAATGTTCAAGGAGGACCGCGGATTGGCCACCCCTGACCTAGTGGATCCGCAGCGCATTTCCGTGTTTGAATTTTAAGAACAATCAAGTATTACAAAAACACTTGATGTTAGCAGAGCGTAGTTTCGATCTACAGACCTCTGCGTTATGGGCCCAGCATGCTTCCATTGCGCCACTCTGCTACGTGGTTTTTCCAGGTCTCCTTTAAGGGTGATCACCTTATGGCAAAGTTTTTGAGATTTCTCAACATGCAGTCATCACGGTATGCTTCTATTAAGGGACAACAAAATATTCATACATGCAACTGAAATGTGTGGACCAGCACAAAATTCCAATTACTATTTAGCTGACTTAGCTCGACTGCCGTTCATTGTCCCCAGGTAAATGTGGCCAAGTGTTGGAGCTCCGACTGCGAGAAATTAACACCTTCTTGCAAAAGAAGTGTCCTTTTACAATCAAAATGCCTGGCTGGCTCACGAGGGGATCGAAACCTCGACCTTTGTGTTATTAGCACGACGCTCCAACCAGCTGAGCTAACAGGCCGGCTGGCAGCATGTACTCATATTAAATGTTTATATTTAGATCAGGGGTGGCCAACCCAAATGATCTTGCGGGCCAACTTGGAAATGCAACATAACTCCGTGGGCCACATATAAAATTATAAATCCCCAAATTAGATTTAGACCCACTATAGACATTATTTTGGAGTGAATATAATTTAATTACTCTGTGAACTCATAACTGTAAACTTAGAAATAAAGCAGGCAATATCAGTCATATATTCGCAAGATAATTATTTTAAAATCAAAGTTAATTTCTTCTCATAATTATGACCGTTAATTTTTGAATATATGGATGCACAAAAAATGTATTTTTTAAATACATTGTTTCTCACTACTTTGGCCATTATAAAATACAGCAGAACTCCAATTATCCGAACTCCGATTATCCGAATCGCTGATTATCCGAATCGCTGATTATCCGAATCGCTGATTATCCGAATCGCTTTTTTAATTAAAACGGAAACGTACTGCGATTCAAAAAATAATGATTCTGCCTACATACCACATGAAAATTCTCACTGTCAAGCGAATGAGTGACTTTGCTGCTAGAAAACAGATGAATACAGTCAAACAGGTTACTTTGACAGAGATGTTCAGCAAGCAATTACTTATTTACAGTATGGTACGTACTGTACATACTGTACTAACGTACAGCACTTTTAACTATGCTTAACATGTAAAAGTGTTGTCTTTTCATTCAATAAATTGTAAGCTCTTTTCCTTTAAATATAGTTTTTTTCTCCCGTTTTCAACATACATACAGTAATTAATTAAAATAGACCCTTTTTCGGAAAAAATCCAATTATCCGAAATTTCGATTATCCGAATGGGGTCTGGTCCCAATTGATTTGGATAATTGGAGTTCTACTGTAAATATATTTTGTAAAAGTGTGATGAATCTCGCAGGCCTCAAAAATGTTCAAAATGTTGGCCACCCCCGTTCTAGACAGAAGAAATAAGTTACACCTGGAGCAAGATGTGACAATATTGGGTGAAGATAAGAACTCAAAATTTATTTATTTCCTGATTTTACATAGCCTACTACCTAGTTACCTACAGTAGGCCCTTAGTTTCTACAGTTTTTATTCTAAAAAAAATTAACTTTAAAAAAAAAAAATCTGGATAATTATTCTTATAATTAATAAACCAATTAATCTAACAACTAATCTACTTATTAATCTACCATCACACTAATTCACACCAAAATCAGCAATAGTCTATGTATTTTCATACTTCTAATCAATAAACTGTCTATTTGTAAATGTTCTTCCTGCACCACTGCTGGCCTGTGTCGACATCCAGGCAGCCAGCTGTCTCTGCTGATGCAGCGGGGTGACTGCTGACATGCTGACCACAAAGTGCCGTCAGCCAGCTTCACGTTTCTTGTAGTGGCCTCATTCTTCTCCGGTTTGTCCTTGGAACCACCTACTCCCACATCAGGAGTGCCCTCCTAGAATCAGAACAGGCCGCCCCCTGAGCCCTGGAGAAGGTTCCTCTGGCTTCCAGAGGCACTGCGATGAATTGAATCTTTGCCGTCTTCCTGGTGCAGGCATCTCCTTAGTCATAGGCAGTGCTTGTGGTCACATCTGGGTTGTTATTTCCTCTTGAGTTTCTTCTTCTCCTGCCCTTCTTTCTGTTTCTTATGCCATTTGCTCGTGGCGTCTTCTACACTCTGCTAATTTCAATTCAGCAAATCTCGCATTCTCGCGCAATCATGCTTCATTAGCAGCTTCATCCAGCAAGTGGCAGAGCTCGGTATCACAAAGTATGTCATATATTCTTCTATTCCAAAGTTGTATTTGAAGGTGTGATCTTGATTCTTCAGTTTGTTTGCACTCACAAACCATGTGCTCGGGATCCTAAAAGTAGTCATAATAATCCCTGAGACAGTGTAGTAGATTAATTAACAGATTTCTGATAGTTTTCAAGAGTTTAATAGTCACAAGAAGTAATTATGAGAAATTTCAGCACTCATTCCTAAACAGTTCACATAAATAATTTGAAGTCTTTTAAGTAATTTCAGGATTTAAAAAGTAGACAAATATAAAGGAAATAAACTAATCTTTCAGTTTTAATAGGTGTTAAGCTGTTTTAAGCCGTAAAATACGAGATATCAGTGAATAAACAGGCGCCGGTAAACCAACTAATTTGTTCAACTTTTCGGAATTAATTCTAACACTTATAAGTCATTTCCAGAGCGATAAGAACATGTAGATACCAGTTAACACACATAATTAATTTTCTAAACACATTTAAAGGCATTTCACTAACCTGTTGTATGATAATCCAATCACAAAGTAAATTGCTATAGACACTGCACATATAAAATGCTTCTACACTGATTTTAAACACTGCCACACAATATAAAGTAGAGAATAAATTAAAACAGCCATAAAGCGAAGTAAATTCATCTAAATCTTGTAGTTTTCTAACTGTTTAAGTATTTTTAAATATAATCTGAACACGTAAAATAGAATACCCGACTTTGACATTTTATTATTCAAAAACCTATTCAGATTCCGGGTTAAAGAGTAGCTTGTTTTAATAATCCATTCTTTTAGCTTCCTACATTATTTATTTCATGCCGTTTGAAGCAATAGAACAGATGTTATAGGTTTTTGCAATTCACATCGACATAAATCCACGTGTAAATAACTAAATAATTTATTGTGTCTCAGAGGTAACCTACAAAGATAAAATAAACACCAAAATACGCAGTTTTAATTCAGGCTACACAGTGATAATTTTTTCCGGCGTAATAATCCATAAACCTTCAGAGTTATACCATAAAACATAAATGATGATTACCACAGATTGTTAGGAATTACTAGTTTTACCATAACTCAACAGATTTAAACAAAGTTTATATTTTGCAAGAGACTAAAATCAGGAATAATATTTTGATCCTAATTTCGAGTTAGTAATTAAAGCCAATTTTAAAAAGGTAACAAAACTTTGACTAATACGGTAGTTCACTTCTTAAACATCCATATTTGGTAATTTTTCGAAGAGAGAAGCGATCACGTGGACCGAGTCTATATAGTTGTCGCGGGCACTCAGCTCGAGGCATTTTGCGGGAACACCTCGTAGTAGAATCATGTAACTTCTCGTGTGGTGAATTCAATGGTAGCGGTTCGGGCAGAGTGGTGAATGCCGGGAAGTGGTGACGTCATGGTAGGTCAGGCTGGAAACGAGCCTATGGACAGGACGCGTTAGTGGCGGCCATTGTCTGAAAACGGAAACCTTGTCATTTCGGACTATCAATTTCCAAACATGTGCATTTGAATTTGTTTTAATTTCACCTGGGGAAAGCGGTTTGGCTCTTGATTCTCAACTTGTGATTTTTGGTGAAGATGAATGTCCGATTGTCTTGCTAACTGTTAAAATGACATTATTAACGTGAAAAATTTTGGAAAATATAATTCTGTGATTCGACTGGTGACTTTCATTTATACTTTAGTACCCTTCTTGTGGTGGGTTTAAAACTACAAGTGGCGACTGTGGTCAATGTTAACAGTTAGCATAAACATTTTAACCACGGTTACAGAACTTTCTTTTGGACTTAGAATATTTTTGATGGACATCTGGTTCCAGGTGACTTAGTCGATACCTCAAACCCCAGTACTCGACTACGGCCCTGACAAGTACTTACTTCGCCACAGTCACACCTGTTTGTTTCCTTGAGGCCTCTCTTTTCTAAGAATCTGTTGTATGGACCATGGCCAGATATGTAGTGTATGAGCCTGGGGATGGTTGTAGGTGAGTCATCTAATTCTCTCTTTCACACAAGGAAGCATGTCGAAGGTCCTTCTGCCCATGCTGCTGTTTGCTGCCATTCATCAATCAGCGCATCCCAAACATCTTTTGTGGTTTCAACAGGCCGTCCAGTTATTTTAGTAGCTTGGTTATACCTTACATTTTTTTATCCAGTATAACACTCCTCGGATCCTTACTTCCAGGTCCGGGGGTCAGATGCCGAGTATAACTGTTAGTGCATCCTGAGTGTTGCTGTTAGTGCATCTGTGGATGTGTTCTGTAAGCCCCAGTTAGTCTGAGCAGAATTCCTCGCTGCGTACACCAAAGCAGCTCTTTTGTTTTGACCTTTCTTAGATGCTTGGCCAAAGTGCTTGCAGCATATCCAGTAATGGAGGCCAGTATTGCATTCTTATGACAACCGGAGGCAGATTAAACCATCGCTCGCCAATGCTTATCAATTTGTGCATTGCCAGTGCTGCTCGTTCACATACTTCCTCCACGTGTGACGCAAATTTCAGTTGTTCCTCCAGGTTTATACCAAGATAACAGACTACTGCTTTTCTTTTTATTGTTTTTCCCTGGATCTTAATTACCGGATTTAATTTGAGTGTTCCTTTTAGGAGCATGTAGGTCGTCTTTTGTGGGGCTAGATTTAACTTAACTTCTGCACACCACTGACTTAGGCTATCCAATACAGCTTTGCATTTTGTTTCGAGTTCCTGCCTGGTGTCCGCATCTATCAGAAGTGCGAGATCGTCAGCAAATGCCATCAAAACCAACAGTTCTGACATTTGTTACAATATTTCCATGGCCAGTTCCAAGCCAATTTCCCAGAAAATTGGTAAGAACTCAAAAGTTGAATAAGTGTGATACTAAATAAGACCAGTCGAAACAATATGAAAAAGAAAATCTTCACTAATTTTGTATTAAGGGCCTTAAGGCCTAGGAGCAGCAATACATATTTAACTGCAAAAGAAATAAAGTCCTTTTAGACAAGGTTAGAAATGTTGTGAAAGGAAGAGGCCATGCTTTTGATTCATCAGGCCATCTTTCTGATGATATTAACTCTAATCTAAATAAGAAACACAAGTCTAACCTATGGTAAGAGATTTGAAGATGCAGATAGATGCAAAGGACTATTAAGTGAATAATCAAAAGTTGGAAGCATTAATTACTAGTAAGCTAATTATTATTATTAACTGTCAACGGTTACCATGCCAGAATTGCAGAGTTTGAAAATATTAATAGACTTGAATTTTACAATTTCTTAGCATGAGGATAAATACTTCATTTATCATATAAATAATTTCTGATACCTTAGTTAAAAGAAAACGATTTTTGCAATATTTAATGATTTTTGTTTCAGAATTTTTATTTGGAGTGGTAATAAATGTTGTGAGGCAATATTAATCTTAAAAAAACAATACTCACCAAAGTTGAAGGGAAAAGGGACAATTTTTATTTGGTTTAATAAAGTGGAGTCAGTTACAACTTTTTTTGTATAATGATGTCCAAACATCGCACTGAAAACATAACCACACCCATACAGCAATGAACAAAAATTAGCTCTTATCTAGATGCATCTATACATATAGTTTCTGAAACTATATGTATAAAGTTCAGCAATTCATTGAAGTGAAGCTTGGAGTTCAGGAACAAAAGAAAATTAAAGCATTTGAAACGTGATGCTGCAGACGATGCATAACATAAAGTTGAAAAATAAAGTATGAAATCAACATGATCCATAACTAATGGATGAGGAATGAAGTTTGTGGAAGACAGTCAAACAAAGAATATAGTGGATGCTAGGTCTGATTTTACAATCTAAAGAACTGATCAATTTGCTAGTGTTGGGAAAGAATTGTGCATGAAAACAATGATTAAAATATATGAGGTAGGTAACTGAGGTCTTAGGTTGTAATAAAACATGGTTCTTCTAAACTCATATTGAAGGAAACAAAAAATATATAATCAGAGACAACTCCCTAAACCCCTCCCCTCCCCGCCCAAAAAAGAGGGTTAACAAATGATTTGTTAATTTTGCAAAAGATTTATAAAGGCCACAAAGCAAATCACCCAGTTCAAAAAAGATGTAACCAAACAAGAAACAAAAGTTATGAAAATGATATGTAAAATGCTAAGTAATTGTAACAACTAACCTGAACCCAGTGGCAATGATCGAGGCTGGATAGAACGTTGAATTGCTGTGAATGTCTGGGCTTCTCTGTTTGATCTTTGTGAACAAATAGAAAGACGCTCTTCTTCACCACACAATGATCCCATCTCCGGAAGTTCATAAGCATACAAGTTGCCACCCACTAATGTTTTAATTTTCTGGTCATCAGGTGGAACATTCTATAGACAAAATCAAAATACAATGAATTGTGATAAAATTTACTCTGATAATTGAGACAGATGATAGAAACACACAACAGTTAAGTATGGAACATTAAAAGACTGAAAAATAATGTCAAACTTTTAGTTTTAGAACTGAAATTTCATTTTTGATATTGTTTTACTGTGAGGTTTCTACATGATAAAATCAATCTCTAGTCTACCAAAAATCTATTCATTATATTACTGAATGTATTGCAGTGTATGTAATGCAGATTTACCTCTAAGTTAAACATTAAAATCTTTACTTTAAAAGTTAAGTAACATCTCACAATAATTTATACTTGTAGTGGGTTTTGTTTAAGAATGTATTTGTATAATATGCACAACCCTTTCCCGTATGAAATTTCAGATCTTTGTACATGAATAATATCAGCAATGAACAAATATGTAACATTCCTGTTTATAATTCACCTAGCGAATTCATATCAGATTACTTTTCAACCGAATATAGCCCGACATTATCAAGCTAAGATGCTTTCTGTTTATAGATCAGAATATGGAGTTTAGCACCTTCAAGCAAGGTAGAACATCAAAATACAATAGCTAAATTAGGGAAAAAAATAAAAATGATCTTTTTCTTTGTTTATTGGGTTTACACCTCATTGATGTCATTAGAGGCAGGAAAGGACTGGGGGCAAGGAACAGGGAAGGAATTCGGACATGGCCTTTTTTTTAAAAAAAAGGCATCATCCTGGCATTCAGCTGGAGTGATTTGGGGAAACCATGGAAAATCTATTCTTATATTTAAAGTCATTTCTTTTATTACTTTAATTAATGAGTTTAACACCAAACAGTATAAACAGTTATTTGTTTGAAAACCATTGAACCATCACATGAATGGCAGATGGAATAAAGTTGCATGCAATAACAGGTTATTTGGCATTAGCAGTGGTTTCTTGCACATGACTTTAATGATTATGATGTTAGCACAAACAAAATGGAAGTTCAATGTCCAAATTAAAAATAGTTAAGTTGTTCATTATTAAATAAATAGTTTACTTGGATGCAATATAGGCATATGTAACCAGGAATAAACTAAAAAAAAATCAATGAAATAAGGTGTTTGTAAACAGTGTAGCAGATTCATGTTTTCATCAAGATTATATAAGATGCACGTAAAAATTTTCAAACACTAAAAAGAATGGCAAAATGTCCAAATATCATATTAAGACTTATAGATGATGTTGCAGACGTGAAAACTGAATTCGAATCTCGATTTACCTCCCCAATGCGGTAGTATTTATCAATTAAGTATTTCATGTGTGCTATCGAACAGATAAAATATCACAGCAGAGTTATGGATAACTGTACAAAATGACATTCATACCAATCAACACATACTAAACTGCAAAATTATTACCAAATGGGCAATTTTTCAAAATGTTCAAAAACTGATATTTCTATACTTTAATACAGTGGTTCCCAATTTGTGGTACACGTATCCCTGAGTGTACGCGAGGCTGCTTCAAGGGGACTGCAAGGTAAACTCTTTGCTAAGATAATCACTACAATAATTGAAAAAAAAATACACAACATTACTATTGCCAAAATATATTTTAATACAAACTTTGTGAGTGAGAATTATATTACTGTAATGCTGTGGTTATACAAAACACTCGACTGGGATGAACGCATTTAATTATTTATCATTTCAGCTATGAGGGGTACACGAAGTTGAGCTCTTTCTTGATGTGGTACTGAGGAAAAATAATTGAGAACCACTGCTCTAATAAGTTCTGATAATAAAAAACAATTTATAATATTACGGCCAAATATATGGCAGCTCAAGCAACGAGTCTCCTGAAAAACTAAGGATCATTGCTTTTTTAAAAAAAAAAAAAAAAAAAAAAAAAAAAAATGTGATCTCCAGGTAGGTCACTAAATCTCATTCATTCCTGGTAGAAAAGAGAAATTCAACCTGAATTTTGAAATTAAATATCACAGTACCTTTATCTGAGCAGCTGTTACTTCAGCAAGTCTCAGCAAATGAGCAGGGATGCCGCAAAGAGGTGAAAGAGCAGCTTTTATGCTACTATATTTTTCATCCATATTGAGCCTTAGACCATACTTTATTGGAACTGATCCATCCAAACGTATGACTATAAACAAAATTTGATACATTATTTCCTTTTTCAATGCAGTTAAAGAATAGAGAAAACACTATTTGCTCTTTTCATAAGATTTAGGAGCAACTCATAAGACTCTCTCACATATTTGTTCGATATTTTAATTTGGGCATAAAAGAATATCATATTTAGAAAACTTTCAAGTTTATAAAAAAAAATTATGCATACAAGGTAAAAAAATAATAACTGAGGTGACAAGCAAGGTAAATGTTGTACTCTCATTATGGCAAGTGCCAAAACTTTTTGCATTTGTCTTTGAATCTTGGCTCTGATATTACTTTTCCTATCACATGACAATATCCTTACCCATATACAATCACTTAACTGTTAGATTAACAATCTTTCCATCCAACAAAAAGTTTTTCCAAAATTAGTATAACACATTATTCTTACATCATTTCTGACTGTCTACTTTGAGCTTGCAAAGGAACAATACTGGAGCTAACTTTTGCATCAGTTAAAGCAATTGCATACAAGAAAGCACTAGATCTAGAGATATAAGATCATGTGAACTTGTGGTACAGACATTTTGTGTATATTGAAAAAAAAAGTGCATTCATCACAAATTCAATAAATAAACAAATTAGAAAATTAGGGGTAAACTCACCAATAACTTGTACATGAATGTAACTCTCCATAGGCAACGGTAAAGACAGGTAATTGAAAGGGTCAAATCTCACACTCTCATGGCCACAGACTTTGCATGTAACTTTCGATTTCAGTTGACCATGGAAAAGGTCCACTATAATTGACTTGTTGCGAAGAATGTGATTCTCCCAGGCCTTGAAATAATATTATAAAATTAATAACATAGCCATATTTTTCTTTAAAAAATGCATAAGGCTGATGCTTTACAATACCTCCTGAGCAACTATGACATCAGGTCTTCCATCACTGTCTTTAAGTTCAACATAAGGTTTGTCATGAACCCTATTTAAATCTTCATGCAAACCATCAAGAAGAAATGCCAAAAGTTCTTGAGAATCATGCTGCTGAAATCCATTAAATCGTGGTGCATACTTGCCAATTGTCCACTGAGAACACAGAAACAATGTTATCAAAAATCTATCTATTAACTCTAGCTTAAATCATAGTTTTCATATTTCATACATACCCTCAGTTTCAGTGGTGCAATTGTTTTTGCAGTACCACTCCAAATGTCATGAATTAAATCTCCATAGCGCTTAGCAATGTGACCTTTCATCCCAAGAGGATTTGTTCTGGAAACAACAGTACCAATAACAATATTGATCCCAAAACATACACAGGTGGAAACGGAAAGTGTTACACACAGACGGTGGTGTGATAATGTATGAAATATGATCCTAAGTATCAACACATGAAGTGTATTGAATGATTAAAAACTGAAAGTTGTATATATAATATTATGCGAACTAAAGGGCCATTTACTATGAAAAATTGTTGTGTTCTTTATCTTGTAAGTGGTGAACACTGTGGTGCAACATGGCATGTTTCTGTCCTAAAATTCTCAATGACCAAGTGTGCCAAGGCGAAGACTGACGACCATATAAACCCAAATGTCTGAATTTGAGATAGGTTGAATAGTTGGCATGTTTGAAGTATGGGCATCCATATTGTGAAATTTCCCAAAGGACTGTATGTAGCGTGATGTCGGTACAGAGACTTGTTACAAAGTGAACACAAGAAGGCTGTAGTACTCGTAGAGCTGAACACCGGCCACACAGAAGGAAAACAGTATGTGAAGACCACCAAACTGTGAGATCTGAGTAATGATAACAGAGAGTGTCACTCCATGGACAATTGTAAGACAATTTCTTGAAGCTGGGTTAGACTCTGGGACTCCTCTGCAGTGTGTACCACTGTCAGCAACGTCTACCTGATGCTCTGCAAAAAGCAATTGTACACATGAATGGCATTCAGTTGTGTTTAGTGACAAGTCCAAATTCTGTCTGTGGCAAAGTGATAATCGACAATATGTATGCCGGCGCAGTGGAGTAAAGGCCCATTGTGCTGTGATTTCAGAACATCACACAGGTCCAATCCCTGGTGTAATGATTTGGATGCCTATCAGTTATGACAACAGTAATGAGTTGGTTGTTGTTGAAGACACAATGACAGTCCACCAGCATATGGATAGGATGGTACACTCTATTGTAATTTTCTGTGTGTCCACCATCCAAAAATGTATCTTCCAGCAGAATAATGTCCATTCTCATACGGCAACCATCACAACACAAGCCTTGCAATGAGTTGTGACATGGGTTGACCCGCATGGTGCCTAGATTTATCCCCAATAGAGCAAGTCTACTATGCCATGGGTAGACACGTTAGGTCACATGGTCACTCAGCTCAATCTACATAATAACTGATTACACAAATCATGCAGGCATGGAGAAACGCACCCCAAGAAGACATATGAACACTTATTGATTCAATGCCAGCAAAAATCCATGAATGTATTGGTGGTCACAGTGGACATCCTTCTGACACATATCTACAGGTAAGAATCCTGGCCTGATCTGTTTCAATTTGTCACCATATCTTCTGAATATGACACTGAATATATATACCATTTCCTTCTAGGTATAACACTTTTCATTTCTGCCAGTGTACTTCAAATTTAACATTTAGCCACTTCCATAAAAACTTCTAATATTAATTCCAGCCATGGACAGGACCTTCACCACAATGGTCAAGAAGCACAGTGACTACCTGGCCAGAGCAAAGCATCAGTTATATACCGATGAGTCAAAAAATTACGACACCCACCCCCCCTCATCCCACAGATTGAATGCGATCTGGTGACATTGTGAGCATATCATACGGTAAGAAAAGTAAAGAAGCAGAACAGCAATGATACATGTATCAAATGGGGAAATCCACTGACATAAGTGACTTTCACAAAGGGTAGATTGTTACGGCCAGATGCCTGGGAACGAGCATCTCAAGCAATAAGGCTGCTTAGCTGTTCGCAGGCTATTGCAGTGAGCGTCTATGGGAAGTGGATGAAGGACCATGAAACCATGAGTAGGTAACAAGTGTAACATCACAGAAAAGGGAGGTCAGAGGCTTGCCCCATCTGTGAAGCAGGATGGGCAGATCTGATGATCAAGTATAAAGCTTGTGCAGACTCGGGTGTTTTTGGAGCACAGCGTTCAGTGCACATTTTTAAACATGAAGCTTTATAACCAACAGCCCCTAAGTGTTCCCATGTTGACCCAACAACATAGTTAATCACAGTTTCAGTGGACACAAGATCATGGCTATGGGTAAATGGAAATGTGTCGCTGCGTAAATGGAAATGTGTCGCCTGTCATATGAATCATGTTTCTTGTAACAGCAAGTTGATGAGAAAGTCTGGATACGCTGACTTCCAGGTGAAGGGCAGCTTGAAACATGCAACATGGAATGGGTTCAAGGCAGTAGGGCCAGTATTGCACTATGGGGGACATTATCTCAGCTTCCATTTGATCCATGATAGTGATTGAAAGCACCATGACCACTGTGGACTACGAATTATTGCAGACCATCTACATCCCATCATGCTTAATGTATTCCGTGATGGCAATGGCATCTTCCACCAGGATAACTGTCCATGCCACAAGTCCAGAATCATGCTACAGTGATTTGAGAAGCATGTTAGTGAACTCATGTTGATGTCTTGTCAATCAAATTCATCCGATCTCAACCCAGTAGAACACATCTGGCATGCTATCGAGTGCCAGCTACATGCCCACAAACCACTGGGAATAACCTGACTTAAGTGAATAACATGAACTGTGCATAGACATCTGGTGCCACATACCTCTAGAAACCTACCAAGCCCTTGTTAAATCCATACCAGTCAGAATCACAACTATAGTGTTTTCCAAAGGTGGACCAACACACTATTAAGCAGGTAGTCATAATGTATTAGCTCATAATTATATGACACAATGTTGATAGATGTCAATCAAAAATGTAGTCTTGGCAAACTTTAAACTTCAGGTTTTCCAGTTTGTTCACTTTTCACCTAAGATGACATTTGAGAGTACAGCTGTTAAAATGTTATGTGTAAACAACGTTTTAACTCATTTAGTTTCCGATGAATAATATATCAATATACAATGCTGAGAAAAATTTCATTCATTTATAAATTAATATGTTGTCTAAAGTCCATTGTAATGGCTTCAGACAGTTTCAAAAATCAATCATCATCAGAGAAAACAAAAGTTGACTTATACTTGCGATTAATATGATGAAATTGTATGATACACAAAAACAAAGCAAAAATATATAAAAATGAACAAATATACTTGTACTACATATGCTATACACATAGCTGACTACGAATAATGTAATCTTTAAACCAATCAATTCTTAGTAATCAGAGACAAATTTCACTCTCCAGAAGACCATTAAATTAAACTTAGAAAAGAAACTGAAACAGGCTTCAAATGTCCATAAAAAGTGAAAAATACTAAAAACTGACACTACAGCTGTCATAACTAATAACAGTTTTAAGATGGTGATGAGTGAAACAAAATAATTGAAAAACATTACAAAAACGAAAATATTATTGGGGTTATTTTTTATCATTATTGTCATGCTCAAGATTACACAATGAACCCTCCGGATTGTCTCATAAGCAGGACAGCAACAAACTGTATTTACAAAAACACATTAACTTAAAGGCAGCCAGTGAGCAACATGGAGCAAACATTTACACCTAACATGTCAATTGCTATTTGATCAACAATAGTGTTCAATACTATTCAATCGTGTTTAATTAGTTATTTGGAATTTCACCAAATTTAAAAACTGGCATTAATGATTAGATATTTTTCACTCTGCAGCGTACTTCCGAAATTGGTTTTGATTTTTTTGTTTTTTAGTTTCATTTTATAACCCTTGGTAACATTTCAATTGTAAATATGCCTATCTTTTCTTTAAGGCTTTACAAGTCAACACTGAGATCGTTAGGGGCAAAAGAGGTTGGAAACAAAAGAAGAAAGGAATCCTGCCAAGGCCTTTTGAAGGGTCATTTTTTCATGGGAACCCTGGAAAAGTACAACCTTCCAAACAAAATAAAAAAAAATCAATGAAACTGCGCACATGTGCCAAGTGTGAAGACATATGGAAGAAAGTCAAATGGTCATCTTCTTTCTTACTGAAGTTGGCTAGAAGATACTTGAACATCAATGGTGATGTTTAAAATAAGTGACTTGATTATTCCTATATGCCAGTCAGCCACAACAGAGGAGGAAAATTTGTCAAACTGAAACTCTGTCACCATGTTGCAAGACCATATGAATTTACTTTCCATATGCCACAACAAAAATCTGGAACAGAAACCAAAACACTAGATATAAAAGATACACTCCAAGCACCATATTACCACAGTAACTGTCAATATATCTGTAACTGTCAGACTGTATAACAGCTGTCCTTGAAGGATGTCACCAACTGATAAGAGGTGCATTCAAGTTTTGAAGTTTCTTTTTTGCCCCTTATGAAAAAAGTGCTGGCCCCAGAAAGTATTATCATTTCTCAACATAATTTCCCTCCAGCCTACAGCCTTACAGCCAAAATATTCAGCTTCTCTTGTGTTTGTTTTTTTGTGTTCGTCGTCCCTTTTGCCTTCATCTGCGGTAAGCATACAGGTGAAGGCGGCTGGGATGGAAAACGCAAAAAAACAAACACAAGAGAAGCGCAATATTTCTGCCTACAGCTTTATACGTGCAGAAGTGAGACACCAGGTGTACATAGATGTGTACATAGAGATCACCGTCTGGTGAATGGCATCTCCAGCGCGGATGGTAGTGTGTGTGTGTGTGTGTGTGTGTGTGTGGGGGGGGAGGAGGGGGGAAGCTAAAATATTGGGTCGATAATCGATATTGTTGACGGTGTATTATCATTAAAAGTGGTAGATCAAAATAATAACCAGCTGAGGCTACATATATAAAAAAAAAACAAATTTTGAAAAACTGCAAGTGAAAAATAAAATATCAGAAATATAAAAATATAAGAAATGTAAATAGTATAGATATTTAAACTAAGGAAAAAGGAAACTGTTTTAGGCAATATAACTGCAAGAAAAGGGAAAATGATTCATCACTCACCAAAGTTGAAGGCAGCGACGAGAGAAGAACATAAATTACAAACACACAAATAAACTCAATATTTCGGTTATTAAACCTTATTCATGACGGAGAAAATGAGTCATGAGGCTTGGGAGGTGTGCAAATGCCGAGGGTTGCTACATGACTAGGTGGATTATCAATATGGCGGTGGGACTGAGATATTGTATATAAATATGTAAATCACAGATGGTGGTACAAATAATACTAGACAAAAAACATTGTTAGTATATACTGTCTGCCTGTGGTCATTCACTCTGATAGCTGGATGGATAGTAGTGAGCTGGAGCAATGGAGACATGTAAGTTGATATATGAGGTGTCGTTCTCATGCAAGTAGCATGACCAATGATGGGGAATGTTTCACCTGTGGTAGGATTGGAGTAAGTGGTAGTGGCTGGATGCATGCCGCATGTTTTACAACATGGTCTGTTGCACGGGAATTATCCCTGTGGTGGGGAATTAATGGGTGAGTACTTATGAACCAAAATATTTTTTAGAGTTGGTGGTCTGGTAAAACATGTGCGTGGGGCAGTGGGTAGGATTTTGTGGAGAATGGTGCGCATCCCAGGGAAGGAATGTAGGGTGAATCGGCAGACAGTGGTCTCTGTGTACAAGTTTGACTCCGCCTGGTGTCTCACTTCTGCAGGAATATGGCTGTATGCCAAAATATTGCGCTTCTCTTGTGTGTGTGTGTTTTTTTGTTTTTTTCCCCCCTTGTCATCCCAGCCGTCTTCGTCCTTTGTAAGTGTTGGGTCATATTTCCCTATCCTCCCTGCTCCAAGATGACTGAGCCGAAATTGTCGCAATTGTTGCAATTGTGCTACACAAGTCTCAATTTTCTCACTATCTACAGCGACAATCTGTGAATTTTTTGTCAGGCTCTGCTGATCTCCTGATATTGGGAGCAGCACATCCCATTTGCCTACTCATGCGTGCAGGTTGGGACCAAATTTGTGTCGTCTATAGCTGCTTTTAGTTGACCGTTAATCTTCAAATACGAGTGTTTGGTAATAGAGCACTCAACACCTTACAGGCCATCAATTACTGTTTTCTGAGTTAAATTATGTTTTTAGATAAATTGTGGTTGGCATTCATATGTGTATAAATTAGAAGCCAAGCAAATTGAGAGAAAGTGCCTGTATTCCTACACTTGCCTCAGACACATTATTAATAGCCAACAACACAACACTCCACAATCAGATTCACGAGTAATCTAAGAATATTTTCATTAAAAGAAACTGAAGAATCTTAATAAGTAAATTTGATCAATCGGAGAAACAAATTTAGAAGTGATTGTTTTGAAAGTAACATACTGTAACTGTGGCTATGAAGCAAGTGAGTGCCATTAACTTTCCTCGTGGCTATGAAGCAAGTGAGTGCCATTAACTTTCCTCATCACCTGTATCATTAATGTATGTGTCTAAGAACTTAATTTCATCTCATAACATACTAATGTCTCCTAACTCAAATTTATTTCTGGGATGCATGAAGCCCTCCATCGCATTATCTTCAAATCACTGGCCTCCCAATGCAACTTTCGGTGCTCCAAAGAAATGAAAATCATGGGATCGTAAGTCAGGTCTGTAAGGAAGATGATTAAGTAATGTCCCACTCATTTTCTCCAGTTTTGACCCAGTGTACAAATACACTTATTGACCAGTGACGTCAGGGCTTTTATGCAGCAAACAGGTGGAAATTAAATACAGCCAAACCATTAAGTTTATGAAAAACATCCAAGGGGTAAGTTGTTTGTAATAATTGTCTCTAAATAATATCAAAATCTGAAAGTCCTACCGCAGGTATCTTGGATGTACTATATCCTGGGTGTCACATGGTTTGGAAGACTTTCTCATGCTATATAGGGCTTTTCGGGCCAGTTTGAGGCAGTCACTCTTGGAAATTCATGTGTGTCGGGTCTGCAACATTCAGGAGCGAGAAATAGAAGTTGGTACTCCTGCTATGATGACAGCCTACCGGCTGGATGGCAGCCATAATTAAATACTTTGAAATAGTGTAGTGTGGTCAAGACAATGAAGGAATAATGTAAAGTTTTCAGGGGTTTTGGACTGTTTGTCTTCTGCGATTCATAACTTGCAATCTTTTGAAATGAATATCCGATAGCCAAATCAACTGTAATTGTGAACTTTTTGTGTTTGGATATCAGAATATATTCATGGTGAAACTTTACAAGTGATTTTATTTCCATAGTTTGAACTGAACCCTTTTCTCTCAGAAGGTGACATTGTTGAGAGTGGCGACCATTTTAATTATCAGTTGATTTAATTTCCAAAGGTGTATTCACGGTCTAACATTTTCGCACAGTTGGAACTTTATTTAATATTTTGACAAAATTTATTTGGAAGTGCAAGTTCTAGTTAAGGAGTTCGAGGCTTACTGTACCCCGGGTATAGCCTAGCCCCTTACAATTATTATAAGACAAACAAACCACATGGTTAAGCAACAACTGATACCTCTGATGTGGTTGCTTGCCAATTTCTCCATTAATTTACCTATCAATGACATCAAACCGATTTACCTGAAATTTTCGATCCTATTTGTCACCCCTCCTTTGAGGACCGGTACTACTATCACACTTTTGCAGTCCTCTGGTAAGCAGAAAGTATCAACACTCTATTTAAATAATGTTTCAAGATCACGTACAGCATCACATCCTGCTGTCTTTAATACATCCATAGTAATATTATCTGCACAAGCGCCTTTGTGATTTTTTAGATTTCTTAGTTCCTTCATGATATCCTCAAGATGAATTTCAAATTCCTTAGACTGCTCATTTATAACTGTGAGGGCAAGCTCAGTCCCTGATTTAGTCCTTCCCATTCCTGAATCATCATACCTAATGGTCTCACTAGACCAGTCACTCAAAATCTCTGTCTTTTTCAAATCCTCACTGACTTCTCCTCTGTCCGCTCCCTCAGTTTTATAGCATATCCATACAAATTACTAGATGCATCCATCTGTGGTCCCCCTGCACCAATGTGCCCATCTTTAGCCACCTTCTTTGCTATTATTGATTGCTTGCTTAATTGTTTAAAGTATTCCCTACTACCTTGCTGTCTCTTAATTCTGTTTGGTTCTCTTCTTACTAACTTCTTTAACCTCCTCACTTTCCTTGTATGTACTTCTCTTTATTTTCTGTTTTGGAATAAATATTTCTTCACTCTTTTTATCTATTTCCTTGAATTTTTCCCACTTTGTCTCCACTGTAATTGTGCCTTCCTACCATTTGTTCAAACTTTCCCTGAAATATCTCTTCAATTTCGAAATTTTTGCCTTTTTATAATCGTACTTAATTCCCCCTTCCATTTTGGCCACTGGATTACTGAATCCTCTAAAACCCATGCAAAGTGCTTCATGATCACTTATTCCTCCAGTTACTTGATATCCCATGTGGTTATATTTGGGCTTTATTCAACATGTTTGCCCCCTTGTGTTCTGCTTTACCTCTTCTGCAAAGCCTGCTTACATTACTAAGGTATTTGCAAATCTCTGTTTCTTAGTGTTATTAATCTTATTTCCTACCCATCTGATACGTGATAAAATTAAATCTACACCAATAATGGCCATTCCACATTCACTTCTGAATTCTGAGTATGAATTTAGTTTCTCCCCAAGAGCCTCAACTTTATCATTCAAGTTCCACTATAATTCCAACCTCACAAGAAATTTTGGAAACCATCAAATGTTGGTCATTCTCAATAACATCACAAATTGTTTGAATGTTCTGCTGTGTAATGCTCGTTCACGTACAACAATCATACCTCTCATTTTTTACCTCCTCATGGCCTTTAAGGAATTTCTTATTCCAAGTAAACAGACAAGCTATTGACAGTGTACAATCCCCAAACTGTGCCTTTAATCTCCACTGAATTTCTGTAGGTTTCTCAGCTTAATTTAATAATTACATGTTGCACAGACAAGGGGTCCACGTCTTTCTCCGACATTGGTAGTTGTACTACTGACTGCACGTAACAATGTCAACAATTGTTCTCCCCACTCCTGGAATCCCCAGCAAATAAGTGTGGATGTGTGGGACCACTCGGACCATTATTGAGCGCTCAGTTAAAAAGTCTCAGTTTTATTTGATCCACCCTCATACCTATGATATTTTTTGATTGTGTTGATATATTATCTAAATTAACTCAATCCAACAGTTCGATTGGAGATGCTTATGTCAATTGTGAAACTTGCATAAATCTGCATCTTTATTAAGAACATAGCCAATTATTCAGTGTAATATCATGTAGCAGCCAAGTCAACTGTCTTATTTCACACTCTAATATAAAAATAAAGTCAGCAAACTAAACTTTAGGAACAGCAAACAACAGTAAAATAAAAGATTGAAGGCTAATATTTCAATAATTCAGTTACCTGTTGAGTTCATACAGATGCATGTTACTAGTGAAATACTGTGTGAGTGCTCTTGTATTACTAACACACTGCAATGCAGCATTCATGAAGCAGGTGTTTCCTAAATTATTGAGCCCAGTTGCTCCCTTCTCAGCAGGCACAGCTGAAAATTAAAAATCAACCAATAGTTCATAAGCAAAAATAAATAAATAAAAATAAATCTACGATTTCGAAAACTGAAATCATTTTACACTTGATATTTAAAAAATTTCCATTTATTTTTTTCTGTTTAAAAAATAACTACCTCTTCCTGCAACTTTTTTTTTTTTTTTGCTGTCGTCAGTCATTCGACGGGTTTGATGCAATCCTCCATCCCTTCCTATCCTGTGCTAACCTCTTCATTTCTACATACCCCTTACAGCCCACGTCCTCAATTATCTGCTTCATATATTCTAATCTCTGTCTTCCTTTGTTTATATGGGTTGTTAATTGACAGATTAAACCAACCATGTCACGGTTAATATACAGTGAGGAAAAAAGGAGTCACTTAATTCCTCTGAAAAATATGTCATTCCTATGCTGAAGTCACAATATGCAACTTGACTGCGAGAGTTAACTAAATCCAACCAGCAGTTCTTGTGCGAATCGCATAAAAAAAAAAAATAGTACTAATTCGTAGACACTTTTATGTTGAATTTCTCAGCTTTCCAAAATCACATCAAAACACTTTATTTCAGCCCTGTGACTCAAAATCCCAACAGAAGTTTTTGTGTGAATCCTGTGTAATGAAAAAGTTATATTCATTTGTTTACACTTTTAACCCAAATTTCCCAACTTTCTGATTTCACATAAAAATGAAAATATCTTATGTAAGAACAGAGACTTTACTGGCATATGACTGAAATGAGGTCTTCATGAAGACGACAGAGCTAGTCGTCAAAAAATCGTGATTTCAAAATACTAATCGGCGGTACACCCATCAAGACATTTGAAAATATCCTATCTCATCCCCAGGACCAGTGGCTGCAAATTATTCAAAACTCCATCAAAATTTAACCACTAGTTTTTGCTGTGAATCTCGTTCATCCAAATACACAGATACAAATTTAAAACAACGGTTGATTCATTTTCTATACAAAATGAAGCAACTGTTAACAATGCTCCAAACTCTTTTTTTTTTTTTTTTTTTTTTTTTTTTTTTTAATGAACAGACTTTTGTCCAGTTACAGTCCTATTGCATGTATAGATTTTTTCAACATTATTACCTATTAACAATTTTTATTACTAATCAAAACAAAAAGGAAGAGATATATTTGTTCTTTAAATAGAAATATTTCAATACAAAGGATGCAATGCACCACAGAATATTCAAGGAAATTCTGATAAATCTTAATTGAATATGAATGTTTGCTGTAACATCAGTTTAATCTCAGCTACATACTAATGACTGTTTTATTCAGATATTTAATTTCGTACTGAGGCTGGGTAGCAGACTATGCAGGTGGTTTGACCCCTCAAAAGGCCATAGGTATTCATCAAACCGTCAGAAAAAAAGGAAGATTGATTATACTACGTGTAAATCTTGCAGAGTTATTGACAACATTATAAAAGTTGCAAAAATTGCAATATCTTTTATAAATCAACTACATGCTCCAAAAACTTTAGCAATCCTGGGCAGGTAGTGTCAGCTGTCACAGTTGCAAGGTTAAATTCACAATTTCCTTGATTTGTGTGTATTCAGGTGCACATGCTCATTCACATTAAACAGATGCCTCAGGAACCAGTTTAAGCCTGCATTTCTTATTGTCCTGTTGTGTGTGTGTATACATGTTCACACTCACTCACATGTGTGGATTTAAAACTATTCAACATTATTAACGCCAAGAGGAAAAATACCTTTTCACATTTTGAAGTGTAGTTTTTTAGTCCCCATTAATTTAAATAAACTCAGTTAAATTTCTGAAAAAAGAATCATCAGAGCAAAATCCAAAAACATTGAAACATCATCAAAAATAGATTATTTCTTAAGTATAGCTCATGGAATTTCTTTCTATTCCATTGTTGCTGAGATTATTTCTCATAATTATAATGATCCTGAATGACAAGTCGAGTGAACATATTGTATTCCACCAACTTCTGCTGAAGTCAGAAGATGGGGACACACAATTCAATGACAGAAATAAGGTGTGTAAACATTTGTTCACTCAGTTATTTGCCCAACATTATATTAATTCTCAACTTCAAAAAAAAAACTTTCATTCTTAAGTATCACTCACACTGTCTGCGCTTGTCCTGTAAATTACTTGCAAGAGAACCCATTTCCTCAGGCCATGTGAGATCCTTATTGCGTATCTCAATTAATAATTGATCTTCATCGATTATACCCAGCTCTTCTAATGTTGGTTCTTCATCTTCAATTAGCAGCATGTTGTTCTGTAAAAGAAATGTTTAATGGGATTTATCCATGGGAAAGTTCAACTGTCTGTAGTTGTAGCTAACCTACGTGCAAAAAAACTAAAGTTACTAGCACACTGTACTTTCAAGCCAAGGTTGTTATTACTAAAGGCATACCTCATCTCGATAATGCCACAATCTCATGTCTTCAGGTCGTATCCTTAGACGTGCACACAGGAAGTCATAGACCTGTTTAATAGTTGCCATACGACTGAATGCAGCTACATAAGCCAACTGCCTCTTTGGTGGTGTTGGAAAATGAGACACGTATGCATAACCTGTTGAACCTGCATTTAAATAAAAAATTATTCATCAAAAAAATCTATGTTAAAAATAATCATAGACTATGTGTTGTTTAAAAAGTTTTTGGGAGTTGAAGGCACAGTTTTAAAATACAATTTTTTAAGCACACTATTAATCTATAATCCAATTACATTTATACAAATGAAATTTTAAAGTATCTCAGTGTTTGGATAATAGAATATTAAAAATCACAGAAGGGAATATGAAACTTATTATTGACATTAATAAGTTGGCAGGAGCAATAAAAATGCAGGTGCATAACAATGTAGGCACCTTAGTTCCATTCCTTCTTCCCCCCTTTTTTTAATCATTTACTTTGATGATACTTTCGTAAATAAGACGCATGGAAGAGATAATATGCAGAGATATTGAACCACATGAACAGTGCCTAATAAATGATACACTGAAGTGGAGAACAGCATTATTTAATATGACAGTATGTGACTCACAAGACTGACAAGTAATTTGTAACTCGCACATGAGTATACATGGCTGTCTCCTACAGCACAAAAGAGATCAAAGGGTTTACAGTTAATCTACAGAAGGTCTTATTATACAGGCTCTAGCCTTTTCACTGCTCTAGATGTGGCTACTACTTGCACCCAGGTGCTTTAGAGACGTTTATGCACGCCCTTGTTCCTTCCGTCATGTGCTCAGGATATGTATACACGCACCACCTTGCCACCCCTCTGTGCTCTGGACGCATTAAGACATCCGGCCACTCGGGTCCCCGTGTGCTCTGCACACGTTAATGCGCGAGCCACTTAGCGGTCAGTTTAGGTAACCATGTAACCATATCTCCAACCCAGGTGGACAGCTGGTATTCAAGCCAAGACCTGTTCCTTTGGCTTCATAACCATGGTACGAATGCACGTGGTACTGTTCGCAGGAACAGACGTAACATGCCAAAATTGGAGAACAAACTGAAACGAGGAAAACACAGTTTATGTCCACTGATATAATGCTGGCCCTATAGTGCGATAAAAGAGAAGAGTGGATGCGGACCACCTGTAATACTGTAGAAACGTTTCAGACGGAAAAGACTGACATAATGACTGGTGAAAGAATCAAAAAACCTCAATGTGTTATTGATTATAACTCGAGTATGGGGACATTTGACCGTACATGCTGCTGAGTTCAGTTGAATAAGTGCGGAAAACTATGAAGTGGTATAAAATTTTCTTTCTCCACGATCTCGATCTGTGCATTTTAAATGTTCATACTCTTCACTGTGTAGTAACAGGACGAAAAATGCCAATTGCAAAGTTTCATCTGTCTCTGGTAAGAGAACTTGTTGAAGCATATGACACAGAACAGAGGAAACCTGGTAAAGGAAGGCACTCTGATGATGATTAACTGGGAGACATTTTCCAAATATTATTCATATTGAAAATTCAAAGAAGAGCATGCCAATGCGTGAATGCACTGTATGTTGGAAACAAAAAGTGCATCAAGAAACCAGGAATGAATGCAGAACATGCAATGTACCCACTTTGTGTTGTGCCATGTTTCAAGGCTTAACAAACAAAAAAGAACTATTAACCATGGGTAATTGCAGAGTAATAATTACATTATATTTATATGCCTCTAAAACTAAGTGAAATACAAAAATAATAATAATGAGAATAAAACAAAAATATATTTTTATCCTCGTCAGTGCCAGTCCAGAGCCCAGATCCAAAACAAGGATAGAAAATATATGTAGAATTTGTGAAAGGTATTCGAACACTTAATTTAGAAAATTCTCTCCAGATGAATTACTGTGCTCACAAGCTAAAAAACGAAACACAGTTCAGTTGCTGTAATATCTATCTAGTATATGAAGTACCTGTATGTTTGTCTACACAGATATTCACTTTTAGAGGAGCTTTAAATTGAAAAACTTAAGATGTCAGAGTAACTGCATTTATTTTGTATCTGGGGTTTTGAAAAGCAGATTGACAGCCGAAGGCCGTCACACGCAACGCTCCAGACATATTCAGCACACAGTGAGTCGGGCCACGTGCCGAAATCACCAGCGCAGGTATCAGCTGACTGCGGCCTCTCAGCATAGGTAGAAAGCTTTGGCAACAAGAAAGGAATACTCAGCGAGGTTTCTGCCGGGCAATCTCTAGCAGTCAAAGGGTTAACAAAGATGCAAAATCACTTTCAAAATTCTCATTTGTTTCATACATACACTGTATCACTGAGCATATGGTCAGTGATGTGGCAGATAGAGTAGCAAATAATTTATAAGGCACACTTAGTTGGTCATTTATCAACAAAAGTGGAAGGTTATATCTACAACAACCAAGTGCACAGAAAAATCAATTTTTGGCATACTCTGAATTGTTTTTAATGCATTAAGTTGATCCACCATGGCATGAATATTTTTCACTGTATTTTGAATACTGCAAAATGATTATAAAATTTAAATTGCCATGACTGTTCAGCTTGAGGTTTTGCTACAAGGCAGTATTGTAACTGGTTGTCCAAGTCAGTGCACAGCTACTTATTGACAATTTAAAGTACTGTTAATGAAAAAGGAATATGCAGTACTGCTAACAAAGAAATACTGATGGCTAAAAAACAGTCTTCAGAACAGTAAAGTATCTTTCGAATGCTTTATACAATATTTTTTCATTGAATATAAAGATACATGATTAGCAAAATTATTTAAAAGATTAGCATCATATTGGTAGTAAAGAAGTTTGTTATTGATTTTATTTCATGTAGAATATTTGTTCATTGTTTGAAATTTTTATAGTATGCAATTTCGATGAAGTTATGTTTTACTAAACATGGCATTGCTCTAGCACATTGTCATGTTGATTTTCAAAAGCTATCAGTTTATTCAGAAAAGAATAATTCTGTCAGTAGCAATCTTAGGTTTTGTTTAGGGTTTAGTTAATCTGGTTTTGGAGATTAAAGGATTCCATAAGTCTGGGGAGTTTGGGCAGAAGGTAGCTCTTGTGATTGTTTATTTTTTTTTTAACTGCTTTACGTCTCTCAACAGCGAGGTCTTTAGAGACGGGAAAGGATGGGGGCAAGGAATGGGCAGGAATTCGGCCATGGCGCTTGTAAGGAAGCATCCCGGCATTTGCCTGGAGTGATTTGGGAAACCATGGTAAACCCAGATCTGGATGCCCGGACGGGGATTCGAACCGCCATCCTCCCGAATGCGAGGCCAGAACGCTATCCATTACACCACCACGCTCGGTGTGATTGTTTAAATTTAAGTACTAGTAATTATGTGGGGTACACTGAACATGGTAAACCAATTAAGAAAAAGTAAAAATCGAATTTTTCATGGATTGTAACCAGCTGGTAACATTAAAATAATACCCTGCTTGAAAGGAAATGATGGTGTTAAGGATATGTTATTAGCCATCATGCAAGTACATCATAAATGGAACAACAAATAAAGCAGGGACTGCAGAAAATGAAACAATAAATGATGCAAGGGTTAAATAACATGACTATTAAGCAAGAAAAATTATTACATGAATTAAAGAAAGATTTACGTAAAATGAAATTTGATTTTAATGTAAAAGTAGGAGAAGTTTATGAGTATATAGCTGGCTATAAAGTGATAATGCTGGAAGCAGTTTGGCAATTAAAAATATACAAGGAACAGAAAGAAAAGAGGCAGTGAAAATGTTTCTGAACAAGCAAGAAGAGGACAGCAGGGTCAGTACAGTTGTTCAAGAAGTAAAGTGAGAAGTTCACTGAAATGAGAAATGTTTTAAACAAACTGATATAACAGTTCAAGAAAGTGAGGCAGGGAATGTAGTTAAGAATAATAAAATTAAACTGCGATATATGGGGCTGTACAAGCACACAGTCTGACAACAATGGGTTGAGTATAGTAGTATGGTCAATAACATCCAGAGGATTGGGAGTTGGTGGAGCAGTCAACAATGAAGTATAGGAAAGTCAAATAAAACTACCTGAAATAAAATTTAACTTTAGTTGAAGGCTAAACCCATTTGTATTTCTGTTCTGAAAAAAATAACTATAAAAGGATGCTGCTGCAGAATGATGCTTTAGGGTGTTCATGTGAAACAAGTGTGGATGGTGAAAATTATGAAGAATTTCTGCATTCATTCTTGAGAATGTACTATTTAGAGTAAATGCAGATTAGAGAAAAGTGAGAGTTTAGAAGCAATTGTCGATACTAAAGGTGGTGCGGTAGTCTTACAAAGTATTGTGAAGACTGTTGGAGGAGTTAAAATACTCATCAAACCCCATCAAAGTAGATGAAGTTATAGAGTTATTAAGGAGAAGGATGCCTCTCACAGTACAAGAAAAACATTGATGCGAAGATATAATTATGTGACTTTTTAAATGGTGTGGAAAGAACTGATAGATGGAATGCCAATACTGAAGAGAAAGAATATACAAATAAGTGTTGGAATGTCTCAGGGGGCAATATAATCAAATTGCATATTGGTACTACATAAGATATAATGGAGGTGATGTAACAATTCAAACTCAACATGAAAATGACAGACAAAATTTTCAAGAAACTAGTGCCATCACAGGACAAGGTTAATCAGGAACCATGGTCATGGAACTGAGAGAGAAATTTATAGAATGAGAAAAGAATGTGTGAGATGACTTTCAAGAACCAATGGTAGGTCCAGGTAATGATACTGAAGTTGGCTTTTGGAAAGACTTGTTTACGAACTGCAGTGTTTAAAAGAGTCAACATTTATCCAACTTGGAGATACATGTATGTGTGTAGAAGCAATTAACAGAAACAGAGTAATGGAGAATACGAGGAAAATGTAATCCAAAGGAAGAAGAAGCAGGTTATGGTGACGTAAAGATGTTTGCATTGATGGGGAAGGAGATACCATAAACAAATCCATACAGGAAGAAAGAAAACCTGGTATGTTGACCCATAAGCAACCTTGCCACCCTTGTGAGAGAATAGCAGTGAGATTACCTTGAGGGAGCCAGTGGAATTGCAAGTGCAACATGGCCTATGGACTTGCGCACACAATGAGTAGCGAACAAAACATGTGAAATGTGGAATATATGAGAAAGAGGGAATATGCAGAAGAATTAATAACAATGAAGAAATAAGCATCAAATGCTTTACAAAAAAAAACTGAAGATGTGTTTGAGTTTTGGAACAAATGCAGGGTGTTACAAAAAGGTACGGCCAAACTTTCAGGAAACATTCCTCACACACAAACAAAGAAAATATGTTATGTGGACATGTGTCCGGAAATGCTTACTTTCCATGTTAGAGCTCATTTTATTACTTCTCTTCAAATCACATTAAACATGGAATGGAAACACACAGCAACAGAACGTACCTGCGTGACTTCAAACACTTTGTTACAGGAAATGTTCAAAATGTCCTCCGTTAGCGAGGATACATGCATCCACCCTCCGTCGCATGGAATCCCTGATGCAGCCGTGGAGAATGGCGTATTGTATCACAGCCGTCCACAATACGAGCACGAAGAGTCTCTACATTTGGTACCGGGGTTGCATAGACAAGGGCTTTCAAATGCCCCCATAAATGGAAGTCAAGAGGGTTGAGGTCAGGAGAGCGTAGGGGCTATGGGAACGAAACTAAAATGAGCTCTAACATGGAAAGTAAGCGTTTCCGGACACATGTCCACATAACATATTTTCTTTGTTTGTGTGTGAGGAATGTTTCCTGAAAGTTTGGTCGTACCTTTTTGTAACACCCTGTATATGCTAACACAGGGATTATGGATGGGATTAAATGTATAGCAGATTACAATAAATGGGTGAAAGTTGATGTGAATTTCTGAATAATGCAAGTTCAGAAGGCAAGTAAGAAATATCTGAAGATGGAATTGCAGGATGATGGAAGCAGGGGAAAACTAGATAAATGACAGAAATATGATGAAGAACCAGTGGAAGGCTTAGGAATGAGTAAGCCATTGAGATGGTTGTAATGTATGTATCAAATAGGAGAAAAGGAAGAGGAGAAAAGAACAATCATCAAAGGAAATAAAAGGTTGAAGGGCAAAGTTAGTGGGTTAGTGGCAACAGAACAGTGGGAGGGCAGCAAAAAAATGGATTGCGAAGGAAGAAATCTGATAGCAAAAACTCTGGAAGGAGATGAAGATATAAGTTAGTCGAGCTTAGGTACAGAAGAAGATAACAAATAACAAGATAGAGATAGCATTAATCAAGAAGGAGATAAAATAGTAAAAAAAGACAATTATAGCCGAAATGAGGAAGAATGTAATGTGAATAAGTGGATGTAAAAAGTTACGTGTTTTCTAGAAAGAAGAGAAAAGCCTCAAGAAAGTAGAGGAGTCGTAAGTAAATGAGGAAATGGAGTTTTGAATCTGTATGAGGAAGGTAAGAATATAGTGAAGTATAAAGATAAATCATAAAAGATGAAAAAGTGCAAGAAAACACTTCTATGATTAAGGATGCCTTAACTATGAGTAATTAGCGTAGTATTTTATCACCATATAAAATTATCAAAAAGTAATATCAATTCAAACCTCATAACTTTAAAGGAAAAAATCATAAATCTATACATAATATTACAGAAAAAAAAAGATACTCACTTAAAGCAGCAGCACCATAGCCACCAACCATACCAGACCAAGAAGCCTGGGGAGCTCGTGTTGGTGGCGTTTGGTGCCTAAGCAGACGTAAGTTTACAGGGAATAGTTCCAGTTCAACTTGCTGACTGTTCTTTGGTAAGATCACCTATTTGAAACAGTGAGGAGAAAGCTATATGCACCCAATAATCTGCATTTAAGCAGGCAGATTTGAATTTCAGAATAATTAAGATGTTCAAAACTTATTTTAATGTATCTCTACCTCTCTCTCTCTCTCTCTCTCTGTGTGTGTGTGTGTGTGTGTGTGTGTGTGTGTGTGTGTGTGTGTGTGTGTGTAGATGCTGCTAACTTAAAACATCATAAAGAAGTAACCAAATGTAACAATTAAACAAACCTGTCTTGGAAGAGCTGGAGATCCACCATACCACTGAAACAGAGCCTTCCATAAAGAATCTGGTACAAGTTCAAAATCTCTAGAGTGCATCAGAACAAGTGATCTCTTCAGTTTTCCACCTTCTCCTGTCAGAGTCACTACCTGAAAACAATAAATATTAGTAGATTTTACAGATTTAATGTCAGGCAAAATTTGACTTGAAAATCATTGAAAAAATCTTAAATTAGCATTACAATAAAATTATTACAATTTTGACAATTACAAAATTACAAAAAAATGAAGAAAAATGTATATACAAACAATTCCCAGATAAAATTGCTGAACTTTAAGTGAGCCAAGAAGCAAAGAAAATGAAAACAGCTGCATGAGAATTAGGAATGAACATTACTAATAGGGTGAAGTGGTGATAAAATCAATATGATCAAGATAATCCCAAATGTGGACTGTTTCTTTCAACAAGAGCTCATTCACTGATATTTTTATAGATAAGTATTTCAAATCAATTAGCTATGTGAAAAAGTAAAATTAAAGAGAATTTTTTTATGGATGAGCAGAAAACATTTTTGTGCTTCAGTTCAGATTTTTACCCCCCACCCCCATTATCTCATGGTCTATTGTAGTGTTCAAAGAAATTACATTTTTGACCAATTCGGTCCAGAAACTAATATTAAGCAATTAACTAATGCTATAATATTAAAAATTAGTGTTGCACAAAGTAGCAACTGAATTTCTGGAATTCTAAAAAAAGCCGAGAATGAAATACCATGTTAAGATACTAATTGAACAACATGTTGAAGTAAAGTATAAGTTTAAAAAAAAAAACTGATAATTTTTCAATATAAAATTTAAATAAGGGTGTAACGAGACCAGAGCATTAACCACTCATCCACCATGCTCGGTGAAATATTGTGTATTTTTTGTCCGCCTAAAGTGTTTTCTCTCATCGCAGCTGTCAACTTTGGTATGTAGTGGGTTTATTTACCTTTCTTTCATTATTTATATCGCCTGGAAGCCACTTCCATTTTCCCAAGTTTCATCGTAGATAATAATACGTAATTCTTAATAACTTTTATGCAAGTATACACATTTTGGGCTATTTTTCTCCATTAGTACATATTTTGTGTCTTTAAAGAGAACGTTTTCTAAAAAATTAATGCTAAGGAACGAGGTAATTGTAAATTACTATTATCCTAACCTACAAAGAAGTATAGAATTATATCACTGATCATAAAATTTTGTCAGTATTATATCTGTTTTAGCAAGGAAAAATATCATTTCTATAATATTGACTAAAAAAATTACATTTATAAAGGATAGCACAGAAGAGTCTATGGTAACTGTGGTGCCAAAATTAATGATGGATTCTTATGTAACCTGAAAAAACAAATCAAAAGAGAAAAATAATCTTCATTTTTTGATATCTCAATTTTCAAGATACTGTATCAAAATTGAGGTGGTTAGATTCAAATGCAGTCTGAATCAGAAAACAATTTTGCCATAGCCACAAGGAAATACACTCTGAACATGCACATTTGGTGTTTTATTTTCTTCCTAACAGTGGTGATTAGGTTGAAATGCAGCTTGAACCTGAGCAAAAATGTCACCAAGGGCACAAAGAACTAAACCCATAACTAATTTTTTACTTCTGATATCTCTAGAACTGATATATATATATAAATATATATATATTCTTTATTTTTGATTAGTCTCAGTGCATTAGATAAGAATTTATCATCAAATTGCAGCACCAGGGTTACCACAGAGTTGTCCTGATATGGAATAATACATTTTGATATTATATCTCACATTTTGTTATTGATATTAAGCACAAAGTTATTTACCATCAATTAAGTATCACAATTCCGTTACACTTATTTGAGTATTAATATATTATGTAGTGATTCTGTTTATTTTAATTTGCCATAATTCAGGAAACAAAATAAATAAATAACCAAAGCCAAAAAACGTAAACACAATCCAAAGATTAGTAGTCTTCTTAGGTCAGTAATCTCTTCAAGTGCAAAGAAGTTTACAGCAAATTAAATATTACTTATGCTTATTACTATTGATTCATGTATTCCATTTATTTTAGTGAAATGCATTCCAGAAAACTGAAGAACTAAATAACCAACGTCAAAAAAGAGAATACAAAAAATTGTAGTATGATCTCTGGTTAGTGCTCATCTCAAATATAGTGATTTGTGGCCATATTTGTTTCATCTTGAAATGATTTTAATTTTTGCTCCATTCCTCAGTCCATATAAGTAATAAGCATAACATAAACTTAAAAATTCTAAAACAGTCTAAATTGCTGCGGGAGCTTTTGAGTGATTTCAAATTTTCAGACACATGCAGCTCACTTACAGATTTTTGAGTATAGATACAGCAAATAAATGCTGAAGTGGTTATACAGGGGGAAAAAAACAAGATTTACTAATAAAACTATACCAAGTATGATGCTTTCCTCCACCACACTTCTTTTTCTAAACTTTTCCTCAGTTATGAAAGGCTTACTTAAAACACAACAATAAATATATTCACAATTTCTATGCAAAACATAATTTTTTAAAAAAGCTGTCATAAATCATGTGTTACCTTATATGCAGGAGAAGAAATGAGATTTGTATTGTCTATTGGCCCAGGTGGCAGTGGTGGGCCTGTGGTAGATCCTGCGGCTTTCCGAGTTTGGCGAGGAGACTGACTAGGGCTTGATGCCACGCTTGATGGTCTACAAAGCAAAATAACAAGTTTAAACACTTAATAATGTTAATGTGCTGACCAGATACTGAACCGATAGCAGCTAAATTGCAGTCATGTTAGGTTGTCAGTGTAGAATCAGTACATCTTTGATGTATTAGATTGGGTCAAATGTTAGGGTGGGATTGTATTTAAAGTTTCCAACATTTATTATAGTATTATAAATTAACTCTAAACTATTTGCATTAATATTTATAATTGCTGGATTCTTACGACATTTATTGATGGTTAGGTATACTTTTTCTATAATGTGTATTCTCTATGAGTTAAGTAAACAGTAAATGCGTGTGGTATTATTGGCTGGGAGACACCGAAGAGTAGATAGACTGCAGAGTGACATTGTTTCAATTTGCCACACAATGCACCGTTGTTCAGATTACTCTAACCTAATCTGGTAAACGTGCCAGAAAAAGGGACCTACAGTTTTACAATTAAGCTGAACCATAGTGCACATTTGCATACTTCACATGAACATAGCATAGCTTTGCCAGAGGTGAAGACGAGTTTTAAGGCCATAAAAATTCCATGCAAGACAAGGAATCAAACCTGGTACGTTCCAAACCTCAGTCATGCGCCTTAATCAACTAAACCACCATACTATTCTTCTAACTGAGTGATATATTGTAATTAAGGTTTATGCACTGACTGAACTCCCAGAACATTTGATAAAGGGTATCTGCTTGCATACCTTTGGCTGTGAAATCAGTCGTATAGTAACTTTTTTTAATCTGTTAAGCTCATATACCATATATTAACATGGAAAAGAAAGGGAAAATACACCCAACGCTCACCAAAGTTGAAGGGAGGAGGGCAGCAGCAACACAAAAAAACATACAATGAAAAAACAATATTTCCACATGAGTCTTTATCATGTGAGAGGCGAGACATATGGCAGGGGTAAAAATGTGGTCACATCCCAGTCCACCACATGAATGAAGCACAGGCGGAAAACACGCGGTGGTGGTAGAATTGCCCGGAGGGGAGAGGGGGGGGGGGGGGGGGATAAGCTTGACCAGCGATAAAAGTGAAACAAAATAATCTTTGTGTAGCATAATTCAAAAAGTTATAATTTTATTTAGATGAAAATAAAGGGAGATAGAAGTGTATATATATATATAAATATAAAATGTAAATAAATAAATAAATTTTATTTATTTACATTTTATATATTTTACAAATTTCGTCACTCATTCACTCATCAAAACTCTAAGGCAGCGTTTCTCGACCTTTTCCAACTCACGGACCAATAAAATGTCACATTATTCTACGGACCACTAACTTAAATTGGTCTATTTGTAAATTATTAACCAATTCCGTCAACTGTTATCAGCAGGAACCTCAGTCCCTTAAGATCGACATCTGCAATAAGGCCCAAACAAAACAGTCGTTAACTTAATGATGCTGACAGGAAAGGATTTTTTTTTATAGTAACAATGCAGACATCCCCATATCCTGGAAATACCAGATATTTGCCTGATCATTAAAATAGTCATGATTTTACAAAATCTGGTTTATAGAATTATGCCTTACACACTCTTCACACTGCACAATTCCCAGGTGATGTGACTGATGCTTGAGAATCTTGAAAGAATCTAGTAAATCACTTCCAGTGTTGTGTAATTGGTAGGCACAAATGGCGTGAATATCAAGAGATGCATATCCTATGCATATCCTCCCTGTATTCTACAGATATCCATCATTCCACATGCGACCTGCAAGGAAGTCGTCACCAGTCGTGTCTCTTGGGAGTCTTGTGAAATATGGCTGATGAACACACGTTCAACATTAAGTTTGTGGGTGAATTTGAAAAGAGAATATGTGTAATTAGTATCCAGTAATTTTCTTAATCACTTAAAACTGTTTCAAATGGGTTTTAATAAATATTTGGATTCAATAGAGCGTTGTGTAAGATTCAGACAATGGTAGATAGTGTAACATTATTCAGTTCAAAGTGTGGAGAAAACGTTCAGACTTTATCGTTTGGTTAGTTTAAATAGTTAACCAACAATATTAATCAACAGCAAGAATTTTTGTAATAATCAGTCAGATGTATATGTGAAAGAATCAGAGAACAGTTTAATTAAAAAAGAAGTTAAATTTATTTTTTGTGTGTCATCATTTGTACAGTTGCATGTCATTTGATAAAGAAATTCAGGAAGTTATAATTGTGTATTGTGCAAATGCTTTCTTTCGTAATAAATATCGAATATTGTTGGGTATGCACGATGTAACTTCAAAAAAAAACTAATTTAATTAAAATCATGTTAAAAACCTTGCACGTTTATTTATCTTTTATTAGTTCTTATCACTCGTATTAACTTCAAAATTTCATAAGTGAGCAATATCTTTTCTTAAATCTGCTTATTCACCTATTCTACATTATGATTCCTCCCTCTTTTTCTCTTGTATGTATGATTTAAGAATGGCAACACATCCTTTGGATTTTTCATTTTCTATAATAGCTGTAGAAAGAATAGGCAACAATGACATCATCTTCTCTTGACCTGATGAAAAACTCGGTTAGAAGCCACAGCAGGGATACTTATTAGAGCGATACTTACCACGGCTAGAGGCAGACTGAAGAGACTGTATCGCTTCACAGTATCCTCAGTGCGTGATACTAGGTCACCTGTGGGTATCATACTCGCATGCACCTCAAATTGATGATACTCAAGTTTCAGTCAATTCGCTTTCGAATTTCACATTGTGAAGAGGGCCTTATTCTCTTTTACAGTTTGAACACTATATTCATGTTGTGAAAACAATTTTTATTAATTCATTTTTTGTTTAATTCAATTGCAATTATTTTTTTATTATTATTTTCTGTCTGCGGACCACTACCTGTAGACATAGAAAGCTGAAATTTGGTTCACAGATAAAGTTTTAACTCCAGATTATAAGAAGATAAAAATGTATATACCTACACAAAACATGAAATTGCATTATACCCCAATATCTATATATGACTCAGATTTCATTACAGACAGAGCATACTAAGTTTAACTAATGTGTTAAATTTTAATTTGATTCTCTCCTTGCTTTCGAAGTTCGTGAAATTCAAAGTTGTTAACTGATTATGAGTTTGCACCATCATAATTTCACTGTATTTCTAATGGTCCTGGAAACAGGTAATTTGATAACAAGGATATTTTCAACATCTGATCATAAGAAAAGTCAAATATTAGTGATTTCCCCAGTATTTATCCAATAGCATCCGCAGATGAGAAACGTTTTGGCACATATTTGCAGCTTAATTGCTTTTCCCTACAAGAGGTGGTGTCTGTTAAATGTAT
This sequence comes from Vandiemenella viatica, assembly GCA_031002005.1. Classification (NCBI taxonomy): domain Eukaryota; kingdom Metazoa; phylum Arthropoda; class Insecta; order Orthoptera; family Morabidae; genus Vandiemenella; species Vandiemenella viatica. Next base: position 125,105,616 of record CM061914.1, read on the forward strand.
GGCAGTCAGCAAGCTTACCCAAGGCACACACACATTGTTTGCAAACAGCATCGGCATTGTTGGTGTCAGGAACACGAATATTGATACGATTTGATTCTTGAAATGTTCTTATCCATTGAATTTCAAATGGAACCATTACACAGGAGTAACATCTTAGAACAGTGATCAATGGTTGCTCTCGGTATTATGAATCGCTGATTTAAAATAAAATTCTGGTGTCTTGGCCACTATGCATGCCATGTTTTAGAAAACTACATAGCAAAACCTTAAATGTGTTGCTTTACAGAAAAGTCAAGATTTCCCTCACATGTCTTTCAAGTTTGACAAGCCAACACATCATACGTACTATGCCTCTCATTTCACTAAAAATTGTGACATGCATAATGGCCAAGTCAGCAGATTTTATTTTTATTTTAAATCAACAACACCAAGTAAAACCATTCATTTTCAGAAGGTGAAGTGAATGCACACTGCAGAATGAAGACAGTTGACTCAGAACAATATATCACAACTTTTTGGCACTAAATAACAATGAGACTTGGCCTATTTAAACAAGAATTGTTTTCATAGAATAAGATACGACAGGAAACTAATACAATAAAAAAAGTATAATACAATGCAAAAACTGCCACATGGCACAGATGCTAGTACAATTCGGTACAAACACACAAAATTAGCACAGAAGCCATTCAATGTAGATTATAATAGCATTCAAAGCATGGAGAACACATTTTTTTTAATGGTTTCCCATGTATTTCACTATTTCCAACATTTAATTTTGTAAAATTACTACATCCAGTTTTCCCCTCCCACCCCAAAAAAATTACTTTACTGGCAACTGCAATAGACCAAAGGTTAGTCCAACTTTACTCCTTAAAAAAAAAAAAAAAAAAAAAGAAAGAAAGAAAAAGAAAAATCAAACACATGTGAAGCACAGCACTCAGTGAATATATGAACAAAAGGAACAAAATAAATTCAAACAACCAAAGCAAACCAACCACTAACCTGAACAAGAGGTAGGAGGACAATAACAACAAATAAAACAAATACTTCAGACACACACTACTTCCTGAGCTTGGAAATACACAAGATTCATAATAAGCCTTATGTGGGCACCACTGACAAAGGCTTCTGCACAATTAACTTTTTTGATTATTAAGAATAAATTAAAGATTATATTAATCACTAAAATTTGCTTCCCACTATATGATTACTGTACAGACTGTTAATTATAGATCTTGAAACAGAATAAGCTAATGACTTGAGAACAAAGTCTATCTCACCAATTTTTAATGTACAGGTAAAACGTCCTCAAGTTTACAGTGATGTTAAAGGTGAGTTTCCAATTACCAAATATCTTGTTTCTTCACAGAACTAATTTGACTCCCAGTCTACAAATTATTCAAAAAAGTAATGACTTCTTTTCCAAAGACATAAATTCCCCAAAAATTCTCAGATCCTATTCTGAAACAAATATGCCCATTCTTTCCTAAATATTATTCTTTGCATTTAAGAAAACAACAGGAACCAGGATAAAATATTTAAATAATCATAAAATCAATTACATTCACCAACACTAACAAATCAAGATTCTGTCCTATGCAATCTAACTACCTGATACACATCGCACATCAAGACAATTTTTTCTCCATTGATTATTCCTCCCAAGGCCTGATGCATCATGGTTCATATAACTGCCAAGAGTACCTGGGCTTACCTGGATGTCTCCAAAGCAGAAAGTGAAGAACCAGGCCTCTTGGTAGTAAGAGCATCAGTAGCTTCACTGCAGCTGTCAATCACTTCTTCAATCAACTGTTGATTTGATCTTCGCCCCGAAAGACGACCAGCACTCATGCCACGCCGAAGACTACCACCAGCACTGCTGCCTGGGCTTTCACTTCCTGGCTGTTGATGCATTAAAAAGCCCTTATTTTCCCCAAACATTTACAAAAACTCACATTTGCTACTATAAAAATCTAAAAATCGACTAAATTCACTCTTCTGTGTTAGCTCTTTTGAAGCATAATTTGTTCTGTATGAAATCTCCAAAAAATTCTGTACTTAATCCTGGGTTTCCTCTTCCTTGCTTTCTACCAAACTTGGATGGTGATGTTCTTTACCCATAATTGTATTCCAGCCACCTTCAGTTCATTTATATCCTTTATCATCAATCAACTGTAAATATCATGAATGGCTCCATAAATCATCTACAAACATAACTGCTTAGGATATGGTAACCAAAATGTTACGCATCACTCAAACCTCTATCCTCTCATGTCCCATACTTCCCTCTTGCTATATAAACAAAGATCCATATTTTCTTTATGCTTTGAGTTTATTCTAACTGCCATGGATTGGATGCTCAATGGGAGGGTCCTATATTGGCTAGTCTTGGAGTCCAACAACATCCAACATGACCTACATGTAGTCCAGCAATCCCATTCAAACAGCTCTTCATTGAGAAAACAGATCATCACAGGTCCTACAGACTGGACGGCAAATGTTCCATTAGACAGGTGGAAGGGCAAATAAGGGGTGCGATGTTGTGTCCTCTTGCTTGTGGCTTGAATATATTGAGCTGTGAATTCTGAAAAGTTCATGTGACAATGATTGTTTTGTTGGTGCATGCTTAATTAGGCATCTAATTTAATTCAATTGTGAAATTATCATAATTTCTTTGTTGTTGAAAGATGAGGCCAAAAAACTTAATATGGCAGTACTACAGGGAAACAGGCAAAGCTTATGGAAGATGTAGAGTTTGTGATTTAAAAAAATACTTATGTATTTGAGTTTATTTGTAATAATCAATAACATTCTAAATAATTATAAATTATACTTCCCATTCAGATCAAGCACGGAATCTCTGCATCTGCAAAGATGACCTCTGTAACAACCCTAATTCAGATGTTCTTCTACAAATATTACATCAAATCTTAACAGTGGGAAAATCTCCATTCACAAAAAATTTAGGATATTACCAGTTCACAAAGCAGATGTTTTGTGTCAAGGATATGTTGCTAACCTAGTTCACATCTACGGAATTAAATAGAGGTGCCAGTTTCTGGAAAGGCTGATAGATCTAACAATGAAGCAGATGTAGGAACTGTAAATGCAGGCATTGTATGGTCTATACACTGACATAAACAGTTTACCATCAGTCTTTCATCCTGATGGACAGCTGGTTGATGGTGTATGAACTATGGCAGTGGAGCCAGGTAAATTAATATATGAGATGTGTTGTGGTGCCTGGACCATAGTGAGGTATCAAAAAGATTTCCCAAGTAATAGGACTGGAGAAGATTTTATGCGTGGCTGGATGCATGCTGCAAGTTTTGCAGTGTAGTCTGCTGCAGGAGAAGGATTCATGTGATAGTTTGTTAGAATTCTGGAAAACCACATAGAAACAATTATTGAGGGCAAAACCCTGACTAGTCACATATAATTTCTACATTTTGACTGTGGAATAAGATCATTGCAAAATTTTCTGCTGTAAGGGGAGAAAGTAATGATTGCACACATACACAAAATGGATAAGGGTTGGAAAGTTACTGTATTTAAGAAATTCTTTGGGCAGAGAATAAAATGAAGTATGTGAAATATTCAACTACACAGTTATAGAACACTGGATGCATGTTACCAATTATTAACATCAGTGCTGAAGTAAAAACATAAGAAACTTGTGCCATTTCTGACCTATCCCCTTCTGTACTATTTATTCCCGTAAACATACTTACTCAGATGTAATCATAGGTTTTTCAGGTGAATCTGGCGCTTGAAGATCTCTCAGGCGTGCGGCTGGATCAATTGATCATGGATAAATGAATTTTCGATGGCGTAACATGCCATCATCTTCAGGTTGTGTCTGTGGTTGCCAACATGTACATGGATCACTTTGAGAATGAATCACTGGAATCGGCACAGTTAAAATCAACGGTTTTTTACAGATACGTGGATGATACGTTTGTCGTTGGGCCCCACGGAAAAGAAGAACTTCAATCTTTTCTGCAACACCTGAATTCCATCCACAGCCAGATACAATTCACCAAGGAACAGAACGTGCAACTACCCTTTTTGGATGTGCTGATTAAGAGAAGATCGGATGGCACATTAAGGCACAGTGTTTACCGTAAGGCTACTCATATGGACCAATATTTACACGCTACCAGCTGCCACCACCCGTCATAGAGGGAAGGAGCGCGCCTTCAGGTGGAAGACCACTCAAGAACAAACTGACAAGGGGGACAAGCCAAGAGCCACAGCCTTCATCCCATACTTCGGCAATGCACTGACCAAGATTGGTAGAATTTTCGCCGTTTACTGCCCGCCAGCCAAGATTAAGCACTAATTGCTTCGGTTGAAGATGATCTGGGACTTAGGAAACCTGACGTATATCACATACCGTGTGAGTGCAGAAAAGTATACATCAGGCAGACCATTCGCACAATCGAAGAACAGGGCAGGGAACATAAACGTCACACCGAGCTACAGCAGCCGTCAAAATCAGCAATTGAGGAACATCGTTTACAGACATGGCATACTATTAACTATCAGTACACTGAAGTTCTGAGAAACACATCTCGCTTTTGGGACTGTGTTTACAAGGAAGCCATTGAGATCTGGCTGCGGAGTAACCTCATAAACAAAAATAAGGAGTTCCAACTAAGCCAAGCTTGGAACCCAGCACTGAAGCGGCTCCGCAAACACCAGAGCCAAGACACGTTGCGCGACAGAGGTGGCATACAGACTGATCGTCACTGTTCTACACGTCACAGCGTACCACAGCTATCGCTATCGGAGCGCCGCGACGGAAGTGGAGGGTCTATATTCCAACCCATTCGGGCCAGCCCAACAGTCGCGTCCTGGACTGTGCTCCTCATGCCAGCCAGCAGACGCAACCTGTAGATGATGGCACATTACGCCATCGAAAATTCGAGCATCCACGATCAATTAATCCGGCCGCATACCTGAGAGATCTTAAAGCATACTTACTGAGCTTAACTGTTAAGAATAATAATCAATGGTCACAACTATTTCACTAAAGCAATATGTATACTACAATGTATTTGCATTGTTTATATCCTCCAAGTCTTAAGAAGTGAATTCAACAAAAACATTTGAATCCTAGTGTTCTTCTGCTTAGTATGCTGCCTTCTTTCACAAGCTATTTCCATTTTCACAGTACAAACAATTAATTGAATAGATTTCAGTGTTATAATTCTTTTCTTACCTTATATGACACATACTCCAGCCAGGAACACCACCAATCACTTGAAATGAGATACCAAAATTGCCCCACCCGGTATCCTCGTCTTTCTTCGCGTTCTAGCCATCCTCGTACAATCTCTCCTTCTTCCTCACGAGATACAGGTCGCAGACCCAAAACAATGTGGCATACCTATAATAAAATCAATTGGCACACATCTTTCTCACACTCACTGATATGTAGATTGTGTGTTTCAAAAACAGTAATATAGTGTAATAGTATAATTTAATTTTATTTAGACACGCAATACAAAGTCATTGCATTAATTTTTTATAATACTCTTAAGATCAATCAATATATAACATAGTATAAAACATTACATAGTAATAAACACTACTGCACATCTGATGATTTTGTAATGCACACTGTGTTGGGACTTGCAACATATTTATTACAAATTTGTCATTTCATGAACACTAGATTACATCAACTCTTTACCATACCAAATATGTAGGTTTAAAAATTTATGGCTACTGCATGAAATCTTCACCCACATTTTCCAGTGAATGACAAATATTTAATACACAGCTTCCACCAGGAGTTACAACTCCAACAAACAGCTAATATCATTAAAGATGCATGCTGCAGCAGTGTCACCATTCACCTTCAAACAAGTAAACTTTTTTTCTGATTCTCAGTGTTATATTTGTGGAATTAGCAGAAATTAAGGACCATTTCGGCAGTACTCTACATCAGCATTTCTCAACCTGTGGTCTGTGGAATATTTTAAAATTTAGGTACCTTACTGTATTGTATAAGGATACAATAAACACCTATAAGCTATACGCCAAGCTTTTTAAAAGTCTTGAATATTTCAATGGCCATGCATTTCCAGCACAAGGATAGGACAGAATTGTTCCTACAATTGTTTATTTGTTTCCAGTTGGCACCATTTGTTTATGGATTAAATTAATGACCATTTTCTGAAACTCTTGTAGGTGTGGGAGACTGCAGTGTGTGGTAAAGTTGATAACAGTGGTGAAGCAAACAATAAAAGGTATCAGGTCTTGTTTCTTTTATTTCATTTTGTGCATGTAGGTTGGTGTTAGAGAGTAGCAGAAAACCTACAGCAACATTATCATATATTTATTTGGTTACTAAATATCAAGAGTCTGGCCAATATTCAATTAAGTTATCATAATTTACTTCCAGTTTCATAACCATGTTTCCATAGGAATTTGTATTTTTTGTGTTATAGTGGTACAATAAAATATGTCCCAGATGTTAATAGGTTTAAAAAATTAGGCCCATGTAAGTTAGTGATCTGCACCATTGGTTATTTACTAGTCTTTGGGATGTAAAAGGTTGAGAAATGCTGTTCTAGATCACTACAGAAAATTAACAAAGGCTGTAATAAAGGTGACCAGAACACAAGTAGAAGTGGGTTATATACGCTCTGAACCAAGTAAAACTGCTGGACACAGTACTCTATGGAGCACCAGCTCATTTAACAAACTTATCACTAACCCATTTAATCACATCCTTTTTCTATTATAGCCTACTCAGTTTAAAGAGGTGGCTCAAAGTCATTCTGCTCTATTCTCACTCTGCTGCCATTCCTCTACAAAGTGGAAATTTTCCACTCAAGTACCTGGACACAGTTTGGATTAGTACGAACAGGAGGGGGTGGTGAGGTGATGAACGAAGCCAAGGGAACTTGATCTTAAGCCACCAGTTTGGAGTGAACAAGATATAAAAATCTTCCATCACATTGAGAAATGCTACACGTGGTTATAACATATTTATATGAACAATAGCTATCAAAAAGATTTTAGTAGCTCCCTGTCTATATAATTTTTTATTATAAAATGCATCACATTGCAACACTAAAAACGTTTATTCTGACACATTCAATTATGACAATTGGCATTTGTGGTTACAGTAGAGACCATGAGTAATTTAATTTTTTAGTTTTTTTTTTAAGTTGCTTTAATTAGCAATAATAATGATATTTAATTAAATTGCAATGAAGCACATGCTCTGGTGGCAATTTCCCTACAAACCCATCTTCATCCTCTCCTGCACCCACCAACACTTGCCTTTACAAATTTTAAGTTTAAATTCTTTCACCGTTTGGTAAATTATTCATTTCCCTTGGTAACTTATTCCAATCCCTGACACCCTTACCTAAAAAAGAGAATCTTCCCACACCCTTGTGCCTGAAATTGAGTACCAGGTTACTGATGAGCAGATCCACGTTCTTTCAGACACAAAATTTATCAATATTTTTTTAACTATGAAACGCTACGAAAAGCAAAATTATTGAATGTATTATGGCAATTAATTTGGTAGCAATTGGTTAGCTATTAAACTTTGGTCATAACCACAAATTTCTTCAAATGGTATCTCTGGTTGCTGTTTTGCGAACGAAGGCTGACACATGACACCGTTCTCCAGTCAATAGCTATTGAGGTGAGTGAATGAGTGAGGTTAGGAAATTATGTAGTAGATTACTATTATTTAAAAAAGAATTACAACTTAGAAGAAGGATAGAGCTAATCAGGATGTCATTTGCAGAAGTTGTAAATTAAAGGTTGCTACAGAGTTCAAGTATTTGGGAGGTGTGACATAAGAAAATGGGAAAATAGAAAGAAATTAAGTGAAAAATTCAGCACAGCACAAGAATTTTATTGGAGTGTCAGGGGTCTGATTTGGAACAGGAAGGTGCAAAAGGATTATTGGTAGGAATTACTTTGTCCAAATTTTACAGAAGTTGGGTGATAAAAGAAAAGGACATTAGTAAAATTTAGGCTACAGAATTTCAGAAGAGTTTATACTATGTAAGGGAAGCAGTTAAAGCATTACATGAACAGGGTAGAACTGAAAGAGAAAGACTCCAGTGAAATGAATGAGTGATGGAAGGATATAAAACAAAATGTATAACTGAAAGGGAAGAGACTGAATAGATGGAATAAGAGAATAAAAAATATTATGCAAGATAGAGGAGTGAAATGGATAGTACTAGAAGTGGAGGAATAGTGGAAAGACAGGATATACTAGAGAGTGTTACTGGCAAACCCAGGCAAAGGCTAGAAACTTTCCAGAATGATGATGACCAATGATGAATGAACTGGAATTATTCTGCTACTAACCATTCAATATCATTACTTTACCTGAAATAATAAATTAAGAAAATCCATTGGCAGTGGATTCTGTACAGTCCACATTAGATATTCCTCTGTTGTTAAACCCTGTTCACTTGAAGCATGTTTTCTGACATCTTTCATGACAGTTTCTACATCTGTCATAACAAAAAATAGTATTAGAAAATGACAATTTAGTCATAAATGCCACACCCAATAGCAGACTTTAAAACTTACTTACCAACTTGACCATAAGGATCAGTAGATAATTCCTCTGGAGATTTGTTCTCATTACGAACAAACAACAGAACCTCAATCATGTGCCGAAGTTCATCCTCCGTAAGGATCCCATCTCTATCACTATCAAATACTTTAAAGCAAACTGCAACAAATTACATACATAACTGTCAAAATCTGATTTATGAACTCTTACAGCAATCCATATCTAATAATATTCATTATATGGAAAGGAAGATAAAGCAGAACTATCAGTTACCAAATATGAAGGAAGGAAGGCACAGCAACAAAAAACACTACACAAAGTAAGTGATGAATCTACTTTATCTTTCCTTTCCATATTAATATTTGCCTGCTCCATTGTTTTTAAAATAAGATAGGGAAAAATAACCAGTCAATTACCATAGATAAAGGCAGGAGGGCCAGACGAACAAAAGAAACAAACAAAAAATGCATAACACTACTCAATATTTTGGTTTGCAAACTTAATCATGTCAGAGGTGAGACATATGACAAGGGGAAGATGTGTACACATCAGGACCTACCATATGAATGTTTTTGAATGTTTATGAATTGTATTTGAGAACATAATGATAAAAAGTAAAATGCTTTTAGGTCATATTAAAACAAAGAAGGATATCACTTAACAAAGTTGAAGGCAGGTCAGTGACAACAATAAAAAACACAATTCAATATATTTCAAGTAAACCGTTAGTTATGTAGAACAGGGACAAAACACATGGCAAGAGTGACAGGAATAGTTGCATCATGTGAACGAAATGAATGTCAAATGATTCTTAAGACTTCTGCGGCCGTCTTTGTACATGATTTATAGCTTTATGGACATTCCCGCGTCGTTTATTGGATTATCTAAGCTTTCGGCTGTTATATTCCAGCCATCTTCAGAGATACTGTTTATATTTATTTATGTTCACATAGCAACAATCGCCAAGCATCGCAGAGGAAAAGGCCACTATCTTCGTTGATATTGTTGGAATTCCTTAAGATTTCTACAGCCTCTTTCACACGTCAAGGCCACCACCGGTCTTCTCTCCACAGTAGCCTCTTGTCTTGAAATTTTATTTTGTGCCCGGTGTTAATAGCATGGCGAACGATGGGAGATTTGTTGCTGTTATGTTTGTAGTGGCGGATATGTTCTTTAAGTCTCTTTGCCACTGTGTCACCTGTCTCTCCGATGGATACACTGCCACAGTCGCACAGTGGCAGAGAGACTTAAAGAACATATCCGCCACTACAAATATAACAACAGCTACAAATCTGCCGTCATTTGCCATGCTATTAACACCGGGCATGAAATAAAATTTCAATACACGAGGCTACTGTGGAGAGAATACCAGTGGTGGCCTTGACGTATGAAAGAGGAAGCAGAAATCTTAAGGAATTCCAATAACATCAACGAAGATAGCGGCCTTTCCCTCTGCGATGATTGGTGACTGTTGCTATGTGAACATAAATATAAAAAGTATCTCTGAAGAAGGCTGGAGTATAACAGTCAAAAGCTTAGATAATCCAATAAACGACGTGGCATAGCCCATAAAGCTATAAATCATGAAATGAATGTCGGCTATTGGGAACAAAACTTCAGTTGAATTGTTGTAAACTGATATTTGGGGGGAGGGAGGGAAGGATAACTGAACAAGGCATGACTGGAAATTCTCTAGCATATGAAGGTGTTAAACCAGCATAAATTTTGCAGATATTTTATGCACAGTTCTGAACCAAAACCTCAAGTTATTCTGTGAAGTTTGGTGGTAACCTCACTCATGCACATCATCCCAGAACGAGCAGCAGACCACAGACAACATGCACATTTAAGACCACATTCATAAAGAAATAAGAATAACTATTCATGAAATTAGTGCAGCAATTCGAGTAAATTACAGAAGTGTTCAAACAATCTTATATATATGTATATATACGTGTGTTTCCCTATATTTCACATTTCAGCCGCCACTACCTAGCACAGCATGGAGTTTCCTATCGTGCACAATGTTGGGCGAATACCGTTAGCTGTGGGGGTGTGGGAGATATGGTTGGTAAAGATGGTAGATGTGATATTTCTACCATAGACTTTGTGTGTCCCTATACTTCTCTTTCCTGAAACAATCTGGATGGCCGAATGGCAATGCAAACCCTCCTCCTTACGAATGCAAGGCCGGAGCATTATCAATCACCCAACATACTTGGTATGTGAATTTTCTCTGAATCCAGGTAATATCAGCTGTGGCACTCACTGCACTAACTCACACTCTTACTGAATGTGAATGCAAATGGATTTTCAACTACCATGAATTGGTGGACTCCCTGTGGGTCCAGCAAGCAAACTTTTAAACAAGTTTCTCCCAGAATACAGATATGCATTAACCATATGATTCAGCAAATCTAGTAGTTTTGAACTCTTACTTTTTGCATGAAATTTTCAATTATCTTTTTGAAACTAGCTTTTCTTTGTTTCTTCAACATGCTTCTAAACTTTCTGAAGTTCTCTAATTCGAGGTCCAACAAAGTCACCTTCCTTTATTTTTGCTGGTGAAGGTGAGTGAATTTGTTTAAAGGGGCCTAATACCACTTGATTTCACATGATGGAACAAGCAATTTCTGAGGCCAATTCTTTTTTGTATAATCATACTTCCAATGATGACAACCCCATTGAAAAGGGAAGCATGCCTATACTGTGTAGCCTTGGTGCATCCTTAATGTCATTGTTAATGTTTATAAGTTGCCAACAATCATCCCGCTTTATGTTAATTCATTACAGCAATGTTTCAATATTTCAAAATTTCTGTAATCAAACTGGCATACTTAACATATATTATGCAACAAGTGTTACTGATGCATCTATATAAAAAAAGTCTCCTGTTTTGGATACCACCCGATGTCAACAGTTTTGATTAAAACATCAACGATGTTGCAAAAAGAACTAACAGTAGCAAAATGAATAATAAAAGATTTTCTGTGTCCGATTTATGCCTGTAACCAGAACACAACAGTCCTGCCTATTGTTTGGTCAAACACAAGATCTGTAAACTAAACTTTTTTATTTTATTTTATTTATTGCTTTACGCCTTGTCGACGGCTTAAGTCATTAGAGGCAGGATGAGACTCGGGACAAGGAATGGGAAGGAATTCCACCATGGTCTTTTTGAAGGAAGCATCCCGGCATTCGCCTGGAGTGATTTGGGGAAACCATGGAAAAACCAAATCTGGATGCCCGGACGGGAACTAAAACCCGTGTCCTCCCGAATGCGAGTCCAGAACGTTAACTGTTCACCCACCACGCTCGGTTGTAAACTAAACATTTGGTCTCTGAACAACCATAGTGACACATAACGTAGCTTACTAACAGAACTTCCAACATCTGAAAAACAAGCATAGTTAAGATTACCAGCTAATGCACCAAAAATTCCCTAGGTTTTCCTCCTAGTTTTAAGCAGAATGAGGCCTTTAAGTCCATATTATTAAAAACAGTGTAATTGGTAGAGAAATCTGATTTTGGATTTAAATTTCACATAGCAAGGTGCTTTTGAAATAATTATTTTCACAAAAGAAAATAAACAAATTGAACAGTGTAAATGCACTTTCCCAGCTAAAAATCCGATAAAAAGACTTCCAAATACTTACAACATAATAGTTTTTTTAGTTAAAAAAAGGAAGCACTACACCCAGTTTATATCATGAACATATTGTAAAATTTAACAGTGAAACATTCAGTAAAGACAAACATTTACAAAACATAAGAGCTATGGGAAAAATTTTGCTTCATGCTTGAATAAGTGGCAATGGAATGATCAGATTCCCTGTAAAGTGAATTATGGCTCATGCTTATAATAGTACAAATCAAGATGTAGCCTTTAATTTTACTAACATTTTTGCCTCTCTGTAAGAGGTCCTCGACATGCTGCTGAAATTCCACATGCCATTTCCTTAAAGTCAATGTGACTGTCACGATTTTCATCAAATGCTCCAAACACACCCGAACATACTGACAAAGGTACTGGTGGGCTGATAAGAGGAACAAGTGTGTCAAGATCCAACTTTCCTGTCCTTGATTGTCCCTTAAGAAGCCAGTATCGCTTTTCCAGTTCAATGATGTCCGTTTCTTCTACTGTAACACACAAAAACAAAAAGATTGTACAGTAATCAAAAGATATTTAAAAGCAAATTTAAAAGAAACATCGAAAGGAACTGTCACTTATTTAAAGTACAATATGGCACAGATTCACAAAAGCATGAAAAAATCCAAACAATTGAATTTAAAGTGATAATATTATTTCAAATAAAGAACATAATGTGCATCGGATGAAAAAAACTGTGACTCCAACCCAATTCACACTCTTCTGCTGACAAAAGATTTGCGTTAGGGGAATTCACAGTTCGAATTTCCACCACACTTTTGTACATCTTTGGCACTGCAACACTTCTTTTCACTAGGTTATTAAATTACAAGAAAAGAAATATATACTTTCTGCGAGTAGTATGTACACATTTCTACCAACCATGAAGTTATCTACTGAAATGAAACAGATTCTCTGGAGTATCTCAACACTGATGTAAGAACCATTTTTTGTCTTTGTTTACTCCAGTAAATAAACCATAAATGCTTCTCTGTGTCATTATCCTTATTAGAATCAAATCATTACTCCCAAAGGAATGATAAAAAAATGAAGCAAGACAGAGAAGGAAATGATTTCAGAACAAAGAATTAAGTTGAGAGACCAAACAAGAGAATTGAAAATATAATAAACTGATATTATTTGGACAAGAGGAACAAATAGAGGATGTAAAAAAAACTGAAACTAGGATTGGAACAAAGAGAACAAGATACAGGCCAAAAGCAAAATGAAGAACATAACGACAAAGAAAGATGGTGGACAAAGAGAAGGAGATGGAAAAGTGTCACAAAAGCAATGACCAAGCTGGACTGAATAAAGGATGATTGTAATGGTGATGATGTCACCGAATTATTTGATGATTAATACTAAATTTCTTTCTTTTTGGAGGGTTTGTTACGTCATTATTAAATATGAACCATGATGTAGCAACCAAGCAAGTGCTGCCATCTATATGAGATTAAACTACACCTTGCTAACGTGTGTTATATTTCTCCATCTGTGAAAAGATTTTGAATTATGATGGATCATCCCACAATTCAATTAGATTATTACATAAAGATTACAAAAACACATTTTAGAAATAAAGATATATTTGCCCTTTAACGGTTAAATTCAGAAAAAATCCTTTCTTAAAACATGATGTGACCACAGCAGGGACCTTAATCTTTAGAATCATACCTCATTTATCGATTTTGGTTATATATTAATGGATATAAATGACTCGAGACACAAAAATGCGTTAAAGATCCATTGATACCTGTTCCCATTAAGGGTCAAATTCCAAAAAAAAATATTTCTTAATATATAATGTCACCAAAGCTGATACATTACTCTTAATTATCCTGCTTCATTTAACCATTTCGGTTAGATATCCAGGGAGATAAATGGCTCGAAGAAACAAAAAACGCATTTTAGAAATATTGACTTTAAAGGTCAAATTCCAAACAATTCCTTTCTTAAAAGATGATGTGACCAAAGTGGAGACTGTGACGAAACTGTGAATATTACGGATATTTTTTAGTTGATATTGAGATCTGAGATGTGTATATAATGTCTCTGGCGTTGGGCGATCGTCTAGCGTGGAGGGAGTCAGTCTTGTACTGTCGACGGTCGAGTACGTTACAGCAGACAGTAGCTGACTTGCCGCATGCGTGTGTGTGATCCGCGTATGTGCGGTATGAACCTGCTGTACTGTTGTATAACCGATGTTCCGAGGGATAGAACATTGTGTGGACAGTGCTGAAGTATTTTGTGGACTGTAAGGGTTGTTCCGAGTGACATGATTTCCTATAAACTGTGTATGGTGAACTGCTGCCGAGTTGGACCATGTCGATTGTTCAATGATTAATTACAGGGCTTGTACTCAATGTTTCCAGCTTTAATTATACTCGAATCTGCATTCTTTGGTGAAGAAGATTAGTTTTAGTGTCTGGTGGCTTGCTTTTGGATTATGTAGTTTCAGAAGTATAAATCTGAGTGAACTGTGAAAGCTAACACGAGTGTGTTTTTCTCAGTAGTCTCTTGTCTGTTTTGTGTGACTGTGATTCAATTAGCTTATCCAATTAGCAAAGCTTACTAGACTGGCGACCGCACGGCGACCGAATCTTTTAATTAGAAGTAATAAGGGGTAGAGAAAAGCATTGAACATTGTGTCAAGCAATATAGCTACACAACTGCATCGACGAACATTAATATTTTTAAAAGCCTCACAAACCATGGATGTCGTTACAAGACCATAAGCTTTAAAATGACGTCTCATTCATTTATTTCAGTTAAGTGTGAAGGGAGATAGTGGCTTGTGACAAAAAACACCTTATAGAAATAATATATATGATAAGTTAGCTCTAAGGCAATTTTTATTTAGTTATTATTATTAGGGCATCTCATACCTATTGTACTTTTGAGGAAATTAAATTCTTTCTATTAGTTATAACTCTCTTATTTAATTATGGTTTTACTTGAGAGTTCCACTGTTCTTCTTATAATTTTTTGGTCTTCTTACCTACCCTAATCTTATTTTTAACAAATTTCTATTTCTTAATTATTTTTTACAGTTGGATGATGCAACTTTAAGCACAATATCTAAGATTCCTTTTTTCCCCATCCTTTAAACTTCATTTTAGTTTTAATCTGTTATTGTATTATAACTTCCATTTAATTTAGCTTTCTTTTGGCTGTATTTTTAATTTTGTATCTGTTGTATTTAAAAAGTCATGTTTATATATTCCTTTAAAAAACATGAACTTCAATTTTTGTCAGGTAGTCTATCTTAATGCCACACTTAAATTTTATTTATCTATTTTAATTATGTGACTTTTGCCTGTCTAATGGGTTTGCTATTACTACGCTGATGCGAGCTGGCTACTTCCTTACATCATCAATTCCCTTGTAAACATACTGTGAATAAAACTTTTAAACTGGATTTCTGCCTAAATAAAATTTTTGGACCATATAAATATTATCTTAAAAGGTTTATTTTTAACCACATTACCGGTGAAAATGAAGCTTTCCTTTTAATTTAGCAGTTCAATTTTAGAATATGTTGCAGCTCTGATTTTTACTTGAAAAGTCTTTCAATATAAAATTTAGGTTTATAAAATTAATTTGCAATGTTGAAGGCTTTATGTTATCTCCTCCTCTGGGCTCTGTGAAGCTATTCCTATATTACACTCATCTTTCAACAACAAAGAAATGTGTAATGATTTCACAAGTGAATTATATTAGATACGTCCTTAGGTATGCTCGAACAAAGCAATCTTTGTCATATGAACTTCGTGGCATTCGAGGCTCAACTAATTCAAACTACAAGCATAAAGCCATGCCACTGCCCTTCGCCATGCCTGCCACCTGTGTTTCCACCATACTAGTGGCCCATTCACAGTCCACAGTAGAGCCTACAATGATCCAATTTTCCAATGCAGGACTCTTGTTGGCTACTGAGTGGGGTGCACGACTACATGCAGGATGTGTTGGATATTGTTGAACTCCCAGACCAGCCCTCCTACGTTGGATCGTGAATGGGAGAATCATCCGATAGAATGTCCAACAACTGTGGGATGAGAGCATTTGTGTGCCGCAAGAAAGTACAAGTGGAGTTGTAGTGTGAAAACAACAATCTACTTTGCACACAAGTTCATACTTGTAATTTTTTACTTAAATAACAACACTGTTCAATTCACTGTTACTCTTATTACAGGACAGTAAGTAAAAAAACAGCCGCGGTATTGTAAGCTAAGCGATGAAAGGCCAAAATTTGTGTAAAGAGAAAAGAATAAGGTATGTAACATATATATTTCAATGTAAATGAACATTCGATTACACATCCACATTAAAACTTACAGAGGTGGAAGTGGAAATATGATTTAATGTGGAAGTTCTGCACTTGTGGATGCAGAGGTGGAACGCCACTACAACCCTAACCAGGAGGATGATCTGATAACAAACTGAAAATACAGTGAGTATAGCAGCTAGGGATTGCAATCCAGCAAAGTGGGATCCCGCAATCCCGCGGGATCCCGCATCATTAGACAGTCTGGCGGATCCCGCACAAAATTAAGCGGATCCGCAATCCGCAAAATCCGGCGGAAACGCGTGTCAGTCTGCATGCCCCACTCGGTCTCTGTCGGATATTTTACACTTTTTGCCTGTACCCATTTGACTCATGTAAACAAGCGTTTGTTTTTGTCAATCTTCGTCATTCGTAAGTAAATAAATACACTTTTACGTATTCATCAAAACTTAGGTTTGTTTCGAGTACACATTTCTGTCATTTCAGTTATGGTGCATATTTAGTACGATTTTCTAACTATATAATTACTTCTTAAGTGTGCCACACGTTATTTGAACTACACGGTTACAGCTTTTTATTCACGGTTTCATTATTCCCATTTTCTGTATTTGAAGATAAAGTAATTGTGACGATTTCCTAATTTGCTGCTGAAAATTTGATTATTCGTTAATATGAAACTAATGTTATCGTTATTTTAACGATCGCGTACTATTTATTTAACTTATGTGATGTATAGTAAGGCACATAATAAGACTCAATATTTTCAATTTTTATTATTTATTTAAAAATTGGTTTAGATTGAAAAACTGAAATCTAAAACCTCGAAATACACTCAAGACACGCTAAAAAGTTTTAATGTTATTTTGCCAATCAAAATATTTTTAACTGTTATTTTTTATCATTTAACATTAAAAATTATTTATTAATTTAATTATTATTTAATTTATTAACATTTTAAGTAACTATGTTTTAAATATATGCATTAAAAAACTGTACCAATCCCGCACGGATCCCGCGGGATTGGCGCTGATCCCGCGGGATTGCAATCCTTAATAGCAGCACCTTATAACATACAATTGCTGTATTTCCCCTTACAAGTTGTAGATTTAAAACAAGTTTTAAAAATGGATAGGATTTATGACAGTAAAATAGTTCAAACATCAATTCGGGACAGCTTTAGCCTCTGAAAGCCAATGTTTTGTCTAAAGCATGTATGCTGCTGTATGAAAAAGTTTGTTTACCAAGAAAATGTACTTATGGACAAATGTAGCTTAGTTATGAAACATTTCAATTACAAATCTGATTATGTACAGAACACATACACTGCAAAAATCAGTAACCGCTTGCTTATGGAGAACAAGGGGGAAAAATGTAGTGTTGATGATATCAATTTAATGATTAGCACAGTGTGTCAGATATAACAGAATTTTGCTCTTGTAAACTTTCAGGAAGGTAACAGTGGGACACCATTACACCTACGGTGATGTAAATCATTCAATTCACAAAATTATTTATTAGAATATTTCTGCTGTTAAAAAAGGAAAGATAAAAAATCCTAAAATTATTAAGCTGTCTACACAAAAGTGAATACTTTGAAAAATAAGTTCTCCTTATAAATCCTTCAATTCATTGCCTTTGACATCTATTAACATCAATTACAAAATTTAAACAATCAAGTCTGGTGTCGATAATTTTTTTTTTTTTAACTGCTTAACGTCTCTTAACAGCGAGGTCTTTAGAGACGGGAAAGGATGGGGGACAAGGAATTGGAAGGAATTCAGCCCTGGCCTTTTGAAGGAAGCATCCCAGCATTTGCCTGGAGTAATTTGGGAAACCATGGAAAACCCAAATCTGGATGCGCGGACGGGGATTCAAACCGCCGTCCTCCCGAATGCGAGGCAGGAACACTAACCATTACACCACCACGCTCGGTTGTCGATAAAAAAGATATCAAATAACTGACAAATAACACAACAATGTATATGGACACACTCACAATGTGTGACACCTGCAAGTGTCTGGTAGAAAGTTGGTGTCTCTAATTCATTGCTCAGTGTCACTGTGCATGGTTCAGATAAGAGCCAACGACTTAAAGATGTTGCATCAGGATGTGCCAACATCCAGTCCCGGAAGTCTTCATAGGAAGCTCGATCTTTCTGCAAAAACATATAATATACTAGATGATATATTTTCAGTCACACAAAATTGGTTTGAATTACTATAAAAGATAATATGGGTTATAATTATGACATTATTTCTCCATTAATTTTTATATCAGAAATAAAATTCTTCTAAAAATTATCAACTAGAATTACTATTATAGTACTGATTTTGTAGCTGATCACCATAGCAATTCCCATTGATTTACTTTTTATCAGAAAGTATTTGTTGAAAATTTATTTTGTAACCAGCATCAGACACATTTCATAAAACTATTAGATGACAATCCATTCAGCTTTCCTTTCATTAAACTTAACTTAGCAAAAATGTTGCTCCATACCCATGCTTCACATTCGGTCAACTAGCAAATCAGTTAGACCCCAAGCAATAATCTCACTTCAACTTACAAGGATACAAAACAAATCTTTTATATGTAAACTATTCAATCATGGTCGCGAGGTATATGAGGAAAAATTTTTTTTGGTAATTTCTTTGTGCCCCCCCCCCCCCCAAAAAATGTCAATAGGCTAGAAAATGAGATTGGTAAAGTTTCAAAGCTTAAGCGTGCCTCATCCAGGTTAAAATCTTGAGAGAGAAAAAAGAGATTTTTTGCTGAAATATCACTGTTGTTTCTTCATAACATGAAAACCATTTGTACTAGAAATCTGATTTTTGTTTCATTTCATAGAATATGTTGCTGTACTTTTGGTCTCATCAATCTTCTTATATATAAATAAGAATAAGAATAAATAAGAATATATGTTTGAATGTATGCCTCTTCGTCGTCTAAGCGTTTCCATACCATTCATCCAATTACAATGAAACTTTGGGAGTTATTGTGTGCACACGTGAGAAGGTTTCTGACCAAAAAAAATTCCAAAAAGTCACCCCCTTTACAATGCCTAATTTTATACAAACCAACATTTTTTATCTGATTTGATGGAACTTTACATGGAACTTTAAATAAACAGAAAAATACTGTCAACATTTGGTTTTCAGAAACCCAATCCCTCTCCCCCTTTCCACCCCCATAACTTTTGTCAAAGTTTTTTATACACATCCATAATTTTTATCTGATATTGATGGAACTTTTCACATGTATACTTTCAAACAAACAGAAAAATACTATCTGCATTTGGTTTGTGAAAACCCAACATCTCTCCCCCATTCCACACCCGTAATTTTTGTCACTGTTCTTTACACAGTTTTTATCCAATATCAACAAAACTTTGCACACGTATTCCTTAAAACCAACAGAAAAATAGTGTCTACATTTGGTTTTCAGAAACCCTACCCCTCTCTCCCTTCCCACCCCTTTATTTTTGTAAATGTTCTATATACAATAAAAAAAATAAAAAAAACAGATAAAAACTGTCTAAATTTGATTTTTAGAAACCAGACTCCTCTCACTCTTTCCACCTCATTAATTTTTTGTTCTTTATACAAAACTACAGTTTCTTTCTGATTTTGAAGGTACTATGCAAGCATATACTTTAAAACAAACAGAAAAGTACTGTCTACATTTGGTTTACAAAAATTCAACCTCTCTCCACCTTTATTCCCACCAATCTTAATTTCAAAAGTTGTTTATAGGAACTCACAGTTTTTATCAGATTTTTCATGGAACACACGTATACTTTAAAATAAAGAGAAATGTATTGCCTACATTAGGTTTACAAAAATTCACCCACTCTCACCCATCAACATACCTAAAACAAAATTTACACATGAAACCATTCAGTTTTTTGTGAATATCTCAAAAGTAGATGGTGATGGTGAATTTTTAATTACAATCCGATCAAAATGGATATAACATCAGAACTTTCATATCCACCTGCCGAGCAACTTTTGCAGAAGGCCGAAAATATTGTATAACCCAAAGTACCAGAATAAACTTTTTCAATTTTAATTTAATATAAGAAGAGTCCACAGACTACATAGCCCCATTTTGGCCTCCTATGAACTCCCCCTCCCTCCCCCCATAGCATGATGTGGCTTTTGCCTTTGTTGAAGATGGCAGAGATGTAAGAGCAACAATAGGCCTCAAGAAGTGGATCATTTATTGGACAAAAAGTCAATTTTTTTATTTATCCTCAAACTATGAAATCTCCATACCCACAAAATATAACACAACACTTCAGAATTGTCAATTCAACCAATTTTAATCTCCCTTAACCACCACCCTAGCTTTGCTACCTGTATCCTCCATTCACTAAGCAAGAGTCAGTTTAATCACATCTGACTTCCTCACTGTGTCTCTCACCTATTTGCAATAATAAGGATCAGTAGTGAAATACTGTGTTAAATGTGTACATAGTTTCTATGTTCATTGATCCCAGCCACCATTATCTATGGTAAGTGTCCACTTTTTCTTGCACTTTCTCCATCCTCCAAAATGGTTGCCCGCTCTGTTTCCCCAGAATTATCAATTCAGTTTTTCCTCAGCCCCCTGCACCACCAAATTAGTTTTGCCACTTGGGTTCTCGGTTCACTCAGCAGGCGTTAGTAAGATCACATCCAACTTTCTTGCCAAGTGTCTCAAGACACTGACCTTTTTATTTTTTTATTTGTTTTTCTTATAGTTGCTACATTGACATTTGGAATAAATTTCAGTCTAATCTTTCACTTCTTTTATAGTGCTGTAATTTATTCAGTACACAGAATATGGCCAAAAACCAAATTTTCCGACAGCTGGATCTTCACAGTTTACCAAATTAAATGTGGTTAAGCGATGAGTTGCCAGTTCCAATTTGATTCTTGCCCAGCATATGTTCTACTGTTGAATATTTCATCATTCATTTGCTGTCTTTGAGGGTTGTTGGTGTATGTGTGTAGCCATGAAATACTACCATCACACATGGTAAGAAATGATCAGCCCATTTTAAGTGGATCAGAAATTAACTTTTTGGTTGCTTGACCCTTTTAAAAAACATAATTTTTACATCTATTTCTCTTAGATACAGAAAATCCAAAACAGGTATTCATTTATTTCTATCCTAGCCCATTTAGTACTGGCAGACATTTTTGTTTTTAAATAAACATTAACATCTTTTGACTTATCCTAGAATACATTAAAATAAAATCCCATCCCCCTAACCTAAATTTAGTCCTAATAATCAACCTATTTGATCAAAATACTAACAAAAGTTTACTTTAGAAACAAGCTGGAGGGTGTGCAAAAGAGAGCTGCTAGATTTGCCCTTAAAAATTACCTCAGAAAACGATCAGCAAGTCATATGATAAACAAGCTGGTATGGGATTCATTTCAAGACAGGAGAAGGATGAACAGAATCATGTAAGTGTACAAGATGTATATTGGTGATGAGGCATGGAAAAATGTTGGTGGAAAAATTAGGAGAGGTGCATGGAAGGGAAAAGATTACCATTATAACAAATTGCCATTCTATTTTAGGCAAAATGGTGTGGGAAGATTTTCTTTCGTAGGTAAGGGGGTCAGAGATTGGAGTAAATTACCAAAAGAAATGATGATTAATTTATCAAAAATATAAAAGAATAGGTGGGAAAAGGAAAGCGGATAAATGGGTGTTTCCCTGTCAATGTACAGAATTTTGAAACAATTTTCTTTAACTTCAAAAGACTCATAAATTTTAAAAATTTACAAGAATTTTTAGAATCAAACTTACCTCCAAAAAAAGGCTGGCCACAGTTTCTGGTACATATCCACTTTCAGTTGCTTGAAGCAATCGAAGAAATTCATCTCGAGAAATGTAACTGCCGGATTCATTTGAATATAATCCAAATAAGACTGAAAGAAAGAACGATGTAATAAGTTACAGGGAAAAAAAGCCACACCAATCAGATCAGTAAGAGAACAAAATCAAACAAATGAAAAACCAAAAATAACTAAAAACTGAATGTATTGCTGATAAAAGTCACATATACAGCTAATGTTACCCACGTTATAAATGAGAAAACAAACATGTAGAACAAACTTTTAATTATTTTACCTTAAAATGTCACAAATACTACTACACAGAGACAAAGATTTACTAAAACTTTAAGTAAGATTTAAAAAACCAACAAAGAGAAGGGTGAATTTTCAAGTTTAGGTTATACAATAAGAAAAAAGTTGGGGAAGTGAAGAAGAATTAAGTTTCAATCAAGAACGATTATACAATATCCAGAAAAAGAGGAGGAGAGGATTAAAATAAAAATGAAAAGTGGAAAAAAAATATTGGAGAAAGGATAACTGCAAGAAAGTATGTAAGCTAAATCATGATTCACAGATACTTTTTCTACTTGGTGTTCATAGGAAAAAAGTTATGGAAATGAAAAAGAGAGGAGGCATATTAAATAACGATAATGTGTTAATGACTGTTAATAAGGAATGATAGGGAAAATAACATGTCACTTAGCACATATAAGCCAGGACAAACAAAAAACACAAACACACTTTCCAATATTACAGTAAAAACTTTAGTCATGTTAGAGGTGAGACATATGGCAATGGGATCATATGTGTACACATCGGGATCTACCATATGACTGAGCCAAAGATAAATTATTTGGGAAGGATGGGTATTGCAATAGTGGCGAGGGGTAGTTAGCTAAGCAACAATAATTTTGGGGCTACCACTCAAAGTAAAATAGAATGAATTAATTATCTTTCTTAATAAAACGTAAAAAATATATTTTGGATTTCTTTAGAAAATAAATTAAACAATTATATTTCACCTGTTTCATCCTTGGCTCAGTCAAATGAAAGATTTTGATGTCTACACATCTTTTTGCAATATGTTTCACCTCTAACATGTTTTTAAGGTTTTTAACCGAATAATTGTAAAATGTGTTTGAGTTCCTCCTTGCCCTCCTGCCTTCATCTGTGGTAAGTGAAGAATTATTTTACCCATCTTTCCTTATTTGCATTGCCTAAGAGTTAATTTATTTGTGACTATTAAAGAATGAATGTTATATTTTCTCATACTAAGAGCAAGGGTAATATCAAAATATATGATCAGTATTGTAAAAACTGATATGTAGAAGACCTAGGAACCAAATATAATAAAAACAGATAACTGAAAAGAAAATAGCTTACTTTAATAGATGCATGAATACCAAAAAAAGAGTAAATACTATTTACCACAACAGTCAATAAAAATATTGAAACCAAACAAATGCTGCAGTGATAGCTTCCCTATGGAATTATTACTCAATTACTGAAAACAACAACTTCAAATTCTTTCAGTCTTCTGAGGCAAACTGTTTGGCATCTCCCACAAAAAAACTTGTACCAGTATTTGACAACCTTACCTACAAATGAAAAAAATCCCATACAATTAAAACTAATTGCCAATTTATGATCACGGACATCTCTTACCATCAAACTATTATTGCTGTCAATTCTCTGCCCACTATCCAACCGTGTCACATTGCCAATTTCTGCCTTATAAATATCCATCACTTTGTTCATTCACCACTTCCTTTACCATATCAGGTACTGAATGTTTCAACAGAATTTCCACAAACAACTGTAACTGTTCTCCTTTCCATCTCCCTCCAACTTCTGAATTTGACATTTTAATGTAGGTTCCACACCTGCCTGCCATACACCAGCAAGAGTCACACAGATCAGTTGCCTTACTACAATGGTATATCCCCTCATTACCCTATCCATATATACAGCACTGCCTCCCCAACATGTTCTGTTCAAATGAATGTAGTATCAAAGTCTATTCCAAGATACTTACAACTTTTGTATTCCACATGCAATTAACACTCCTCCATACACAAAACTTTTTTAATTGTTTATCTAATAAGCTCACTCTTTTTGGCATTTATCAAATCAATTACCTTCTCAACATTCTCAAAACTACTTCTTCACCCTCACTGTAACTGTTAATGCTCTTCCTGCCCACTGAATTTTTAGTTACATCACCTAATGTTCCCCTTTCAGTCATAATAACTTATATAGAAACATCCTTGTCTTCCTCTTCACCACTGTTCAGCCTTTTCCCATCTTTCCCACTGCCCCGAAACTTTCTTATTCAACTAGGCTCACTTTTTATCAAGTCTCCTCACCTTATTGCAGTAGGTTGGTATTGGGTTCTGTAAAAAAAAAATTTTTTGTTTGTTTATTCTTAAACACATTTTTCTTTTCCCTTCTTACTATCTCTTTGAACTTTCTCTTCATTGTACTGGGACCACACTAAGATGAATAAAAATTTCTGCTATACCGTAACATTATTCTTACTAGCTTCGAGGCCGTCAAAAATGACGGTTTGAACGCCATATTCTGGCAGTTCCTTTTTTTGCAGTGGGTTAATTATACGGAATTGTTATTACGTAATGATAAGTTCTTTGATTTTGTACTGTTCTAAATATTTGATTTGCTGTTCACATAGCAATATTGCAGTAACTTCTACTGAATTATAGAACCAATAAAATTAAAAACCATTTAGGATTCCCAAAAACTTTTGCTGTCCATGTAATATCAGTTTTATTCCTGGTCCAGGCACAATTCAGCACGATAGGTATGGAACTACTTTCACCCGCATTAATTAATACGTTCAGTAACATGGCGCTTATGAAAGCAGTTTAAATGGTTTGTAAAACTGATTTCAGAGCGAATTATGCTGCAACAAAATGTTTCAGTTACGAATCTGGTCTACTTAGCCACAACCTCCACAACGTTGCATTCGAAAAATAGCTTTTATTACCCTCATATGAATAACAACAGGCAGCACCTATGGCGGTAGTCTGGATTTATTCTGGAAAAAACTTGTATGGAAAAGCAAATATCAACCATTTTTAATTATATTTTCGTGATAAGGGTACCATACTGTGGTTAGATTATCGGGGTATTTTACTATGATTTATTTAAATAAATTCTTTTTACTTTAATTTTACTATAATATCAAAACAAATAACGGTCATTTATCTGGGTGGATATACTGTATTTCGCAATGCGTACATTTCTCTGAGTTTTGAATTAACTTAATTGTTTCTCATCATCTAAGTGATACAGGTAATATAATGTAAACATAGAATAAATACCCTTCTCCTTACATTTACATGAATAAAAAGCAATATGTAAATTTAAAGGAATGTACTAATTGTAACTTTGTGACATATAATTGCCTCGCATTAATTTTTTTCACCTGCTCTCCGTATTTCTAATATCTCCGCTCACTGCTGTTTTGCGGCAGTAATATCGTTGTTGAATTGCGAGTGTCACATGGCTTATACAGTTGATGATTTAAATCTAATAAAAAGGTTATCTTAAATCGCATTTAATAGCTAACACATGTATCAAATATTAAGGGTTTCATCTATAATGGTAGTAGGAATTTATTCAGGAAAAGAATTATTTTTAATTATATCTTTCGTTATATGAATACGTTACTCTGGTTAGATTATCAGAGTATTTGGTTAATATTTTAAAATAAATAAATGCATTTCACTTCATATGACGGGGACTATAATTTCGAAAACGGATAACTGTTATTTATTTGACTAATACATTTTGCATTACGTACGTTACTCCTAGTTTTTAATAAACTTCTTTGTTTCTTACCTTCTGCCTAAAAAATTCTTAGGTTATGATTTAACCTAGTCCTTATCACTGATGCAGATAAAATAGCGTAAATATTGAATCCTCTTCTCCTTACATGAATATCTGCGTCTAACTGATACAGGTAAAATAGCTTAAATATTGAATCTTCTTCTTCTTATATTAGTTTCTGCATCTAACTGTAGTAAATAAACAAAACGCGACATGAATGAAGGAATACAATATGGTGGCTGTTGATTGGCGAGTGACGTCTGTCACGTGACCGTTCTGTAGCCAATCCGTGAAGTAGCTATAGACGACGCACGCAGACCACACGTTAGCGTTTTATATAATAGGATTTCCATGTCACTCAGCACCTAGTGTATTTAAGTCCCCACCTGCTATAGTCGATCTCCTAGCTCCCACTCAATCCCCTCCGAACATTGCATATGCATTCAGTTTCTTCCCAAGGACCTCGCCTTGGCCCTTGATCCTTCCAGTATTATATGCAGCAGATATCTTTACCATTTCCACAGAGTTATTCCAGTGCATATTTCTCATGTATTAATATTAGTATATTCATTAATAACCAATATGAATACTCCTAATTTAGCACTATCTCCATGGTACACACTGTTGCAGGATGCATATGTGGTGGGACAGAAAAATGCTGTTTGTGCCATGTTGTGAAACAATTGACAGACTTCAGTTCTGAACTTAATGCATGGCCGATTGTTCATATTGCATGTTTTTCTGTACTACTGAATAATTACACGTATCACCTTAAAATTCACTCTTGGGTTTATTAACTGACCACTACGTGTTCCGCATTACCACTAGCAATTAAATTAGCAAATCTGAGCATAGCTTAATGAATATTAAAGACAGCAATTAAATAACCATTTCACGACTAAGGACATAAATGTAAATATAGAAATATGACAAATGAATTATGGTGAATTACTACTTGATTTATGAAATTTTACTATATTAAGTAGATGTATTTACATTTTAGCTTCTCCTCTTCCTTCCCTCTTGTTAGGAGCACCAGACCACAAAGAAGATCTTTCAATACTATCCCTTTCTGTGTGCCACCACAAGCTGTAAATATGTACTGGAAAAAAAGGAGATCAAATAAGTTTGCACTTGTTGTAATATTTTTTAAGAAAACATAAATCCTTCTACAGCACACATAGCATTAGTATAGCTATAAACCAGTGATTCCCAACAGAGGCAGTACTGCCCATTGGAGGGCATGGGGAATTTCTGGACCAAGGCAAATTTAGGGGGGTAGAGGACCAACCACCTCCCCCCTTATTTCCAGTATTATACCCGGCTTTAAAGGATGTATCAAAGAAGTTTTTAATTGCATTCCCATGAACATATTTAAACAAAAGAGGATTTAGTGAAGTCAGTAATTTATATTTAAAAAAAAAAAAAAAAAAACAAAAAACAATTTTCAGAAGTGAAACGTGGCAATTTAAAATTGCTGGTGACAAATAAGAAACCAAATATCGAAAAATTATAGTTTATTACACCAAGCTTAGTGCTCTAAATAATAATATTTTTCATTATAAAAAACTTAACTTAGTCCACAACCCGAAGGTTGGTTGGATCCTCCCGAAGGAGGCATACTAAGCCATTGTGTCAGAGGTAGGATGGCCAGTTCCTTTCCTCTGGGACCTACAGTTTAACGTGGAATCCGAACCACGGAGCGTCCTGGCATAGCTCATATGATTAAACACAACTCTCAAAATTCCTGCCATGTTTTTCTATAAATGATATTGCACATTTAACCATGAGAGGGGCACCATTGAATCACTATTTCCAAAAGTGGGTTACGAACCAAAAAAATCAGAGCACTGTGGGAGGCATTATTCATTACAAAAAGGGGAGTCAAAGTGTTTGTTTTCTGAAACAGGAGCAGTGAGGAATATTTAAAAAAAATAATAATAATAAATAAAGAAGGTGGGAAATATTTTTTTTTTTTTTTAATGGGAGCAGTAGACCCTAAAAGGTCGGAAACCTATGCTATAAACACTCCTGCCATTCATTGTAAACATAGTACAGAGCAACTGTCAAAAAATATAGCAAGTAGGTATTTGTTGATAACTGACAACCGGCTGCAATTCAAGCATTCTTCATTCTATTCACTTACTTCTGCTACCTTCACTGTGATGTTTCTTGTCTGGGATAAGTATGTACTTGGTTTTACAATCAAATTTCAACCTCTCCTTCACATAGTGCATCCTGTCCACACAGATTTTTTTCCAAATATAAGAAATAAAACACTGTTATTCCTGACACTTTTGTCAAAATGGGTAGTAGTTCCCACTATAGGATAATGAATCGAAAATTAGAAACATTTTAGAGTTGCAGAAAGCAGTGGTACAACACTGTCTCAAGGACTCACATGGTATCCTGAGGATATTTAGTCCTCATGCAACATTTTCAAATAATTTTCCTTTACAAAAGATTCTGCATTAAAACTATTTTCCAGATTTACAGGTAGGGACTGTTCAGGAAGATGTCATCAGACAAAAACTTACTTATAAACCTGTATGAGTCAGTGTGTGAGTGACAGTGTTAGAAGTCTGAATAAATAGGCATGTTGGAGAACTTAAAAATGGACTGTCACCACTCAGATAATGTTGGGATTGAATGAAAGAGTGCAGGATTTTTGTTTTGAGGAATACCTGCTAATCAATTACTTGATTGGGATTTATGATAAACAAGAAAATGAGAAGAAATGGAAGTTACAGAAATAGTTTATTGGCGAAATTATGATGATGAGCAAACAAACTAAGCATGTTCCAACTGTGTTGAATATGGCAACCTTTAGAGATGTTGATGAGATGGATAAAATGCATGGTCAAATTTTAACTAATAAAGTAACAGTAGGGCAAGAAAAAACTAATCATCAAGAGCAATTACTATTATTATTATCTTTAATTGTGATGGAGTTAACACTCTGGTGGCAATTCCCCAAGTCATCTAATTATCCTGTTTCATTTTTTTTTAAATTGGAATACTATCTAGACCTACAACCACCACATAGCCTGCCTAGTACATACTTCATTTCAACCTTGGCCCATATAGTTCTATCCAAAAATTTCTTTACCTTTAATTCTGTAGTATATCACCAAATCCGCGGTACCGCCATGGCCCCATCCTATGCCAACTTATTCCTTGGTCGTCAGGAGGAACGTTTCCTGAACAACACTCCCTTTAAACCCACTGTGTGGTTCAGATACATAGATGACATATTTATGATCTGGACCCACAGCGAAAACCACCTCCTTGAATTCCTCCACTCTCTTAACAATAGCAACAATTCCATCAATTTCACCTGGACTTACTCCCGCTCACACATCGCATTCCTCAGGACACACCATGCTCAGGCACGGTGTCCTTCATACCGCAGTCCACATCAATCCCACTAATTTATAGCAATATCTACACTTTGATAGCTGCCATCCATTTCATACCAAACGTCCCCTCCCATACAGTCTTGCCATCCGTGGAAGTTGCATTTGCTCTGATGCTCATTCTCTCCATCAATACTCACAAAACCTATACCAAGCCCTTATTTCCCGTTGTTACCCCAGGGATCTTGTACATAAACAGATCTCCCGTGTGATCAACTACCCTCCACATAACCACTCTCACTTGTCTCCTACAAAAACCAACCATATCCCTGCCTTTGTCACTCAGTTCCCTCCTGGCCTCGAGTCCATCAACCATATCTTGCGACAGGGGTATGACTTCCTTTGCTCATTTCCGGAAATGTGTACTCTCCTACCCAAAATTCTACCCAATGTCCCTCGTGCATGTTTTAGCAGACCACCCAATCTTAAGAACATCTTAGTCCACAAATACCCTCCGTTATTAGACTCTCTGAAAGCACCATATGGATCTTATCCTTGCAATAGACACCACTGTAAAACCTGCAGCATGTTTCCACCCACCACTACATATTCCAATCCCACCACAGGGGAAACTTTCCCCATTATTGGACATGCCACCTGTTCAACCACTCATCTTATATACCAACTAACTTGCCGCTATTGCACCAGTTCATAGATAGGCCTCACCACACAGCAACTCTCTGTTAGAATGAATGGCCACAGACAAACAGTCCACACTCGCAACCTGTACCTTCCAGTACCAGAACATTCCAATAGCCATGATTCCAACAACCTCAACGATTGTTTTACTGTGAGAACAGTCAGAGTTTTCCCTGACAGCACCACTGCAGCAGAACTCTGGAGATGGGAACTAGAATACCACAATATCCTGGATACTAGACACCAACCTGGACTTAACCACCGTTAAAATCCAATTAACCCATCACTACTTTTTTTCCGTGTTTACACCGTACCCTTACTACATATGCTCATTTTACCATCACCTGCAACATATTATCTCAGACATTGCATACCAATATCAATAGTCTACTCCTTAGCCATTACCCCACCCTCCCCCACTACTCGGTTAGTCATTAGGTAACGTTCGTTGTGGACACGCGTTCCGAGCCTAATGGCCCGTTTTTCTACTTGTGAACAAGGCAGATGCCAAAATATTGTGTAGTTGTTTGTGTTCTCATCGCATCCGTCCACTTTGGTATGTGGTGGGTTAATTTCCCTTTCTTTTCATATTTATTAGAATTTTTAGTGTGAAATTAGTAGTTATTTCATGGTTATGATATAAATATGTTCTTTAAGAATTTAGCCCAAGGAACATGTGCACAAATTTTCAGACCAGAAGTCACTATTGTTGCAGGCCTAAAAAAAACTTGTTAGGTTTCTTTGCAGTTTTCCGAAAGAACAAGCAACAAAAGTTAACTATCACAGGCCACTAACGTAGGAGCCACACCCACTCTGTGAATACAGGTTTCTTTCACGTCTCCAGAAGCATAAAAACCAAAATTTGGAATCATAAAAGTTCTGGTATTATAAGAAGTATCATCATGTAATAACAAATGTTTGTACTTTGAACCATACTTTAGTACTACGATTGTAAACAGCTAAGAACTAATTTAAATGACAAACTGAAGGTTGATTGGATCCCCTGGAAGAAGGCATACAGAGGTCAGAGAAAGGACAGCCATTTCCAGCTATCTAGCAGCATACATCCTGTCCATTTTTATGCCAGTTGTTCTGGACTGTACACCAGAGATAATACTGTACTTGTTAGATATCTAGGCAGCCTTCACTAAAGGAATATCATTCTCCTTGCTCCTTTAGCTTTTGCAATTTATTTCAATAAAAGACCGAGCAATTAATAATCCATTTATTTTTCATGTATAGCTAGACACACATAATCATGTAAAGTAATACAGACATGTAGGATATGAAAATAGGGCATCTGCAAATCGTGTGTACAATCGAAACACAATTTTTTTCTATTTAGGTTGTAACACAGCACGAACAACAGTGGCAAATAAGACATGAAAACAGAGCATTCAGAATATCATGTGCTATGGTTATGCTTTAATGAGGTCCTAGTTGCATTATCCACACGTAAAAATTCAGTTTTTTGTTTTCTTCTTCATTCAACAACACATTAACTCCACTGTCTGGGGTCACTGCTGTTCCGTAAATCATAAGCGCTGTTGTTAGTCTTTAGTATTACTGGAGTACAGTCCAGAACAGCCAGCATAAAAATAGAACAGACATTTGCTGCCAGAAAATCGCCAGTTCCTTACTTCTGAGACCAACAGTTTAACATGGAAACTGAACCATGGACTATGACTATAAGAGCATATAAATTTTAAAGAGTATTTACCAGGTAAAATTATGTGGTGTGTCTAAAAAGTTTGGTGTATGGTGTCATATCTGAACGGCAACTTGGCGTATGTGTGCGTGCATGCGCATGGGTCGGGTCTTTCAGAGACTTGGGAGAATCGATACACAGCATCACTGCATGTGACTGGCAGTGTAAACAGACTGTGACCAGTTGAACATAGTCAGCGTGAGACGAAGTGTCACAGCATAATGGAACAATGTGTACACTGCGCGATCTGTGTGCGCCAATTCCTGGTGCAGAAGATGGTAACTGTTCTCGAACACGCTCCGTATTCCCGATCTGGTTCCTGCGGACTTCTTCCTGTTTCCCTGCTTAAAGGCGGCCATTAAAGGTGAACGTTTTGTGGATGTGAATGCCATCAAAGATCATGTGACAGTCGTTCTGTGATCGATTCCACAGGAGGCCTTTGCTGATAGTTTTCAGAAGCTGTACGAATGTTGTCAAAAGTGTGTTGTAGTGGGTGGCGACAATTTTGAAGGGCAATAAAGAAATTTTGTTTGTATCTTTTGTTTTCTTTGTTGTCTGACAGCATTCACTGAACTTTTTAGACACACCGCATATGCTTTTTCTTGTGATATAAACCAGACCATAAGAGGAAAAGGTACAATATTTTATATAGAAAATAGAGCAAAATGATATCCATTCAAGCAATAGGTTTATTCATAATATGACCAAAGAAATTTAAAAATGTTATTGGGTTTGGCACCATATGAATCTAACCTTTTTGTATAGATTGGTAGAGTACATGGGCAAATCCCATCCACATACTTATTCTGCAGAAATAACACCAAGTACATACATAGAGGATTTTCAATGAAAGAGATGACTACCATGCCACATTACGGTAGTATAGAAATACCACAGAACAATCAAGATGTCACTGTCGAGTAGTCAATAATGTACACAAATGTGTATTTTGGTGCACACTACATTTTTATTTTGTATTTTGCAGTTTTCATGTACACTTTCCCTTGAACAGTAAAAACCAAAGAAGGAGTTAGTATATAGTAAACCCAACATACTGGCCGCCTATTCTAAACTACATTCCACCTCATGACCTCTGATGACAAGGCCTCCTAGTTTATGAATACGTAAAACTGATTAAAAATCCTGCACTACCAACTAATTGAGGCCTCTACTACCTCCTAATAAAGTAACAGGATTAAATTAAGAAAACCTTCAATGACAACAGCAAAAAGCCTATACGACAAGGGATTCAGCACAATAAATTTATGGAAAGACAGATGGGAAGAGTCCTAACATCAGAGAACTTGTGTAATCGTAAGTTTTCCCGGCGGATCTGATGTTTGAAGATCTCTCGGGCGTGCAGCCGGGTCATTTGGTCGTAAATGTCCGAATTTTCGATGGCGTACCGTGCCATCATCTTCAGGTAGCGTCCTGAAGATGATGGCACGGTACGCCATCGAAAATTCGTACATTTACGATCAAATGACCCGGCAGCACGCCCGAGAGATCTTCAAACATCAGAGAACTTGCTTTCTGCCCCGTATCACGAGCAAGCCACCTGGCTTTAACCAACCAAGAAGCTCATCGATTGTCTTAAACAGAATATGCACAGGACATTGCAGATATGCCGATTTCTTCTTTAAACATTGCCGGTTGAACTACTCCGCATGTTAATGAGACAGACAGTTCATCATGTCATGTTGGAGTGTCCTCAGAGCTTACGATGGGAACTTTTCAGACTTCATATATAAGAATGACACGGCAACAGAATATTTCAAAAATTGAAATTATAATTTTTGACAATCGAGTATCTGTCACACAAATTTCCCTAGTAATTTGAATGTATTCAATGTATTTTCTAATAGATGTAATTTACTTTTCTATGTCCATATGATAAATAAATAAATCAACCTGAAAGGAGAATGTATCAGGATCAAATGAAGTCTTCACGGGTTCTCCGCCGTATAGTGTTGAAGAAAGACAAGAACGAGCTTTCAGTGGCCAGCTCTGCCGCCATCTTTTGATGTTATGCAGGGAGCACCGCCGCCGAAAGCTCGTTGTTGTCTTTCTTCAAGACTGTACGGCGGAGAACCCGTGAAGATTTCATATCATCGATACGCCATGAAAGCCTTCGTTCTGTATCAGGATCGCTGGAAATTTCAATACTGCAAGCAATTTATGTCATAATACTGCAGTAGTCAATTGCAAGAACCCACAAGATATACTTTCTGAAGTTCATATAGCAGTGTCATGCTGGGGCAGAACACAGGAGAAGTACAATCGAATTGTGAGTTCATTTTGATAGTAATAGAAACCACATATCGCAAGAAACATATTTTTCTTTTCTTCTTAAGTGAACCATCCATAAATGAATGCAGCAGTAGTTTTCATTGGCACTATTTAGAGGTGTGCAATAATATTTGTGACTTATAGCCACTTGCGACGGTTAGTAAGGTATGACAGCCAGTAGCTTATTGGCTGTGTGTTTTACTTATTTATCCACATTCTGTAGTTATTTATTGTTTACCGAGTAATACAATTGGCTTGGAAACACACTCAATCATATCAGAAACGCCATAGAAACTATTCTTCAGTCTATTAGTCACATATCCATTCATTTATAGTTCGTTCCAGCCTCCTGTATTTTCTCGCTTGGCTCAATTCATGCATGTGAGATCAAATATTTATGAAATATAATTTTGTCAATAACCATTTTCTTTTGGATTGTAATTAGGGATGTAACAGATATCTGCAAATGCAGAAATTTCATGTAAAATCCTACATCTGCTTTTGCATCTACAATTTTTAATTTGGATGTATAATGAATATTTTGATTACATTAATACATATATGTATTGTTCTTTTCTCTTTATACGAGATTCTGCCAATCATCACCTAGCTAACAACGAAGTGGTTGTTTTTTTCTTCTGATGATCTTGCAATAAA
The DNA here is from genome assembly GCA_031002005.1 of Vandiemenella viatica. NCBI lineage: Eukaryota > Metazoa > Arthropoda > Insecta > Orthoptera > Morabidae > Vandiemenella > Vandiemenella viatica. The sequence goes on from CM061914.1 coordinate 125,140,513, forward strand.
AGTAACACTCAACTGAACAGTGTTATTACATAAGTGACGAATTTACAAGTTTGAAATTGCATGTAAAGTAAAGCGACCTATTCACGGTCCAACTTATAGGACATCCGTGTAGGACTACCACAGATCGCGCTCACCCATTCACGCTAGTAGAATGGGTGCAACAAAATGTTCCAAGCAATCCTTTCCACTCATACTTTCGCGCAGCTCACCACGTGTCCTTATCACACACTCGTAGGATGGTTCCTCAAATATCTATAGCTTGGTGAACGGCAAGGATCCTCTTTAGATGCCTGGGAGTCCAAAAATGTCCAACACATCCTACATGTAGTCCTGTAACACTTTGCACAGCCCATCAAGAGTTCTTTATCGAAAATCGGATCAATGTAGGTCCTGCAAGTTATATTGTGAATGGACCACTACAGTGGTGGAAAGGCAGGTGGCAAGCACGGAATCCAGCATGGTGGGTGAGCATTAATGCTCTGACCTCACATTCCGGAGGACACAGGTTCAAATCCCCGTCCAGGCATCCAGATTTTGGTTTTCGATGGTTTCCCCAAATCACTCCAGGTGAATGCTTCCTTTAAAAGGCCATTCCGAATTTCTTTCCATTCCTAGCCCTGATCATTTCATGCTTCTAATCACCTCAACATCAATGAGACATAAGAAGAAGAAAAAAAAATCAAGCATGTAGATGTGCAGTGGCGTGCACTTGTGCTTGACACTTGAATTAGTCGAGTCACAAACTCCGCAAAGTTCACATGACAAAGACTGGTTTTTACATGCGTGTGTAGTTATGTAAATAATTTAATTCAGTTGTGAAATGATCCCATGGTTTTTGTTGTATAGAGATGAGGCAAAAATAAATCAGTTTGGAAACAGACTTTACTTATGGCATAAAATACATACTTATTTTTATTTTAAATTTACTTTTGATAAAATATTAAAATCTAAATTATTATAAATATATTTTTCCACCTCCACATACACAATATCAAGCACTGAACATTCGCACCAGCAAAGGTAACCTCCATTACAACCCTAGTTGTAATACACCCTGGACCACAGTAACAGCAATAATATACGATATTAAAATTGGGTATCCAAAACATGATGTGCTATGGTTACGTATCACGATTTTTTTTTTTCTTACAGCTTTACATCTCACCCATGTTGAGGTCATCAGACGCAGGAAAAGACTGGGGACAAGGAATAGGAAGGAATTTGGCCATAGCCTTTTGAAAGCATGCTGGCATTCACCTGGAGTGATTTGAGGAAAACATGGAACACCCAAATCTAGATGCCCTGACGGGGATTTGACCCGGCATCCTCCCAAATGCGAGGCCATATTGTTATTGCTCACACACCCCGTTTGGTGCATTTAACTACAATCCAGGATGCATTAGGACTAATGAATTCATTCTTGTACTACTAATGCAAAATTAATGTCACCACCATTTGATACATATTAACAGTGCTACACCAATAGTGGAAAATTAATGCTCAGATACAGAATATCTCGAAATTGGCTAACGTGATAAGAAAAGGTTATAAGGTAATATCTAGATCGCGATACCACTGCAACCACTTACCACCTCACGGTATAAACACATCGGGAGGAGACAGTATGACGTCACTACCTTGCTGAATGTGACGTATACATTCCGCTCTCAGCTTTAAATGTCACTAACAGGGTCTTGCATGGAAAGTAGTCCTACTAATACGTCTCATATCGAGAAAATGTTAATTTTGCACCAGTAGTACAGGAATAAGTTCATTAAGGATGAGGTTTTGACGCAGCCTGGACCACACTGAAACGTAACTATCGAACACCTTATTGCGGATACCTACTTCCTATGTCGTATCTATCGCTGCTTACGTCTTAATGCAGCCTGTATCATAGTGAAACGTAACCGTCGCACACGATATTGCTGATACCCAATTTCCAAATCGAATCTGTTAGTATGGTCCAGGCTGCGTTTCAACCTAAACACAAATGGTTATTGACGAAATCTTGTTTTATAAATATTTTATTTCACATGAATGATTTTAATAGCAATTTCAGCCACGCGAGGAAATATATATAGAAGAACGGAATCAAATACAAATCAATGGAATTGTTACTAATGACGTTAACACTAATGAATGATATCAATTATCAGTTTGGAATGTTGTACATATTTTAATAATATTATTCATTGTGCAAGTAATAATTTTCTTAACTTTTTCAATCCGTGAATTTTATTATTATTATTACTATAGGTTACGTTCTACGGCCTAAGTATATTCTCAAATCGAAGGAAGGCTGAACACGTCACACACAGAAATAGTGACGTCATACTCTCTCCATCCGAAAGTGTTTACATCACGAGGCGCTAAGTGGTTGTAGCGGTATCGCGATCTAGATATTACCCAGGTTTTTAACATCAAATACTGTGCAACGAGTTTTACACGATGATCAAGTGAATTTTCACAGGAAATGTTTTACAACAAAGTAAAATAAATGTATTTAAACATTAAAACTGAAGGCTTCTCCTACAAAATTTATTAACAAGTGTCCGATTTGTGCAGACAATAAGACACTGGCCCATATGCATCACGGCCAAGCACAAGCAGATATTAGTTGCAAATAATACTGTGCACTCTAAATAGTGCTAGCAAAAACTATTTCTACTGCATTCATTTAGGGATGGTTCTCCCTAAAGAAATAGGCTAAGTAAGCTTTCAGGGTGATAACTGATTTCCATCGCTACCTAAATGAACTCTCAATTCGAATGTACATCCCCTTGGTTCTACCCTGCTCCAGGCTGTATTACAATCTAATTTCTGCTTCAAAGTAATTGTTCAGAATGTATTACAACCAAATTACTCCTTAAAAACATTATGTATTGCGATTGATTACCACAGTATTATGTTGTCATAAACGAATGTTGTTGTAGCAGAATCGCAATCTCTGGTAGACCCAAAGTTTCCTAATGACCACAAATAACAATCAAGTAAAATTTTCACTTTTAATGACTTTGTGTCAAAGTTAACAAAGTGAAATAGAAAGAAACAACTTCTTAATTATAATCCATCAAGGAAACTGATGGTCAATGTAAAGTCTTCAAACTATAAAGGAAACATACCTCTGCTATCTGTGTGGGCACCCCTTCTCCCAGAACGTCTTTCACAAACGACTGTTTCGTAATACAGCCATTGAGAGTTGAAACGCGTTTGAACGCTTCTTTTAGTCTTTTTAATTCGGCTTCCGTAACTGAAATAAAATTCAGCAGCAAATGTCAAAATTACTCATTGTTTATGATCCCTTCACAACAGCAAACCATCGTTTATAAATCAAAATATTTACCACGTTTAGAAGCCTCTTCGTATGAGATACAAAGAGGTTTCGAATCTTTAGCTCCCATTTTCATACAGTAATGTCACCCTCTTAATTGGTAAGAGGAAACTACTTAGCTTGAACTATTCACTACATTCCGTCACCTTCTAACAACCATTTTGGAAAACCTTTCTTAATTTTCATACCACTAATACTGACTAGATAAACACATAAACCATTTTCTTCCTAATGTAGTTTTCCTTGCTCTCTGTCTTTTTGTTTTTATAATCATATATAGCAAATATTCAGCACACAGCGCAAAACGTCATGAAAACTATAATCCGTTCACAGTTCACAGATGAAACTACCAGTATCAAAGATGCGAGGAGTAGTGTTTATTAAAGTTTAAATGCTGTAGTTTTTAACTGTGGTAGAAAGAAAACGTAACTAAAAAATTATGGATGTCGATCTTGGATTCCATTATATTCCAAAAATATTTTCAAATGCTAAAATCAAAATTAATTGCCTTGCCGAGGAACCGTACTCGCAATTTATTTGCGTTTGAAGAAGAAATAAGGATCAGTTAGTGTACGTCTTTGTAATATATTGCTGTATGCCTGAAAATTAAAAATCTATGCAATCGGGCAGTATAGATATCAAAAGGTGGAAAATCTGTGTGTCAGTGTTGATTACCCCTATTCAGTAGTCTCTGATAATTAGTGTTATCTGTGATACGTTATTAAGGGTATTGTCTCTGGTACGGAATATTGCTCTGAGTCTTTGAGGACGGTAGTCTGTAAGGAAATTTTAAAAGTACAGAATACAGATAGCCGAATTGTGGTCTTGCTGTCGGAAACACTAAAAGGAAGATTTATTTTGTTTGCTGTTGCTTCCAGAAAAGAGAGTATCATGTCTGGAGTCGCGTCTAGAATATATCAAGCTGTCTTCCGGAGAACTTCTACCTTTGCATTAACGATAGTGTTAAGTGCTTTCCTTTTTGAAAGAACAGTTGATGTTGGAGCTGATTGGATATTCGAAACCGTAAACAGAGGCGTAAGTAGAGTTTCCTTTGCAAGTTATTAATTTTGATGGAGCTAATGCACTTAAAACAATTTTCCTACATACCTAGTTAGGCCCTACATTATATATATATATATATATATATCACATTAATATCCTCCATACTCTGAGTTACGTTATTTAGTAACTCCTTAGGCAATTTGTTCTAGTCCCTCACTCCCCAGCCTAAAAATTAAAACATCCCTAATGTCTTAATGTTTCAGAAGTGAAAATAGAACGGTCATTATTGGTGGAGATTTAAATTTACCCAGTTTAAAATGGGTACGAGATAAGATTAATAACACAAAGGCACAGAGATTTGCAATTACATTAATAAGGGAAGGAGGATTTACACGATTGGTACAGTAAAACACTGGGGGACAAAATATTTGGGTTTTATCTAACAGGCAATACCGCTCGCTTCGCGCTGTTAACGTGTCGTCATAGTGACGTCACGTTCACGTACAGTCAATTTTTGTGTCTATTGTGACCTCGCTACGCTCGATCACAATAGTTTAAAGCTGTACAATATCAACATAAACTGATATCCCGAAGGTGGATCAGATGCAGGCGGCCGCTGGTAAGCGGCCGCAGATGTCCGATAACACAGCCAGATGTTCAGTGTTTGATGTGTTAAAGGACGTCTGCGGCAGCTTACCAGCGGCCGAATAGTCACAAATATTGACTGTATGTGAACGTGACGTCACTATGACGACACGTTAACAGCGCGAAGCGAGCGGTATTGCCTGTTAAAGAATACCCAAATATTTTAGATATATTCCTAATAAAGCCGGATGATAACCTTGGGGGGGGGGCAGGGGTGTTATCTAGTAACTGCAAGAATAAGTGATCCTGGAGCAGTTCTGGTCGATATTAGAGGATTCAGTGAACCAGCAGCCAAAATTGTAGGGGGAAATAGGTACTATTATAAAAAGACACAGATTTCGAACTTGAAGAAATATTTCAACAAATGGAAGGAAGGTACAAGTTCAGTAGAGTCAAGATGGGAAGAATTCAAGGAGATAAGAGAGGGGGGAGAAAAATTGATTCCAAAACAGAAAATAAAGTAGAGAACCTGTGTACTATAATAGGGATGTGAAGAGGTTGGTAAGAAGAGAACATAACAAAGTTAAGAGACAGCAGGGTAGTAGGGAATATTTAAAACAACTAAACAAGGACTGAGTAATAGATAAGAAGGGGGCTAAAGTTGGGTTTGTGAAGAGTATTGTCAGTGCAGGGGGACCATTGACTGATGTATCTAGAAATTTCTATGGCTATGTTAGAAAAATGAGGGGAAGGGAGGGTGTTGAGATGCTTATAGATAAGGATGGAGACATTGACAATTTGAAAAAGGCAGAGATTTTAAGTAACTGTTTAGACTGTTAGGAACAATGAATTGGAAATAGGAGGGTCTAAAATTGATAACCACCATAACTTGATTAGAAATGAACAGACCAAAAAAATTGAAATTCATCCTGAGGATATCTTGAAGGAACTAAGAAAGCTGAAAAAACATTAAGGGGCTGTTGTAGAAAATATTACTACAGTTGTCTTTAAGATAACAGGATGTGATATTGTACCTTAGCTTGAAATATTATTTAAATTGAGTCTGGATACTTGCTGCATACCACAGGACAGGAAAAGTGTGATAGTAGTGCTGGTACATAAAGTACGGGTGAGAAATTGTCGGATATTATAAACTGATCAGTGGCAGGTTAATTAATGGAGAAATTGATGTGCAATCACATCAGAAATAAATGAGGAGCGCAAGTGGTTTTCAAGTAGGCAACATAGCTTTAGGCAAGGATATTCATGCGAATATCAGTTGTTAAGATATATGCAAGATATTTTTGATGAAATTGACAAGGGAGGCCAAGTTGGTAGTGTAGCACTAGATCTTTCAAAGGCTTTTGACAGAGTAACCCATAAAATGGTAGTAAACAAGGTTAAATCTACTGGAGTGGATGAGAAAGTGATTTGCTGGGTAGAAGAATTTTTAAGAGGTAAAAAACAAAGCTAGGGTAGGAAATGCAGGATCAAAAGAAGTGGGAAGTAAAAATGGGAGTGCCACAGGATAACATATTGGGACCATTGGTATTCATTATTTTAATGAATAATTGTGTTGATGGTTTACTATCAGAAATTAGGTTGTTTGCAGATGACATAATGCTATATAAAAGGATCAAAACTGTTAAGTACTATGAACAGTTGTATGGTGGTCTAGACAGGATATTCAGTTGGGTTGGTTAACAAGGTATGAAGATAAACGCAAAGAATAGTCAGCATATTAGAGACCCAAATAAAAAACTAAAACTTGATTATGATTATAAGGTGGGGAAAGAATTGCTTGTTGAATACTTTAACTGTAAATATCTTGGCATTACATTTGATAACAAGCTTAACTGGGCAGGACACATTGGACAGAGTGTATGAAAAGGTTTCAAAATTCTGCACTTGATGGAGAGAGTGATAAGCGTATATATGAAAGAAGTTAATTGGGTTACAAAACTTTTGTTAGACCATTGCTTGAATATGGTTGTATAGTGTGGGACCCACATTTTGAGGATCAAATACAAGAGTTCGAGAGGTTGCAAATAAGGGCTGTTAAATTTGTTTCTGGAAATTATCGCAGAATGCAATCGCTAACAGATATGATAAAAGAGCTGAAATTGAATTCATTGCAAGGTAGGAGGAGGGTGAAGGAGGTCATGGGAGTGTACAAAGTGTATATTGGTGATGAGGCATGGAAAGATATTGGTGTAAGAAAAGTATGCATGGAATGGAAAAGATGACCATGACCACAAGTTGACACTCGATTTCAGGCACAAGGGTGTAGGAATATTCTCTTTTTTTTAGGTAAGGGTGTCAGTGATTGGAATAAAATACCAAGAGAAATTGTGTATAATTTACCAAAAATGTTGAAAGAATTTAGAGTTAAAATTTGTAGAGGGCAAATGTAGGTGGGTGCATGAAAGGGAAGAAGATGGGTGTGTATGTAAATTCCCACCAGATTGTGTACTCCATTGTAATTTAAATGTTATTTTTATGTCTGAAATCTTGTTATTCCATGCTTCTTGTGCAGTGTATTAATATTATTTTTTCATTTCCAGAAACTTTGGAATCACATTAAGGAAAAGTATGCTGCACCAGAAGATTAAACAGATATCTTAATTATAACGTTACGAAAACATTGTATGTAGATATTTATGTAATGTTACATTAAATGTAATAAAGAGTTTTGTAAATAGTCTCCATTTTCTGACTTATAGTTTCAATTTGCTGCCTTAACAATATGGTATAAACTTTTTAATTCCATTTTCGGCAAGAGCGCAATCACGGGACTCATCAAGGAACTGTCGTTTAGGTCTGAAAACTGTTACACGCGTTCCTTGGGTGATATTATTTAATATATGTTGCTCTTAGAGCTGTAAAACTTATACATACCTTACACACTTAACTCAAAAAGTGACTTTACATTATACAGCATGTGACTGGGAGATATACTATAACGACGTATAACAATAATGCAGACGTTCCTGGAATGATATTATTTAAGAATATGTTGCTGTCACAGCCATTAAAAATGTATACATGGAAGAATTTGCACACACACATACAAAAAAGATTGTCACAATTTTCAATCGTAAGCAAACGATAGACGCCATAATTACGTACACACATGCATCATCCAACGATAATAGATATTGCATTGTCAAGCAAATGTTAGGTCTGGGATGTTAATTTTTTACGGCATTGGCCTTTGGCATTTATGAAAGTAGGTTGCGGTAATATTAACGTAAGTTGTGTTTATGATGAAAGAGCGGCAGTATTCTTGTTTTAACATAGGGTTGAAGGAATTTAATATTTATAAATGTTTTAATCTGAGGTTGAAATGCAGCCTGTACCAGAATGGTCCCATATGGTAATACATGGCGTCCTCTCTTCTCTCTTCGCTTAGCATATACCATTATGGCAGATTTTCTTTCGTGAAGTTTGTGCTTTTTATATTGTCTTGATGGGTGTAATAGAAACATACTACTAAATAATATGGTAGCAGGAACGTTTACGTTATCATTATACATCGCCGTATGCCTTTTCCCAATCGCGCGCGGCTTAACAGTACGGCACTTTTCGAGTCAATTTTCTGAGAATTGATATATTTTACAGCTCCAAGAGCAGCATATATTAAACAATATCACCCAACTAACGTGTACAACAGTTTTCAGGACAAAACTAGTATTCCTTGATGAGTCCCAGTGTTTGGGCTATTATCCCATCTTCTTAATAAATTAAGGTTTTAAATATAGAAATATGTATAATACAAACAAATAAGGTACTGAAGTTTAGCAACCTTTTTTTTTTACTGTCATCTGCTTCTGAATGAGTCATTAGGTAACGTTCGTTGTGCACACACGTTCCGAGCCTAATGGCCCGTTTTTCTATTTGTGAGCAAGGCAGATGCCGAAATATTGTGTAGTTGTTTGTCAGCATTAGTGTTCTCTCACCGCACCCGTCCACTTTGGTATGTGGTGGGTTAATTTCCCTTTCTTTTCTTATTTATATCGCCTAGAAGCCGCTTCCATTTTCCTTAGTTGCATCATCGAATATTTTTTAACCATGAAAAACTTCTTTCTGCGGACGCAACTGAATTACATGTGGTGGCAATAATTCTCAAGACTACTTCAACAGTGGGGTACACTTCAGTAATTCAATTAATGTTTTTTCTATTATTTATGTCATCACTGAGATACCACCAGCGTTTTCTTCATACAGTTCTTGTCCATCAATATCAGATGTTTCTCCTGCTATTACATGATTGTGACATTCAGTAAATCTAATTGAGAAATGTTGATTGGTTAGTAATTAATATATACTTTACCATCAATTAACCAACTTTATTGTTACCACTAATAGCAGAAGATAAAATAATCTTTTCAAACATAAACTTTAATCAACTCAGGTAGATGCGCGAGGCCCCTCCAAGAGCTAGGCCCTGGGCGATTGCCCCGTTCGCCACCCCCAAAGGCCGCCTCTGCATAGAAGTTAGTGGTCCATAGAATTGTTTTTGACATTTTACTGGTCCATGGATCAAAAAAGGTTCAGTAATGCTGCCATAATTAATCGTATAAAATTTTTCTACGCCTGACGTGACCAAAATTGGTTGCAAGATTTCAAGTAACTGCAATTTTTGACAGACACAATGCAGAGAAAAGAAATTGCTATCAATTCTTATATCTTCAGAAAAATACCTACCTGAAATAGAGAAGTAAGAAATTTATAGTCATCTTCGTAGATTTCAGAAAGGCTTACAACTTAATTGACAAAGCCACTCTTCTCGAAATCCTGAAAGAATTTGATTTGGGGTAATAAAACAAAAGCAATTATCAGACAGACTCCTAACAACAGCCCCAATTCATGGGAGAGATTTCGGATGTCTATGAAAACAAGATGTGTACTCGGAAAAGTCATCCGCGAGTGGCAGAAGGGAATGAGAAGCAAAGGTGTTGAAAATGAGGTTAGACGTTGCTACAGAAATATGAATGTGACAGTTGTTTGCGTGGTCTTTGCTGATAACATTAAAGTTTTTTCCCCATTCACTAGACACAGCCGCAGAACAAATCAATGAGCTTAAGAGGCAAAGGCATGACTCCAGATCTCCTTCGAAAAAAACAGAATTTCTAGCAAATACTAAGACAGCATTGAGTGTGCTAGAGGTAGGAAAATGGAATAGGAAATGAACGGAGAAATTTAAATACCTATGCGAGTGGGTAGATTACACTCTCAGAAGAAGAAATCTATATCTGTTAATGCCAAGATACAACACTGCTGCACAGAAATAATACCAGAAGCTCTATATGCCACAGAATGCCCTGCTATGAGTAGAAATTGAGAAATTAGAAATAAAATGGCAGAGCCTTGGTCGAATCAAAGAAAATGTTGAATTCAGAAGACGACAATCAAACTCTAAACACTTGTGGAAAAGCTCACAGACACCATTCATAGGAGAATTGTTTTCTAGAGCCACATTTCCAGTACAAATCCCGCAAAGTTGAGCCATAGAATCTTTAATTACATTCTCAACAAAAAAAAAATGAAGGAGGCATGGTTCACGAAGGTAGAGAAAGATCTGCAAGAAGTGAGGATAACACAAGAGGATATCCAGAAATGTATTCTGCTCAAGAAGAAAGGCCAAGAGTTCGCTAATTTACAAGTAAAGCCAAAACTAAAAATGGGCAAAATGTGGACTGAAGCAAGGAAGGAGCAGAATGAGAAGAATGTGGGAATACTGGGTGAAAGTTAGAGCTCATGCACAAAGGAAAGGACAGTTCAAAGAGAGACATAAAAAAATAAAGACAAGTTCTTGATGGGAGATGAACTGGAGACATTTAATATCATAACTGAGCAACTAACACAATAATCCTGTAAGCAGCAATTGCATTTCAGCCAGTAATACTCTAGCAGAAATTTCAACAGGGAAAAACTCATTGTACTCACAAAATACTGCACAGCTAGTTATACGACTTGTTTATTAGTGCTGCAAAGTGACCCTGCACAATTTTTGGTTCTGGCTTTACACCTCATTGAAGCTCAAGTCATTAGTGGCAGGAAAGGATTGCGGGCAAAGAACGAAAATGAATCTGGATATGGCCTTTTGATGGAACCATCTCAACATTTGTCTGGAGTGATTTGAAGAAAACCATGGGAAAACCAAAACTGGATAGACAGACAGGGATTTGAACACACATCCTCCGAATGCGAAGCCAAAGTGTTACAGCTCATTCTACCTACTCTGTTTACTGCTATTAAAACTCAAATACAAGTCTAACATTCTCCTTGTAAGTCACATGGTAATAAGCCTTTATTATATTGTTTTGTTTACACTCAGACTCTTAGCTTCACCATATTCTTTCAAGAAAGTAAAAATGCAGCAGCTCTAATAGGTCAGTCCTGTCACTACTAAACACAAATTCTTCTACTTCCAACATAACAAGGGTACACTGAGAGATGAATTGTGGCTTCTCTGTTATTTAATCCCCCCAAAGCAGTGTTATATAGGATTTACACAGTCACTTAATTCTTAATCCATTCAATACAATGATGTCAATATTACTGTGGATTGTAGAATCAAATAGAAAGCAGTGAATAGTCTTGTAGCTCCTTAATATACGTACTGAAGGATTTCAGTAATGGATACTGAAGAAGTCAATTAGATAGTAGACTTTTTAACCCTTTGAAATTTTCTGCCCTGAACTCGAAAAAGTTCATTCAACATAGATTAAACACTTTATTGGATCCTTCCTTTCAGTTGACCCACAACCTAGTGTTGTAAATGCTACATGTATCCACTCTAACAATCAGCTGTCAAATAGTCGCTACAGAAATCATTTCAAAACTTTTAAAAATGGAAACTGTTTATTACACACTTAAAAAATACACAATTCACAGCAAAAGGATTCACAATTTGACTCTGGAGCTATGATTAAACAGATGAATACACTTTTTACAACCCAATATATAAAGATGAGAAACGGCACACTGTAGAAATGCAAAACCAGAGTTTCAGTCCTCTAATATTTACATAAAAACACACATTTAATATCATAACACTAAAGTCACAGATTTTTTTTTTTTATTTTAAATTTGTCTCCAACATTTCACAATTTGACAAGATATTTCTACATACAATTGTAAATTTAGTCCATCAGTGTCAATGTCATAAAATATTTTCCTTTGCATTTATTTATATAGTATCTTATGATGAACATTTCTGTATCTTAGCAATAAAAAGAAAGACAAAGTTATTACATGGAAGATCAGTCTCTCACTACCGTTTCCTTTACCTCCTGCCAGCATTACTGCGAGGTGGATGCATTACCGAGGAGGAAGTGGAGCCCGGTATTTCTTGGTCGACTTCACCTAAAAAAAAATAAAAAAAATAAAAAAATTAAAAATTAACCAGCCAGCAAAAAGAAAGGGTATTTCAACAGTGATATGCCATAATATTAACTTTTAAGTAATAATAATGCTCATGGGATTTAAACATTATTTTAAACTAAATCTGGCCAGTGGCTAGAAGCTGCTTAAGGTGATGGTCATAAGTTCTACAATTTTGGGATTAATCTAGTAATTCCTCAAAATTATTTATAATAAAAACAATAATATGAATGAAATGTTATTTACATCTATATAATATACATAATTATGTATATAAATACAATATATGTCCTTGTATGAAAGTTCTAAAACACTTGCATGATTAATTATTTTTGTTAAGTGGCATGCCTCGTGTAAAAGAAAAACCTTTCTCGGTCACAGGTTACATATGCAGTTCTTAAATAAGTAGATTCTTCCATACACAGAAGTGATTCATCAATTTACTTTCTTTTCTTTTTTTTTTCTCTTTTTTTTTATTTTGGCTCAATATGAGCTACTATTCTTTTATAGGTATCATATATACCTATACTAACTGACGTGATTTACTGTAAGTCATGTAATGTCATGAAAGACTGAATAGTAGTCATATTTGATTATTTACAACTAAAAGTATTAGATTTAAAAACAAAAATTCAATAGCTTAAAACAAAAGAGTTTAATGTATAGTTATAGTTACAAGGAGTATACTTAAGAGAGACTAGACATTTTTAAATAACAATTTTGTTAGCTAAGATATTGTCAACTGTTGATTTTTATTATTTAACATTAAAGTTGATTTATTAATTCATTACATGGAAGTTTATTATTTAATTTTATAATACTTTAAAAGCCTATGCTGGATTACGTGGGATTGCTGCCAATCCCACAAATGTACTGCACAATAGCAATCCTTAATTGGCACTGATCACTTTCTGGTAACATCTAGAATATGGCTTCTCAAAAGCCAGCAAAATGAAGCCACTAACAAGCTGATCACAAAAGACTTTTCTGTCACCTAAGCAATTACATTGATGAAGAGTGATAACATACAAAGCATCATTAAGTGTATTGTAAATTAAGCACCAGGGACAAAAAAGAAATAACATAAAACACCTCGGAATAATGAAAAAGTTGGATAGATTATGCACTTACCAATTCAGTTACCGATAGTTGTGTGTTTGTTAAAGAAATACATTGGCAATGGAGCCTGGAGAGATATTGTGAATAGATCCAAATTACCATAAACTCGCATGTGCATTTATGGATAATGGAATGGGAAAGTTTTAATTTGCAGGCGAGATCAAGACGTGGAATGAATTGTAAAGGGAGGCCTGAGAAATTTACCTCACAAAGTGAAAGTATTTAAATCAAAAATTTGTGTTGTGCTAGGAAAAGTTTATGTTAAAAAAAAAATAAAAAAAAAGCCAGGTGTCATATCCATCATCACTATTGTTTAATCATTCTCCAGCTCCAGTCGCCCAAGTGCTGGTCATAAGCACTCTCCACTACTTCCAATCAATTCTTAAGTCCACCATATTCTTCTATATAACCTCAGGCGAGAACACTGCAAGAATTTTGCCACACCGATATTTATACCGGCCTCTGCACGATTGATTTAATTCCTCACTTTGTCCTTTCATGTTCTCTGAAGGATGGTAAGCAAAAATTTCATTTCAGAGGGTTGAAGTCTACTATTGTCTCTTCTGGACAGGGTACATGTTTCTAGTGCGTAAGTCAGTATGGGGATGGGATATAACAGGTTTCGAATAGCATAAGTTTACATTTTCTGGGAACTTTGTTGTCCCACAACGAGGTCTCACCTGGTTATAAAAGACGCTGCATTATTATTTTATTTATGTTATTGTTTAATCATTACAATTATTTCAATTTATCAAAGAAAATAAAATATTAAAAGAATTCTAACTATTGAATTGTAGCAATATTATAACAGCAATCTTGTGTGATAGCTATGTTATATAATTCACTTGTCTATTTGCGTATTTAGTAATAAACAAATATATCCAGTTTTCAGAGGAGTATATCAAGCATAAAACTTCACACAGTTTACTAATTTTGATTTGGAAATACAAGCACACAGATTTATCCGTTGCCTATGTGACAGATTGACATGTAAATGTACAGTTTTAGTAAAGTTAAATTTTAATGCCACACTCTCTTCCCATGCCACATTTGTCATAAAACACTGTGAACAGCTATTTGCTAAGAAATATAAAGCTTGAACTAATGGTGGTTGGAATTGCCCTTTATTTTTCTTGATCTGCTGGTTGATAGTGCAATGTCCTAACAATCCTTCAAGGTTTATAAAACAAAGTATGCATGCTGTACATAAGAAAAGCATTCAACGGAATGTTGTTCAATGTTAAGAACTATTATTACAGCATTTGTTCGATGTCCCGATTGTCACCAAATGTGTACTACTTCACTAGCATAAGAAACAAAGCCTTTCACCATACATTGTATTAACTTTAATGGATTTCTTATTGCAGTAAAATTGAGTTTTCAATGATCATCTACAGTTAAACATTAATATTCACAACTTTATCACTAGAATATAATGTTTTAGAAGATGACCAAAGTCCTCCATTTTTACACAGATTTGGCACAGTGAAACAATAAATAAAAACAAGATTAATATTTCAATTCACATCAATGAAGTTTAAAATGTAAGGACAATATATTACATCAACAGTAGCCAGCACAAGAGAGAAGACATCTATTGAGGAATGATTTATAACCACCAATTTCTGTGCCCTGTGCTGAATTTATTTTCAAAGAACCCATGTATAATGACAAATTAAGGAGCTGCAAGCAAACTACCATTACATTATTAAATTTAAATTAGTTCTGTGTTAGTAATGTTAAATACACACGGATGCCACTACGTTTTCCTGCCTTCTGCTTAGGAACTGCTCCTGTAGATCCATTTCGGTATCCACACCCATTTGTCAAACTGAAGAGAGAAAATACACATTCATGATACCAGAATTTTTTTAAGATTAATGTTGTCTCTACATATCTTCAGAAATAACAAACCTGTTTGGAAGCACATCAGTTGATAAAAAGTCACCAGAGGGTCCATCAGAAATGTGACTGTAGCCTGAGGGAAAATAAAGATCATACACTTATAGAAGTAGCAGTATTTTATTTGTCCTCTAAATCACATACATGTACATTATACATAATATTGTCATACAAGTAAATTACAAATTAATGAAGTGGCTTCAGGCAATATAAATGACAAGGAAAGGCAAAATGATTAATCACTCACCAAAGTTGAAGGCTGCAATGAGAGAAAAAAAAAATATGTTGTACACTGAAATACACAACCACCTGCGATATGTATATTTATATCAGTCTCTCCCGACATATCGATAATTCACTCAGTCATGTGTTAAACATCGGTGTGTGCACACCCCCCAACCACATGATTCATTCCCTACAACATGAATAAGGTAAAACTGAACTATTGTGTATTTTAGTGTATGGCAAATATGTTTTTCTCTAATCACAGCCTTCAACTTTTGTGAGAGAGGAGTCATTTTACCTTTTCTTGTCATTTACAATTATAAATTAAGATATTTACATTATACCAGTTAGTATATTTCAAATACTCTTCTACATGATAAGAAGACAGTATTGGGGCAAAAGCCAGTACATTAAATACTTTTTTTTTTTTTTTTTTTTTTTTTTTTTTTTTTTTTTTTTTTTTTTTTTTTTTTAAAAGTTTGGTACACTTAATGAGCTATCAAGAAGGAATAAACTGTTTACTTTTGCTATCTTTCCCCCAAATTACCCCTGCTACATTTGCATTTTTCACAGCAGGTTTCCATTGTTGAGTGAACATCTAATTTTCTCACCATGTGTCCAGTCTTCTTACATAATTAAGGTTTACAACTGAAATATTTATTCATTTATTTCATAATTTTATGCCAGTTGGCATTATACAAATAAGTTTAAGTTTAAAGAAAAACAGAAGGTAACTGAATAAATCTAACACAAAGGATATTGTACCACGTTAAACATGTAAAATCTATATTCATAAAATGAAACCTGCGTCTGTATTTTCCACAAAAACAAAAAAAACTATTGATCAGATTTCTAAGCTGTTTTCACCATTTTAAAATTTGGGATCAGGCTAAAATTGTTTGGAATGTTTTACATTTCAGTCATTCAGTCTTTAAACCCCATATACGAATGGCACATTAGGAAACTACTTAAATTAATAATATTAAGAGAGAGAAAACACCCAAGAGCTTCTTTGCTTCTTGAAACTACAATTTCAGACCATACAGTTACACATTTCATAGCGAGTAATGCATATCTGACGTGTTAAAATTTGAAAGTGAACTATTTAAATCCTTTGGTGTTGACATTAAAGGCAGTTATTTATTAATTTTCAAATAGCCTATGGCTAAAATATATATACATTAAATTATTCTGGATACTTGTTAGTCAACTGAAGATTTTTTGGTAGTACTGTAGATTGCGACACATTCTGCATTATATAGGAGCAGTTTCTCATATAATATAGCATTTATTCATTTAACAATTAATTATCTAATTCAGTAATCAATTTCTGATATTTTTATAATTTATTGTTGAACAATTCCATCTTTTCCACTTCCAGTGTTTCTATTGCTGCATGAACGCTGTGGTTGTTTCTGATTGGGTGATTAAAACTTGGATGATTGTTAGAAATACTGAAATTAAAAAATTTCCAAGTTATGCCAGAATATTTGAATTGATTTTGACTGGATTTTTAATAACAAACCTTATATTCTGAATTTGAAAGCATAGAATCTAACTTAGAATCGACAGTTTGTTTCTTGATGCAACATGACCTGATATGAGATGCAAATATGTATTTTTTTTTTTTTTTTCGCGTCATGTTTCGCTCATGAGATCATTTTCAATACAAACATGTAAATAGTATGCCACCTCACGTTTCTCATGCAAATGTTCTTCACTCTAGAATTTTGTTCATGCAAAAAAAACAAGGTTTAAAAATTGTAAAATCTTATCTAATCTAATCCTCAAAATCACAGGAGAATTTGATACACGTTCCTAATTGTGTGAATAAAATTACTGTATGGGCAAATCAACCTCAATCATACCAGGTAACACTGGGTACTCTGCTAGTTAGGGACATGGTATCGAATAAAAGTATTGATACAGTAGTACTCATGAGTAGTATTGGAAAGAAAAAGTTTCGTACTCACTAAAGTAATGAAAAAAGTATCAACAACTTGATATTTTTCAAATTATTCATTAGGATTGTGATTTTATTTTAAGGTTAAAGGTCTGCACCTGCACATTAACTCAAAATTTTAAGCATTTTTTTAATTTTTGTAGCTGAATTGGCCACCTTTTTTTTTATGATGACAAAATCTGAAGTAATAAATCATGTTCCTTTTTGTAGTCTTAACATATGAAACAGATTATTATAAATTAAATAATTTAAAACAAGTATACACTTAATCAGATTCAGTTTTTTTAATTATAAATCAAATTAGCAGCAAATTCCACGAGTCATTAAACTGTGTGATTAAGTAGCTAAAATATATACCAATCTTACACTTCCCACTCTACCTTCATTCAATCACCAGCCTCGGTAGCGTAGCAGCTAGAGTAATGGCTCCTCATACGGGTTTGTGTCTAGCCAAGGCCATGGGTGTTGGTGTTAACGTGTTGTGTGTTGTATGTGTTATGCAGTTTCTGTCCTGTACCTGTACCTAGTGTAAACAATGTACCGTAGCAAGTGAATCGCACTTGAGCTGGTTGTAATGGCCTAAGCAGTGGCGGAGACAGACTGCTGGAAATGTCATGTATTCATGGGATAACTTATAAAAGTGAGGGAAGAGTACTTTCATATTTTCCCATTGTTCCAAAGGGTAAGTTGAAGATAGTGACACTGATGTCAAATAAATGCTCACTTCATCCTTTTCATTAGCCAAAGTATATTGTGAAGAGGAGCTTGATATTCAACTTTTGGTTTTTTGTTTTGTATGTGTTAAGGTCTTGTAACACGGATATTGTGTCAATCGAAGAATCACTATCAGGATCACTGGAGGAGGTGACAGTGTTTACGGCTGCTATATACCTTATAGTAGATATTGCTTTTGCTCAAGCTATGGCACCAAGGAAGTGAATCAAGGATCTAGCAAGCAGGACATTGAAATTAAATTATTATTTTCAATGTGTTCTAATCCAATCTTAAGGGAGTAGGTACAGCTAACACATACAAATATTTGTAGAAATTGAAATTTCATTTTCTCCAAATTTATTTAACTTTGAGGGTTCAAATTTCGTAGCTCCATAGAACTGTTATAGTTATATATAAAAATTGATTTTAAAATAAAAATATTATTTAACAATGTGTTAATGTACCATCCAAACTGACAGTTAAAAATATGTCATCATTAAGGTCTTTAATGATAGAAAGGATAATATTTGAAATTTTGCTGAAATCTTTTTTTAATCTTGTAAACTAACATCTATGCAATTATTTATACCAATAATATAACACATTTAACTTTATATTAGTTGTTAATAATAAAAAAATTAAGAAATTAAAGTTCTTGCTATTTTTTGTTTAAACATATAGGCATATTTTCCATTTGTGAAAAGCTGCATAAACAGTAATGGTAGGGACAGTAGTAATTAGTGTGTAGAACATGTCCTGCAAGTTTGGAAAAGATCTATGCATGTGGAAAAAAGTTATCCTCAAAATCAATTGATGAATTGCTGTTTTGAGATATTTAAGGTTAAAGATTTGGTTTACCTTCAAGTGCAGTAAGATTTCAGTGGCTGTCAATCATGCAGAGCTTCACTTAATCACGCATAACTCCCACACTGTCAAAGATATTTAAATAACTTTTTCATCAGCATGAATTCAAAAGTAAAAAATTTTTTTTTTTTTTTTTTGGAAACCTGATAACCGTACCCACCCCCTTAACAGACACACTATACAAACGAAGCAAACAACAATGTTGATACCCAACGATAAGTTAAGCTAACTCCTAAGTTTTCAAGTTGAGAGTTCGAGACTCCTTCCTTTCTTTTTAAAATAAAAACTAAAGAAATTTCAGAACTAAGTTCTCATAACAATCAAGTTCTAAAAACGACTAAGGTACCATCACAAAAAGACATCTCTATTGTTGTCTTGAAATGTATCTATTCTTGTTTTAGGAGTCATACATCATACAGCCATGTCTGTTGAATTATATTTTCACCTTAACTTTGTTTTTGAGTACCTTTGTAGTATTGCCACTAAATTTTCCACCAAAATTTTGATATCGATATCTGCGATAAAGTCTTGATATGAGTAAAAGCATCATATGAAAAGTATCGAGTACAAAAGTATCGGTATAAAAATAAAAGTACTCGATACCAAAAAATAGTACTTTTCTGTGTCGCTACTGCTAGTTATTATCTATTCTAATAAAATGCAACTCTTGGTCATGATGTACGAGGGCAGATCGGAAAGTAACGCACAAAATTTTTTTCCCCCAAAAAGTTTAAAATGTACCACAACCAAACAAATCACAAATTAACTTACATCTTTGACCTACTTTTCTACATATTCACCAATTTTCTCAACACGTCTCCCATCATGGTACCAGTTTCAATATGCCCTGTTCATAGAAGTCCATTTGTTCAGAGCGTAACCATTTGCGGACTGCTGATTTCACTTCCACATCTGTTGTAAAATGTTGGCCGGCCAGGAATTTCTTCATGCAACCAAACAGATGAAAGTCAGACGGTGCCGGGTCCAGACTGTATGGTGCGCGCTGGAGCACCTCCCACCCAAAAGTGGCAAGTTTCTCACGAACAGGAGCAGCAACATGGGGACGTGCATTGTCATTAAGAAGTTTGACACTATTAGCATTAATGTTGCGGCGTTCGTCACGAAGGGCAAGACGCAACTTAAGCAACGTTATCATGTAGCCTGCAGCATTCACAGTGGTTCCGTGTTCAGCAAAGACCACACATACTAAAAATGTCTCAGAACACTGTCACAAGCACTTACTCAGCAAATTGAGTCACTTTGAATTTTTTCGTACTGGGGAACCAGCACATTTCCACTCCATAGAGGCCTGCTTGGCTTCAGGCGTGTGGTGGTACACCCACGACTCATCACCAGTGGTGAGTCCTTTCAGAAAGTCATGCCCTTCTGTGGCGTAACGCGTTAAGTGATCCAAGCTTGTCATCATTCGCTGGCCCTTCAGGTTGTCTTTCAGGTTCTTAGCACCAACTTTACAGAATTTCAATGTATCTTGAACAATGTCGTACACTGCACCATAGGAAATGTTGAACATCTGCGAAAAGGTTCACAGGTGCACACGCCAGTCCTTCAAGATTGCTTCCTCAATGGCACAGACATTACTATTACTCCGCGATTCAATAAAAGTGTGTGGCGGAGGGTGCACTGCACCTGTCCGGAAGGTAATGGTTTGGAAGGAATATACGGGATATGGCAGGAGGCACCCATGGGCTATTGTGAGGAAGCATCCCAGCATTCGCCTGGTGTGATCCAGGAAAACAATGGAAAACCCAGATCAGGATGGCCGGAGTACTTTATCGAAAGCTTCTCCTGTCGGATTTTATGTTTAGTCTCCCAGTAAATCCTTTCTATTCCACTCCCTAATCGCTCGTGGAAAAAATGAGTACAGAAATGAATCAGTTCTGAACCAGATTTCTTTTATCTTATTTTCGCGGCCATTCCGAGATATGTATGTTGCTGGTAGCAATATTCGTTTGATGTCATTCTGAAATACGTCAGTCGAGAATTTTTCAATTAGCTTCTGTTGAGAGCAATGCCTTCGGTGCTCCAGGTCTTCCCAACCCAACTCCTTCAACATCGCACTTACGCTTTCCCTCCAACTATATATACCTGTCACGGGCGGCTCTTCTTTGGACCATCTCTAATGCCTCCATTAATCCCTTTTGATGGGGACCCCAAACAGAGCAACAATATTCTAAGTGAGGCCGCACTAGTGACTTGTATGCAATCGATTTAACTTCCGGAGTACATTGTTTTAAATTACGACCTAGAAATCTAAGCATACGATTTGCTTTCCCAATTACATTCGCGATATGCTCATTCCACGACAAATTATTACGAATTGTTACCCCTAGGTATTTAGCGGAATCTACCGTTCTAAGGACAGTACCATTAATTGTACATTCAAAGCTAATTGGTGTCACCTTTTTACTTACATGCATGACTTGACACTTCTTAGCGTTTAACTCCAACTGCCAATCTTTACACCATGTAATTATTTTCATAATATAGTCTTGTAACAAAGCGTAGTCGTCCTGGGTTGTGATTTCACGATAAATAATTGCATCATCGGCAAATAATCTTTTCATCCCCCTTATTATGTCGCACAAATCATTAATGTATATGAGAAACAACAGAGGCCGTAGCACGCTTCCCTGAGGAACCCCGGACCTCACTTCAGTAAGTTATGAACGCTGACCATCGAGAACTACACACTGTGTTCTGCCCTTCAGAAAGTCTGCAACCCAGTCGCATATTTGTCTAGATATGCCGTAGCCGCGAAGTTTCCTAAGTAACTTAGTGTGAGGCACAGTGTCAAAAGCTTTTTTAAAGTCTAATAGAACTAAATCAACCTGGGATTGCTCACCTATATGGCTCAAGTCGTGAATTAAAAGGGCAAGTTGTGTTTCGCAGCATCGGCCTTTTCTGAATCCATGTTGATTTGGGTATAAAAGCTCACCTTCATCCAAAAACCGCATGACATTTGAATAGATGTGTTCTAAAATCCTGCAAAATATTGAGGTTACGAGATCAGCCTATAATTTTGAGGATCATTAACATTCCCAGTTTTAAACACTGGACTTATGGTGGGGGTCTTCCATTCGGCTGGTATTTTGCCTTGATCCAAGGAGGCGGTATATAATTTCATCAAATATGGCGCAATTTCCTTTGCGTACCTAGAGTAGAATCTTGTAGGAATATTTTTTTTTTTTTTTTTTTTTTTAACAGTTTAACGTCCCTTTTTAACAACGTGGTCTTTAGAGACGGGAAAGGATGGGGGCAAGGAATGGGAAGGAATTCAGCCATGGCCTTTTGAAGGAAGCATCCCGGTATTCACCTGGAGTGATTTGGGGAAACCATTGTAGGAATACCGTCTGGTCCGGGAGCCTTATTGGGATTTACATTCATAAGCAGTTTAGTTATTCCCTCGACATCTTGAAAGAGATCATTCATAATTTTGTTGGTACGATTGTTACATTCTGCAGAGATGAAACTGTTACCGGCCGCCCGGAGCGTGGCGAATCACTAAGGTTCACGCAGCCCTCTTGGAGGAATGCACAAAACCTGGAGACATTGCTATGGTCCAGACGGTCGTCCCCATATATGCCACACATGCCCCTGTGAATTTCACTCTGTGAATACCCTTTGGCCCACAAATATCGAACTACATTTCGCTGCTTTTCACACGAGGACGACAGTAACATGCGCGCCATGGTTGTATCATAGTTCACGCTTCTTTCGCTAGAGCTGCAAATGAAAACAAAATACCCTCTATAGCGAAAACTTCAAACTATATCGCAGTGAGATTTCAATATTCCAGCTGCAATACCAGGGGAGAAAAAATTTATTGTGCGTTACTTTCCGATTTGCCCTCGTCACGCCGACGTCACGCTTCCCACATCCACTGCCCAACTGAAAACGACCAGAGACTGAATAGTAGAGGTTATGATCGTTATTTAATAACATTCTATTTAGTTCAACATCAGCAAAGAAATTAATTGTCAGAACACTGAAAGAAAAGTATGTATTTCATTTAAATTGACATATTAATTATTTGATGCTTATATTTATGCAATATTCGTTTTATATACAGAATTATTATTTAAATTTTTAGCACTTAGATATGCAAGATAAAAGCTTTATTTTTCGATTAGCAATGTTAGTGGCACTTTTTATTATATTGTTATTTAGTCTGGATCAGAATTACAACTGGTATTCAATGTTACAACAGAGAGTATGATTAATTTAATTTTTTTCCCCCAAAAAACAGTTTTCATGGGTGTTCTGTTAATGAAATTATTACTTCATCTGAATCAAAATAATTGCACAATGATCGTGATCTGTGCTGCCTAGACTACAATTAAAACTAATATTGCATGGCATAAAAAGTTTTTAAGATTTTTAATTTCCTTTGCTTTCACTGAGCAATATTACTGATGCCATTATTTCAGCAACATGTAAATGTGTCAGTCATTCAAATGTTATATCAATTTGAATCATTGACAACAAAGTAAAGATATAAAAACCCATGAAAATTTTGGATCCAGTTTATATCATTATGCATTATTGCCACTAACATTTGATTCAGTGCATTTATTAATTCGCGTGTGATTAAAGCATTTATTTTTTAGCGGCAACTGGTTGAAATGCAACCTGGACTAGAACGACAGCTGAAACTTTTTGCTACAGTGCAAGGCATGAGGAATTGCATTGAGCTTTATTTTGTAACAATTCTTTTTAGTTAAGCAATAGTGAAGACATGACTTGAAAGAACATTCCGTTCTACCCGTCATCTTTGATGGGCTTTGAGGCTAGTATAAACATAATTAGTAGCTTTTTAGCACTAACTGAAAACAATGAGAGAGGCCCTCCAAAAAGGTTTATATCTACAGAGTACCAACCAAGGAAATCTATTTCTAGGTTTATAGTAAACACAGTTCTTATTCCAGCTGTCTACTAAGAGCTGCTAGTTCTTAGTACAGCTTTTAAGCAGCTAGAACCAAAGTTGGCTAAAATTTCTGGCAAAATTAAACAGCCTGTTGACAACTTTGAAAGAGAAAGTAAAATTGGCCCTTGTCTGTGACTAATTAGGCTACTTACCTTATATTGGTGATGAATTTCATCGATACAGATTACATCCTCATGACATTTGTTGTGTAAACATTTACAGAATTTTCATTGAATTTTTTTTCCAATACAATGTGTAATTCAGTAAATGGTTACCATACTCCAGTATGGGCTTGAAGAACAATGAGAAAAGTACCAAATGTTTGGGTATTCCTGAACTCCTTGCTTGTTCTACAAATAAATCCTAGGTTTCAATATGCATGGATTGTCATGTAATTAATATGTTCAGCGAAGGTTAATTGATCACATTGTTTTAACCGTTTGGATAATCTGATCTTCAAGCAGGTAAATTGCGGGCAATTGGTTGAATCATGAAAAAGATATCACTGCACTTTTTTTATGTTAACTTGTTATTCAAACACCAGTTCTCAAGTTCATAGATAATACTCTGGAGGATATGTATGTCTTGTTAATTACTAATTTCTTTATAAATCTTTATGACAACCAAGCATAGCTGATATTCATAACTAATGTCACCAATATCATTACCAAAGATACAGAATAAG
Source organism: Vandiemenella viatica (assembly GCA_031002005.1). Classification (NCBI taxonomy): domain Eukaryota; kingdom Metazoa; phylum Arthropoda; class Insecta; order Orthoptera; family Morabidae; genus Vandiemenella; species Vandiemenella viatica. Next base: position 125,165,240 of record CM061914.1, read on the forward strand.
ATTGGACTGAGATTCGAACCTTGTGGGACACAAGAAGCGACATCAAATTCATTTTATAGGTGACCAATAACTCATACCTGCAAACGCCTGTTGGAAAGGTACTAGTGCAATCAGTCCAGTGCTTTAGATCTAACACCACAGATGCAAAGTTCTTTTTAGCAGAACTTCACTGTCCATGTCAAAGGCCTTGCTGAGGTCTGTATATTGTAATGCTTGTTCATGATTTCCTCTATTCTCCCACATTTTCAATGTCTAAACAAATTTTCCCTTATTGTCATTTAATTTTTGTTTGTATATCCCTGATTAGGTAAGCAGATGTCATGGACATTGTTGACAACCTTCTGCTCATCTGTATCAACATCACATTATCGAAATTTAGTAAAAAAAATACTGACGGTTGGAAACAAGAGACACTTAAAAGAGGGACAAAATAAACATTAGGATAGAAGAATAACCACCACCAACCTCAGTTGAAGGCAGGAAGAAGTCAAAACATTAACACGGAAACACAGTGAAAACTGAATTCTTTTTATGTTTGTGGCCCTTTATCAACAACAATGAGGTAGATGGCAGTAAACTGAGATCTCAGGGACAGTTGGTCGGCACCACAAAGTGGGGTAAAAAAAAAAAAAAATCAACTAGAGAGTAGTATGGAGTGGGGGTTGAAGAACAGACCCAAGTTTTATAAAACTGAAAACTATATTGTGCAGCAAATATTGTATAGTAATTTTTGTATAAATATGAAGCATGTATAATACAAAAATAAAGAAATAAATGAACAGAAACTAAAAGATATTACACACTAGTTTAACCTTTTCCTACCGGCTATTGGAAATGCAGGGAAATTTATAATTTCAATTATGTATTTATATAAAGGTACTTGAAATTATACACACACACACATTTTTTTCAAATTTTTTTTTTTTGGAACTCTAAGTACTAATTACTAAGCCGGTACTTATAAGTACCATCAGGAACTTTGTGTATCGCAGGATGTACAGAAATAGCAACTGAAATCAATTATGTTCATATTGGTATGAAATATTCACATCATGATATTCAATAAACCATTTTTCCCCCTCATTCAGACACAAAAAGACATTGCAGTGGAACATTTGGAATGATGTTTTGACTGTATCTTCTTCATACAACATACTTCATCTGATTTTTACAAATTATGTACAGTGTATACCTCTGTTTCCCAATCTTACATCTCTCATTGTGGAATAGTATGAATTGTGTTGTTTGAATGGATGAGGGCTTGGTGAAATATCTGTAGATGATCTTTTCTTCTTACCGATATCCTTCATAGTCATCATACCCTGTGCAACGGATCTTCTGAAATTTTTTTACAGACTTTTTTCAGATATCAGACCATTTATGTTATAGGCATTGACAAATACAACATCCAAAATTCCCCAAAACAATATGTGCCATGATTTCAGTAATTTTCTGTCAGCATTGCAGAAAGCCATCAGTTAATCAGCAGTATCAACCCTACAAATGAATGTATTGTAGTCCTCGACAACTCCTGAGCATGAAATTGTCGACTTCAATCCATCTTTTTCTTTGCATATAACCAGTGGTGTAATAAGAGGATCACAGGATGGGCAAAATGCCATGGGACCCACTGCCGGAGCTATGGGGTTTCTTAAGACTCGAAGGTACTCTAGCGGTATCTAAACCATCACTCAATGATGCCTACCAAATTGTCTGATCAGCCATTTTTCTATGCATCTGTGCTCCCTAAAAACAAACTACAAATAAAATTGCACGTTTGTAAAACGTCCTTTATGGCATTATCTGGCTGCAAACTCATGAAAACTACATTCCATTAACATTTCAAGAATATATCTGTTCATAAAAATAAAATTTACAGAAAAAACACCACTTTCGTTAATTTCTGGTATATTTTACCCACAAAGAAGTAACAAAATAAAAACATTATACATCTTGCAAACTGTTCTATGTCAAAAATTAGGTAAAAAAATTTTAAAATGCATTATTGAGAATTTTTATGGAAAGTCATGTGTTTGCTCAATTAATGGCCTAATTGATATTTACTTTTCCATGTCAAATAATTACCAATACCATTTTTCTTTTTTAAAAACGGTATCATGTATTTTAACTTAAAGGTATATATTATTCAGTCAAATCCTTTAATAGCACAATACCTGAAGGAATTGAGTTCACAGGTTTCCTCAGAGCAGCTCTAACTTCCATAAGGTATGGGTTTCTGTCATCATTTTCCCCACCTGATGTCGGAGATGCTTGACGTCTAGGAGGAAACAAACGATGTTCGTTGGATTGATTCAGAAACTTCTTTGTCCCAATGTTTGACACCCTTGAGAGACCCAACTGGTTTACAAGAACACTGTCAGTAGGAAGAAATGAAGATTCACATACATCCTGTAAAAAGATAATTATGCATTAGACAGTTTCAAAAGTATTCTCAGCTATCAGAACTTTACAAACAGAGATTATACACACCTGATGTTGAAGAAGAGCATGTGGTGGGAAAAGGGCACCACAGAATTCACATGGCAGACCTTCATCTTGAGGTTCAGGTAATTTTTTGTTTTTTGGTGTGGGTGCGGCAGAAGGTACATATCTAGCTAGCTGTGGCTCACAACCAGTCTGTAGGAAGAAGCATCAAAAAGATACACAAGTTAATTAGATTCTGCTGATTGCTGCAACCAATGGTAATGTCAATAGCATAAACTAGAATTCTGAAAAATTTGCAAAGAGAGAATCTCAAAAAGACTCTTGAGGAGTTGTTACTTTAAGTAAATTGGTATTCTCATAAACTATGTACTTTTTGTTTAGCGTTTTATTTATTTTCCTGATGATGGGGTTGGTTAAATTGTACCTACAAGAAAATATGAAACTTGTGGGTGGACAAAATGTATTCTTATTGAAATAAGAATGATTCTGGATTGAGACTGGAGAAGGGAACCAAATAACTGAGCAAAACTGAAATCAAGAGATTGAAAGTAAATAATTTTTTTGAAAAAAAAGGGGGGATTTCTTTTTGGACTTGTATGGAATGTGAATTATAAAATTAAATGATTTGCAATGTTGAATATAGAGTGGATTGATTCATCATATAGATCTAATATTCACTTTAAGTCACTAGAAGTGAACAGTTAACCAATATTTGTATTGACTTTTTTCAACATGCCCAAATGATTTCATGAAAAATTTAACAATCATTTTGAGGAAAATTTCCTGAATGCTGGCAAGGGATTATTTTGCCCCTCAGACCAGTTTGTACCAATGATGATACATATAATTAACTAAATTTGTGTTGGAGAGAAATGATTGACTACAAGTTTATATAATCATTTTATTAATGTGTGGTGTTTTGACAGGTGAGGGTATTGTAAATGGAATGAATGGCTGTTGTGATTGTATTAAAAGCATTACAGTATATGGCATATTAATTAAAACAATTGCAATTGGTCATGCTTGGCCAATAAATGTTTTGAGTGAGATTTTGACTGTTTGAAAATGTTAAATCTGGTAAATGAGCTGTTAAATGATTGTAAATATCTTTTATTTTTATTTAATAGTAATGATACTAAGGAAAAAGGAAATGGCTTATAGGCAATCAAACAAAAGGGAAAATGACTCGTCACTCACCAAAGCTGAAGGCTGTGATGTGCAAAAAAAAAAAAAGAACAAAAACATGTATAATATTTCAGTTTTACACCTTATTCATGTGCTAGGAAATGAGTCGTGTGGTTCAGGTGGTGTGCACACGCTGAAGTTCATCACATGAGTCACGTGATAATCTTTAACTCGTTCCAGCCTTTAACTTTGGTAAGTGACGATTCATTTTCCCTTTCCTTTGTTATTTACTTTCATTTAAGAGAGTTTTCTTATGATTTAAAGAAATTTTTTATTGTTTTGTATAATTTATATTGTTCAATTCATTGTTAATACTACAAGAAAATCTGTTGGTTTCTTCTCCAGAATATTCCATAATGCCTATATAAGCTCCTGATAACTGCAAGTGAGCAAGCTCACTAACAGTGTCTTGTAATCTGCTAAGATGTTTGTAAAGAATGAAAAGTTCATTTACATTGTCATTATTTGAGAATCTACCCATCATTGGAAAGTTCAAGATCTTAAATAGCATACTTTAGTTGAAAATATAAATCAGCTAGGTGAACTGGGGTAGAAAAAACACTGTAAATCTTCATAAATCCGTATAAAGCACAATACAGGAGTTGTTTCACCAACTGTATCATCCGTTTCATTTTCTTCCCTCTGAGTAAGGGGTAAACTAAAATCAGGGTGTTCTTATGTTCAAATGTTTAATGATTTATGTTAGCAGCACTCCTTCCTTTAACTCTGATTAAGGATAGGTTTACTTATGGCATCTTTTCCATGCCTGGTAAACTCGCAGCATTTCTCCCCTGCTCTGTTACCATGTAAGTTACTGATTCTGAAATTAATTTTCTCTTAAGGGTCATTCAATGTTAAATCACCCAGAAAAAAATTATCCCGACACTCACTGACTTTGATTTTCATGAAATGTACACTTCATATTAGGACACAGCTACAAACCCTTGTATAATTTCTCTTCTCTGGGGTTCATAGTTTTTTTAATTAAATTTAGGGGGTCAAAATTTTGAATAAATGTTTAATATGTGGGTTCACATAAAAAAAAATAACTTCAAGGTCAGCTAATGACATTTATTTGAGATTCACACAGAAACATAGCTTTGTAGAAACAATACCTGAACCACTGCTTTATGAAAAGGCATTGGATAGGAAATTCGATGGCCTAACTTAAAAGCCAGTACAGGTTGGCTCAAAAAATGAAAATTATGTCACGGAATTAGAACTTCAAAATAAAGGCAGCATAGTTATTTGAAGAATTTTTTGAGCTTATAGAAAGTGAAGGATATTGTACACATCTACAATGCTGACAAAGATTGGGATAAACCAGAAAACATTGCACAGGAAATCTCTTCCATGTATATATGAAATTTATTTTATGGCTTTATGCCTCATCAATGTCGAGGTCATTAGAGGCGGGAAAGGTCCAGGCAAGCATCGGGAAGGAATTTGCTAATAGCCTTTTGAAGGAAGCATTCCAGCATTTGCCCGTAGTAATTTGGGGAAATTATGGAAACGTCAAAGTGAGTGAGTGGGTGAGCTTAGGAAACTATATAATAGATGTAAACTCAGACCACAGATTTTATTACAGATCTCAGCTTATGATTGTTGTTTAATAGTCAAGAATTAAACTAAGGAAAAAGGAAACTGCTTTAGGCAATATAATTGTAAGGAAAGGGAAAATGACTCATCACTCAAAGTTGAGGGCAGCGATCGGAGAAGAACATATATTACGAACACACAAATAAACTCAATATTTCGGTTATTAAACCTTATTAATGACCGAGAAAATAAGTCACGAGGCTCGGGAGGTGTGAACACGCCGAGGGTTGCTACATGCTACATGTAGCAGTCCTCGGCCTGTGCACACCTCCCGAGCCTCATGACTTATTTTCTCAGTCATGAATAAGGTTTAATAACCAAAATATTGAGTTTATTTGTGTGGTCGTAAGATGGTCTTCTTTCATCGCTGCCCTCAACTTTGGTGAGTGATGAGTCATTTTTCCTTTCCTTACAATTATATTTAACAGTCAAGCAAACTCTGGAGAAATGAATTGCCAGAATACTTGCTTAGGTCACATATCTGAAGTCTGTTTTCCATTTTAAGTAACCTAGACCATGATTAAGTTTCTTAAAGTCAACATATTACTGAAAAGTAGTTTCCACATTTTTTCAGCTATAAGGTTTTTCAATTTTTTTTTATTTTAAGAATGACATGCTGCAGTGGCAAGAATATGGCTGTTAAATTACGATAAATAAATGAAAAGTCGCTTGTTATGTTTTAAATTGGTTAAATAAAGTATGTACTGTATTTTCTTAAAATATGAAAAGGAATCTAAAAAATTAACTGACTAAATGAGTTTCACATCGCATATATATAGCCATATCCTCGATGATTTAAATGTATATAAAAAGGTAAGCTTAATGCTCATTTAATATCTAACATGTTCGCTGACCATATAAGAGACCATGAGTAATTTAAGTTTCTTCAAGCTGACATGCTATTGAAAAGTAGTCCCACATTATTTAACAGTAAAGTCTACCGATATTTGTTACTTATGAAATGCTACGAAAAGCAAAATTAATGACTGTACTATGGTAATTAATTTCATAGCAGTTGCTTCGGTATTAAACAGTGCACATTCTAATATCTCTGCTTGCTGTTATTTGTGGCAAGAATATCGTTGTTGAATTCCGATTTCATAAATAAAAAGCAGTTTGTCGTTTTAAATTAGTTAAACAAAATAAGTGCTGTCTTTTCTTGAAAGAAGAAGAAAATATTTTTTTTACATGTTTTAAATACTAAATGCTGCAGCTAAAGAAAAAAATCAAGTGAATTAACAAGTTTCGCATCGCGTTTATATAGTCATATCCTCAATGATTTAAATCTGTATAAAAAGGTAAGCTTAACACTCACTTAATAGCTAACACATGTATAAACTTTGGTCATAAAGTCTACATCTTATTGGAAAGTAGTTCCACATCTTAATGAATGTATTATGACAATTTGATAGCAGTTGCTTAGCTATTAAATTGTGGACACAACCTCGAATTTCTTCCAATGATATCTCTAGTAGCTGTTAATATAGGAGCGAAGGCTGACACGTGACACCATTCTCCAACCAATAGCTATCGAAGTGAGTGAATGAGTCACCTTACGAAATCATATAGTAGATATAAACAAACAAAAAATGCAAAACGTTACGAGATAGAGACAGAGGCAGAATACCAAACACTGTCCTCAAAGGAGAATACCCTTTCCAGAAAATCTTACTTTTTGCATGCTACATTGTGTGTTTCTTTAACTATATACCATTATTATTAATTTAATTGAAATGGAGTGAATACACTGGTGCCTTTATATACACACACACACACACACACTTATCTTCTCTTTGAGTTTTAATGTGGAACTGGAAATTTAAATATTAACTTCTATAACACTTCTATCCAATAGAATGGACTTTGTTATAAATGAAACCTTAATCAAATATTTTATCATGCAAGAAATAACAACAAACATATTTTCCATTTTAATGATCCGAATAAATACTATTATATTCTCAGAAAAATGTGTTTAAACTATTAATTGTAGTATCAAGATTAACATTAAAAATTGTGGTGGCTCCATTACATTAATGATTTCCAGAAATAATAAGAAAAACCAATTGCAGAAATTATTTTAATAACAAAAACTTAGAGTGTAATTTCCCCGTCCAACTACTTTTGACATTTACACATCTGAATTTTTTCAGCATTTCAGATAAATTACAGAAAATATCCCTTGGTAAATTATTGCAACCCATGATGCCCTTACATAAAAAAAGAATTTTCCATTCCTTTATGCCTAAAACTGAGTGCTACCTTGTAGTCATGGTTATTTTTTTCCTTTCAATCATAACTCCTAATTATTCTATCAATATTCTTCCAGGCCCCATAGCCAGTATACACCTTGCAGACTCCCAACATTCTTAACCCTCCTCCCATCTTCAAATGAATCTAATTTCACTCCCATATAGACTTCTATGGAAATTTCTACAAAGAAATCAAGCTGCCCTTCTTTGCACCCCCTTCAACTCCAGTATTTGACACCAAATTGTGGTACCCAAGTAATGGTCTGATCTATGTTTTGTACCCCAGTTATGTCACTTCTTTGGTACATTCCTTCATCACCCTTTTCTAAAAATGAAGGATTCTGAAACCTCTTTCTACTGTCTGCCCAATTGTGTTTGCTATCAAATGTTATCCCAAAATATTTACAGCAATACCTTTCCCATATTATAATCATAATCTATGTACCTAATAGGTTGACTCTTCTTGGAATTTATATTGACTCGATTACATATCCTGTCCAGGTCACCTTATAGCTGTTCAGTCTTCTCCCATTTTGATCCCATCAAATATCAATATATCATCTGCAAACAACCTAACTTCTAAATGTAAACCATTACTACAATCATTTATTTGAATAATGAATAGTATATTATCCCACGACACACTCATTTTTAAATTTCACCTCTTGTTACTGCATCCTTACCCTAACGCTTTGCTTTCTACCTTTTAACATTTCCTCTGCATAGTAACTTTTTCATCTACTCCAATGGTTTCTACCTTATTTAACACAAATTTATGGCTTATTATGTCAAACACTTTGGAAAGATCAAGAGCTACACTGTAAACTTGGCCTCCATTGTCCATTTCATCCAAAATATCTTGCTTATAGCTCACTGAGATTCACATGAATATGCTTGCCTACAGCCATGCTGCTGATTTGCAAACCAGTTTATTTCCTCAGATATTTCTAATATGACTATATACGAATATCTCTATCACTTTACCTACACTGATGTCAAACTAATTGGCATGTAACTTTCAATACAACCCCTCCTGATATGGTAATGGTTTTCCTCTACGCACCTGTCATTATTATGCTACTAAACATCCTTCATTTGCTATGTAATAAATAATTTAAAAAGCACTTGCTAAATTGTAGAGTAAAAACCAGTTAACCTAAAAATTCATTTTTATAAAGAGAAAGATAAAAAGACTAGAATAAATCATAAACAATGGATGCTGCTTTGGCAAAATGAAGAGAAAAATAAATGGCAACCTTTAAAGCTAATTTTGAAATCCTGTCTCATCCACTGCTTCCCAATGAATCTTTTACACATTGTTTTCACTTTTTTATTAACTACACATGATTTTTTTAAAAAATAAACATTCAGAACCTCATGAAGGACAAGCTGATTAGCTGGTATCATAGCTTGGCAGAACTCGCAGGGTAGAGCAACTAATTCTGTCTCATCCTTATCATGATGCATTGAACGTGGCTGCAACAATGAAGATGATCTCTCTCGCTCCTGCTCAGCAAGTCGCAATGCCAACAAGCGATCAATGTCTACTTCATCTTGTCCTGCTGCAAAATATACACTCTTTGATTACAATAACTCAGAATGAACAAACTACAAATATTACAAAAAGGGGGAGGGAGATTAGACTGCCAATTTCAGCTACATTATTTATTTATTTATTTTGCGTATGATGCTATTTGACATTTATACAATTCAACAATTCATTCTCATTGTAGGTTGTTTATGAGGAACTGGAAGTCTGAAGTAACATACAGCTATTAGCAATATCAGAAAGTACAGAGTGAAAGCACCGGTGAAAAAGAAAATACCAAATAGAGAGTAAGGACTAACAACATTAATATTGTCTACTATTTGCTTCAGATTTTCTTCAAATGTAAACCTTATATTCTACAATTTATAACAATCTGCATTCTTGTCTTCAGCAACAACAAAAATCAATTTTCAATAACATAAAGCAAACAAACTTTTATGCAATCATAGGTTTACCATTGAACTTGCTACTTAATATTTTTTAGATTGTTTATGCTACACACTTTTGATAACCATACCACACATTCGGGTCAGCTTTCAAACATGCATAAACGGTTGTAATAAAATATCAACAGTTTCTCCTTCCTTCTGTTTAAAAAATTTCAGGTAATTTTATCTTAATCGCCATCCATCAGATGTAAGCTCTTGGTCATTTACCTTTTTAATTGAAGAGAAAACTAAATACAAGCTGATAAATATAAAGCTATTAAATTTAATAAAAATAGTTTTAAGACAAGTTATCTTATCCACCAAAGTATCTCTTCATATAAGTCTTTAACTGCCCCTTCAATCGAAAGAACCACCAAGATCTCAAACAAATTTTGTAAATTCAAGACACAAAAAGTAAAAATTAATATCTCGGGATTAGTAAAAGGGAGCCAAAGAAATAACAATGGATTCTAGGCATGGTACAACGATGGGAAACTGTACATCAGCCTTCTCCGTTCTTGGTTTATTGGTGCTTTTTTCACTTCTTTGTCTTTTTAGAACCAACCTAATAACTGGATTAATCATGTACCATTAATACAACTTTGGTTATGACATAAGCCTAACGATACAAAGCAAAATTTGAAATTGTTTAGTAAAATATATTTGCATGAAAGCATTCACATAATTTATTAAATACCTTTTATATAGTTCTTAATATGTTATGAATTCAATCAGCACGAGGTTAAGACATTCTCACCTAAAGGAATAGTAGGCTTATGCACAGCCTTAGGTGCACTCAAGGTTGTAGCTGAATTAAGTTGTGGCATATCATTAGTACGCTTGCTTGGTGACAATCTATTTGATGCAGCTGTCGGTCTCCCTGTATCCTGACTGGCATTTGAAACTTTGCGCTGCCGTCCCAAATCATTCAACACATTCATTGAACTAATCCTTGTGTTAGACCAGGATGGTGTAGGGCCTGGTTCTGTAAAATTTCAATACATAAATATTAGTTTGTTCTTTTTACTGTGGAATCCATTAACATCTAATACCTCACTGATGTATAACTTTAAGATGAAGGAATGTATCATAATTTATCCATCAATTATATCGTCGACTTGATTGTACCTTTTAACATGTTTAGAACACCTTAGCCTACATATGGATTTTGCTAAGTGAAATGTTTGAAAGAGCTTCTGAAAAATGTTCACTACATAATTCTAACAATAATGTTCATTTTCTTCCTCTAGAAACAGTAATACATAGGAAACTTTTATGAATAAACATGAATTCAAGCAAAGGGAAGTTAAATTTATCACTTGACAATGACTTATAGGATGGCTAAGAGAAAAATATACAATATTTCACGCAAGCCTGTAATCATATGTGAGAATGATGAAGGATGCAGTGTGCCACAATTGTGCTGCCTGTGTCAACTCATATGTAGAAAAGCCATATTTCATCAATCCCCCTCATGATAAAAATACTTGAAGTATTGTGAATTTCCATTTTTTAAAAGCCCTCCAATTTTTGTAACCAATTGGTTTACTTTCAGTATCCCTGTTTGACTTGCTGAATAATTCATAATTTAAGTTTGTAACACAACTAATTTTGTAAACATTCAATTTCTTCGTTCTCAACTTCTCTACCACTTAGTCCAAATAAAACAAAGATAATTAAAAATGAAGAAGAATCAATGTCGGCACCATAAGATCAACAGCACACTATTCTTTCAGACACATCTCAGATAATTTATTTTGGAAATTCAGATATATATCGGCTATGCATTAATCCAACCATTACATATAGCGCACTAACAAATCTCAACTATCACAGATGCATAAAAATGTGTTAGGTGTATGTTATGTAACAATGAACACAGATCTTGTTTTTTATTATTTTATAAATGAGAAAATTTTCGATAATACCAATACTTTGTATAACTTTTTCAATGTAATTGGATCTGAACGTTTGGTCTTCGCGTTTATCTATATAGAAGACAGTGAAATATTACCAATCTCCGAGCTATGGGATTGTAAATCACTATTTTTTTACATCTTATTCAAATATCTCAACACTCTACACTCATAATTTCTCTGGCCTTGTCCCTCTGAATTCCTTATATTTCTCCCAACTATACCCGTTTCTTTTGTACACAGTTATTGGCATTACTGAAAAATAAAAATCACCATGTTACGACGACTTGAATGCAGAATTCTGTCTGTAGGTGGCCATTCATTCTTATCGCCACTGGATTGCTAGTCAGACCTATATAGGAAGCCAAGCAGTGTTTGCAGGTCAGCTGGTATATTACATGCGAGGTTTCACAGGTGGTGTGTCCTTAAGACAGTTTTTACTTGGACTCCAAAACATCCAGTAGCCATCCATGCCATCTCCCATGACACCAATATATTAATTCTTGTTTCACGGTCCATGCTATCAAAGTCCTCCCAAACAGCAGCTCCTCTGAATTCAGAAGGTGGGAGCTTGCCTACCAATACAAACTAGGTACAAGGCAACCTCCTGGCCCAATTTGAGATGATACCCAGTCAGTACTTTTCCTTCCCTCTATCCACTCCTTGCCTCTATGCCCACTGTCTATATTGAACCATCACATACCAGAGGTGATGTTTATCGGCATAGATTATCTTTTTTTATTATTATTATTTTTTATTATTATTCTATTATTATTCTGTTTTCTTATTTACTCTCTCAAATTTATGTTATGAACATTTTAATGTATTATTCTGAACTTTTTGCAACATTTTGCATTGCTCGTGTACTAGATCCAATTCACTGTCCCCCTCTGTCTTCTGTTTGAATTTGCCCCCACCATGTTCCTGACTAACGGTCATTCTGTGAGACCGTATCCTGCACCATCCTCCCTCCGTGATGTTCTCCTGTTGGCGAAGGGCCAAGTCCCAAAATATTTATCGATTTCCTGTGTTTTGTGATTATTTATGTGTTCACCCCATGATACCATCATCTAAGGTAAGCGGTGGTTCATTTCACTATCCCTTTTTTGTCTATATTTATATATATATATACTTTGAAAATCTCCTCAACTGCGAAAAACAGACGGGAAAATTAACCCTAACTGAAAATACACCAAATCAGGACTCTACATCACCCACACTCTAAGAGATAAAAGAGATCATAAAACAACTGAAAAACAACAGAGCACCAGGAGAAGATGGCATTATTGCAGAGTTCTGGAAGCTTGGAGATGAAAATCTCAAAAACAAAATTCATAAAATTATCACATATATTTGGGTCACAGAGAAAATCCCACAAGAATTGAAATGTGCACTAATACATCCCTTACATAAAAATGATGACAAGACGGATCCCAACAATTACAGAGGTATCTCCTTGCTGCCAGTCATTTATAAACTCCTCTCCAAAGCCCTACTGAACAGCTAGAACCTCAGGTAGATACACAAATAGGCTTTAGAAAATGAACATCATGCATCGAACAAATCTGGAATCTGAGAACACCCCTGAATATAAGACAAACAAACAATACCGTAGTAACATTTGTGGATTTCAGGAAGGCATATGATTCCATAGATGACAGATGCTCTTTGACATAATGAATGAATACGGCATAGACAAGAAGACAAGGGCTCTGATACAACAAACACTCACTGATACCATGTCTAAAGTGAAATTTATGGGAGAAACATCAGAACCATCCAAAATTAGCACGGGTGTCAGGCAAGGAGATGGGTTATCATCGATTTTATTCAACATGGTATGGGACAAAGTTATAAAACAATGGGAATAACGGGTCAAAGGAATACAGCTAGGAATAACACAACATACCAAAACAATCATAAGATGCCTGGCATTTGTGGATGACCTGGCAATTCTCAGCACAAGATGTATTGGAACAGCTACATCAAATTGCCACCAAAACAAGGCTACAAATTTTGTATGAAAAAAACGCAGTACATGGAGAAACAAAACAACAATGTACAAATAACACACTCAAAATTTGGAAACTTAAAAAGAGTCGAGAAATTCAAATATCTAGGGGAACATATACAAGTAGGAGGATCTAACAAGCTATCAAATTTGGAAAGATACGAAAAACTTCAGAAGGCACATGGTCATATTATAACAAAAGAAATATATCAAGACAGGCCAAACTCAGATATTACAAAACAGTGGTACTGCCAGAAGCATTATATGCATCAGAAACAACCACAACTGGGGCTTCAGGCATCACAGAAGTGGAAAAAGTTGAGTGCAAAATCCTTAGAAAATTTTTTGGAGCCATATATAAAGAGGCATATGGATGAAAAGACCAACGAAAGAACTATATGAACATACAGATAGATTGACAGACATGATCAGATGACATAGATTACAATTCTACGGACATTTACATCGAATGAACAGCACTAGAGGCACAAAGAGGATCTTTGATGTGGCAAATGGTTCACTCAGGAAATAGAGGATGACTTGAATCATACAGGGATCAGCAAGGAAATGACACGGGAAAGGGGACAATTCAAGAACAAAATTATGAACACAAAATTTAAAATACAGAAAGAAAAAAAAAACAGGAACAAAATGGACTGAACAAAGGTAACAGGAACACAGTGCTCGTTTGAAGAGGTTTTGGGAAGAGAAGAGGAAGAAGACAAATACAAACAAAAACTGAATAATCATGAATAATTTGAGTTTAAACATTGTCCTCAAGGGCAATAATGATTAATCAAATTGAGAACCTACTCCTTTTTTGAAGTTTGTTACATTTTCGTGGGATATTATTTTGGTTCTTATAGTATTGCTTATGGATGGATCCATGCCTTGTCAAAGGTCATCAGAGGCAGAAAAGGAAGGACTGGGAAGGAATTTAGCCATGGCCTTTTTAATTTTGAAGGAACCATCCCAGATTTTGCCTAGAGTGATTTGGGGAAACATTGGAAAAGCCAGATCTAGATGGCTGGACAGGATTTTGAACCCATGTATTCCCGAATGCGAGGCCAGAGCATTAGCACTCGCCCACCATGCTTGGTAAATGGTTTTCTGGCTCCTGCACTGCTGACAATTTCAAATTCCTACTTAGAGAGCAATTGTATCAAATCCAAAAGGGCAATATGTCGCTACACACCTCTGCCATCTTTAACAGAACATCACTGGCAAGTAGTGGGCACTTCCTTATATTGGGAGTAATTCAGTCATCAGAGCCTTGTCAGTGAGAACAAGATGCACCAAATGAGGTTGATAATGGTTTGGAAGAGGCTAATTAATTGCATCCACCCTTGGAAAAAGCTCTGCATCTACATATTACAAATGTAAATTGTAGCACAATTGACTGCTATAATTAAATGTAATGAAACACTCAATTTGATTTAGCGTACGAGTTGGCTGGAAGATACTCATATGAAAGAAATTGTTCAGCTTCCGAATACAAATTCTAGAAATAAAAGCCACTATTAGATAAATAAGTCACCTTAAATAAATGTTCATTAGATTTGTCAGCCAACACCAAATACATTTTAATATGGGATAAAGTATTCCTCAAACAGAATGATAACTCAGCAAAACCAAAGATCATATTAGAATTAGGAAGTTTATTGAAAGTCTAACAATTCAGTAATCATCTGTACGATTTGATTTAACAGTCTTTCACCAATTGGAACTTTAGGAAACGAACTGAACTTTGCCAAAATTATCCTCGCATGCAGAAAATTTCTTTTACAACCCAGAGTCAGCCAATTCCTTAATTGGGGGATAACCTATAATCCTGACAGTTCTATGCATAGTTACCAATGTGAAATAACAAAGAAGACTCTTCAAGCACAACTTTGTAAGTTCCCCAAGAAAAAGTTGAGCCTGGTCTTTCACTAACCTTCTTATCAATCATGTAATGAGAAAATGCCTCTTAGGAAATAGATTTCTCATTAGCTGTGACCGTGGATGCAATGTATAAGCTGGTACCTGTCTTAGTTTCTGCATCGTTTTATCTAGATCAGACTTTTATTTTACACAGCAAGAGATAACGGCAGAGAGAAGAATAATAAAAATTTGAAGTTGTTATTATCGATCACTAGGTATATTCTTCACAGTTGTGAAATTTAAAAGTTGTATTAAATTACATAGCCTATTCCTGGAGATTGCATTGAACTTCAAAATCCTAAGTTGAAGATTGCAAGTAATCACAACCAAATCTCCAGTCACACACTTTCATTCTTGAATAAATTAATCAAGTCCCCCAAACCTTTGCAAATTTCAGCTTGTACTGCAGGTTGATAACTGAAATAATTTCAAAGTTCATTTCTTGCCTTAAAAATGTATCCTCGAACTGTTACCAAGATTAAATATTCTAAGTCTCAAAAGTTATATGATGAATTTTTTACAAGTATCGCTACTTCCGTGTCGCTGAGATGACTATCAATGGACCGCGCTTCCCAACAAACTGGGGTTGATCATTTTAATGATTTTTCTAAAAACTTGAAAGTATTTAGTCCCTCACAAAATACTTACATCACAAGATTCCTTTTAATAGTCTCTTTAATTGCTTTAGTACTGTGGCTATTTTTAATTGGATGCAATCTTTCATTTCCTACTATTGTATGTTAACTTTGTTCCAATATTTTCTAAAAGTGAAAACTGAAATTTCAGAAATTCTTATTTCTTTGTGGTTTCACATGGATATTTCACTATTTTTCTTAGAATTTAATTTTTATGTCTCAATTCTACCAGATTCCTATTATATTTAACCCATGCCGAGTGCATCACTACAAGGTTAAACATAAAAATCTTGTTTTTAACCCTTTTAGCTTGGTTTAGATTTTAAATTGTTACTGTACTATTATTCTTTTAGTCAAATTTTTAATACTTAGTTTTATTTAAAGAGAGATTTCTTTCTTAGTCTAAAACAAATACTTAGCATTTACCCACACACTCTAACTTTTGTTATGAGGTTTTATATATGCTGACAGTGTATTGCCATAGTTAAATTTAGTTTATCTATTTAAACAAATGTCATTACGTAATTATATAAATGTCATTTCTTTCTTCTCCCTGAGATATGTTTGCACGACGTTGATTGCATCATTTTAATTTGTTTACCTTTTTAAATAAAATTCTCAGACCATACAAATACTACTTTAAATGTTTATTTTTAATTGTACTACCTATGAAAATGTTTGTGAAGCTTTTCCTATGATTTAGTTTTACTACTTCATTCTTTACGTACTCACATGAAACTGGTCCGATTTTAATTTGAAGTGTCCTTTAGTATTAAGTTTATACTTGTATGATTTATCTAAAATGCCACAAGCTTTTAGTTATCTCTTTCTACGAGCTCTGTGAAGCTTATTCCTATATTACAATCATCACCCATTAACCAATTATTTTTGCAAGAAAACAAGATAAATCGGTCAGAAGCTCTACAACAGATGCAAAGCAAACATTCTGATTATTTCTACCTAACTTTAATAAAAAATTTATATAAAAATTACTATAGACAAGTGTCAGATATAAAAGCATGAAACTGATATTTCAGAATCCTGGTCAAATAAAAATCTCCTACTCACTGCTAAATGAAAATGCAGTGTTAATGGACGAGTCTCATTATAAAATAACATTGCTAAGTCTGATCAACTAATACATCTTTTCAGAAGATAAATTCTATTAACTACTGAAACACCATGACATCTCCCTGCTACAATCAAATTCTGTTTTTTAATGTATAAGTATGGACCTTAAATAAAGACCACGACAAACACAATTACAGCACACTTTACCATATGGCATATGGAATAAAGGAACACTTTAAAAATAGCCTCAGGCAGAAATAAGCTGTTAATAAAAAGGGAACAAAATTGTGTAATGCTGGAAAAACTACCAAATTTTAGAAATTCCACAACTTTCGATATACTTGACCGATTTGGAAAATGTTTACCTCCTGGGAATCAGCAGGGACAGGAGAATAGTTTGAATACAGTCTAAACTTGATATTTTAAACTTTAGCAAATTCATATTCCGGACATGACGTTTCGCAGTTTTAAAGTCGGTGAGCTTTCCGATTCATCAAACTTTATAAATCATTTATACCGGTCTGGAAGCTCTGAGAATAAAACCACGCACAGCACAACACTTGGTACAAAACGCTTTACATCTAGTGATTTTCTGGAAGCCCTCAGCTTGAAAAAATAATTAAGTATACCTCTTGATCATCGCAGTCTAGGCATTTCCTATAAAGGTAGGTCCTGGAGTTGCTCAAAAGGCAGAACTAGGAAGTCTCGGGTAGAGTGAACACGCACTGTGTTAAAACGAATTTGTGCGCTCTCGGCGCGGGCGTTCATGGGTAACCGGAAACCATGATGGCCGATCTTGTCGGTGGTGCCAACGATAGAACTTTGAAATTTTACACCATGTGACTCTACAATAGAACCTTTTAAATTTTGTTTCGGGGTGGAGCGGTCTGTTCTGTTTCATGACTTGTGATCTTCAGAGTGATGATTTACTCCGATTGCCATAGCTAACTGACATTTTATGTAACTTCTGTGAATTTTCAAGAATATAACCTTTAGTGATTCTGACTTCAACTTTCATTTCTAATTTAGTACCTTTCTTACAGGGGGTCAATTCTGTAATTTTTCATAGCATTTTGGAAGAACTCAAGTTTAGGTGTACAAGCCGATACACACCCCGGTATGGGTTGGGATCCTCTGTATGTACACATCCAATCACCTTGCAATATATCGTCCTCCAATCATGATTAAGGTTTATATCAAAATACAGTAAAGCGTGTTCATGATTGTGCGTTTATTCTCAACTTCATAATTTTATAAGCAGTGAGTGACAGCCTTCATTTTCATTTCTTTCTTTATTTTCAGTGGCCAACATTTCATTGTCACTTATCAAATTGAAGCCTAATGATGCATATCGATATTCAAGATGCTTCCAGTAATCATACTTGTGTAACGAGATTTTTCTTGAGATAGGATTAAAACCAATTCTTTTTCAGAAACTTTTCCTGGGGGATATATAACTGTAATAAGTTACAGATAAATGCAATACAGTTTAAGATATACTACTTCTTCCTAGCATTCTCTGTGTTCAGCAGTATCCACTTTCACTATGCAGTAGCAATTATTTCTGTTTACTAGCCAGCTTGCCTTGAGAGCCTGTCATTGGCTGCAAAAGGTAGCATAAGTGTAGTCTTATCTGGGAATGGTATTACTTAAATTGTTTGAATTCTATAGTTATTGATGCTGGGAAGTCCTTGGTTTCTGTATTTTATACACGACTGCAGAAAAACAAACAAAAAAACTATAGTCACAAGAATTGAAATTGGGCCACTTGTATCCCCCAGTCCAGTAGGTGAGCACTGCAACATGTATGGACAAAGTGGTGCATATAGTATACTTTAAGCCGTTTTGATTAATTCAATAATAGTTGATTCCTGCATATGCACTGTGGTGGATCCTTAACTAAAAATGCTATAGCACTGTGTGCCAACTGCTTGGAGTACACCGCCTCCAAGGCATATGGAAGTATTACATCAAAATCAGTGTGGTAGCACCTAGATATTTTTTATTTTTTTTTGAATTCTCTTAAAAAGAAATGATCAACTATAGCTAACTAATAGTTTACCATCTTCCAACTTCAAAAATCCATGGTTTGAATCCAAATGCAGTTGTTGGTATTTAAGCATTACAAATTCTCCACAGTCTTCACAGCGCTCAGTTCTACTTCCACAATAATTCTCATGCTCAGCAAGTTCTGCAGCTTCTATTTCTATATGGCAGTAGTTGCAACAGATTTCACGTCTTGAACATGATGAATTCTGAAATATTTCCAGTGACAACATTAAAACCTGAGGCAGTTTATTTAACAATGAAAAAATTTCACTGTACAACCTATGATTATAAACCTTTCAGTCATCTGCAGAATCTAATATAAAACATGCAACCCTATGTGAAGTAAGTATATTAGTGTCCCAAACAGAAGTATCGCTCAAAAACAAAGAGCCTCAACTGAACTGCCCACCACTCATTGTGGAGCAGGGAACCTACAGTTTCAAAAGCATCCATCAAATGCTTCTTTTGAAGCACTGCAAAGTTTAACCACAAACAAAATGCCATAGACTCAATAAAAGGCAATATGCATGCCAGAGTTTCACGATAAACGATGTGGTTTCGTGGCACGTTTCATTTTTCAACAATTTAGTACTATTCCACCTACTGAGACAACATTTGTGATAGGTATAAAAAATTTAACACCACTGGCAGCATTTGTGGAGGTAAAAGCCCAAACACTGGGGAACAATTTGTGAGCACCAGCAAAAAGGCTATAGAAGTAGCCCATGCAAGTCAATTCATAAAGGCAACCATAAAATTTAACTCCATCACATGACTGCATGACATCTGTTAAGACAGCAGTTATTTCTAAGGCATTCAAGCTGTGAATGGTGCAGCAGCTCAAGTTGCATGAATACAACACAATAAATTTATTTTAAATATATTCCACAATATGACTGTGGAATGTGGAAAGGAGTCAATTTACAGCAAAATTATTACATAACAAAAATAAATGTACACATCGGAAGATGCAGTCTCAGAATAAAATGTACATTAATTATTAAAATTACATTTACACAAGATACTACCAATTATTTTGTAGACACTATTTGAAAAAATCTTCTACGGAGTAGGAATTGCCAAATATTTTTTAAAAAATTCTTAATTTAAATCTTATCTCCTGCCAGACACTTGGAAGATGTGTTGGAACAAATTGAAGATGTGTATCCCTGAATATCTAACTCCCATCTGAACTATTGACAATGACTTCCAAGCCTTGTGAAACTCGTTTTTACTTCTAGTGCCATAAATTGGGTTCAGATCTTTATGACCACAAATATAGAGAAATATGCAGGCAAATATGACCTTAAAAACAAGTACATATGACCTAAAAATTATAAAATATGACCAAACATTTAAATTTACTATACATCAAAACACGCTCAACTATACATCATTTATTTTATCTAGTAGTCAGATACAGAAAATTTTGTTTTCGCCAAGTTGGTATTCACTTATATTTAACACTGACTGAGGATTATTTTCAAAAGTATTTCATTGAGACATTGATTGAAGTGGATCGACACAGGCATGATACAGCTGCTTTGTTGAGATTAAAAGGCGGGTGGAACATTAACATCTAGAGTGTAACAACAATGCAAAACTTTAATCTTAACTGGTGAATTCTGACCAATTCAGTGACAATTAGTATGGTTTTTCACCCAATGTATAAAATGAGTACAGTACATGAATAATTATCATAATTTCTCCTTATCTATATCTAGTGAAATCCCGGTACTATTTAGAAATTGCCAGATTTTTTTTCTAAATATGACCATAAATACTATCGTAATATGATCAAAGCTAGGAAAATTGCCTGAATATGTATTTATATGCTATATAAAATACATTTAAATACAATCAGAAATGTTCAATTAGTGTTTAATTGTGCAAAACAGCTCAAAAGGAAAGCAGGAAAAAATATGACTTTTCCTAAAGATCCGGACCCTAGTCATAAATGTGACTTACTTTGTTTCAAATAGCTTACAATTAATGACTATAAAGGACAATAATGTGTCTGTATATTCTATTACCAATGTTAAAATTCCTAACTTCTTGAACAGCTCTTTACACAAAGTTCTGCTGCTAATTCCATACATAAATGGCAAGGTAACCTGACAAGGATTTTTGATGTGATTTTCTGCCATACCTCATTTTTAGTGATGAGGTTACATTCATTAAAATGGAAAGCATAACCACCACAATATGCATATATGTGTGACACGAAAACCCACATTTAAAATCTTGAGCATGGCAGCATCAACAGCAACGGTATTTCTTCAATTGTAAAATGAACACAGTGTTTCATTGAATTCAATGAATATTGCAAGAGGTTGGCTGTGTTTCATTTTACAATTTTACAACCCACATTTAGTTGTTGAACATGAGTGTCTTCAAAAGCTATCAAATTTTGCGTCATCTCTCAATCAATAAATTGTATGAGCCTGTCTTCTTCGAAGGAAAGATAACTTGTCAGCCCTATTGGAATAAGCTATGCAACTGGCCTTTCCTACTGTTAAAAGATTTTATCTGGCATCACAACTTGGCCACATTTGTATCTGGAAGTCTAACATTCCCGCTACGAGACACTCCTTCCACACAGATTTTTTTCACTGTGAACCAGGAAAACTAGCATTTCATGCTTTTAGCCCCTCAACTTCTGCCATTTTTTCAAAATACAATTAATTAATATATACAATACAACTAATAGTAAATATTAGATTTTTATTGCAGCTTTATGTACAAAGAGGCAAAGTCAATACATTACAATTCACGGTGTTCATATAATACTGATGGTTAACAACTTGCAGAACATTTGCCTGTTAGATCAATAACTACAGTTCATAAGCAGCATCAGCCACAGCCCAGAACCTGTCGGCAGCAATTATGAAAACTGACTTGATTTATACTATTCAATGAGTTTCAGAAATAATGTACTTCAGCAATTCAAGACTCATTTCTGGCAATTAGTTCATGGAGAAAAACTACCTGGTACAATGTCACTGAACAAAGTTCAGCATTATTAGTCTCTAAGCCAGTGCGTTAACCGAAAATACGAGCTGAAAACAACGTTTTGAGGTTTTTATAGAGCAATTTACTGAAATGGGAAATTCAATGATGCTACACAATTTTCTTTCATTTTATACAATGTATTGTTTATTGTTGAAAAACATCAGAGAATGCAATTTAAATTAATTCAAAATATTAGTATGATTATGATTATTACAAAATTGTGTGTTCAGCAGGAATTTGAGGCAAGTATCTTCTCTCGCACTCAAATTTGGCATGCAGATTAATTTTCTCAGGTTTGTACCAGTCAAATCCTCCTGCAAAAACAAATCCCTCCATGTCCAGCCGAATTATACTACATGAAAACTAAGTTTTCCTCCCAAAATCATCATTTTCCGATAAAAACATTACTTAACTTTTACCTACCAACTATAAATCTATTAATATAATAGAGCAAGCTGTCATGTATGACGTCACCTGTCACGGCAAGACGTCAATCTATGACGTCATGCAATGACGTCACGCAATGACGTCACGCTTTGCGGCATTATTCTTGGCAATGGACGTTATTTAATAATATTTCCAAGCATCTGCGAATAAATTAACTGATAGAACACTGAAATAAAAGTATGGATTGCATTAAAATCGACATATCGATCATTAGATGCTTATATTTACGTAATATTCTTTTGATATATAGAAGTATTCCTTAAATTCTTTGTCCATAGATATGTAAGATAAAAGCTTTGTGTTATGAGCATCAATGTAGCGAATGTTTTGGTTAGATTGTTACTTAGCATGGGTCAGAATTACAACTGGCATTTGATGTTATGGCAGAGGGCATGAATAATTTTTTTCCCAAAATAATTTAAACTGTCCTATTATTGAAATTATTAATTCATTTAAACGGAAATAGTTGCACACTGATCCCGATCTGTGCATCCTACACTACACTTGAAGCAAATATTACGTGGCATATTGTAAGTTTGTAAGATTTATTTTAATTTCCTTTGCTTCCACTGTGCAATATTACTGAGCCTATTATTTCAGAAACTGTGTCAGCCATTCAAACGTTTTAATATCGGTCTGAATGACGGATAACAAAAAAGAAATGTGTAAAAACCTTTGAAGATTTTTGATAAAATTTATATCATGATGCATTATTGGCACTAAAATGCGATACTGTTCATGTATTAATATGCACGAGATAGAAGTATTGTTCTGCTGGCGGCAAGTTAATCATAGTATGTGGTTAGGTTGAAATGCAACCTGGACCCGGACAGAAACAAACCTTTTGCTACAGCTCAAGACACGGGGAATTACACTGAATTTTATTTTATAACAATTCTATTTAGTTAAGCACGCAAGAGAGTATGGCCGACGACGACGATTTAGTTAAGCAATTGCTAAGACATGGATTGTCAGAACACTGAAAGAAAAGTATGTATTGCGTTTAAATTGGCATATTAATTATCAGGTTTTTTTTACTAAAATTATTACATGGTTCAAATGAAAGAAGTTCCAAATTGATCACAATATATGTGGCCTAAACCACAATTAAATATTACACGGCATAGCTTAAGTTGTAAAGATTTATTTTTAGCATTCTTCGTTCTCACTGGGGTCATTATTTCAGCTGTCTCAGCCGTTAAAATATCAATCTTTATTACAGGTCTTAAGAAAGAAAGGTGTCAGAACCTGTGAAGATTTGTGATCAAGTTTATTTCGTGATGCATGATGACACTGACATCCGATGCAAGGAATGTATTAATTCACATATGATTAAGCTTTGCTTTTCTATCAGCAATATTAGCGAAAATGGTGGTTAGGCTGAAATGCAGCCTGGACCAAGTTGACAACTGAAGCTTTTTGCTACAGCACAGGGAAAATAAATTACAATGAGCTTTATTTTACAACAATTCTATTTAGTTAAGCAACCGCAGAGAAATAAATTATCATAACACTCAGTTAAACTTGTCATTTTTGAGGGGTTTTGGGGCTAGTTTTTATATAATGTAATCTAAAATCTGACACATCTTTTGAGCTACAAATCTTTTCTGTAGGTTGAAAACTCAGAACTTTGTAAATTATTTGACCGATTTTGTTTGAAATGTGAGAAATTCAACTTCAAAATCAAATGTCTCTTCAGTACAATTTTATACCCCTAAAGTGTTCCACCTCATATTCATCCTTATGACCTTCTGCATCTCTGAACATGAATGTAAGGTTTTATACTAAAAATTAGGAAATTTTCCGTATATTGCCAATGTTTACGTTAGAGGCAAGTCTTCACAGATTTAATGACCGGATGGATTATCAAGTATTTGAGATGCTAGATGCAAAATTTTGCTCGTTTGAAGATAAGATCCAAAGATACTTGTCAGGAAATGTAGATGTGCTGTAACTGAAGATAATGTAAGTGATACATAAAGTGAAGTAAGCTTATTAAAGAATGAATTGAAGGAGAAAGACAGAATAATTAATTAACTTTATGAAAAATTACGGGGGAAAGTAGGGGAGGGGGGAGGGAGGAGGGTAGAAGTGGGAAATAATTCCGCTTTTAAGAAGTATGAATGTCGCCATGAGAACTTGGAAAAGAATGTAGCCGGAAATAATGGTGATAGTATGTCACTCAGCCAGCCACTGGCGATGGGTCCAGAGGCTGCGCGAGAAACCAATTTAGATGAGTGGATCAACCCGCGAGCTGTCCTCTGGCCTTTCCAGAGAAGGGGAATAGCGGAAATAACCAGTTAGTTAACAATAGCCAAGAGGGTGTTATTCCTTGGAAAATACTGTAGTACAATCATATACAGTGGGAAAAATTTAGTGGGAAGGAGTCTAGAATCCATCCCACGGAATTCTGCGAGTATTTAGATAATATTTTCGAGTCACACCCCATGTCGGAGGACAGGAAAATCTATCTCTTTAGTAAACACCTAGCTGAAGAGAGTAAATGGTGGTTTGATTCGGTAAGGAGAACTTCAACTCATATGAGAAGGCTAGAAGGGATTTCGTTGCCCAATACTGGTCAGTAACAACCCAGTGAAGATGCAAAAGGTTGTTACTGACAGGGCCCCGATTCCATGCCAAAGACTGGACTTTAAGAGAAGTTTTCCTGAAAGAAATTACCCAAGTTCAATACCCTGAACTCACTTTTGATCCTGTAGAATTTTCAGGCTAGTCTATTAAAGAGGCAGAGTCCTAAATTTCTAGGTTTACAAACTGATCATAATTTAAATTGTTACGGACTTACTGAGAAGACTGAATGCATACACATTTGCTATTTACACAATTTCAACAATAGGTGATCTCAGTACACAGAAACTAGTTTATTTCTTTCAAAGTGACATGCAGTATTCTTCTGGGGCAACCCAACTCCTAGGGATAAAGTCTTCAGAGCTCAGTTGCAAGTAATAACTATGTGGGGGTTTGGCATAGTACAGCCTGCAGAGAGCAGTCGAAGTTTAAGAATTTTAACATTGGTGACAAAGTAAACACATGAGACCTTTGTAGTTACCAACGATACTTAATTTGAAACAAATAATAAAACCCAAAGTTATTGCTCAACAAGTAAAAATAATTTTCAGATGGATCACATGTCATTTTGGCAAAAAAGGAGTCGGATATTCAGGGATACATATTGTCAGTGTCCCAATGTATCTTAAATGTCTGGCAAAGAATAGATTAAACTTTGAAAAAAATTATAATTTTCAACTCCTACTGCTGCATACAAAAATTTCTTTCAAAGGTATGTGTAGTGTCAGTGTCTTGTACAAATGTGGTTATTTTAATTATATTTTAGACTGCACCAGCACATCATCTGGTATACACGTGTCATTATACACAGTCCAGTCACATTAATGTGACCACCACCTACTTTCGACGTCAACGTGAAATAACCAATCACAGAAGGCAACTGGCAGCACATTACAGTGGAGTGCATATAAAGGATGTCCAACGGCATCGGAAAGCATTTCAATCGTTGGGGTAATGCAGAAACGTAGCAATTTATCCGACGTCCAAAAGGGCATGATTATTGGCTTTCGGGCCAAGGGTGTAAGCATTTAGGAAACAGCTAATATTGTGAACTGTTCACGTGCCGCCGTGGTGAAAGTATATCGTGCATGGCAAAATAGCACTATTGAAAATCAGCGGCGTGGAACATGTGGTGCACCACGGGCTTCAGATAACAGTGGTGAACGAAGGCTATGGAGATGCGTTCGGGCAAATAGACGTTCAACTGTTGAGCAACTGACCGCCCAGATGAACCAAGGGGCTACCAAGAGTATCTTCAAGAGCTCATGTCGTACAGATAGGTGATTATTTAATTTTGTGCTTGGCTGCATTAAAGATGAAAACAAACTACAATTTCTGAGAAATTGTATGTACCAAATACAAAAATTATTCTTGTATCTGAAATTAATATTTGTCCACATAATTTATTAACTTTTCTTCTTCAGAACCAGATAAACTTATTTTCCCCAAATAAATCAGGTTTTATTGGTATGCGGATGGCAGCAATACTGGTTCATGAGCGATAGTATGGTCACAACATAGCTCGGTAGCAGGAAGTGTGGTATCGAGTTCTGAATGCATTGCCTAGTAAACTATAAAAACCATTAGTGCATCTGCAATAAGCCTTTGCAGTAGTGTTTGGTCACATATTAAATCGATTTTTTGATACGTTGTTTTTCATCAAAGTGACAAAATATAAAAGTTTGACATTTTAGTCCTTATCCATTTTTCACAAGTTTGACACTTTTTGTGGTTTTTATTAAATATCTCCATTCCAGTACATTTTATAGAAAATATGGTGGAGGGTAAAGTCAAAGGTAAGAACTGTAGAGGAAGACAGATTAGAATATATGAAGCAGATAACTGAGGACTTGGGTTGTAAGGGATATGAAGATGAAGAGGTTAGCACAAGATAGGAAGGGATGGAGGATTGAATCAAGCCAGTTGAAAGTCCTGTCATTAGCCTATTGACTGGTCTTCATCTCAACATATCCCTTTCACCCGACGTCCTCAATTATCTGCTTCATATACGCTAATCTCTGTCTCCCTCTACCTTTGACTGTTCCCTTCACTAACAAATTAACCAATCTGGCCTCTTCCACAAACTTCTTTTCTCGCCCATCATTTCCAAACCTCATTCATTTCGTACTTTAACTGCCCATCTAATTTTCCAACATCCTTCTATAGCACCACATTTCAAATGCTTCAATTTTACTTCTTTCTGATATTCCTGAAGCTCATGCTTTGCTGCCATAAAGTACTGTGCTCCAGATTTTTAAAAAGTTCTTTCCAAATTCGAGATCAATATTTGAAACTAAGAGATTTCTCTTTTTCATGAAGGCTCTTTTGCTATTACTATTCTGCTTTTATCATCATTCCCAATTCAGCCATCAGCTGAAATTCCACTTCCCAAGTAGCAGAATTCACTTCTCCTATCACATCAGATCCTATTTTTACATTAAATCTACTATTATTGGTATCACTTGTGCTACATTTCATCACTTTTGTATTGCTTTGATTTATATTTAGTCCAAACTCTTCTTTCAGTATTTTGTTCATGCCATTCAGTAACTTTTCAATATCCTTAGCCTGTTGTACTATCAAGACAATGTCTAACATACTGTTTTCTCTCGTTTAACACTTATGCCACAAGCAAATTTTTCTTTCACTCCCTTTATTGCTTCCTCTACATACAAGTTGAATATTAATGGGGATGTACTACAATCTTCTCTCACGCCCTTTTTAACTGACGCATGCCTCTCACGATTCTTTACTTTTACTATAGCAACTTGATTCTTAAACATTTTATGAAGTATTCTTCTATTTCGATATCTTAGACCAGATTTCTTTAAAAATTTGAACGCCTTGTCCCAACTGACATTATCAAAAGCATTTTCAAAATCAATAAATGCCATAAAAGTATGTTTTCTCGACCCGCCCTTCAAGTATTAAAACTTAAAGCCAGAATTGCTTCCCTTGTACAGCAGTTTTTCCTAAACTCAAACTGATTGTCACCTACTCTCTCTTCAACTCCATCCTTCTGTATATTACTCTGGTCAGTAATTTTGAAGAATGTGACATAAGGCTTTTAGTGCAATAATTCTCACATTTGTTGGCTTGTGCTTTCTTTGGAAGTGTGAAGATTATACTTTTATTAAAATCAACTGGAATTTCTCCTGTCCCATAGCATTTTGATACAAGGTTGAATAATCTCTGGATTACTTCCTCTCCTAGGGATTTCAGAAGTTCTTCAATTCCAACTGCCTTATTTGATTTTAAGTCATTCAAAACTATCAAATTCTGGCCTCAAAACAGGATCTCCCACGTCATGAATGTCAAAATCGCCTTCCATTTCCATTATGCTGTCATAATCATCATACAGTTTCTGAATGTATTCCTGCCATTGTACAGCTCTATCCTCAGAGCTTGAAAGAGGTTTCCCATTGGCAGCTTTATTGTTTATACATCTTTTCTTCATTTCACCAAAATTTTGTTTGATCTTCCTCTACACCACACCTACTTTGCCTACAACCAATTCGTTTTCTACTTCTTCACACCCTTTTTAATAATAAAATTAAGGCTGGGAAGGTGGGCATGGAAACGTTTCTTTTGACAGAAGGGGGGAAGGGGGGGCATGGTAACAAAAACCCTGAGAACCCCTAACCTAGACCCAACCGAGATGGACATAATGGAATCACAACATTGGCTATAAATAAAACAGGGGGAAAAAATTCATACCTTCTCATTGATTTTTTACATTGTTTTTGCAAATTTCTGTGGTTCTGTATCTCCTGTTTGGAAAATTTATAGACATACATAATTCATGTTGTACAGAATTTTATCCTCTACAAAAGGGGATAAAACTATATTTTCAATAATATGCACTAAAATCAAGTTATTAAAGAAAAAAACGAAAAATAGCCGAAGATTTTTGCTTTATTCGATATGGTGAAAACAACGTATCCAAAATCAAAATTACCTGACCTTTTGCAAAATAAAATCCTGTTTCTACTAGACTATAACGACAATTATTTATTACTCTCATTAGTCTCTATTTTAGTAGTATCCTATTCTTGTAGTAAACCTGAAATGTAAACAAATCAAAATGCTTACTACATTACAGAAATGTTACACCTGCTGTAACTTTTCATCCTAGAATGGAAGTAGAGGTAGTGTTCTTGTGCACTATAATGGGGAAACATCAACGGTACAAAATGTCCTTTCCTAAATATCTTCCACTCAGCAATATCGTTTATAAACGGGGACTAATTAGCTAATGAAACAAACCAAGAACCTCCTGTAATTTCTTTACAATGTACCAAAGTTGCCAAAAAGCTTTAAACATTAAAATATTCTTATAAAAAAAAAAATTATTTACAAGATTCAACACTTAAGTAACATGCTTGGTCATAATGTAATACTGAAATTCACTGCTTGTAACAAATCATAATATGCAAAATTATTTTGCAATATTCGTAATTGCCAGACTTCATGCAATTGCCATTACAACACGTTCTTGTCAGACCTACAGGAATAGACAATACTAGTGGAACTACTTCACATTGTGCAAGGTAATGTGATCATAATACTACGCCAATCAATTGTGAAGCATTTTAATGCCAATTAGTAATTAGGTTGTAATCTTTTTAATTTAATTGTGATTGAGTGCATGCTCTTGCGGCAATTTTCTTCAAATTCATTTTTCCCTTACTTGTACCAGCCTAATTTTGCCATTTATTACTTTTAAATTATCTCTGCATTTCTGATAAATTATTCACCACCTCCCCTACTAATTTATTTCAACACACAGTCATTCACCTACAAAAGAGAATTTTCCTGTTCCTTTATGTCCTGAAAATTGTGCCAGCTTGTCATTGTCATCTTTTCCCTACCATGCACTACTCAATTCTCCCATGAATATCTTTAATCCAAACCTAATTACCAATAATATGCCTTGTATACATCCACCACTCTCTTCACCCTCTTCTAACGAATCCCATACCAGCATTACACTCTGGACCAGTATGACAACAAGTACTACTTCAGAAATTAGTTCTAGCAGCGATATGCTGATCCAGGGTATATTACAACCAAATTTCTGTTTGAAAATAAAATGTCACACAGCTGACTACCAACTATTTGATGGAAGAAAATAGTTCTGCAGCTCCTGTATACTCGCTTCTTGTCCACTTGAAAAATCACTTTCCTTCCAATTCTCTTACAACCTAATTCTTCTACACATTTTCGTACACTATAACTAACACAATATCATTTAAGATGCAGAAAAAGTAGAAATGATAGATGTCAAACAGATATGTTTATAGATGTTATATGGTAGATATGATTTAAATTTTTCAATTTTATGTTTGTAGCAAGTTAAGTCCAACCAACAATACAAATTATCTGTAAACATCAAGAGCTTCTTGCAAACTGGGCCCACATAAAACATGGAACAATGTTTCCTGCATAGCTATGCAAAGTATTCAATCTGTGTAAATCCATAAAACTGAACTAGTCTCTCAGATCTGAAATGTCAAACAATAAAAACTACTCCCAGAAAAAATTGGAGAGGGCATATTAATATATTAATGGTTAAGTGTATAATTTCCTGAAAAATGTAATTCTTTCTAAATCTGAATTAAAAACAAAAATACCCATCAATGTCACCGAGACGTTTTAAGTAATATTTACAGCTAGAAATTTGTAAGCTCAAATCCGGAAGAAAAACCAAGTTTAAAAATAACCGCAGGGCAAATAAAATTTGTAAACATTAAAACCCATTAACAAAGCGAGAGATTAAACTCGAAGAAACTGTACCTTATGAACCAGCAAATGCCGCTTTTCCATCTGAAGACCACAGTCTGTACATTCCACTAGTGAATGAAAATTTGCATTATGTACAGCATATTCACTGTGTGGAACTGGCTCATCACATTTTGAACAAAGCGCAAGTTTTCGCTGACAATGCACAATGTGCATCATAAAATTTCCTCCTGGTATCTCGCGTTTGCTGAATATAAAACACCAACTCAGATATTTACTTTCATACAAACTATAGTGTGCTGGTTAAATCGTAATATAAATAAATACTTACCAATTAGAGCAATACTTTACTTCGTTTTCATTCATCTTTAACACCCAATGCACAACAAGAATTTATGAAGAGTTCCACTACACCTCAAACAGATAATGCCACCAACTCAACTATCACGTCGGGGAACCCTCTGTCATAGTCCAAATTCTAAAGTCTATGCATACTCAAGTCTCAAAGCACGCTGCTTCCCCTTCTTAAATGCGCATGCGTGAAGCTGAGGAGGGCAATAAAGTCGTTGCATTGTGTCTGTGTCGTTGGCTCGTTGCAGAATGAATAGTGAAAACTGGTTACTTACTGCAAGAGCAAGATTATTGCTTTTCTTTTCATGTCGTTACGAAAATGTAATCTGCGTGAATAAAGATAATAATGCGGAAATGATATCTTCACTCGTCGTAGAGATGTACTTTGTTTGCCGAGGACACGATCCAATTACTACGTTAAGAACGTGCCAGTGGTCTCAATACCGTATTTTTAGACTCTTTAGACGTCTCTTCGGAACGTGGCATTACTGACACTGTTTAGAATGAGTTTAAAGGTTAAAAATAGCGAAGGTTAACTTTTAAACAACCAGTTTCCTCTGCTAAGGTAAGGGATGATTTCAAATTCATAAACAGTGGTGTTCCTTAATTAGTTATGACTTGTTAGCATTATAGTTTCGGCGAATCACGAAATTTTTAGAATGTTAATACTTTATTAATTATTTTACATTCAGTTTTGCTAGGAGAAAGACCATTTATAAAATCATTTAGTTTAGATGACCAAAATAATTCGTAAAATCAGTTTTTCCTGACGTCTCTAAATGCGTTCTATACATTGTCATGTTTAGCTGTCTTAAAAGAAAAACCCTTCGTTCCTTCAATCATTAATTTAGTAACCTATTCTGTTCTCAACGACAAAAAAAAAGCCGCAACCGCTTCTTTAAGTGATATTTTGTAATTTCAGGCATGGCGATATAGAGTTAAAGAGGATGGATGATACAAATAACTTAGCTGTAACAGTCCGTGCTGGCATATGACATCCGGAGACAGTAACAAGAAATATTTTAGGAAAAGGTCCAGCAAATGGAAAGATGACACAAGTACAGGGGTGCCAGCTTTTAGAAAACCTCATGGGTGCTTAGACTCATTTAATGACCTTTTTTTTATCTTCACAAACACGAAGGAAATCGCAGCGACCAGCTAGTCTTACATAATCGTGAAAATTCAGTTATATGTGAACAGGCAGGCAGAGAAAACAGAAAGATTTTGCACTTTCTAAATTCCATCCCAGACCAAAAACTTACTTATTCTCATTAAAATTGGTTCATCATTTTTAATTTGTTAGAGTAATAAACGTACAGAATTTAAAGTAGATGACACCTCACTTTTGAGACTGTATATCTCGAGAACTAAGCGAGATTTCGAATAAATTTTATTATTTATTTTCGATTTGTCTCGTCGTGTTACATAAGAATCTAACACCAAATTTGACCTTGGGGAAATGGTTCTTCTGAATTTCAGCCCATAACACCTCACTTTTGAAACAGTATATCTCGAGAACTAAGCAGGATATCCAAAAAATTTATTCTTCATTTTTGGTATGTCTCGTCTAGTTACATAATAATCCATCATTAATTTGCGGTGCCACGGTTGTATGATTCCTTTGAGGTTTTTGTGCCTACGGCCGACCAATATAGCGATCTCCCCACCCCACTTTCCTCTACCCGACTTCACTCCAGTGAGTGGTGAAGGTCCCTTGCATTTTCTCCATATATTCCTTCCTCCATGGATGATATGCATGACATAACGTAGTGTTTATTTTATACTTGGACGTACAGTCGCACACGCTCGCATCGTAAGGAAGCGCGATCTCGTCGAGACGTCTTGCCTTACCACGCGGCGTAGGAGGTAGGTAATACTGGTTATACACATGTCGATTACTGATGAGATTAGTTTTGGTATCTACGCTCATGGGTGCTCTGCACCCACTGTCATGGGCGCCGGGAGGGGGGTGCAAGGGGGTGCACTTGCACCCCCCTGACATCCCGCATCCCGCATCCCGGGTCGCCGTGTGGGCAGTAGTAGAGCTGAAAAAAAAAAAAAAAAAAAAAGGTCGCCCGGAAATCTTTGGGCCGATAACGCAGCCCTGGTGCACCCCCCTAGAAGCAATCCTGCCGGCGCCCATGCCCACTGTTTACCTCTCGTGGGTGCAGGAGCCCCCGAGCACCCACAGAGTCGGCGCTACTGCACAAGTGCATTGGAGGTGAAATGGGAAGAGTTTAAGGAAATAATAGAAAAGGCGAGTAAATATTTATTACAAAGCAAAAGAACAATAGGAAAGTGAAAATTTTAGAGATGTTAGTGAGACGGTAACACACACTAATAACGCAACAGAGTTAAGAGACACGAAGGTAGTAGAGAATAATTAAAAACAACTAAACAAGAAATTAATAAAAGCAACGAGAGAAGCTAAGGATGGGTATATGAAGAATATTATTGGTGCAGGGGGACC
Source organism: Vandiemenella viatica (assembly GCA_031002005.1). Classification (NCBI taxonomy): domain Eukaryota; kingdom Metazoa; phylum Arthropoda; class Insecta; order Orthoptera; family Morabidae; genus Vandiemenella; species Vandiemenella viatica. The sequence continues at coordinate 125,198,911 of CM061914.1, forward strand.
ACTGAACGATGCATCTAGAAATTTCTATGGCTAGGTCAGAAAACCAAGGGGAAGGGAAGGTATTCAGACAATTGTAGATAAAAATGGAGAAGAAGTCATTGAGGATTTTAAAATGGCAGAGATATTGAGTGATTGGTTTAATAAGACCAGTAGTATAATCCTGTGATCGGAGGGAGTAAATCAGAAAAAGAGTCTCCATCCTCTTATATAAAATGCTAATCTGGAGACTGCGTACGTCGTCTAACTATTGGCTAGCCGACGGTCACTTGCCAGTCGTCATTCGCCAATCAACAGCCACCATGTTGCATTCGTTCCTTCATGTTGCTTTTTGTTTATTTACGACAACTAGATGCAGAAATTCAACTATGGAGAAGGGTATTCAATGCTTACTCTATTTTATCTGTATCAGATATAAGAATTGGGTTAAATCATAACCTAAGATTTTTTTTTTGGCAGATGATAAGAAACAATGAAGTTTATTAAAACTCAGAGAAACGTTCGTAATCGCGCAATGTATCAGTCAAATAAATAACAGTTATCCGTTTTCGAAATTATAGTCTCCGTCATTTAAAGAAAAATGCATTTATTTGAATAAAATCGAAACCAAATACAGTATTAGAAACTAATTTCTGCTTGAAAATAATGGTGCAGGCTGTATTATAACGGAATTACTGCTTGAAAATAATGTCTTGCGATTGACTACAGCAGTATTATGGAGTCATTACTGAATGTTATTTTGGTGGACTTGCGATTTGCAGTTGACCCAATCATTATTCGTTTTTCCTTCCAAACTTTTCCAGAATAAATTCCTACTATCACCATACGTGATGCCCGTCGTTATTCATATGAAGCTATGATTTCCGAATGCAATATTAGTGGAGGTTATGGTTAAGTTGACCAGAATCGCATTTTGTCACAGCATGACTAACTCTGAAATCAGTTTCACAAACCATTTAAACTGCTACTAAAGGTATTAATTAATGCCGGTGGAGTAGTTCCATATTTAACGAGCAGAATTGTGCCTGGACCAGGAATAAAACTGATATTACATGGATAGCAAACGTTTTTGGGATTCAATTTTTTTTTTAATTTCACTGGTTCCATACTTCCGTAGTCATTAATTCAGTAGAAGTTACTACTGTATTGTTATGTGAACTGCAAATGAAATATGTAGAACAAAATCAAGACCATTAGCATTATGTAATAACAATTCCGTATAATTAATCAACTGCAAAAAAAAACGAACTGTCAGAATACTGAATTCAAACCGTCATTTTTGACGGGCTCGAAGCTATTACAAGTATAAATGAAGAAAATATTAAATCTGAAATAAATTCTCTGGAAATTGTGAAGGAACTCAGAAAGCTAAAAAACGCATTTTTGTTGTTTTTTGAAGCTTAAGAGCATGTTGACATCGTGGTCTTTAGCGACCTAATATCAAAATTGTATGGCATCGTTGTTTAAGTGTAATCGAAATTCATGTCTGTATGGCACACAGGCACCAAAATAGTGGCAAATACTAAAACTGTGGCTGTAAAAAGGCTACAACCACCTAAGAGAGTACAAACAGTAACTGGTTGGATATAAAAGGTCAACCAAAATAAACTTTGAAACGACAAAATTTCTGGCTGGCTGTAAAAGGGCAAGCCAGATATATATATATATATATATACATATAACCGAAACATAACAAATGGAATAAATTTTTTTAAAAAATATAAAACTGGAAACGGCAAAAAAAAAAAAACGGGATTGGTGGCTGTAAACAGGCCAACAATCCAGAGTATGTTGCTGATTTTGTGAGTTCAGGATGCGTCGATTGCGTGGACATTGGCGCCCAAGCAAAAACCAATCTGGGAGTGTAGCTTAAAAAGTACCGAATTGCTGTCAGTATGGTCAAGTATAAATAAGTTGGCCATACAGTATCACGATAGTGTAAACTTTAAAAAGGTTGACTAAATCATGAGGTGACAGATTTAGAAAGTTACAAGCGTTAAAACAAAGAAATTTCTGGCTGGTTGTAAAAAAGCCAGCCAGATATATAATAGGCAAACTTAACAAATAAAATACAAAGGTAAAAACTAACCAAACAAATATAAAAAACAAAAAGTATTAGCATTATGGCTTTAAAGAGGACGCCATTTTAAAGCCAACGCCATTTTGGCCAAGATATCATGGATTGTTGTTGTTTTTGGGACATTAAGGCGCGAAATCATCGTGTTTAATAGCGCCGTGACAACTAAACGCTATGACAACATGGTTTAAAATTAATCGAAATTACCCACTATATGGCCTACTGTAAAGAGATTGGCCATACAGACTGCAAATAATGTAAACTACTAAAACGTTGGCTTTAAAAAGGCCAAAAAAGTCTAAAACGATGACTGGTTGGCTATACAAGGGCAAAGCAGACTAAATACGATCAAAACAAAATATCTGATTGGGTGCAAAAGATCCTGTCAGATATAAACAAAACAAATATAAATAACAAATTATTAGTATTGGCGGTCATAAAACTACCAACCGTCGAACTCTTCCTGCTGAGTGGTTTGGCTCCTCCAGCATCATTTAGGTGTCTTCTGGGTACAAAGGTGTCTATAGACATTTTAACCTCTTCAGACGCCTCGTTGGTATGTGTCTTTTTGATAGGCCTATTCCCTTTCTTCTCCCTGCCACCGAGAAGGTTGTGAGGTGGCGGGGAGGAGTACCTCACAAATTTTGAAGGATCCATCTCTCGAAACTTCGGACCCCGAGCTTTTTCTTTATTTTGCCATCATTTGTAGGACTTAGTGGTGTTGCTGCTGCTGCAGCTGCTGGTTCTTTAACCACTGCTGTATGTACAGCCTTAGCAATTGCAACTAATGAAGATGTAGAAGTATCGAATGCTGTTGGACTGGTCGAAGTTGTTGACGTGTTGCATCTGATGTCTGAGGTCCTGACCTTAGGGGATTTTTAACTGCGTTGACATTCCTATGAACAATATGTGCTCTTGTCTGTCACGGACGTTTGGGTAGCAACACTTTCTTTCATTACACGAGCTGCCAATGTCTTTGCAAAGTTGGATGCATAGACCGGAGGAGCAAACGTCTTAAAACGCTTCTTTGCTTTGCAATATGGAATACGCTCTTTGGTTTTTAGCTCCTGTATTTTCTTCGCTTCGACGTAAGCTCGACACTCCTTGCTCCAGACGATGCACACCTGTTGGATAGTGCATTCGCTACCCGGCTACCACAGGTTTGGCTACCCTTGCAGGCCGCCGACATATGTCCGAATCTTTGGCAGCTAAAACAGTGCATTCGATCCGGCAAATACGGGCGTACGTTCAAATTAATTTACCCTGCTTTAATGTTCTTGGGCAAAGTAGGAGTGTTGAATGCCAGCACGAAGGTGGCAGTTTTTTCAAGAGCGCCATCTACCCTCCACAAAATCTGCCGAATTTCGACCACTTTATCTAATGCCCACTCCTTAAGGAGTTCCTCAGTCTCTATATCAATTAAATCCCGGCAGTTGACCACGCCTTTGATGAAATTTAGAGTTTTATGGAGTTCGCATTTAACTGCACTTTCACTATATAGATAGAAGATACCTTCTTAAAGGACCCCTTCTTCCTTGACATTATCACGATGGCGTTACCTAGTCTTCCTGTTACTTATTTGTGGATTCTCAGTTGGAGGGCTCTCGACCCTCGCCAAGATACCCGTTCTTTTGACGTTTGAGATGTGATTTTTCCCCACGAGTTCAGATGAACTAAATGTCGAGTGACGCGAAGTCACTGCATCAAGCCAACAATACCAATATAACAGGGGTGTGTCAGGTGCCTCTGAGGTCACACGATAGAGAGTGGTTTGTCACCACCCATTCACCTCCTCAGCACATTACTCACCTTGAGGTTGGGTTTTTTTTATTATAGAGGTTTGAACAGTCTTCATGATCCGGGCGATGAAGCCGAGATCCCCGTTTTCCTAGACATACAACATTCCATCATCACGCCCTACGGTGGTCGTTGAAGCGTGCTAGGGGCATACGGTGTGGGAAACTTGCGGCGCTCACAAGTTTCCAGCTCAGTTACCGTGGTTTCACCAAACCTGTACCTGGCACTTGCATACCAGGCCCTGTGACAAAGGAGAATGAATCACGGTCAGATTTTTACTGAAAAATCAGATATTCAGGCTCAGAAACATTCGATCCTTGCTTTCTGAAAGGGCTTGGTCTTCAGTTTAGGGAGTTCAACTTCGGGCAAAAATTTGTAATGGGACGCTGTGATTTTACGGATTCAAGAGCAAAGTTTTTGCAAAAATGTATGATCTTATTGCGTTCTAAGGACAATTGGTTACTTAGAAGAAACATATATTAATTAAAATCATACTAACAATGTATCTGGCACGATTCGAGAGGCACTGGAAATTTAAAAGTGCCTTCCTTGATGAGAAAGCTACCTTGTGATGGTTCTGTCCATGCAGGGGCGACCCTAGGGCGGTGCAAGCGGTGCGACCGCACCGGGCGCCGTCATATTGGGGGCGCCGAAAATGCAGCGAGAGATAGTCTGCGCAAAAAATAAAGTCTATAACAACCCAGCTTGCTGTTCACATATGATTTCAGCACACAAACTATTCAGAAGTGTCTCGAGTTAGCTCGACTTACTAGAATCAAAAAAATCACAACTCGTCTCACACATTTTATCTTTTCGGCTGTCTTCTTGAAGTTCATTCGCATGGGGGTGCATGTGCATGGGGCTAGACTCAACCTACTTATCTATTTCTACCATATTAGACCTTCGGTGATTGGAATTAACTTTGATATTGTAAATAATTCCCTTTTACAAACAAGACATGTGCTACCTGAAAAAAGGAGAATCTGAGAAGGCTTCAAAAATGCTTGGAAAATTTTTTAGATTTGCGAAGTCATCTGAATCGTCGTCACAAGAACTAGATCCACCCGCAACAGAAGAAAACATATTTAATAGAAGTTCTTCAGACGAGGCTCATGATAATAAAGAGCAGCATGTACAAAAAATGTTAGCTATAGCTGAAACGTCGTCCACAGTTCAAAATATTAAAGAATGAGGTACAACATACATACCACCACCGCCGCCTTTTCAAAATACAAATTATGACGATACTTCAAAATGGTCACTCATTGACTCTGCAGCCACGGATGAAATAATTATTCGAGCAATGAAAAAATTAAAAATAAAACTATGGACGTCATATTTCAAATATGTATTTTCAAAGAGTAATCCCAAATCGATAAACTTAAAAGATAACTGGTCCACTCTAAATTTGTTGATGAAGTATATTGTTTTTGTATATTGCATGTTTGTATATTGTTGTTTATTCAACAGCAAAAACTATTATTTGGGAAAAGAAGGATTTGATGACTAGAAATACTTATCAGAGCGTCTCAAAACTCACGAAACTTTGCTCAAATCACGAGCACACCATCCTCAATTCGACAGAAGCGTTGATTCTTTTAAAGAATGTCAGTGTAACAGACAAGCATTAGTAAATACAGATTGATGACGAAAAATCATGGTGGGTTGCTATTCTCGAATGAATGATTTCCAAAGTATTATTTTTAACATGCAATAATTTCTTGTTTAGAGGAAGCTTTGGATCTGAAACACAAAATACTTCTAATAATAGTAACTTCCTGGGTTTATTGCAAATATCGTACTAGGAAAATATGACCCTGTAATGATGGAGCATCTCCGCCACATTGCCTATAAGGAGACTAACATCTGTTATTTTGGTAAATGTATTCAAAACGAATCAAGTTCGTAATAAAATTTTGACTGTTGATAAGTTGTCTAAATACTTTTTCATGATGTCAGTCACGTCGAACAATTATCTTTATCGCTACTTTTGTTGACACTAATAAAGTAAAAGTACGTGAGTGTTCCGTTGCTTACAATCTGGTAATTGACTTTTAAGGACCTGGGAGCTGGTCTCGCTGGCCTGTTTATCGATAATACTTTACAAAAGTTCGATTTGGATATGGAAGAAAGTCGAGACCAAGGATATGACGATGGATCCAATACATCAGGATGAAACAAAGGTGTCCAGAACAGAATTCTGAACGAATATCTTACAGCATTCTTTCTTCCATGTAGCTTTCTCTAAATCTGGTGATATCAGGTGCAACCAAAACATCAGTTAAATCAGTTTCCTTGTCCGAATTTGTTTAAAGAATATTTGTTCTATTATCTCAATCACCAAAGCGATGGTAAGTGGTATCCAACAACTTACACTACAGCCAAAAAAATTACGAATCTCGTTTGGAGAATAGAATTTCTGGTCTTGCTGGAGTTCGCTATCACTAATCATCAGTTCGTGATGCCATTCTGGAAACGAATAATTCAATTCTTTCAAGTAAATATTGCAAGCAAGTCTTTGTAGACTGAAGAACTTATGAAACGCTTCACAATTGTTGGTAAACAGCTCCGAAGTTGAGAAAAAGTACCCTGGTTATTCGTCTCCTCTGTTAACTGCTACAAAAATTCCTTTTCAGTCTGGCCCATAGCCTATTATTAAGCCAATCAGATTCCAAAGAGAGCAGAGATTTTTTTATTATTATTATGAGGCCGTAGATGAGGTAGCAATAGATCCAGAAGAATTGTTTACAACCAACGTGATTTCATGGAGGAAGGAAATATATGGAGGAGAAGTGACTTTAAATCTGTGAAGCAGGCTCTAAACCCTCACGCATGCGCAGTGGCGGCAGCGGCGATATTGCGATCCCAAACAAATGCGATGTTCACATTGTGTTAGATGCTGTGATTATTTCATTTTGTAATATGTATAAGTGTTTTATAATGCCATCTTGTGTTTCATACGGTTGCACAAATAGGCAAGAGAGGAAAGAATCTGGAATATCATTTCATAAGTAAGTTGAATTCTAATTATCGTTGTTGAAGTGGGTGGTAGGTTTTGCAAACTTCGGTGCCTGTCTATAAATATTTAGTCATAGCTCTCAATGGGATGACTTTGTTCTCAAATTTTTGTTGGTGTAGTGTAGAAAATCAGCATACCTTGCAATTTTGCACATAATAGACGAGTGTCAAAAATGAGATTTAAATGGGTGTGTTTTACATCACGATTCAGTGAATTTAGTATTGCGCTTTCTTTCGTCATGTTGCAATTTATACTGACAGTGTATGATGAAATTAAATGTGTTAAATTATGCTATGCAATCTAGGAATCTTGATAAAGCAAACGATGTTGTTACTGCAAATACAGTTTGCGATTCAAATACGCGTGTGTGGGTATGTCTACATATTGTTAATCTGTAGCGGCAATTTAATGGAGATTGTGGTTAGGTCTAAATGCAGTCTGTACCAGAATGGTTTTGTTGTTCCATAAGGGACAAAGAATTTATCTACTAGTGTTAGTAATTTCATGAGAACCAAGTTAGTGACAAAAAGTGTATCGCGATATAAACTGCTTCCAGGTATTCCCAATTAAGCTTACGATGTATGGTAACAAGATAACTATTTTTATTCTGATCTAGGCCGCATTTCAACCTAACCACAAGTGGTAGTAAAAAAACTGAAATATTCATTCTGCATGTCCACTATTGTGGCTTTGGTAGAATTAATTTTTGATCCGAGGCCGCATATCAACCTCAATCCCAGTATATCCCGAAAACTAAGCAAGATACAGAAAAATTGTATTCTTTATTTTCGATTTGTCTCGTCGTGTTACATAAGAATCGATCATTAAATTTGACTTTTGCGAAAATTTTTCTTCTGCATTTCAACTCAAGACACCTCACATTTGATACAGTATTTCTCGAGA
>CM061914.1:125207703-125266711 GCA_031002005.1 Vandiemenella viatica
ACAACACTGTGAAAGGCACTAAACTTCTGAGACATATATACTTTCCCTAAATAATTTAAGCAATAAAAAATAGGCAACAATTATTGACATTCCTAAAGATACCTGTTAAATTTCATTTCTGATAACTCCAGAAGAAACCATAAAGATAAAAATTATATCCTAAATTTAATTGATAGAGTAATTTAACAAGGATTTAAAAATAGGCTGAACTGATAAGAGGCTGAGATAATAGAGAAGGTTGCAGGAAGAAAACATTAAACTGATGGCTTTTGCAATGACCTAATGATCTGTAGGATATTGAGGTGTGTGTGTGTGTGTGTGTGTGTGTGTGTGTGTGTGTGTGTGTGTGTGTGTGTGTGTGTGGAATGGAATTTAATACAAAGAAAAATTAAGTATACGATCCCAAAACAAAGGAGCTAACGAGAGAAAATATGATGGCAAGAGAACAGTTGAAAAAGATGTACAGTCTTTAGTACCTGGGAAGTGCTATAGAGGACAGTGGAAGGAACGATGGGGATGTGAGTGAAAGATAAGAGCATAAAGATCAATATACAACAAGGATGTACCACAAAGCAAAAAGGGAATATTTTATCAGGTACAGATTGACTTGCGGGAACCGGACGAATTTGGATCAGTTGTTGCATTCTTGTTACAAGTGATGGCGAGATTGAGGTTATGTCATTGTTTTGCGCGTGTCTTACCATTTTAGTCATAATGGATCAGTGGTCAGTACAGCATCGTGTTTTTGCAGACGACACTTTTGTTAAAAATGGTGAATCTATTATCAAAACACAGCGTATCTTTCGACACCACTTTAATATCGGTCGGAATGAGACAGTTCCAAGATGAAACACATTGTTAAGATGGGTTCACGTGTTCAGAACAACAGGAACAGTAACAAAGAAAAAGCCACCCAGGCCTGCAAGAACAGTGAGAACGCCCGACAACATCACCATAGTGAGAATTGCTTTAATCAGGAGTCCGAGTCGATCTGCATGCAGACATGCACGAGAGCTAAACATCAGCTGCGATTCTGTGAGGAAGATTTTAGGATTAGATTTGAAATTTCATCCCTACAAAATGCAGGTGGTGGAGCAACTCAAAGAGAGGGACTATGAACAAAGAGAAGACTTCGCAGTGCGTATGCAAGTGTTGCTTAGTGATAATCCTAATGCAATACTGCGACAAAGCTCATTTCCACTTTAACGGCTCAGTTAACAAACAAAACTTTCGATACTGGGCGAGTGAAAATCCATGTAACATTCATGAAGAACCTCTCCACTCTCCAAGGGCAACAGTTTGGTGTGTGGTAGCCCGCTTTGGAATAATTGGGCCGTACTTTTTCGAGGAAAATGGTGTCTCAGTGACAGTAAACTCTGAACACTACGTTCGCATGTTGGAAACATTTCTCAGACCAGAACTTCGGAAGCGAGGAATAAACAAGAAAAATGTTTACTTCCAACAGGATGGGGCCACAGCACATACTTCCCGTGCATCGATGCTAGTTGTGAAGAAGATGTGCCCTGGCAAGCTAATTTCGCGTTTTGGTGACGTGCCGTGGCCGCCAAGGTCACCGGATTTGTCTCCCTGTGACAATTTCCTACGGGGATATTTAAAAGCTCATGTCTACACTCATAAACCACGTACTTTATTAGAGCTGAAAGATGCAATTACAGAAGAGGTGAATTTGATTGGAGAAGGTATGCTAACCCGAGTTTTTGATGATTTTCTACAGAGGATGGAAATCTGCATTCAAGTGGATGGCCAGCACATGCATGACATCATATTCAAGAAATGAACTCAATGAACACAATGTTTCATACAACATATGTTTTATGAAATGGTATGTTTTCACCATTATATCTGTAACAATTAAATAATATTACTAAGTAAATTAACTTTGTACTGCTCATTTGAAAAACGTCCGGTTCCCGCAATTCACCCTGTATATTATGTTCATATTTTCACATCTGCCACCATAACCTGAATAGTGAATAAGTGTAATATCAACAAGATACAAGCAAAATTAAATTTCTCAAAAGCAGAATAAGGATTACAAGAAAGTAATAACCTTCAAATGGTATGGACATGCAAAGGGAACAGGTAAGCATAGAATTCCAAGGAAAATATCTGAATATGAAGATAAAAGGTAAAAATGTCAGAGGAAGACCAAGGTATACAAAGCTGAGAGGAGTTGATTGGGTGCTGAAAAGAAGAGAGAACCAGACTGAAATTGTGGTGGTGGAGAGTTGTCGGGAAAATGAAGGAAAGTTAAGGAGCCTGTATGCACAGCATACATAGCCAGTGGCTGGAAACAATGGACGACGATTATGATGGAACTAATTCACCCACACTCCCTTCAACCTCATTATAATACATTAAAAAGAGATACAATCTAAACTTTAAAATTGCAGTTTAGATAGAGATAAAATGCTACAGAATTAATCCCATGAAAAGCCAAGAAATTTATTATATGAATTTACTAAACAAAAGCATGTGTAAACATGAACAATGAGAAATTAACCAAAAAATGTGTGTTTCAAATAAATACCTGTTCGTATATTTCAACAAGCAAGTAAACAGCTGGCAAATATTTTTCATCCTGAGCAAGAGCCTTTTCAAGGATTGTTTTTGCCTTGCACACTGTGACAGGATCTTTCATCAACACGGAAGCATACAACTGTAAAAAAATTTAAGATAAAAGTTAAATGGTACATAAAAATGTATTTTTTATTAAAAAAGTAAGACATATTAACATTTACAGTTTAATGCATATTATCCATTAAAAGTTTATATATTCAAATGCTTAATACTTGTGATATATAGGATGTCATCCTGGATTGCATTAAGCATGGAGCATACCTATAAACGCTTCCATACTTCCTTTCAGCATCTAATAAATCTATCTGCACTATTTACAAAATACAAGAACATTTTCAGAATTTATAGAGTCATTAGTAAAACTGACTTAAGGACTTCGGTCGGAACCCAGCTGAACAACATACTGCAAACACTAGCATATTACTACTGCTGTCAAAAGAGATATTGTATATGATAAATTCCATAAAGTAAAATGGTATGAATTATAAAAAGCTGTATCAACAGCAGGTAACATAAAAGACTGCAGATATGTAATGACCCCTACCAGAACATATATATATATATATATATATACACCACTTGGTAATTTATTCCAATCCCTGACATCCTTACACACAAATTTTTTTTTACCACTCCCTATGTTTGAAATCTACTGCCAATTTGTGGTCATAATCATCCTTCTCTTCCATGCTCCATTCCTAATTCTTCAACCAATATCCTTCCAAGCCCCACGTCACCAACATATGCCTTGTACACTCCCAGCACTCTCTTCACTCTCCTCCTGTCTTCCACTGTCTCTAAATCTAGCTCCTTTATCATATCAGATACTGACTGGGTCCTGCGATAATTTCTAAAAGCAAATTTACATGGAAAAGAAAGGGAAAATACACCCAACACTCACCAAAGCTGAAGGGAGGAGGGCAGCAGCAACACAGCACAACACACAAACAAATAAAAAACAATATTTCGGGTGAAGAATCCCCTTTCTCAGTTAACATGAGAAAGGGGATTCTTCACCGAAATATTGTTTTTTATTTGTTTGTGTGTTGTGCTGTGTTGCTGCTGCCCTCCTCCCTTCAGCTTTGGTGAGTGTTGGGTGTATTTTCCCTTTCTTTTCCATGTAAATATTGCCTCGCGGCATTTCTTTCCTTTCATTGTTACCTAAAAGCAAATTTAGCTGCTCTTCTTTGCATGCCCTCCAACTCTTGTATTTCATACTCAAATTGTGGGTCCCATATTACAACACCATATTTAAGTAATGGTCTGACTGTTTTGTAACCCAATTGCTTAACTTCTTTAGCACATCGTCTCATCATCCTATCTGGTAAATGAAGGCTTTTATAACCTTTTCCTACCACCTGCCCAATGTGCTCTGCACAGTTGAATTTATTATCAAACGTTATGCCAAGGTATTTACACTACAAGCTTTGAACAAGCAATTCTGACTGCACCCTACAATCATAAACAATCTTTAGTTTTAAACATTTGATGCAATATGTTAGCTAATAAAATAATCACATTCATCTTAAGTATTATTATTATTTAAATTTATTATAGGAAATTTATTATAGGAAAGAAATCAAAGGTAAACTATATAGAAAAATGGAGGTTTAGTTAATTTAATTGCTATGGAGTGGAAGCTTCAGTGCCAATTTTCCTACGTAGTTATTTTTCCACTTCCCTGTACCCATCTACTTTTGTCCTCTACGAATTTTGATTTTAAATTCTTCCAGCGTTTTTGGTTATTTATTCATCTTTTGGATTGGTAAGTTATTCCAAACCCTGACTCACTCATTTACAAAAGGTAATTTTCCCAATCCCTTATGCCTGAAATTGAGTGCCAGCTTTTGGTAATGGTCATCTTTTCCCTTGCATGCACTACTATTAATCCTTCTGCCAATATCTTTACAGGCCTCATCACAAATACATGCTTTATACGCACCCTGGTTTTTTTTTTTTTTTTTTTTTTTTTTTTTTTTGCAGTGTGTTAGGAAATATACTGCACTGGAGAGTTTTGGAAATACACTGCATCCAATTCAGTTATGGAAGTTATTCCCCAACATGGCTGTAAAGATATAGCAAGGGGGGGGGGATCCAATAAAATTTAAAACCACAAAAATTGCTTAGTAATTTTGGAAAGCAAACTATTTTTCCAATCACTTGGCCTGAAAACATTTATACCAGCAAGTAGAATGGAAAGATGTTATAACATTTGTTCCAGCTGGCATGGAAACGTGGAAACAAAACTACTGTAAACAGCGCTTCCTCACATTTATAGATCTTCTACTTAAAATTTATAATTTCACCATACATTTTCTTTGTCATTCATTGTTACAGATATCACATATATTGGCACACAGTTAACAACTGTAGAGGAAGAAAGTAGTGTTTACAATGTGGTGAGGAACACAATATTACCAGCTGCTGTAATAAATTAGAAGGAGCGTGAAACGCAAACCAGAAAAACATGTTGATAATAGAAATTGTTCTAAAACAAAATGACAGGAAGAAATCAAGGTGAAGCCAATACTCAGAAGGGCGTACTTACAGAAAATAAGTACGAAGTTAAAGCTAACAACTTTCCTCCACTATAAAACAGGACATTCAGCACAGCAATAATGGTCAACATGACCAATAGATGCAGCGAACGATTTGTATAAATTGAAGAGAGAAAAGGTACAGAACTAGACAAAGAAATTATTAGTACAGTAGTTAAAATAACGTACAAGGTAATCACATAACATGTGAAAGGTAAGCTATCAACAAAACTGAAAAAAAAGGAAATACCTGAGAATAAAATTCCATCGAAATTCAAGGAACTGGGAGTAACTAGCACATACATGAGCCAATGGTGTAGATATCAGAGGGCTTGGTGGTGCCGTGCACCAAGCCCCCAGCCCCCCCAAGGTCAGGGCACCCCCTCCTCCTCTCCCCCAAAGCCCATGGGGTCCGGGGCCCCTACCAGCAAACCTCACAATCAAAAGACTTGGTACAGCTAAAAAAAAAAAAAAAAAAAAAAAAAAAAAAAAAAAATAGCCCATCTGGCCTGTGGGCCCCAATACTTTTTTTTTACACTGGGGCCATTGTTAACCTAATGGAACAACAAATGTATCTCACCATACTGCAAACGAATGCAATACAATTATGCTCACAGAATCATCAAAGAGAAAAATGTGGAAGTGGTGTTGATATCAGAAATATGGCTGTGTAGCAAATCAACTTACTGCCATAACTTTTGAATATGCTGCAAGGATAGCCAGGATGATGAGATTATAGTATGACATAGCATAAACAGCAATATCATAAGATAAGTAGAGCCAAGGATAATGTAGAAATCTTATTACTGGATCTTGGAAACTGTAGGAATCAACTCTTCACTGCGATCAACAAACATGTCAAATCAGTATGAGTGAAGAAGATTCATTGGCTATATTTAATAGACTTCCACTTAACAGCTTTGTTGGAGGTGATGTTAGTGGCCATTATCAGCTGTGGCTAGATGGTCAAGTGGATCAGCAGGGAGGTGAGATGGCCCAAGCCATCACATCAGCTACATTATCTTTCCGTAAAAGAAAAATTCTTCACCAGATACACAGAAAATCTTATGATAATAACGAAGTGAGAAATTATTAAAGGCACTCAGGAAGCAATCATATTATTCTGAAAATGCCTCAAAATTATAATATTTCACCAAAATTCATCTGTGAAATATTCATAGATCCCATGGTGAAATTCAATTTTATTACAAATGTGGAATACAGGAGTTCTTCTTGATCATCAGAAGACAATATTTCTGAAGTATTTTGACTAAATTCATCAACACAAGCACCAATTATAAACTAAAAACCACAATAAATTACTCACAGTAAGAGCACGGGGTGTTTGGCCCAGCTGTTACATGCAGTGCTTGCCAGAGCTAAAGCCTCCCTTAGTCTGTGCATATGAACATAACAATCAACTAAGCCATGATGTGCTTCAAATCTGTAGGGACTTAACTGCATGGCTTCACGGAAATGTGCAATTGCATCTGTATACTTTTTCATTTCTGTCAAGATTCCACCTTTTAAAATCAAGGCTTGAACATTCCGTGGACTCTGAATACAGGCCTGAAATTATACAATAGCATTATAATACCATGACATTATTTTGTGAGACTATGACATTATCTTATAAGACAATAAATCAGATGATAAAAACAATATATGAAAGAATAAGTAATTGAATACCTTGTGTGCAAAGTATATTGCTTTAGAGTTCTTGCGAGAAATATAGAAGTAGTATGCCATGGCAATCCAGTGTTCTGGACCATACTCTGATATACTGACATTTGGTGAAATTATTTTTTCTAGATCTTTGACTTTCTTTTCTCTTGCCAAGAGACTAGCATAAATTTCAAGCCCACGCTGCATATACGGATCAATCCCATAGGCCTAAGGAATAAGAAAAATTGTATTATTTTAGAGAAACATTTAACAGCATATATAACACCAAAAAAAAAGAACAGAGGTAAGAAACTGTTATTTAAGGAAGTACTTATGTAATCTAGTCTTCACAGGTGTTCTAATGAATAGTTTTATAAAAACACAAATCCACTATGATGGCAGACCCCGGCATTGAAACAATTTCTACAATATCTGGGAGTACACCTGTCCAGATTACATTGCATTAAGGTGCCATGAAAGCATGCAAAATAACATTAACTTCATATATTTATGGTAACAAGGAAAGGCTTTGTAGGTAAGGGTGTCAAAACTGTTGACAGACACTCTTAGAAGTAGGAGTGTGTCTGACAAATGATAGGAGGGCATAAACGAAAGGCTGTAAGTGTTGGTCCACAAATGCAGAAATGTGCTCCATGGCAAACCCATAGGCGATGATTAGCAGGCGTACAGGATTTTGCACTTTGTGTGTCTTGGGCAGAAGGTATAGCGTGAGGGTTCATGGGATCTTAGGAGTCAGAAGTATGATAGAATAATGTGAGAGATCTCGTAAGGGACTCTGGATTTTCAGGACTTGTAGGAAGATCAAGTTAGTGGGGTCAGTGTTGTGAGATGGTTAAGTAGAGGTATCCAAGAGCTGCCTAAGGATTTCAGCCCCCTAATCACTCTGATTAATGACCACAGTGATTTAACCCTTAGAGCTGGGAGAGTTATGATGTTCTGAAGTTTTGATAGTTCACTCATGGACTGGAATTCAGGTGATTCGCGTTATTGAAGTGAGGGTTTTAAACCTAGAAAAAAAGGCAATGAAGAGAGGGTCATGGTTAGGAACTCTTGGAATAGGAAGCAGAGGTGGTTTTGTGGGAGGAAATGCAGACCTAACTGAAATGGAGGTAGGAATTGTCAATTGTTGGGTTCCAGGATATTACAATAGTTATCATTCCTACCTGAGATCAAATTTATGGGTGGGAGCGAAAGGGAGATATTTGAGAATGGGGCAGGGTGAAAGACAGATCCACATCTGGGATTTGTCTAGTGGTGGGGAGTGGGTATGGGTAGGTATGATAGGAATGGATGGCAGGCGCACTGAATGGTGAAAGTTGAGAACATGAGAAAGACAAAGTATTGGCAACAAGTGGTGGAGAGGTAGTAGGTTGTTTGTGGATTCAGGAGATGCAGGCTCAAAACCAGGTAGCTGTTGCCTATGGATGAAAGTTGCAGAGATGTTTTCTTGTTTAGTTTGGTTGGTATGGAAAAGGTAGTTGAAGCCAGAGTACGAACAATATTAGAGCCCATCTTAGAAGAGGAACAACATGGTTTTAGGGCTGGAAGAAGCACAACAGATCTAATATTTGCCTTGAGAATGCTGGTGGAAAAATATTGGGAAAGAGGGAAAAACCTAATTATTGTGTTTATGGACCTAGAAAAGGCATACGATAATGTTCCTAGATCAACTATCTGGAAAAGTCTAAGAAAACTTGAAATACCAGAGTACCTCATTAGAAAGATCCAAATGCTGTACAATAACTGCAAGAGCTGTGTCAATGTTGGGGATGGTTACTCTGAATGGTTTAGTACAACCAAAGGAGTACAACAAGGAAGTGCCCTTTCACCCCTTCTGTTCATAGCGGTGATGGATAACATCTTAAAAGAACTAAAAAGAACATTCAATAGAGATCTTCAGGCACTGGTGTTTGCAGATGATGTAGCAGTATGGGATGAAACAGAAGAAGGAATACAAAATAAATTGAAGATGTGGAATGATAAGTTTGAAGAATATGGAATGAAATTGAATCCAAAAAAAACTGTAGCACTAAAAATAAGCCGAAAGAATACAGACTGTCATATAAAATTACAAGACCATGAAGTTGAAGTTGTTGACCAATTCAGCTACCTGGGGAGCATAATTGCCAATAATGGTAGAAGTGAGTTAGAAATAATGAGTAGAGTAACCAAAGGAGCCAACTTCTACAGTACCGTGCGAGGCCTACTATGGGACATGAAGGTTCCCAGAAGAACAAAAATTGTCTTGTACAAATCATATCTCATTCCTATTCTCACATATGCTTTGGAAACATGCACACTAACATCAAGGGACCTTAGCAAGATCCAAGCATGTGAAATGAAGTTTCTTAGAACGGCCCTCCAGAAAACTAGACTTGACCGCATAAAGAATGATGAAATTAGATCAAACCTAGAGCTAAGGGAATCCATGGAAGAGAGACTTAGGTCATCAAGACTTCGGTGGTTTGGACATGTGAAGAGAATGGCTAGTAAAAGACTGCCAAAAACTTATTTGGAAAAAAGGATACTGGGCAAAAGACCAGTGGGAAGACCAAGAAGAAGATGGACAGACCAACTGAAGGAGGACGTAGAGAGAAGAGGCTGGAATTGGGAGTACATCACAGACAGAGAAACCTTTCTGGACAGGAAAAGGTAGAGAACAATCGTCTATAACAACCAAGGCTCGTAAACCACACCCGGGAAACTGGAGATGGTCCCCAACGATAATGATGATGATGATATATATATATATATATATGTATATATATATATATATAATAACAATGAGCAGGAAAAGGCTTCAAGGCAATAAAACGAAGGAAGGATAGGGAAATATGACCCAACACTTACCACAGATGAAGGCGGCTGGGACGACGAACAAAAAACAAACACAAGAGAAGCGCAATATTTCGGCTTACAGCAGCCTTAAACGTGCAGAAGGTGAAGCACCAGGTAGCATCACATGTGTACACATAGACGGCCGACTGGTGCTTCACCTTCTGCACGTTTAAGGCTGCTGTAAGCCGAAATATTGCACTTCTCTTGTGTTTGTTTTTTGTTCGTCGTCCCAGCCGCCTTCATCTGTGGTAAGTGTTGGGTCATATTTCCCTATCCTTCCTTAGTTATATATATATATATATATATAGGGAAATGATCCACCATTTACCTTTAGATGATAGGTGTGGGGCGTGAACACACAGAAAATACACAAACACAAATAATAAAGTAATTTTCGGGATAAACCCTTCGTCAACGGGAGAACAATGTTGCCAGTTGGCTGCCAGCCGCTTGCGTGCAGCCATCTCACTTCTACTGATGAAGAGCAATGCTTGATTTTTTATTTGTTTTTAATCTGCTTAACGTCTCCTATAACAACTAGGTCTTTAGAGACGGGAAAGGATGGGGGCAAGGAATGGGAAGGAATTCGGCCATGGCCTTTTGAAGGAAGCATCCCGGCATTCACCTGGAGTGATTTGGGGAAACCATGGAAAACCCAAATCTGGATGCCCGGACGGGGATTCGAACCGCTGTCCTCCCGAATGCGAGGCCAGAACGCTAGCCGTTACACCACCACGCTCGGTGCGATGCTTGAAAATTCTATTCTTTGTGTGTTCGTGTTTCTTTCGTGTACCAACACCGCAGGAATCCCCTTCTTTGATAAACGGTGTTTTTTTTTATCCTATCCTAATGTTCAATATATCCGCTTTTAGTGCCTTTGTTTCCTAACCATCTATATACATATATATATTTGTAGGTAACAATGAAAGTAGAGAAACGCCGTGAGACAATATTTACATGAAAAAGAAAGAGAAAATACACCCAACACTCACCAAAGTGAAGGGAGGAGGGCAGTAGCAACACAAAACAACACACAAAGAAAATACAATATTTCGGGTGAAATCCCCTTTTCCTAGTTAACAGAGGTAGGTGGCTGGCTAGGATTGCGCAAGACTTAAAGAATTTACTTAAGGAGTTCCATGTATACCATAGTATTGATTATTTTTTTTTTAATTTACACATCATTAACACAGTTAAATGCTTTTGCAAGATCACAAAAAATTGCTAAATTTTATTTTTCAGTTTGTGACATCCCTAAGACTCAATGCCCACAAATAAAAGTCCTTGAAATTTATTGTACTAAATTTGTGTTTGTCATAGAAGCGAAGAGATAAATTCCAAATTTGTATAATTGTTATATGAATGTGTGATGTTTTGATGGGTCAAAAAGCTGAATTAAAAACAGTTCAGTGCAAAGCAAATTAATTAAAAGATTTTGCTTGGCAATATTGTGTAAGCAATAATGTTTAATGGTAAATACGCATTTAAATGTTTCTTAATATTTTCTACTTTCATTTAAAATTGTTTCCTTATAATTTCAACTAATTCTGAGTAAGTTCTAATTGTTTTGTAAATTTATATTGTTTGTTTAATTGTCAACACAACTGAAAAGATTGTCAATGCCTTTATTAATCTCCAGAAATTCTTTTACTGTATACATAAACTCCCAATGATTGCCAACAGTCAAGCTTGCTCAGATTACTGCTTACACTAATACGACATCATTTGTTTATAGTAATGTGTTTCAGTCTTTGGAAGTGAAGTCTGATGTAAAGTTTTATGTATGTTTTCTGATGTGTTTCTATGAAATAAAAGTTATGTAAAAATTTTATCAACAGCATCAATATTTGAAAAGCTACTTGGCATTGAGAAATTTAAGGAATTAAGTAACATACCTTAGTGAAAATATAAATCACTTGGTGACCTGACAAATTTTCGTAAATCTCTATATTCCGAAGTACTTATCAAGTTCCTCAAATGAGTTATGTAAAAAAGAATTTATAGCCAAGACTGTGGATTACACCTTTTTGGAACCAAACTGTGAAGTGGTAAGAATATTACAGTGTGCAACATGTTTTATTACTCTATAATACAGGAATTTTCAAAATTCTATGAAAATCCAGGAACCAAGAACTGTATTTGAAGATATCAATAAATGTCACCCCTCCTTTTTTAAATAATGGTTTTAAAACTGTATACTTTAGTCTATCTCAAAATATACTTTGCATTAAGTATGTTAGAAATGTAGGCAAGTGTGAGACTTGTACTGTCTGAACATGTTTTCAGTAATTTACTAGAAATGATGTCACAGCTATTACAATTTTAAAGATTTAATAGTTTCAAGAATTTATTTATTTCTGAGATAGTACTGCTATTTATTGGATCCTCATAAATCAATATGTGAAAGCATTATGAGGATTATAGCTTTTAGACACACATACACACACATAAAATCAGCTGTAAAAGAAATTAGTACATACATGTGTATATGGATTGAAACAGGCATTAGAAGTGCAATTTGGAGTCCTCCATGTGACACCAATAACTCAATCCACAAATTTGTATTTTTCGATGTATATTTTGTATGTATATTCATCATCTTTCTGCTATTTGGGTTATAGTTATTAAAATATTTCAGTACTTTACTGTTTATTTGATTTATGGATGATAGTATCAAAGTAAAGATTTTACAACTTTTCAATGGAAGCCCTTCAATGACAGCTACTGACAAGGGGTGCAGAGTGGTAATACTTTTCCTTAGAAGATCAAGAGAAGTTGTGTATCAGCAAATGTTATTCACATAAACAGAAAACAAAAAGATAATAGGCTGCTTTCCAAAAGCAGCATAACAAAATGGAAGCTGGTTTAGATGCTAAGATCATACTATCACTATTAATAATAAATTTCTGTACCCTCTGAAGCACTATAAGTGCATTCTTGAAGTCTCCACTGTAGTAATAACATTCACCCATGGTAACAAGTAAGTTGAGGTTGTCGCGCAAAGCTGAACGTTCATCTAGTTGTCTGAATGTTACAATGGCATGGGTGTATTCTCTGCTATGCATATGAGCATGAGCTTTGATCCAAGAACTAAGCCTACAGTGGAGGGAAAAAATCTGATATTAACAACTGTCAGTACTTGCTATATTTGAAACAAAATATTTTATTGTGTAAAAGTAATCTAAAATAAATATGTTTTGTTGAATAAATGATGCGTTTAAAATCACCTATTACATCACACAGTAAACTGGTTTTATGAATAATTTTAAATTTGTCAAAAAGAGATAATTTACCTGTTGATCAATTTTATAAATTTCCTTATCCTAAATCATTGATTTTAATAATGGCACAATCATCTATGCTAGGTATAGTATGTCACTTATAAAGTAAAATTCAGCTCTCTTCAATCACAGAATCAATCTTATCTTTTTGCTATCATTTGAATAATAAACATCCAACCAATTAAGTGCAATTAAGATATCATACAGGCCAAACTATTTTCAACCATTTAAATAATTTAGAAAGTTATCCATTTGGTACTACAACGAACAACATTTGATATTTTTCAAGAGATACTCATGCGTTAAGTATCATTATATACAGTGGAGTTGAAGAGGGAAGAGAAAATAAAGAGAAGTACAGAACCTACATACTACAATAAGGAGGTGAGGAGGTTAAAGAGGTTAGTGAGAAGAGAACACAACAGAGTTAAGAGACAGCAAAGCAATAAGAAATACTTTAAACAACTAAACGAGAAATTAATAGCAGCAAAGAGGAAAGCTGAAGATGGGTTTATGAAGAATATCGTAGGTAGCTGTCATTAACTTCACATCCATTTAATAGTAGTGCTGGCATATTTTGTAGCAACAGCTGATTTTTTTTTTTTACATAGAACCAAAATTTCTTTGGGTTTTCTGCAATGCTCTTAGAAAGTGAATTGCAATGGAAGTCATTAAAGGCTTCACACATAGAATTTTTTACACAACCTCATGTTTCATTTCATTTTCTATGTCACTAAGGTACCTCATCTTTCTGGAACATGCGTGCATCCTTCTTTGCTTTTTGAATAATGTTTTAACTTCACGTGTATACAATGGGGGTTACCCCCTCCTTGATTGTCTATTTCAGTATTTTTACGTCCATGCTTTCCCTGACTGTATATATAAATCAATGCCACATCACTTCAACAGTGCCTGTGGTTACTTTGAAGATATGGTAATAAGGCAGAAAATTAAAGGACAATTAGTTAGACATCAGTAGCAGGTAAATTAATAGTGTGATTGATATGCAACCATATCAGAAACATCTGTGAGGAAAGCAATAGGTTTTCGAATTGACAACATGACTTTAGTCAAGGGTATTCATGTGGGCTATATGTAAGATTTTTCAGATGAAATGGACAAGTGAAGCTAAATTGAGAATGAAGCTCTAGATTTTTTCCAAAGAATTTAACCGAGTACTAAAATGGTATGAAATAAGGGGAAAACTATTGGAGTGTATGAAAAAGTGACTTGGTGGGCAGAGGAATTTTTAAAAGGTAGAAAGCAAATCATTATGGTAGGAAATGTAGTATCAATAGAGGTGGAAATAAATATTGGACTGGTATAGTGTATTGGGATCATTGCTATTCATTAGTCTAATGAATGAATATGTTGACGGTTTACATTCAGAAGCAAGGTTTTTTACAGAAAATGGTATACAACAGGATCAAACTGGGAGTGTTTGATAATGAACTCAACTGGTTTGGACCCACTGGGAAATGTTTGTAGCACTTGTATAAAGCCTCCCTCCCTCACCAATTTGTTGCAAAATCTCTGTTCCATTGTATTGATAATCCAATTTCCTTCGCAGTCTACAACTAGCATACTTAAGTGCTCAGACTTGACCATACTTTCTTTTTAAAAAATAATAATAATAATAATAAGTTTATGGTTATTAACAGTCAAAACAAACAACAAAAACTAGATCACTGATTCTGTTGCTCACATGCTAGTAGAACACAAATAGCAAGATCGGGCAAAACTACATTAAAAGCTACAAAATCGTATATTTATTTTTCAATATAGTCACCATTAGGGCTAACAATGTGCAACAATTTTTTTTTTATTCTGTCACTGAAAAATTCTTCTGACCTTTCTCGAATTCAGAATTTGACAGCTGCCTTCACCTCATCGTCTAAAGTGTAATGATTACCCTCGAGGTCTCTCTTGAGGAGAGAAAAAAATAAAAACCACAATATGCAAGGTTGATGGAGTAAGGAGGGTGTGGAATCAGTTCAAACTTCAGGTTTCACAGACCCTCTGAGGTGTGTGGATGAGCGTTGTCATGTTGCAAGAGTATTGGCGCCAGGCTTCCTCTAACACAGTAAACTCAATATCAGACGCATTTTAGAGACTGTATGTACCGAGATGAATTTAACCTTGCCCCTCGTTCCAGAAAATCGGTCACATAAACTTCTCTGTGGCAGTGATCGGACATCTGCTGGATTTTTCATCAACAGTCATGGCTTTTCAAAGCTCGCAATCACGAAATTTTACTGCCCATCTTTTTCAATAGACCAATCAACACCATAAACAGTCCTTAAATGATGATGAATCTCAGAAGGAGTCACTTTTTCAGCAGTTAAAAATTCGATAACAGCAGCCTGTTTAACTCACGTTGACGTGGTCCTAGAACACATCTCCATACTTCTCAAAATACATTGAATCAATTCAGTGACTTCAAACATGTGTATAAAGCCTCATATCCACTTGATCACACTCAAGAAAGAGGAAATTTTTGTCGAAAGAGCCTAGTACCAGCACTCAGAAAATGCTGGGTTATTGTGCCGTCATGTGTGCGTGCGGCAGCTGCGGCCTTTATAATTATACGTAAGATGTCAAAGAACAAAAGTACGAAGGTGGTGGATTAGAGATAGTTATCGTCAGTGAAGAAATTATTTTAATAATTTAATTCATGAATTGACTTTTGAATGAGATAATGAGCATTTACAAAATTTTATGAGCATGTCAAAGATTGATTTCGAACATTTCCTGTGTTTAGTTGACCTCGTATTAAATAGCACTGTACACTTGTGCTTGAGGCGATCCCACCAGGAAATAAATTAATGATAACTTTAAGATTCTTGCCTTCAGGAGATTCCTATACAAACCTGCAGCATATGTCCAAAGTACCCTACAGCATCAGTCGTTTTTTACTAGTAGTCTGTGACGATACTATTCAGTCGCTCCAAAATTATGTTTAGGTTTCTACCTATTTATTATTTTTATAGACTTTAACTACCAATATATATTCAAATATTATTTTATGTTTTTTTTTATGTCATCAATACCATGGTTTAATACCTCGCTGATTTCACGTCATGCATCCTGTCATTTACATCGATTATAAATTCTGTTCATATGAGCTTTCCCGTAATAACTTCTTCGATAAATATCGATTAATTGATGTCAAACAAGTGTAGCTGTCCCGCATGCTCGCGCTCATTGTAAAAACCGCCAAACTAGCATCCACACTGAGCGCCAAACACACACTGGCTTGCCTTTAAGCATTCTAAAATACCAACACTCGATCGGCTCACTCTGAGCGTGCTCGCCGTCATTCACTGCGAGTGTGTTCAGGCGCCCACACTTGATCGGCTTGCTTCACTGAGTGGCTCATTCGCCTGAGCGCGCTCAAGTGGATACGAGGCCTAAGGGGGAAATTTACTTCCAGATATCGTTGGGCACACTTCTGAAGGTCATTTCATTCGCACTCTACAAGCTTCTGTGCATTTCTTCTCAGCCTACCCTCATATTTGTATGACATAATAATATTTTTGTTTGGTTTGTAGTGTTTATTTTTTTTTTTAAATATTAACAATTCAGGATCGATGGAAGCCTTAGAAGATTATAGAAAAGAAATGATTTATTTTAAAATAGTCTACTGAAACTGTTCCATTTAATGTTCTGCTGCAAATAGTTTACTAAGAACTGAAATGCATCAAAAATTCTACTAATCCTCCTACCAAACAGGCAGTGAATGTATACACTGTTTTGCAATTGAAATCACCTATAAATCTACATTTGCAAATACTGAACTCTTAAATTTGAAGTGTCTTTTACCAGAGTATAGTGTAGCTTTCGTTGCAACTTATTGGCTTCACAACACAAATAAGGCATTAGCATTAATCACAGTTGAAAAATTGATGTATTTCACAAGTCTTAGTGCTTCCTTCATTTACTTCCTACAAGTCTACTAAAACCAAGGTTTGATAAACATATTTAAGAAAAAAAAAAATAAAAAATAAAAAACAACTTTCAACTACACAAACAAATACTAACTTTATAAACCAAAACTCTATATTTACCCACATTTAAGAACATTGATTCTATGTAGATACACAATTTCAAAGCTGTAATTTATATTTATATTATATTACCAAAAGCAGATACCAACCAGTCAATGTTACCACCACAAGATTCTCCATCTAGAACAAGTGAATGCACTTCTACACCCTTGACACCTAGACTCAATAACCCTTCAGCAGCTTCCAAGGCTAATGGACACTCCTGTAAATAATTATATTTTTCTTGTACAATAGACAATTTCTTTTAAAATATATGCTATAAAATGAAATTGAATTATATGAATTCATATTTAATTTTTCATTTGAAACGGAGCCAAGTAAAATAAATTCAGTACTATACAAGAAGAACCCATTAAATTGTATGACCTAACATAAATATTACACACTTTATTTACAAGTTATAAACATTATACTGTTGCTGAATCTACCACATGCAAATTTAAAAAAAAAAAAAAAAGGCAAATGAAGAGAAACCAGCAACAAGTAAAGACCCTCACTGGTCCTTTTAGAACTGGTTATGGATAAGATCATGCGAGAGTGGGAAAAAAAAAACATTGAGAAAAGAACATTGAAGGAATCGATCTTTGCCAAAAATGTTGTAATAATTCACAAAAATGAAACAGATAACAAATTAATGACAGAATCTAAACTGCCAAACTCTACCATGTGGCTATGTTGTTCTGCTGTCGATGAAGGGCCATAAACCCAAAAATTTCAATGCTCATTGTATGTATGTGACTAAGTGTTTTGATGCCATCTTGCCTTCAACTGTGGTAAGCGATGGTTATTCTCCTTTCCAATGTATATATATATTAACTATGAAATAATGGTTCTGAGTAGTGAAAAGGAATAACATATTAGGATAGGGAAATGAACCACCACTTAACTTAGATGATCGCTGGGCAGTGTGAATACAAGGAACAATTCAACACCAACAACGTTGAAGTTATTGGGTCTTAACTCTTCATCAGCAAGAAGAACGTAGGTTGGGCGCTGTAGGAGCCTGCCTCAAATAGAGACCATTGAGCAAGGAACATGATCCATGATTACTAAATGGTTCAAACAGAAGACAGGGAGAGGGGGAAGTGATTTGAAGCTAATACTCGAGCATTACAAAATACAAAAAATAACCATAAGCTGTCAAAAAGGGCAGACAGCAAAATGCCTTTGTTTCATAACATATATATATATATATATATATATATTAGCTGTCAGCCCCCATCGGGCAGCTACTTCACTCTGCTGTTGAAGAAGGGATATGAACCCAAAAGATTTCAGCACTCTACATGTGTGTATGTGTTTTTGGATGTATCGATGTCGCAGAATCCTACAACTTTGGTAAGTGGTGGTTAGTCTCCTACCCAAACGTTTAAGGGGAAACAATGGGCACTTAACAGTGAAACAGAAGTACAAATTAGAATAGGAAAACGAACCACCACTGAAGGGTGTGGTCATGCATAACGGACATGAACACAAGAAACGTTGGAATCTTGACCCTTCATCAGCAGTATAACAAAGTGAAGGGTTGGTGCTGTGGACCTACCCGAGTATTATGAAACTGGAAACTATCATGGAAACATCTAACAAGCTGGCAGAAGGAGTTGGCAGCGAATATTGTGAGGTATTCTTTTAGTGAGTGGTGATTTGTGTTGGGCAGAGATGGTGTGGATAGAGGATAAAGATTGCTCGGTATTATGTTGAGAACTGGTGGTTGTCTAGTACCCAGTTTTTAATGACAGGCCAGTGCCACCTGAGTTCAGAGGAGCTAATTGATAGTGCAGAAAGTTAAGCAAGAATTAAAACCGTTGGTTAGGTGAACACCATTTGTCTGTTGCACTTCATTCTAATGAATAGTGGATTCATGGACAGAGCCATGTATGAAGCCAGATAGCAGTTGCATGTAAACTGGTATCCTGCATGGGAGGTTTCTTCCTCCCTTCAACTTTGGTGAGTGTTGGATATAATTTATCTTTCTTTTCCATGTAAATATTCTCTTGTGGCATTTCTTCCTACTCCATTGTTGCCGAGTTAATATTTTGATCATCTAGGTCATTTCTGAGGATACTAATGCATACGTCTAATTTTGCTAAGCAGAATTTAAATAAGAAAACAGTTTGTGTAAAATAATAGAACACCTGTTTTAAACTTCTCAGACAAAAGAGAATTTAAATGTCGTGCTACCAAAACAATCTAACAGTGACATTTTTCGCAGCATTGGATATTAATGTTCTTGGGTAAAAATTGGGTTCAATGTTTTCATTTGGCCTGTTATTTGAGAGCAGTATATTAGCCAAAACCAATACTTGAAATAGATCTACACAATAACCTCAGTATACTCACTCGCAGAACTTCCTTGTAGGCTGTGATTGCAGAGCGTTCCATTCCTCCCTGTTGATACAACTTGGCTAGTGCCATGTTGATTTTTGCATTTCGTTGCTTTCCAGGAATTGACTGTAACACTCCAATTGCTTGGTTGTTTTGTTTCAGATTTACGTGACATAAGTGCATTTGATATTTTATATCTGCAGAAAAAAATCAAAAGAAAAAAACTGTCAAATAGGGCCAATGGCTGATGATTGCTAATCCAAATAAACCAAAGGTACAGTATTTAAAAGTTCAAACATATCTTTAGCAACATGTATTCAAACTTATACCAGGCAGATTATTACAGAATGTGTGTGAATAAATAAATCTGACACACAACTAAGCAGTAATTCCTACATGTGCATGAGAATTCCAAAACTTAATAGAAGCCCTTATTTTCTGCCACTACCCCGATTTTGTATAAAAATAAACCCCTTGTGCTATCACCCAATGCTCACATAACTATTGTTCTACACATTCAAATACTCAGTGCAGCCCCATTTTCATCATCCAGTTTTCTCCCATTATCCAGATTTTTCACCATGGGCTTCATGTTATACCCTTCTTCCCAAAATTCAGCCCACTGGTACCCACATGCCTGCTTTGGCATGTCACCTAATCTCCAGAACATCTAGGTCCACAAAAACTAACCTTCGGGTACTTCTAGTCTATTACATAAATCTTTCCTGATCAATAGACTTCACTGCATGACTAGCAGTATGCATCCTGTCACCACTACCTATTCAAATCCTACTACAGGATAATCTTTTCCTACTATTGGATATGCCCCTTGCATAACTATGCATCTCATTTAGTGCACAATTTTTAATATAGTCTGTATCACAAACCAACTGTCCATCAGAATGAATGGCCACAGAACAATAGTTTAAATTAGCAACCTAGACCACCCAGCGACAGCACATGCCCATTTCCAATAACTCTACCTCCACAGCTGTTTTACAGAGAGAGCTGTCACAGATTTTCCTGATACCACAACTCTTTCTGAATTCTGTAGATGGAAACTAGCCTACCAACATATCCATAACACCAGGGATCACCTTGGCCTTAACCTCTTGTAAGACCCTACCAGTTGACTCACACAAAAACTGAATAATGGTTGTCAGCATAAATGCACATACTGATAGCTTATATCATCATCTAACATGAAGGATATTGCTTTATTCAGATTAGTGCCACATTTTGAGCAAAAAAGTATAAATTTTGGTAAGTAAGCAAAACCAAAACATTTCAATAAAACTGTACATAGTGATAGACGAAATTCATTAAAAAAAAAATCCAGCAAAGCAACAGGTCTCAACAGTATAACTGAGGATACCATAGCATTGGAATGCCTTTGTGCCTATCTAGCAGTACTTAGATAAACAGAAGATTTGCAGGGAAAAACTACCATTCAATTTTTCTGTTACACCCACTCTACAAGATATTTGGAAGAATGCTGCTCAATCTACTAAGCCCCACAATCAAGCCAAAACTGGTTCACTAGCAAGTGGGTTTCAGACTTAACAAACATTTTTTTTTTTTTTTTTTTTTTTTTTTGCTGTCGTCAGTCTTTCGACTGGTTTGATGCAATCCTCCATCCTTTCCTATCCTGTGCTAACCTCTTCATTTCTACATACCCCTTACAGCCCACGTCTTCAATTATCTGTTTCATATATTCTAATCTCTGTCTTCCTCTACAGTTCTTACCTTCGACTGTTCCCTCCACTAACAAATTAACCAATCCAGCATGTCTCAAAATATGACCTACCAGCCTGTCTCTTCTTTCCCTAAGCTTCTTCCACAAACTTCTTTTCTCACCCATCATTTCCAAAACTCGTTCATTTCTTACTTTGTCGGTCCACTTAATTTTCTTCTGTAGCACCACATTTCAAATGCTTCAATTTTCTTTATTTCCGTTATTCCTAAAGTCCATGTTTCGCTACCATAAAGTGCTGTGCTCCACACAAAAAGTTTTAAAAACTTCTTTCTAATTCCTAGATCAATATTTGAAACTAAAAGGTTTCTCTTTTTCATGAAGGCTCTTTTTGCTAGTGCTATTCTGCTTTTCACATCATTCCTGCTTCGGCCATCGGTTGTAATTTTACTTCCCAAGTAACAGAATTCACTTACTTCTCCTATTGCATCCGATCCTATTTTTATATTTAATCTACTAGTATTGGTATCATTTCTGCTACATTTCATCACTTTTGTCTTGCTTTGATTTATATTCAGTCCAAAATCTTCCTTCAGTATTTTGTTCATGCCATTAAGTAACTTCTCAATATCCTCAGCCCTCTCTGCTAACAAGACAATGTCATCAGCAAATCGTAGCATACTGATTTTTTTCTCCGTGAAAACTTATGCCACATGGAAACTTATCTTTGACTTTCTTCATTGCTTCTTCTACATACAAGTTGAATATTAATGGGGATAGACTACAACCTTGTCTCACACCCGTTTTAACTGATGCATGTCTCTCGTGATTCTCTACTTTTATTATAGCCACTTGGTTCTTATAGTTTATAGAGTATTCTTCTATCTCGATACTTTAGACCTGACTTCTTTAAAATTTTGAACATCTTGTCCCACCTAACATTATCAAAAGCTTTTTCTAAATCAACAAATGCCATAAAAGTATCTTTGTTTTTCTTGATCTGCCCTTCAAGTATTAATCTTAAAGACAGAATTGCTTCCCTTGTACCGCGATTTTTCCTAAACCCAAACTGATCTTCACCTACATTGCAACACACAAATCCACAACGTGAATCAACACATTGAGCACATTCCGAGCTAGGATTGACCACAGGAGTGGCTTTCATTAATCTATCTACAGTATATGACACCTTTCAGCAAAACATCTTGCAATACGAACAGTATCAACTAATAAAGGACATGGAGTTCATAGGAACCATCTAAAATTGACTTCAGTCACGAGTTTTATCTCAAATTTCAGGAGGACAAAAGCAATGGAGAATGCAAAAAGGGCTGACCCAACAGTGTCATGGCACTGATGTTATTCAATATCTACATTAATCACAGCCACACCTGACATGAAGCCTTATATATGCAGATGATTTAGCACTAGCAATGGAAGCAAAAGATTTTAAAACTGTGGAAGAGTATCTGAACAATTGTCTAAATTTATCCACAAAATATAATGAGCATAATCAGCTGAAACCAAACGCATACCACACGGAATTTAAAAATCAACTCCTTTGTCTTCCATTTACGAAATATAAAATTAAAAGTCACATGAAATCCAAAATATCTTGGAGTCACACTGGAATGATTCTTCCCTTGCCTAAAGCACTGCTTGAACACAAAAAGTAAAGTTTCGGTTTGCAACATCCCGCAGGAAGCATATGGGGAGTACCAAATGTGGCATGTCTGTCTTGTATTGTAAAGTCAGCTTACAAAAAAGTAGATTTGGTGCTACATTAAATCTGCAGAGTTATTACAGGTTGCCTCAAGGACATGCAACCTGAAAAATTACATGGTCTGGCTGGAATTGATCTACCTGATATCAGAATATCAGATAGAAGGTAGCTGACAAACTAGAATGGAGTATGGTTGGTCAGAATGTGGCTAATCCATTATTCAGACATCAACACCTCAAATACAATGGCTGCAATGAATTTATGCCAAAAGTTGCCTAGCTCAATCTGTGGCAAGTAGATTGAATCCTGTAGGACGATGGTTACCCACGTAGAGGCACTATCTTCAAGTGGCAATCTGAACTGGAAAATAAGAACATTAAACATGCAAAGAAGTGGTGTAGACAGGATGAAGGATAATCTAGCAAGCTGGCATTATCTTAAGGATCCAATGACTGCATGTTGATGAGGGGTAGTACAGACAACCTGTGAGGTACACAACCTCACCTTTGTTTTTTATTTAATAGTTGTAAATGTAAAAATACTAACACTGAATTTGTAAGTTCCAAGGTCACAAAATGTCAAGACAAATATACAAGATCTTTGGCGAATAAAAGAACAGTTAAAAAAGTTGAAGAAAAGGTTTTGTTGGAAGAGGATGAAATGGTTTGAAAAGAAAATGTATTAAGAGAAAAGGTGAAAAAGAAAGCCGTGAAGAATCCTGGCGGGATTAGTAATTGAAAAATATTAGCCTGAGGGAAGAGAAATTAGAGTAATGATAAAGATAATGAAATATGAATTTGTAATTGATAATTGGTTTTTATGTGGAAAATAGAAGAAATAAGATAAGTAGAAGATGTTTTATTTAATATTGAGATTGTAATAAAGACAAAGGAGTTGATTTTTAAAGTCCGTGTGGTATGATTTTGTTAATAGTGATTTGATTTACAGCATGGATATCGAAATAAATTCAGCAACGGACAAAGAGGGATAAATGAAATTCCTATGTACTGGTCTGCATTGGAAGCATAAGTAAAAGTATTATATTTAAGTGGATAAAGTACATTTTCATATTTTCCAAAAAATAGAGAACCCTACAAACCCAACACTTATATGATTGTCTGCAGTGCCCCACTTTGGAAGACCTGCTTATTGTTGACTTTTGGTACTCTCTAATACAAATGAATGGAACTTGATGTTTTGCTGTAATTTCTTTATTTTATAGCTTCTTCTTAATACGTTTTTATGTTTTTCTAAACTGTTGTATCAACAACACTTTTGACACAAAATTCATAAAAACTCTTCATTAATTAATATATTCAGAAATGACATCCTGTATCATCTTATATCTGGATATTTGAAATGAAAATAACCTTAAGACTTATTGAGACGATTTCATAAAAATCATCTTAAATCATGGTCAGGAAGTCCTTCATGCCAAAGGAACCTATGCTGGTAATGCCACATAAGATACATTATTATGATATACTGTAGTGAAACCATGTTACTTTACTAATACTGAAATTATTTCTGAGGATTTTGTTATTTAGAAGTGTTCTGATATTTTTATGATAGTCCCACTATCTTACATTTAACATCTTCAAGTATTTGTAATGAATTCATTGTTAGTAGACATTTCACCAATAAGCACACTGCACATGTTACAATAGCTAAATTAATACAGGGCGTTCGCCGGAAAACGCTACCCTCCCAGTCTGTTGCCGTCGGCAACTTGCTCGGTCAGTCGCGCCAGCAGTTTCCGCCAACCGGCACCGTGAATCACTGCACTGTTTAACACCTCCGCTGCCCCAACAGTGCATTGCAGTGACCCTTACATTGTTAAGAACGGTTTCTTTGCATTGTAGATAGTTTGTGACTTCAGTCTCTTATTAATCAGTGTTGTGAATAAACGTTTCTTTGCAGTTTGGGGCTTCATACTCTTATTAATCTGTACCGTGTTTGAGTGTGAGTATAATTATGGTACGTTACAGTTTGCAACAAAGAATATTTCTCTACGATACATATGTGAAGAAGAAGTCGTTTAAAAAGTGTCGCAGTAAATTTCGTCGCGAATTTCCTGGCGCTTTACTGCCAGCTAAATCAACAATTCTGCGTCTGGTTAAAAAAGTAAGAGAAACGGGTTCATTTTTTAACAAAAAGAGACTGTCGGTCAACCGTATTCTCACAGAGGAGAAAATTAACGATATCGCTTTTCGACTAGAACAGTCACCCAAAACATCATTAAGTCAGTTAGGGCAGCGTGTGTCTCGAAATATGTTCAGAAGATGTGAAATGTGCATTACACAAGAGGGTCAACACTTCCAGCATCTTTTATAAGGTAAGCTAATGAATTACGTCACATTTAAATGCTTAGCACACAAGTTTATGAAGCGTAATTATTATGAAATAGTCCGCGGCCGACGGTCGAACAATGCCGGAAACTGAGCGCTCGCTCGCCGGGAGCAGTTTCTTCCTTGTAGCGCTAACAGTGGGTTGCGTTTCCCGGCGAACGCCCTGTATAATAGCTATATTAATATAAAAAGAAAAGATATAGTAGACCAAGTTGAAGGAATAACAACTTTGGTGACAAACACTATATTATACAAAATATAATATATTGTGCTTTACCATTACTCATGAATGTAGGTGGACCTGTTGTCAACTGTTGGGTTGAGAGCACAGATGGTGATCAAAATAATATTTTTGGAAATGTTATGAATGGAAAAAAGTCATAGGAAATAATTAAAGTAGGTAAGTAGTGAAAAATTATCATAAAAGTATGCACAATACAAAATGAATAAACTATACATGCAAGTGATGGATTTACAATGGTAGGATGGAAAAGAAGAAAGTAAGTATTATCCCAGATTGAGGCTTGGGGGTTGGGTTGAGAGGGTGGGAAAAGGAAGAGGGTCATTTAGCTACCGGAATGTATTTTTAAGACAAATTTGTGGAAGAGTTATGGAAACTGGCATGGATGGCAACTGGGTTGTCTAGAATTTGGGAGTAAGCTGTTAGTCTGTGACTATTCATCCTGGAACCAGTTATCCATCATGATAAATTATCCCAAACAAACATTTTACTCCAAACTTCTAGATTACCCACCCCTTCCAGCTCCCACAATTCTCATGATCTCAATAACTGTTTTGCAGTCAAAGCCAACAAAGTACTCTCTGAAACCTGATCCCCATCCAAACTGCATACATGAGAATTGGCCTGCCAACATGTTCTGGACTCTTAGACATCACCTGGACCGGATGTGAAATACTTTACATCCTCTTACCCTTGTAAGTCCATAACTAAAATGTATAGTTTATCCATTCAGCTGATAAATTTTGTAATTATTTTCCATTACTCAGACATTTGTGAATAATTGAAACAAAGAAACTGCCGATAGGCACTGAAAATAAGATAAGATACGGAAAAATAACCTATCACTTATCAACAAATGAAGATAGGTGGGCAAGATGAACATGTAAAACAAACAAACAAAATTCACTATATTTCAGTTAGTAATATTAATCATGTAGGAGGCGAGACATGGCAGGGGAAAGATGTGTCCACATCCTGACCAGCCTTCTACATAACTAATGATATTAACTGAATTTTGTGTTTTTACATCTGTGGTAAGGGAAGGGTTATTTTTCCTACCCTATCTTATTTTCAGACATTTATTTATCACCTATGATTAATTTCTTTCCTGTATATAATGTTTCAAATGATATTATTTTTGTCATTCCCCACCAATTTTGCTCTGAACCCAATGGTCAACTACAAAACATTCATGTGTATATTAAAATCTAGATATGTGCTGCAACTTCTGCAATCAATATCATCATATTGCCATGTGAAAGAACTGTGAAGACCTGCTATCCTGCCTCAAAATGAATCTCCTCCACACAAACTCAACAAATATAAATTATCACTATCTTAAGAGCACAGTCTATTTTCCATAACTGAAATATCACTCCACAACCTTTCAACTTTCAAAATGGAACTAGTCATCAGATGTCAAGAAATCTCATTCTATAAAACAAAATAATTTATTTACCAATATCAGGCATCAATTCCTTCTGGTTTTCCTGTGGTTTTGTTGCTCCTTTGGATTTTAAAAGTGATTTCTTGAACTGGAGAGCCTTCTTGTACATCACCTCAGCTTTCCGATACTGGCCCAAGTAAAATAGAGAATCTCCATAGCATACATAAGTCTGAAACTTGGCTTGTGGAGTCAAAGTTTCTGGGCTGTGTTCACTTACAGTTATTACAAGATTAGCCTGTTAACAAAAAAAGAAAGTGGATAGTAGCGACTAACTTTTAGGCAAAAACGTGGAAACAATAATAAGAAATCTGCTATGTTTTTCAAATTTATATTCCTTGGATGAAAAATGAATCAGGAAGCTCTACTGATACAGACATAACAAGAATGTAAGACTTTAATTTAGATTATATAGGGTTGAACAAAATAATATGAATGAACATGGCAAAAATATGAGCAGGAATTATTAAAAATATATATATAATATATATGATACAAATTGGAAGCGGCACAGAAAACGTTTAAAGCCTGATTGATATATCCTTCAGAATTTGAAACAATATTTTGAATATTTTCAGCAAGAGATATGCTTCTCCAAAAATTTAGTAATAGTAATTCAAAGCACATATCAAGATCCATGGTAAGCTATGATATCAATTAACAATGCATGCTGGTGCCTAGTTTATCTAATTTCCAATGAATTTCAGGCAGAGAGAAACCAATCCAGGATTTATCAAAGCAGGCACCAATAGGTAATGAACATAAAAACAAATATAATAGTGTGGAGATTTTCAAAATGAGCCTATGGTAACATGAAGTAATAAAGTTCCGGCATGGGTTTTAAACATCACAAATGTATATTAGTCCCACAACATGTTAAAGTAGTTCTAGCCTGTCTTGTTACCCAACAGGGATTGAACGAAAGCATGTGTGGGTAACAGTAACATTACCTGAATATGTAATTTAGGTACATTATCTGAAATTTAGGCAAACAAAATTCTGGTGGTACTGGGTGCACTGTTATTCCAGTTAGTAACTTTCTTGCTCAGCGAGTGTACTGTTAGCAAATAGGTACCCAATTACCTAGAATGTGAAGCACTTATTGAGATTATTGAGTTGTAGGAATAGTAAGACAGAGTGATTTGCACACTTTCGGTAAATCTTATGTCATGTTCACCCATCTATTTGGACTACTTTTTACAGGTGACAGTAATAGAAAAAGGGACACTGGTATGCAAGATGTAAAGAAAAAATTATATAGACTATATGCATGCTATATGTTTTCAAGTATGGGGAGGTATGGAATGTAGCATCAGAAATTTTTGTCCGATTCAAGCTATTGTGATCTATAGATCAAAGCAGTTGCTCCTATAATTAATATCTAAGCTATACAGCAGAAAATAAAAGACCCTGAATTCATCTGTCTCATAATTTGTCAGATTGGCTTCAACAGACCTCATAACATAGATAACCCAATACTTCACAAATTATCATTCAGTAATTTTGAAAAAAGAATCCCTTTTGTATAAGAGACCATATTGCATAAATTACAGCATATACCCCACAACTGCTTGCAACAATCATCATCCCTGTGCATGTCACATGCACTACCTTATACCTAATACAGTATACTAACTCCTTTGCAACAAGTGTCTGTCTTCTAAGTTGGTCCAATACCAACTAGTTAATCAAATGTATGAATCATCACAGATTTTTCAAAAATTAACCAAGTCTAAGGGGTGATCAATAAAGCTCATGGCTTGCATTCAGGAGAACATGGGCTCGAATCCCCATCCAGCCTCCAGATTTTGCTTGTCCATTGTTTCCAGAAATCACTCCTGGTGAATTGTAGGATGGTTCCTTCAAAAGGCCATGGCAGAATTCCTTGCCAATAGTTCATTCCCACCTCTAATGACCTTGATGCTGAAGTGGTGTAGAGCCATTAAGGAAAAAATTTATTAACAATTCAGACTGCCTAGTAGCTGTCACTGCCAGTTCCTACAACTCATTTAAACACTTCAACAATCAACTGTAACTAAGCACACAGGTGTCAATTACACTCCAATACATAAAAAGAAAACATTTTCTACTGCTAAAAGAGAGAGAGAAAATTAAATATGAAAATTTTATCACTGTCCAAGACACAAAAATAAGGTAAAAAATATTGGAGTGGATGAGAAAGTGATTTCCTGGGTAGAAGAATTTTTAAAAGGTAGAAAACAGAAACTTAGGGTAGGAAATGCGGTATCAAAGGAAGTAGAAGTAAAAATGGGAGTGCCGCAGGGTAGCGTATTGGGACCATTGCTATTCATTATTCTAATGAATAATTGTGTTGATTGTTTACTATCTGAAATTAGATTGTTTGCAGATGACATAATGCTGTATAAAAGGATCAAAACGATAGAGGACTGTAAACAGTTGCAGGGTGATCTGGACAGGATATCTAGTTGGGTTGGTAAACATGGGATGAAGATAAATGCAAAGAAGAGTCAGCTAATTAGATACACAAATAAAAATCAAAAGGTTTATTATGAATATAAGGTGGGGAAAGAATTGCTTGCTGAAGATTTGAAATGTAAATATTTTGGCATTATATTTGATAACAAGCTTAACTGGGCAGGACACATTGGACAGGTGGTAGGAAAAGGTTTCAAAGTTCTGCACTTGTTGGAGAGAGTGATGAGGGGATGCACGAGAGAAGTAAAGGAATTGGGTTACAAAACTTTGGTCAGACCATTGCTCGAATATGGTAGTGTAGTATGGGACCCACATTTTGAGTATCAAATACAGGAGTTGGAGAAGGTTGCAAAGAAGGGCTGCTAGATTTGTTTCTGGAAATTATCGTAGAATGCAATCAGTGACAGATATGATAAAGGAGCTGGAATGGGATTCATTGCAAGACATGAGGAGGGTAATGGGAATGTACAGGGCGTATACTGGCGATGAGGCATGGAAAGATATTGCAGTAGGTATGAAAAGTAGTTCATGGAAGGGAAAAGATGACCATGACCACAAGCTGGCACTCGATTTCAGGCACAAGGGTGTGGGAAGATTTTCTTTTTTAGGTCAGGGTGTCAGGGATTGGAATGAGTTACCAAGGGGAATGATGAATAACCTACCGAAAACGTTAAAAGAATTTAAAGTTAAAGTTTGTAGAGGGCAAATGTAGGTGAGTGTAGGATAGGTGGAAGTTGGGTGTGTAAGGAAATTGCCACCGGAGCGTGTGCTCCATTGCAATTAAATTAAATTAAATTAAAAAAACATCTTTCAACATCTGTTGTAATTCCTCTTTCTTTGTTTATTTAAATTTGAGGTTATGTATATATGTTAGGCTCAAAGACCAAAAACCCATTCAGATTTCTGGACAATGGCCACAACACGTTATTCGCGTTATGGCACTTACAACAAAAAAACAGCCAGAACGCATTGTGGCTAACTCAAAATGGCCAAACGCCCATGATCATAGATAAGCTTTTATTACTTAGAAATATCTGAAAGCTTGGTAATTATTTTAAAAACAGTGTATTATTGCTAACCTTTGTGGTATAAAGTTATTTAACATTCTACAAGGTGTTTTTTTGTTACAAGCCATTATCTCCCTTCATACTTAACCGAAATCAATGAATGAGGTGTCATTTTAAAGCTTATGGTCTCCACTCTGGTCACATATTTTAAGAAAGGAATTTTACGGTAACCCTTAAAGGACAAAAATGTCAATATTTCTAAAATGCCGTTTCTTGTGTTACGAGTCATTTATTTCCCCCAGATACCCGTCTAAAATTGTTTAATGAAGTATCATTTTAAAGATTAAAATTTCCGCTTTGGCAACATCATATAATAAAACAGGAATTTTTTGAAATTCGACCTTTAAAGGACAAAACACAGTTAAATAGAGAATGGAGGCCAAGTTGACAATGTAGCACTAGAACTCTCCAAAGCATTTAAATTAATTGTGATGCTCTGGTAGCTATTTCAAAATTATTGGTGATTGCAATTCTGTGAGGAATTGGCGTCATAATACTACACTGTTCAAATGCAAGATTATCAAATATTTCTAGCAGTGTAACGAGTCCAGAGTGTATTACAACCCAATTACAGCTTAAATAATAATGTTTTGCGACTGACAACATTACAACATAAACTCAAATGATGATTGACGAAATCATATTTTATAAATATGCGTTTTGGTCGTAATGCAGCCTGGACCAAAGTGAAACGTAACCATAACTCACGATATTGCAGATATCCAATTTTCAGATCAAATCTATAGCTGTTACTGTGTTGGTACGTGCAGACTGAATACGCCACAATGATGTCATAATTTTCAGATCATATCTATAGCTGTTACTGTGTTGGTACGTGCAGACTGAATACGCCACAATGATGTCATAATTTTCAGATCATATCTATAGCTGTTACTGTGTTGGTACGTGCAGACTGAATACGCCACAATGATGTCATATATACCACGTGATCTGTGTGCTTACTATGTGAGGCCGCAGCGGTATCCCCATCTTGATATTACCCGAAAACCATTATAGAGCATAGGAAGAATTGTTTTAATTTAATAGCAATGGAGCACACGCTCGGGTGGCAATTTCCCTACACACCCAACTTCCCCCTATCCTGCACCCACCTATATTTGCCCTCTACAAATTTTTACTTTAAATTCTTTTAGTTAAGATCAATAACTAAATATCTTGGCATAACATTTGATAGTAAACTCAACTCGGTAGATGGTGCAGAGTGGTTTCCTAGGGAGGGTGATTAATTAATGTACATGAGAGGTTAAGGAAATGAGTGATAAAACTTGGCTCCGACTGTTGCTTGACTACTGTGTAGTAATACAGAACCAACATTTTTAGATACCAAATTCAGAATTTAAAGAGAGTGCAAAATAGGGTTCTAGATTTGTTTGTGGAAGTAACTGATATCATAATGGAGCTGGGTTGGGAATCATCGAAGAAGGAATGAATAATTAAGGGTAGTACTCCGAACTGATGACCATAACAACAAGCTGCCACTTCATTCCAACGTAAGGGAGGGGGAAAAATTTCCTTTGCAGTCAAGAGGGTCAGAAAATGCAGTAAATTACCTAAGAATTAACCAAAACCACTGAAAGAGAAGAAAATTACAACGGACAATAGTAAGAAGATAGCGAAATTATACTGAAATAATTTAGGATTAAAAATAAAATCATGAAATGAGATTCGTAGGGAAATAACCGGAACATACGTTCCGTTCAAATTAAATTAAATAGCCTTTAAATGTTTATCTTACCAAAGTTACAACGTTTGAGTAAAGTTGTTGATCAAACAATAATTTCAGTTGTTCAAATGCTGAAGTCATTCTGTAAGTCTCTTCACCTATGGAAATGATCTTTCTGGAAAAGAAAAGGAAAAATAATGACTTTGTCTGCACACTATCCTTCAAACAGACCACAAATGTTTACGTTCGCTCGAGACAAAGATATTACCTTTCTAAACTGAAGTACATAATACCTCTGCAAACGTGCTGCAATTGTATTCATCCTATCGAAGAAAAGCAATTTGGTCGAATCAGTTACCCTCCACTTTAAGATACATTAATGC
The DNA here is from genome assembly GCA_031002005.1 of Vandiemenella viatica. Taxonomy (NCBI): domain Eukaryota; kingdom Metazoa; phylum Arthropoda; class Insecta; order Orthoptera; family Morabidae; genus Vandiemenella; species Vandiemenella viatica. The sequence goes on from CM061914.1 coordinate 125,240,079, forward strand.
CGTGTAATATTACGACAGGATCACAGAATTTCAAATTGCCTCGCGTTTGCCTCTGTCGTTGCTGGACCTATAATTTTATTATTGTTAATATTATTAGTTTTAATTGTGATGGAGCTAACACTCCGGTGGCAATTCCCCCAGTCATCCATTTACCCCTTTTTATATACATATATTTTTTTTTTTAAATTTCTAATTTTAAATTCCTCCCCATTTGCTATTCTGATTTACAAATTTTAATTTTAAATTCCTTTCCTGAAAAACGGAATCCCATGGGAAATTTTCGCGTCGGAAGGTAGTTTTTTTTTTTCTTCTAAGAATATACAGACCGTCGGAAGGTAGTTATCATTCTTCTCTAACTTTACAGAATATATCAGACAAAAATGGTTCTATTTCCTCCGCGTACTGTGAAATACTCTCACCGGGATACCACCGAGATCCGGTGCTATCCCTCACTTCAGAAGAGTTAATTTCTTTACGATACCCACACTGTCTATTTGTACGGAACCCATTTCGAATTCTACACGATGTGGAAAAAAGTGTATGTTATCCACATTTTTGTCAGTGTATGAATATTAAAATTCGGTGTCAAACACTGTAGCCTTGTCGTGGCTGTGGTTAGGACGGCGTATTCGCCGTCCTATTTATCATTCTGGAGGACCGTGGTCAAACCCGGTTCGGCCATCCTGACGGGTTTTCCGTGGTTTTACCCAGTCACTCAAGGCGAATGCTGGGATGGTTCCCAACAAAGCCACGGCCGACCTTCCATACCCCTTCTCTCCCCGTAGGTTAGAAAGGCTGAACCGAGGCAAAAAAGAGTCTTCGTGACTCTTCAGTAACCCGCCTCCCAGCCTTCAGCTGAGAGGATTGAAATTGTTCAAAAAATAAATAAATAAATAAAACATCTATTAGGGAGCGTGCATAAACCACGTAGCTCCATTTTGGCCTCCTGTGAACCCCCCCCTCTACCTGGCTTTTGTCTCTCCCCTCCCCTCCCCCACGTAGCACGTAGCTTTCTTCCATTTTGATTCCAGAAGACATTTTGTACTGTTTTCTCTTGTCAGAATATTGTAACTTACATACATAGATAATTAACTGAGGGAAATAAATACTCACATGCTGTTGTGAGTTCACTTCCTCATTTTAACTGTGAAAAATGTTATGAAAGGAAAGCTACGTGGACTGGCTTGGAACCCCCCCCCCCTTCCCCCACGTAGCCCAGCGAAGCCACGGAGGAATTTCCTTCCTCCATGAGCGTAGCCATTCAGCTAACCCCTCCCCACCCTGGACCGAGCCACGTAGTTTGTCTACGGTCCCTTATTACTGGCATATTGTTGTTGCCACAACCTACGATCAAAATTTCTCAGTGGTTTCGGCGATGCTTTTAAAAAATTGAATTTCAGCGGATATCTTTAAAGGCATCACACAATGCATTTTTAACAAGTCTTCTTATTTCATATAACTTTTCTAAATCACTACGATAACTCGGCGTTTTTGATCGTACGTGTATCCACAGTTGTTTTTCGAGTGTCATTTTAACTTCACGTGTAGGGGGATCATTCCCTTCCTTAACTGTCGATTCGGTATATGTTTGTTCACGCTTCCCTTAATGTATAAATAGATGACGCATCTCTTTAACGGTGCCTCTTGCTGCTTTGAAGTTAAGGTAATTACTCTCGAGTAGGTTCTAGACATGGATTCCTCCATGGTTCTAAACCACTCCTTGGAGGGTTTTTCGAGCATGTAAACGATTTTTCCTTTTTTCTTTTTGCGCTCAGTTATTAATTTTACTGTAGCTATTACAACTTTTTGGTCACTTATTCGTGTGGTGGTAGAAATGTCCGTAAATAAATCTGGGCTACTTGTAACGATAATATATTAAATTTTTTCGTTGCCATTACAGTTCCGCGTTAATTCAGTGACGAGCTGTTCAAGATTATAATCTGGGAACCAGTGGCGTAGCTAGGTCAACAAGGGCCCCGGTGCAAAAAAATTATTTTGGGCCCTCAAGCCAGATAGGCGACCTTTTTTTTTTTTTGCTTTGTGTTGCTGATAGGGGCCCCCTGAGCTGAGGCTGGGTGCCCCTGAGTTGTGTTGGGGGGGCCCCTGATCAGTAGTTTGGAGCCCCCCCGAGCAGTGATGGCCTCTTAGTAAAGGGGCTCCCTGTGTCTCAGGGGCTCCCTTAGACGACGGTAGAGTTAAAAAAAAAAAAAAAAAAGTCACCAGATTGCCGTGAAGGCCCATGAGCCCTCTGAATTGCGCTTGGGGGCCCCCATAGGTGCTGGGAACAGGTCGAGAATGATTTCACAAGCTGTTTTATTCCTGCCACCAGTAACTTGTACGTAATTAGTTCAGTCGACATATGGCAAGTCACCTTGTAGTATTATTGCACGAGTCGGATATTGACTAGCTATATTAATAACACTAATCCTTAAGGCCTCAAACCGAGCGTGGTGGTGTAACGGCAAGCGTTCTGGCCTCGCATTCGGGAGGACGGCGGTTCGAATCCCGTCCGGGCATCCAGATTTGGGTTTTCCATGGTTTCCCAAATCACTCCAGGCAAATGCCGGGATGCTTCCTTCAAAAGGCCATGGCCGAATTCCTTCCCAATCCTTACCCCTCATATTTTCCCGTCTCTAATGACTTCGCTGTTAGAGAGACGTTAAGCAGATAAAAAAATATATATATATATATATATTAAGGCCTCAACTATAGTTACGTCTATATCTGGCCTTGAAAAGAGAAGTCTTTTAGTTTCAAATGTTAATCTGTGCCACAGAAATAAGTTTCTAAGGCCGTATGTATTTATTTATGGAACACACTTTTTGGAAGTGAAGCCTGGACTTCAGGAATACCAGAAAAAGGAAAACTGGAGCTTAGAAAAGAGCTGAAACTAAAGTTGACGGATAAAATACGAAATGAGTGCTTCTTAAAAATGTTAAGCAAGGGAAAAGGGGTATTGTCGGAGATCGCGATAACACTACAACATGTTGATTCTCGGCTGTCCGAACTGCCCTGGAAGAAGACCACAGAACGTCGGCTATAAGAAATATGACGCTGTGTCACCCATGGAGGAAGGAAATTCCTCCATGGTGTCACCGCGACAGCCAAGAATCAACTGACTCTGGCCGCGGAAGCCTACGATTACAACATTTTATCGGGCACACTAGCGATACCGCTACAGCTACTTTCCACCGCACTAGCCTATGACGTCACACCATGCTTTGACTGGCGTATATCTTACGTTCAAAGACCGAAAACGCTCAGTGCGCGGAAAAAACGACCTCAACGCGTTGTGGCTAATTAAAAACGGCCATAACACATCATTCGCGTTGTGTGGCACTAACTGAACGCGTCGTGGCTCTCAAGATATTTGACCACTACGCGTTTGTTTATTAAGGGAGCGTCCATAAACAACATTGTTTGGTCTAGGGGCGGAGGGATGGATTGGGTAGAAAGCTACGCTGGGCTAATTTGGGTGGAGGGAGGGGTTCCGAGCCAAGCCACGTAGCTTTTCATCCATATTATTTATTACAGTTAATATACGGTACAGAACACACAACAGCATATCAATATCTATTTCCGTCATTATCTTCGTACATAATTTATGATAATCTGACAAGAGAAAACAGTATAAAATATTCTCTGGAATCAATAAGGAAAAAAGCTACGTGCCACGCGAAGGGGGAGGGGGGGGGCTGGTAGTGGCAGAAGCCACGTCAGGCTACGTGGGGGGAGGGGGTTCACAGGAGACCAAAATGGGGCTACGTAGTTTATGAACGCTCCTAAGAAAAGCCACAACGCACTCTGAACGTTAGCTGATGCAATGACGACACGACGGGCAGGTTGTAACTACATTTTCTGAAAGTTAACAAATAATCAGGAGGTGTTAAGAAAATAAATCTCTCTTTTTCGTTACCGTTTCTTTATATTTAATCATTGTCGGATATAAGTTTACAGTAAAATTATTAAAATAAAGAAAGTTGGTAACAAAATTACCGACAATGTTGCAGGGTTATTTACATTTACAAGAACTATTGCCATGACTTTTTGAGTTACATTTTAATTTCTTTGAGTAACATTTGCAATTTTTATTAATACAGTATCTTCTACAGTGACACTTTATAAAGCCTTGATGACTTCCAAATGGTAACATAGATGCTAAGCATCCTCTGAAACTGTAAATTCATGACCGGTACGAGCATAAAGACGATCTCGATGATCTTCCTTGTTACTAACAAGTGAAACCTGATGGACTAATGCTCATCACAACAACTAACATTGCTGGGAGCTGCTCGTCCTCATCAACTTCAGGTACCCTAACTAAAACAGTAAAACCAATTTGAATTGCAGAAAATGTTTAGTTCGACCGTGAAATCATTTTATGTGCCTATTTCTCTTGGCCGAAATTGGCACTTACACTCTCAACATTGATGCTGTTCTTTCTTAAACAGAGCATACAAGTAACAATTGCACCAAACCTTCCATTCTCGTTGCTTTCTCCACAGATAACATCAACATATTCATGACACTCTGAAAACTTATGAGGTCCTGAGGTATCATTTTCACAAATAACTATTTATTAAATTCAAATTTTCCGCTTCTCTAAAATAATGTGTCAGTGTAAAAGATGCGGTATTGATAAAAATGCAAATGGTGCTTAAAGACCATAAAACATAACATAAAAAGTCACTTTTTTGGTATGTTTTACGCCACGTCAACGTCGAGGTCATTAGAGGTGGAAAAAGACTGGGGGCAAGGAACAGAAACCAGTTCTTCCATGGCATTCATAAAGGAACCATCCCGGCATTCACCTAAAGTGATTTGTGGAAACCATGGAAAACTCAAATCTTGATGGCAAGTAGTAAGACCAGGCCGACTCAAGCCTGATAAGCTCTTTGGACAACCGTAAAGAGACTCCACTCGTCCGCGTGACGTCACAGTTGCATAGCGGGAAATTCTAATGGACCAATGGCGGCCAAGGTCGTATGACGTCACAAGATGGCGGACCGTTAGTTCCTTGACCGGCCACCCAGATGGCAGCATCTCCCAAGGGCTTAATTTCTTTGGGCACAGACATTCCACTCCCCCAGGAGAGTGAAAGCTAGCGAGGGAATTCCACCGCCCGGGGCGTGTTTACACATGATACGCTCTCTGTTAGACGTTGCGACAGGTGTGAACTTGCTCATCCGAGACATCGCGCGTTCGCCTTGCATCACTGTCACCAGATGGCAGCACCTAGAGTTGCTATAGTCACCGCTAGATGGCCTGGCATGCTTCATATGCGTGAAATATTTCGGAATCCCCGTTTTCGGGCCTGCGTGAACACTCTCTGTTTGCTCTCCATTAGGCATTGCGAAATGTGTGCCGTGCTGGCTGGGGTTCCGTTAAGCAAGCACTTGTTTGCGCTGCGAAACATCTTGGCTACTATCGACACACAGTAAAATATTTTCTTCGGTTAGTGTAGTGATTTCGTGAAATATACTTAATCGAAAATCATTGCGATTTTTTACTAAAAAATAAAAAGTCCACATTAACGGATATTACTTAAACCGACATCGGTAGCGTTGGGGCTAGAGGGCCGAAGGTCACCGATTTGAGTCCGGCCGCGGGTATGGGTGTTGTGATATTATTGAAAAAGCCGTTCCAACTCGTCAATTTCAAAACGAAAATCAAAATTTTAGTTTCCACACCTAGAGAGTATGGCGCCAGCTTGTTATAATTGAATAAAAAATAAGTCGAAAAGCATAAATGTTTCCTTTTAACGTTCGATATGGGAAAAAAACCGTCATAAACTCCAGATATAAAACCGAGGAAGAATTCTACGTGTACCTGTTTTCATGAAATTATTTAGCGTTCTGGCCTTGCATTCGGGAGGATACCGGTTCGAATCCCCTGTCCGAGCATCCAGATTTGGGTTTTCCATGGTTTCCCAAATCACTCCAGGCAAATGCCGGGATGCTTCCTTTAAAAGACCATGGCCGAATTCCTTCCCATTCCTTGCCCCCCCCCCATCCTTTCCCGTCTCTAAAGACCTTGCTGTTAACATAAATTCCGTTCATCGAAGCAGGCAGACATTAAAAATTAATTCACCGACGAAGAGACTGGAAACAAACTCATTTTTTCACATCATGATGGATTCATTATGAACAATATAATATAACTGACGAGTGTCACCTACAGTCCGTGTATTTTAAAGGATGTATTAAATTAGGGGTAATGAAACAGACCGAGAACACAAACACTTTTAAAACTCAAAGAGGCATTGAATGGGTTTACTGATGTATGTAAGTATCACCTCGATGAATTAATAGCTCCTAAACTAAAGCAAAGTTGTCGATTTGAAAACCAGTTTCTTTCCCTACAGTCATTTCTGAAGTGAATACATGATGTCAAACCAATCAGCATGTAATTTTTTCAAGCCTATTTCTCAAACCTACCATACGTTATTCCTTTCAAAATTCGTAGCCTCAAAAACCCATCAATGGGTGAAATCCCTTCATTGAAACCGACAGATATTCACCGACGAAGGTAGGAAAAATCATAAATTCCGTTCATCGAAGCAGGCAGACATTAAAAATTAATTCACCGAAGAAGAGACGGGAAACAAACTCACTTTTTCACATCATGTTGGATTCGTTATGAACAATATAATATAGCTCACGAGTGTCACCTACATTCCGTGTATTTTAAAGGATGTATTAAATTATGTGTAATGAAACACAGACACTTTTTGAACTCAAAGAGGCATTGAAGGGGTTTAGTGATGTATGTAAGTATAACCTCGATGAATCTAAAGCAAAGTTGCCGATTTGAAAACCAGTTTCTTTCCCTACAGACATTTCTGAAGTTATTACATGATGTCAAACCAATCAGGCTGTAATTTTTTCAAGCCTATTTCTCAACCCTGACTTTGGACAAGAGGCCACTTGTAAATATTTGTGACAAAGCCTTTCCCACGCCAAGGCTAGAAAAAAAATCAAAGTTTCCAGTTTGACCATGGCAAAACTCAGCATCAGTACGATACCTTATTTCTCTAACTTATCTCTGCTGCCATTGGTATAAAATATCTCATCGCACTCGTAATTGTTGCCATCCAGGTCAAACCTTAGTCGTCTGTCTATCCAGACCAATCTATGTATCAATTCTGTTATGCTTTCGTAAGCAATCACAAATTGAGTGTGCTTAGCTGCTCTTTGTCTAAAATTCCAATCAATCCCTTGTGACACATCAGTGGTGATTGACACCTTTAACTGTATTTTACAGCACAGCACTTATGTTCCAGGAACGAAATACCGTCTGTTAATCTTACTAATTTTACCCCTGTCGAATCGAAGTACGCCAGTCCTATGTGATAAAAATCGAGTCACGCTAAGGACAGAACATGCCTGAGACCATCGCCTGTGACCAAGGTGGAGATATAGAAAATTTACCCACTCCCTTATAGAAGAAATCCAGTGCCAGCTTCTACTGATATTCTATTCCTAATTCTTTCACCAAGATCCACCCCTAGCCTCATCGCCAACGTACCCACAGCACTTCCTCAAACCACCTTCTGTTTTCCAATGATTCCCAATCCAACCTCTGATCAGTTACAGACAGGGTTACCTTCTGTTCGTGCGTTAAAGTAAACCAAAAATTCAAAATTCGCAAAGTCTTCTCCTAATCAGTAGCCAGGTACCAAAATGTTCACTTAAGGTGGTTCTACTGCAGTTTTCCACGAAAATTCCCCCTTTTTCCAGGAAATTATTTTTCAATAAATCAGGACCCAGGAGAGTTCTCCAGTCGGTTTAAAATGTTCCCATCTAACGCCAACCTTCGGATTCAGGAGCAAGTGTGACATTAGTTTGTAATTGCATGCTTTGTTCAAGTAACCACGATAGAGTTATCATAATGCTCTTAGCTAACTGATAGTTTCTTGGTCATCAAACTAGACATCATAACCCACATTTTCATAGAAGGTCCCCACACATCGACAAGTATTCAAAACGTTACCATAGGTGCAGACACTAGTTCTATTACGCCTAAGATAGTGCTCACACTTGAACTGTTGTAAATTGTTAGGTCAAAGTGGGTGTTTAGATATTTTATCCACTCAGGCCTCATCACCTAAAGTCTAGTGCGAGATTGTGGTCATGGTCAACTTAGGCTCCATACACCACTCAGAATTAATCCACCAATATCCATTCTAACAGCATTATATGCCACCTACAGCCCCTCAACACTCTTCCTATCTTCCAATGACATCCCAGCCCCTTTATTATGTCACTTACTGAATATTTTCCACAGATAAATCTAGCTGCCCTCCTTTGCACCTTACATTTGATGTACAAAAAATGTGGACTCCATACTACACCACACAAGCAATGGTCTGACTGTGGGTTTGTACCCAAGTCCTTCGCTTCTCTGGTACATCAACCCTCTCTGTTAAATGATTTTTATGTAGTGAGAATCACAATTCACATACTAACACAAACGGCAGTAAACTGTAAAGAGCACATCGAAATGGGAGATTGCCTAAGCCCTGAAACAATGGTTAGAAGCACATGTTGATGGTGAGCATAATTCTATAACCATATATTTTAGACTCAAATCCACAGAGGAATGACACACGCACACACTTGTACATGCATACAGCGAGGTCGACAGAACTAACAGCAAGCATCACGGAAACGATGAAGTGGGGGGCAGAATTGTCGTTACAACTGATTAACTGGACAGAACTATCGTTACAAAAATCATCAGACAGACGAGTTAAAGTCAGGTACCACCATACTTATGCTTACATCCACAAAGACAGACGCAGATACACATGTCCAAGTCTACAGAGAGTTCAGTACAACTACCGGCAACAATCATGGAAACGAAAAAGTGGTGTAGTACTCTCTTGCCTCATGACTGGCTGAAAAACAGAAGTCTCCTTACATATCATCAGCCTGGCGAGATAGAAGGTGTGCAAAAGATGGCATGTTTTCACCATAAACCTAAGTGTTTATACCATAAATAGTGTTCATCACGCCCCAGTTGATTATATTTACCATCAACACGTCTCTCCCACACCGCAACCCTTTCTACCATTCAGTAAAAAAGTGACGCAGGTACCATGAGTTGCAATAGACACTTGACTATCAGATCTCAACCACAAATCAATACATCTCAATACACTAGCACAAACAAACATAAGTGGAGGGACAGCAAAATCATTCGTCCAGACAGACGTGTTTATAGAAGGTATCACCTTATTTACGCATACAGACACAGAGAGAGACGCACAAACACTCACATTTCCATGCCTTCAGCGAGCCAGACACAATAACCAGCCCAATCATGGCAACGAAAAGTGGGGTAGAACCCCCATGGCTCATAACTGACCAAAAAATCATCAGTAACATATGTTCCAGGCACCATACTCTTCACATCAACATCATCTCATTTATTTCACACTACAGACCTCACTACCATCCAGTATCATGTGTGCTAGGTACAAAACTGTTCACATCAGCACCAACACGTCTAGCCCACACCTAAGCTTTTTCTGCCATTCAGTAACATGTGCCCCCATGTACCACGAGTAGCAGTAGACACTTGGTCATCAGACAGATATCGTAACTCTCATATTCATACTAGGTCTCACCCACAAATCCATATGTTTTAATCAACCAATGACATACTTAAACATTAACTGGGATGTCGCTAGGGATTGCAGTCCAGCGATGCGGTAACCCAAATCATTATGTACTCTGGAGGATCTAACACAAAATTAAACGGACCAGCAATCAGTAAAATGAGGTGAAGACATATTTCAGTCTTCGTCACCATGCTTCCCTGTCGTCACTTTCCGGTTCGACTCGTTCTCTACCGGTTGTATCGCCCCGTTTACCTGTACCCGTCAAGTTGACATTTGACGCATGGTAATAAATATGTGTTTATTTCGTTCTTTGTAATCATAAGTAAATAGATTCACTTTTAGATTTTATAAGAACTCCCGTTTGTTTTTGTTGTGTACATTACTGTAAGTTACTTTGAATTATGTCGTCCTATTGCAAAACTAGCTCCAGGTCGTACACACAAAAAAGATACAATAAGACTTGTTTCTGAGGTAAAAGCAGAAACAATACGAAAGGAATGTTACAACTATTGACAGCTATTTTAAAATCTATTGAATAAATGATATGTTAAAATGTTTTTGTCATAAACTGTACTTCATTGTATTTGAGATAGTACTTTTTAAAAAGTGGATTTAAATTTCCTAATTCGATAATATATATGATAAAAAAGTTTTCAAATACCATAAAGGTTGACATAATTGTTCAGTTTAAATATTTCAAGAAACAAAGGCAAAGATTTTCATTGAGTGTATGATGAGTGGACGTTCCAAAAAAACACCCATATTTGAACGTTTATGTTAACCGCAAAGAAACACATTTTAATATCAGCTTGCTTAGAATACGCGGTTCGTCCACCACGGAACATTGCATCCGTTTGGTCAAAGAATGACTGACAAACTTTGGTGTTGCTGTTGAAACTGATGTTATCGGCAAAAGATCGTGGAAAACGTTCTGCCTTGGTACCTGCAACTGTAATTTTCACACAGCACACAATTGCCGGTTATCGACGTTATTTCCCCCCCCCCTCCCCCCAAAAAAGAAAACTACTGAAAGAAATTGAACGCACAGAAACAATTTTGACTCGGATGTAGACCACGAAGACCTGTACGTCACAATTGAAGCAGAAAGAGTGACTGTAACACTGGTTCATCCACATACTGAGGTAATTCTCAGATCTAATGATCTCAAAAAAGTACAGAAAGTTGTTAAGCTTTACAACCAGTTTTTTATTTATGATCATTTCAATCAAACCAACGAATGAGAAGGTAGAAAGGGTATTCTCGGCTGCTAGCTATATATGTAATTCTTTGCAAATAAAGTAACAGTTTCAGTGCTTATTAGATAAATAAATTAATTTTTAAACTGACGTGATTTACTGTAAGGCATGTAATGTGATCTTAAACTGCATACTTACCATAATTGATTATTTACTAAAGTTAGATTTAAAACAAAACGTGTAAAAGCGCAACATATAATCCGAAAACATTGCTCCAGAGAAGCTATCAAGGAATTTAAATAAGGTATGAAAATAGATCCCTTTCAAAAAATGTATAGAGACTAAGCAGGGTGATTGGAACGACGTTGTTAGACAGATACAATGCGCCGGAATTTCAAATCGGTTCCAATGGCAGCTGCAGTTCTGGTAGATGTGTTTAAAATATTTTAGCTCTCCGTGTCCGCGTTGCTGCGATGATCTTTTATGACTGACATTACTCTATTAATGTGATCCATGCATATATACATGTCAATCACCTTTGATTGTAACGCAGTGGCAACAGGTTCTAATAATCCTGAGTATTCAATCCAATGCAAAAAAATGAATTCTGACTTAGTAGCGGCACTGTAACTGGTAAACAGCGTTTCTCGCAGCATCATTTCCTTCTCTAGAAACATTCTAAAGTCCATTGGCAATTTATTCAAAATGCTCGTTAAAAATAGCAAAACACGTATATTTTTGAGACCAGCGGGTCTCATATAAAGTTGAAATATTAGGTACGTACTTTCTCCGTGTAAAAAGATTTATCGTAAAAAGTTTATGATGTACTCTTTGGTGCTAATTGTGCTCCATATTTTTGTAATTTGATTTAAATTATTTACAACCAGGTTAAGTCTATAGCTTGCGCAATGAAAATACAATGTTTTATATTTCTCTTTAAAAAATTTTGAACTCCACCAGTACCACGCGCCAACGTAGAACACCCTAGTGGCTAACACACTTATAATTTCCATGTCCTTAGCTTTCTAAAAACCAGTCACTTTCTGATGCTATAAGTTGTCACTCAACACCATCAGTTCTACGAATCCGAGAAATTTCTTGCGAAATGTATTTTTGTCTTAGTCATATAAACTGATTTTTATGAAAAAACTGTTATTTCCCAGTTATCTCACGCGACTCATCTGCTAATACAATACAAGCATAAGCCTTCTTTGCGGCCTGCATTATTTCACCTTTAATGACCAAACCGCACAGGGCAATGATTTCGTTTTAAATCTGTGGGGAGATATACATGACTTTTTCTTAATTTTTTCAGCATGCTGTTTCAAAACTAGAACACTTGAATCAATTTTTATTTTCAGCAGGTCATCAAGAACACCTTGCTCTTTACTTCTTAAAGGCAAGTTATTTGTACGGTGTACTACAGAAAATAATCGCAGATATTATAGAGATATTATTATTGTCGATTGTCTTCTACTTACTTCTGTGAGCAGTATTCATCATTACTGCGACCAGTATTTTTTCCGAGAAGTACTTAGTATCGTTAGCTGCTGATTGATGATACTGTGATGAAACATGTTTTGCAGTGTTCATTAATATTTTTAAAGTGACGGAAAGTTCGAGTAACAAATTAATTAGAATATACTAGCAGAGGCACGTAAGTCTGCAAGCAATCATGATTAAATTTTTATCTCTAATTAGTGGATTTAACATCTACAGAAAAGTTGCGATCTTCAGGAAGGTACACAGCAGCGTTTTAGCATTTCTCTCCAACACCATTGTACTTAATTCATAAAAGTGAAGTGAAGTTGGGACCGCAGGTAAATGGTTTAAATCATACATTGAAAGCCGAATGTAAAAAGTTTCAATTTTTGATTCTAAAATAAGTAAAGATGCTTCATCAGACTGGGAGAAAATAAAACATGGAATTCCACAAGGCTCTGTCTTAGGTCCCCTCCTCTTTCTGTTATACATCAATGACCTTCCTGGAAATTTATCCGACGAAGTTAAGAGTGTTTTATTTGCAGATGACACTAACCTTACTGTGCGTAAAACACCAAACAGTACTATAGAATTTAATGTAAATGAAGTACTTAGAGTAGTAGCAAATTGGTTTAAGGCAAATTCATTAAAATTAAATTTTGAAAAAACACATTATATTAGGTTTAAAACAAAAAACTATGCACAGCCAGATATATGTATAAACTATAAAAACAACACAATCTTAGAAACAGAGAGTATAAAATTTCTTGGTATTAAAATAGATCAGAAACTCTGTTGGCATGATCATATCACTACACTACTGGCAAAGTTAAGTAGTGCCACCTTTGCAATACGAACACTTTCTCTAACAGCAGATCTAGAATTAATGAAACAGGTGTACTACTCATATTTTCATTCAGTAATGTCATATGGCATAATTTTTTGGGGAAACTCTTCACAAAGTAAAAAAGTTTTCATAGCACAGAAAAGAGCTATTAGGTTTCTGTGTAGGGTAAAACCAAGAACTTCTTGCAGACAACTCTTTAAGAAACTGAATATTCTTACAATGTATTCTCAGTATATATATTCTCTCATGAGCTTTGTCATAGAAAATTTTAACCTGTTTACACCTAATTCACAGGTACACAGTTTCAATACAAGAAACAGAAATAACTTGCATAAAACACAAACATCTCTGTCATTAGTACAAAGAGGAGTTTATTTATCTTGGGATACATCTGTTTAATAAACTACCTAATCGTATAAAACAGCTTTCAGATAATAAAGATGTATTCAAACAAAAACTTAGAGATTATCTTATTGGCAACTCCTTCTACTCCATTCAAGAATTTGAAGAAAATAATTAATTGTACTCATTATGACGTTTGCAAAACTCAGTTGCAAAAATGTATGTTTATTATTATTTCTTGTTTTTGTAAAATATGTATATATTTACTATGATATGACTCATATTATGTGTAAATGTATCAACAATGACATGTTTCACATCCCAGAGGTATTTCCTCAGCAGGGATCCATGGAACAAGATTGATAAATAAATAAATAAATAAAATAATATGAAGCTGGGCCTGTGGGCTGTAATACCGTATGTAGCAGTATCGATACGACCACAGAATGAGTGAAACAATTTGACCGTTGGACCGAACCAACTCTTATCCAGGTGAATCCGGGCGCCTAGGAAAAATATACTGTAAATTCAAAAGTAAAAAATAATTTATCACAAGTTACCTTTTACACTATCGACTTTTTCACAATCGCTAAATGGTAAAAAAATAAATAAAATACAAACGAATGCAGCTAACTACAGTTATTAAATAAAAGTCTCAATTTTTGTAGGTACTGTAATACTATTAAAAGTTGTCGTTAGTCTTGCGATAATACAAATTAATTACTTTTTAAAAAAAAACTTCCTTAATTTCATTGTTACTAGCTCCGGCGATGTCACAGTATAAACGATCCGATGTGTTGTGTTGTGTTGCCTGCAGTCTATCGTTATTTAGGCACGCGGCAAAGGCTTACCAATACTTGGCTCGCGCGCAGTTAAGACGAAGGTGTCTTTGTTCAAGTTGCCTCATGCGGTACAGCGATAGTTTGTTATCATGGATTACGAAAACTGTCGCCTTTTAATACAATTGTATGGTGCCAAAATTTTTGTGTGTAATAGTAAATGTGCAGCCTAATCACACTCCGATTGGATCACCTCCATCACCACCGTCACTTGAAACTCCAATCAACGAATCCATAGAATCGCCAAATGACATGATTAACTCTCCTTTAGAATGAGAACAGAAAATTTAATAGCAATAAAAAATTTATTATGAAATGGGTGGTATTACCTTATGTTTGCCGATTCTTTCAGAGCTTCGCATAATGAGTCAAAAACATCTGTAAAAAATTATTGTTTTAACACTCGAAAATGGTATTGCACGAGTCTCCAGTTACTAGAAATCTAGAAGTCGCAGCGTCTTTCCGTAACTAAAATCGCCTCCCGAAATTGAGTGTTTACTGGCTCAATTAATAAGTTTAGGAACTCTACCGTTGTCACTCTCGTAAAATTTGTTGATTGTATCTTCGATGGCTTCATATTTCATTTCTTCCATGAGTTTCTCACCATACTGTATTCTATTAAAATACAATTTCCATATCCACCAAATCACTTTTAGTTTAGGTTTCTAGTATACAGTGTGACCGTTTGCAGCTAGTCGTGCACGTGAAATGTCCACGGTGGCTTTACGAAAAGACAGTGCCAGGCTGGGTAGCGTTGCCACGCGCGGCAGCCGCGCTCGTCAACAGAAATGGTTCGCGCGGCAAATAACCGGTTTGGCGCGCACGAACATGGCTCGCGCGGTAACCGCACATAGTCGATACGCAGCTTAAAGCACCGAGCGTGGCGCGTTGTGCCGCCTTGCCCTCGCTAACATCACCGCAGATAGCAGTAGCAAGCAGGTTTAAATCGCGCGAACCGAATTAATTTTTCAAAGTTGCTTAACATTGTTTACTCTTCGGTTCGACTTCCATCGAGCGCGTAACCGCATCCTAATGGGGAGGGGGCGGGTAGCTGTCCCCCCCCCCCCCCCGCTCGTACCTGGCTACGCTCTTGGCCTTCTCCAGTTTACACCGAAAGGAATTGTGGGTAAGGTCATAAGATAACTCTGGACGTAGGTTTCACATCCCACCCTTTCTCTGCGGCGATCTATGAAACAAGACTAATAAATAATTAAATATATGTGTAAGTTGAAGTTCAGTGATTAAATTGCGATGTAGCGTACTTTGTCTATTTCCAGATAGAAAGAGAATGAAGGACTGCATCAACCCAGTCGTGAAACTGATGACAAAAAGGACGAAGGAATCCGAAATTTGGGCACAATTGTATTAGTAAGGCTGAAATTTCTTGTATGACACACTGTTAAAGCTACTCCTGGTCATATTACGTTCGGTGCGCCGACGACCAAGTTATCGATGTGCCGAAAATCACAATAATAGCAGTAACACTATTTTTGAGAAATGGTTTGAAAAACCCGTAGGGTAGGCCAAATGATTTTAAAATAACAAATTTATATCTCAATTTTTTTAATATTTCAAAATAATTATTGTTATGTTTCCCGGAAAAAGCCATGTATTTGTTACTTTTTTTTAAACAAAAATCTAAAATTTCTTGTATTAAATATAGGTCAAGTAATAAATTCTGCTGCAGTGTATTCAACATTTTGATTCTTGCTTGGTTCTTTTCGTAAGGTGAAAAGTGAATCCTTTCGAAAGTCAAGGTTTCAGTCATTTTGGTCGCTGGTAATCTTTCAACACAAATATCGTTTCAAAGTATCACGACTCCTTGCAGTCATGGCGGCGACGTTAGCCAAAGTGAGGAGTCTATCCTCAGTTAAAGGAACTCAAGTTGCTCCACTTGCATCTAGGTAACATCTAATTGTACCGCCATTGGCTTCATGGAATTTACAACAACAAAAAATACTTAGAGCATTCTTTTATTCTTTGTTTTACTTTCACATGTTTAAAAATATTCAATCATAGAATTTAGAGGAAGGTCAAAGGGTACCAACAGTGTGCCAGGAGTTGTATTGATAGGCCTGTGATTTGACAGGTTAATTTCTACAAGTTCACCAGTCCATGACAGCAATGAAAGCTGGTTCAGCAAGTTATTGGTTCGACGAATTGAACCAACGAAGGAATCTCATTCACGATTACTTTCTGATAAGGAAGTTATTTATGAACTTCAAACTCATAATATGAGACCAGATTCCGTCGAAAGCTACCTGAAGAATTAGTAAGTATCCATCATTTGTTTATTACAAAATTCTAAAAACATTCCGAATTCTCAGTGGTTAATTTCTCCATTTCAGCAAGGAAAATGTTAATTTAATCCATTCACAAAATTTATCATGTGAACTGGTAGCAAGTTGGACTGTTACAGTAGGAGATTTGGATCAAGCTTTGCACCTGTGGCGATATACTGGTGGCTTTACAAGTATAGACAAAGCTAGACATGAACTTTCAAAAAATCCGGTATTTAAAAATTATGATTTGTTGATCATTGCATTTGATACGTGAATGTGTCTATAATTTTTATTTTTATTCTCTTTAGGATTTCTTGAGCTTGCAGAAGGAAAGAGGAAAGCTACTAAGGTCACGACATTTGCAATATGTCTTGGCATTTAGTTACTGGCCACCAATCCAGCTAAGAACGGGTTCTAATCTATATGAAATACGAAGCTACAGGCTGAAACCAGGCACCATGATTGAATGGGGCAACAACTGGGCAAGAGCTATTAACTACCGTAGAAACAATGATGAACCTTTTGCAGGTTTCTTCTCCCAGATTGGGAGACTCTACAATGTACATCATATTTGGTGTGAGTTTTTCACAAGATCCAAAATATGCTAACATTTTATAATATTAACAATATATTTCTGCTTAAGCTTAGTTTGCAGATCAGCTGCGTATTAGCAGATGTGTTTCTCAAGAAGATACAAATCTGAAGAGTTAGTGGCTACACTTCAGAGTGTGATACAGTAAATGTATTAAGGCACATGCATTTTAACTTTCAAGCAGGAATGTTAGTCAAGCTTGTGGTTAGATTAAAACACAACCTGGACCAGAAGGATTTAAATTTTGTTATAGTCAAGGCACAAGGATTGAATTTAATTTTAGTTTGTTGCTTTTGTTTGCAACATCATTACTTTATGGGGCTAAAATTACTTCCAAATTTATTGAGGCAGGATTATAAGGTTAACATTTATGCATATGGTATTAATGTTGCAGTATTTTAATTTTTGTTGCTTTCATTGGTGTCATTTGACATGTTACATATACATAGTTTACTCTGATCCTCTGTACCATTACTGATTTAATATATAAGCAAGTGTGTCAAAGTTTTACAGTCTTTTCGTTCATGGAAAAATGGTGATCGTAAATACCAAATTAGCTGGCATGTAATTCTGGGAGTAGTTTACCTCGGGATACACAATGTGACTAACATGGTGCTCATGAAAGCAGCTTATTAATTACTAATCAGGGTAGTTCTGTCATTGCCATGGCGTCATAGTCTGATGATGAATTCTTATAGAACTTTGCGAGACAAATCGAAAATAAAGAATTTTTTATATATATCTTGCTTGGTTTTCGTGATGTAGTATGTCAAAAATCGGTTATAGGTGTAGTTCCTTGTGCTTTTGGTGACATTTCTTCTGGTCCAGGCTGCATTTCAACCTAACAACAACCACTGGAAGAAAATAAAACATCTATAGTGCATTTCCACTGTGTAGATATAGTTTTTTGGTGAACAAAAATTTCTGGTGCAGGCCAGATCTCAGCCTAACCTTATCACTTTTGAGATACAATATCTCGAGAACTAAGCAAGATATATATAAAAAAAAATGTATTCTTTATTTTCAATTTGTCTTGTCAAGCTACACAGGAATTCATCAAATTTGGCTATGGCGAAATTTCTGGTCCAGGCCGCATTTCAACCTAACCACGTCAGTATTGAAATACGATATCTCGAGAACTAAGCAAGATATCAAAAAAGTTTATTCTTTACTTTCAGCTTGTCTTGTCAAGTTACATAAAAACCAGTCATCAAATTGTGGCACCATGGTTATTGTAGAATCCCACTAATAAGTAAATTCCTTGTGCTTCATGCTGCAACAAGAATATTCTTGTCCAGGCTTGTTGTTAACCAAACCTCAATCACCGCTAATATTTCCGCTGCAATATCAAATAATGCTTCCTTACATGTGCTATTCATTATTATTTTAAAGTGTGAAGTAGTTAGGGTTACATTGCAATATTGCATAAGTAATGGTTATTTGGTTTTGGTTTGTGTTTGGTCCTCTCCATTGCCGCCTGCTGCATTTGTGTGATACTAGTTGTTTCCTGTTTTTTATACTCCCTGCAGAAAATGATTCAGCATACTGCTGTTGTCAGTACAATTTAATGTGGCAATTATGAAGGAGAAATAGCTTTCAGTAAATGTCAGATTAAAAAACCTGCAGACTGCACTACTTTCTCTGCCTACT
Source organism: Vandiemenella viatica (assembly GCA_031002005.1). NCBI lineage: Eukaryota > Metazoa > Arthropoda > Insecta > Orthoptera > Morabidae > Vandiemenella > Vandiemenella viatica. The sequence continues at coordinate 125,258,934 of CM061914.1, forward strand.
CAAAAATGGGTAGCTGTAAAATAAGAATGGAGAAAGGAGGACTTGTGGTATTCGCTTCATATTTACCACATACGTTCCGGTGGTCATACCTTTTAAGAAAAAGTGTACAAGAAAGCAAAATCACACTTACCTTAGACGTGAAGCAACATAAAACTTACGAATTAACACTTCAGAAAAACCGCCATTGCACTACATATTGGCACGCCAAAGACGATGTTATTGTAAAAACTCTGGCTCTATATGATCACAACAACTGTGAAATCTCTGATGAATTTTTCTAATATAATATAAATATGTTTCAGTGCAGTGTGTAATAGAGCAGATGCAAGGATATTTCCATGTGAATTGCGATTTTATTTGCTATCCATAAAAAGCAGACATCACGCCGAGAAATATATTTTTTTCTTTTGCGTGAACTGTCCATAAACAAAAGCAGCAGAACCAATTTCTTTTGGCACTATTTAGCGGTGAGCAGTACATACAATTCGTGGCAAATGGCCGCTTGCGATTGGTCGCGATGTGCGGCCATCAGTAGCTTATTGAATGTATAATTTATGTATGAATCCGCGTATTACAATACGTTTACTTAACTTAAAACTTAACTTAGTCCACAACCCGAAGGTTGGTTGGATCCTCCAGAAGGAGGCATACTAAGCCATTGTGTCAGAGGGTAGGACGGCCAGTTCCTTTCCTCTGGGACCTACAGTTTAACGTGGAATCCGAACCACGGAGCGTCCTGGCATAGCTCATATAATTAAACACAACTCTCAAAATTCCTGCGCCTGCCGGGATTCGTGCCCGGGGCAGGAGCAGCGAACGGTTTGCTACTTGCTGAGTAATAAAATTGCCTTTGAAATGCACTCGATTTAATGACAAAAGGTCGTGGAAGATTTTCTTGATCTATTAATCCTACATCGACTGATTTATATTTTATTCCGTTTTTCAGAATTTACTCGCGTGGCTGAAATTGTTATTACAATCGTGCATACGAAAATATTTAACATTTATAAAACATGACTTCGTCAACAACCTTTCGCGTTTAGGTTGTAATGCAGCCTGGACCACAGTAATAATGATAAATACTATATGACAATCGGAAATCCGCAATATCGTGTGTTTACTTTTCACTATGGTCCAGGCTGCATTACGACTAAACGCATATTTGTAAAATATAATTTCGTCAGTAGTCGTTCGAGTTTATGTTGTAATGCTGCCTGGGCCATAGTAGTACCGATAAACGACATGGAAATTTGGTGTTAGCAATATCGTGTCCGATGGTTGTTTCACTGTGGTCCAGGCTGCATTAAAGCCTAAACGCTAACGAATTAATGCTATCCATGGTTCTTTTCAGCCTGAAGACAATGCACTTAGGTTGAAATGCAGCCTGGACCACATTGAGTACAAGGTGAAATTTGGACGCTGCATTACAATCGTCATAACACTATAGCAGTATATTCAAATTGCATTTATCATAGTTGCTAGTGATTCTAGTCTTTTCTCCAGAGTGCACATATTATCTTTGGCGCGACAATATGAAGTGATATGGCGATTTTCTGTAGCGTTAATTCGTAACTTTTATGTTGCTTCACGTCTAAGGTAAGTGTGATTTTGCTTTCATGTACACTTTTTCTTAAAAGGTATGACCACAGGAACGTATGTGGTTAATTTGAAGCATATACCACAAGTCCTTCTTTCTCCATTCTTATTTTACAGCTACCCAAAAACGATACTAAACTATTGACATTTAGTTCAACTGTTTCGATATAAAGTTCTTTTCGCATTCTTATCTCTTTTTATGGAAAAGTTGGAAATTCCACAATATGTGACACTGCGCAACTGAAAAATGTCACCAGCACTACAGAAATTATTGGTTTAGGGATCATATCAACCTAAGCTGTTTCGTTTTGTCATCGATGTTGGAGTTATGTTGTAAAGTAAACTGGACCAAGAATTTTTTTTTTATTTATAATTTAATTTGATGGCAGCCATCTTGGAAATTCGGTACACCTATTTGTTCACAAGGGAAGCAATTGATTGTTGCTGATTGTGTGTTATTGATATAACATGTTGGGTGGCACTTGAATACAGCAAATATTTTCTATTTTTACATTTTGGGTGACTGCAATGGAGAGAACCTGAAACACCAAGAAATCATTAAAGGGGTTAACCAATGTCTCGAGATTTTAATTAATTTTGCAGAATTGGCTGTGTGACAGTCATTCTGGCATTTTTAATTTGTGGCGACTGTAAAGAGGGAGAACGTGAAGAGGTCATTATATCGCAGCAGTTAAACCAAATTTCAACTAGTAGTACCATTATTGAGTAGTTGGAGAAAGTGGAGCCGTACCTGAAAACATTTTTGGCAATAATAGTCTATAGCACCACAAGAAAGTGATATTTAGGTCAAAGCAGCTATACTATGGCCGTATTGGTTAAGGTATATCAGTTGAATTGTACTGTTAATGCAATTTTTTGTTGAGAATGCTGGGAAGGAATAAGAAAGAAATGATGATTACCCTACAAGGAGAAATTATATAATATATACATAGAATAAATATCTCAGGAGTATTGTGAGTGGTGATATGAGTTGCAAGAAAGAGGTGAAAACTAGAATAGAAATGGCAAAGGAAGCTTTCAATGGAAAGAAAGTTATAATGCGGAAGGCTGGATAAAAACCTAAGTAAAAAACTAGCTAAGTGTTGTATGTAGTGTAGGACTATATGGGGCAAAAAACATGGACGCTACGCGAATAAGATCTAAAGAGATTGGAAGCTTTCGAAATGTGGATATAGAGGAGGATTGAGAAAATAAGTTGGAAAGACAAAGTAAGGAATGATGAAGTCCCAGAACGAGTAGGAGAGGAAAGGTCCCTTATAGAAACAATAAGGAACATAAAAAGGAACTGGATTGGTCATGTATGGAGGAATGAGTGCCTGCTTAAAACCACTTTGGAGGGGATTGTAAACAGAGGGAAAAGAAGTAGTCAGCAAAGGAAGAAAATGATTGACATCATGGGAAATATATGGAGACTAAGAGAATGGTGGAACAGAGGGAGGCCTGGAAGACTGTCACTGTATGGACCTGCTGAATAGCAGAAAACCTTTGATGATGAATACTGAGATAAGCAACTATAACTTTTTTTGCTGTTGGGGGTTTTTAATTTTACATGTTTGGATGGAGTGGAAAATATTGTCTCCCTTCCAGTTGTATGTTCTTGCGTAGAACCTACTTACTGACCTGTAGTGGTGCCATTTATCATACATGTTTCACCTGGAATTAATGTGTACTTAATGTATGCATTGAATGTTATGTTATTTTGTGAAAATTCCATTTATTTGACCTTATGGATGAGAATTTTTTTCTTCCAATTTAGTTTTGATGGCTCTGAAATGAGACCCCCTTGCTTTGGAGGTGATACCACAGTTGTTTGTTAGGTGCTATTTTGCTGGTGATAAACTGCAGACTGTAGAAACAATTTCACATTAAAGATTCTGTAACATTAAAGTGTTACTGATCGTTAGATGCCATGTCCAACGATAATACATATTACGCAATGTTTAACTCAGTAGGTGAAATGACAGCTCTGGCCTTGCAATTAGGATGAGGCAGATTTGAATCCCCTGTATAAGCAGCCAGTTATAGTTTTCTAGGGTTATTGCAAACCACTCCATGCTTTCTTCAAAAAGACCATGGCCAAATTCCCTCCCATTCCTTGCCCCAGTCGTTTATCACCTCTGATGACTGTAACGTCGACAAGGTTAGTTCCTTGTGCGTTTGGTGATGTTTTCCATCTGGTCCAAGATGTATTTTAACCTAACCACGGTCACTTTTTTGCTGGCCTTAGCCACATCTCAACCTAACAACCTCAATTTATATGGAAGAGAAGACAAATTCACCCAAGACACACACAAGTTGAATGGAGGAGTGCAACAGCAATAAAAAAATAAGACACAAAAAACACGACGCTTCAAGCAAAATCCTTTGTGTGTCTATGTTGACCACAAGTGCTTGTACAAGCATAGCCACATTTTTCTATGTTCTTGGCAAAGAGTTTTGCCAGAAATATTGTGTTTTTTGTTTTGTGTGGTTTTGCCCTCCTCCTTTCAACTTTGGCGAGTGTTTGTTGAATTTATCTTTCTCCTCCATATAAATATCACCTCACAGCAATTTTTTGTGATCCATTTTTACTGTAATCTCATCAGTTTTGAGATACAGTATCTTGAGAACTAAGAGTTATGTCAATTTAATACTTTTAGTTTGTCTTGTTGAGTTACATAAGAATCAATCATCAAATCGAGATGCCATGGTTATCGTAGAATCCCCGAAAAGACTATATAAACTTAGCGTTTTTATTTCCACTATTTCACTATGAATGTAACTGGTCCAGTTTGCTTTTAAAAACTGCAGTTTTTCCAATTTTCTCCCAATAGAAAAGTCTTGGAAGCATCAACAGAACATCACATTTTTTCCCTTGCATAATGAGTACTTAAATCATTGTTTGTTTGGTTACTTTAATGTTATTATGGCAGTAGTAAAATGAGAATGAGGTAAGAAGGAATTGTAGTTTTCGTTTGAAATTTGTCACACGCGTTCCTCACTTCAGACATTTTGGCAAAAAGTGTACACGAAAGCGAACTGAAACATACCATAGACGTGGTGCCATGCGAAAGTTATGAAACTATGCCACTCAAACAGTACACAGTGCCATTTCCATTCAAGTTGTTCACACAAAAGATAGTATCTACACTCTACTGAAATGAATGTAAATCGCTGTCATGTTTACGTGATAACAGACCAGCTGGAGCAGAATGAAGAAAAATGTAAATTGTTACAGCAAAGAAGCGAAGAATTTAGTTTTCGTTAATAAATTAAGGTCGCCTGATTTTTGTGGCAATATTGGTATGGTGGTTAGGTTATAATGCAGCTTGAACCACAGTGAAAACACACGTACTTTGTTACAACAATATTAGATGTGAGGAATTTAGTTTTATATTCGTTGCTGTATATTGCACATACTATCTTTGGCAAGAACAATTTTACTGCAAATGGTGGTATTTTTACTATTGAAATGCATCGCTTCGTATCTTTCGTGAAGCACCACGTCTAAGGTATCTTTCATTTCACTTTCTTGTACACTTTTTCTCAAAGTGTGACCACAGGTACGTGTGTCACAAATTTCAAGTGAATAGCTGAAGTTCTTCTTACCGTGTTCTTATTTTACAGTCACCGTTATTATATTCTTCAATAATATATATAACCTAACAAACAAGTGTACCAAATTTTAGACCAAAAGGCCAATTCCTTCTGGGGTCACTCATTTTAGATGTGCCTAATTTAGAATGATTGCTTAATTTAACTCATTTTTTCTCAATATTATTTAATAAGAGTTATGGTTTTTTCACAGGGTTGCCAAACCCTATTAATTATAATACTAAAGAAGATGAAACTTGTAAATTTTTTTAGCGCATTCAGATAATTAGTAAATTTATTACCATGTCATAAGAAAAAAATTTACATTTCAAATTATAAAATTACAAGAAGTCATCAAGGATAATTAATAAATTATAGAAATGGACTAAATCTAAGGAGATAAATCTTATTGTCTATAAATATGAATAAAAGTGGTTTTATGTGCAAATAGAATCAATAGACAGAAAATCATAATGAATGCTCTGGACTGCTACCAAGACCATCTTCTTCAGTCCAGCCCTTTTATATCTACAAATGATCAAACTTTTTTCCTGCTCTAAACTGAAAAGGTATTCATATTTTATTTTTGAATTGCTTAGTTTACAGCTAAAAAATATTGCTAGTCTTGGATTTTGCAGCAGTTGCAGAGAGGATCATGGGTGAGACCCTACTTCGCAAGATTCACTTTGCTTTCCTGCCCTCATCCTTTTAGACAATCTAGGTTTGAGTACCCAAAGGCTTTCTCCTTCCATGTCTTCTATCTTTATGGACTATACTTACTGTTATCTTCTAAATATATAAGAAGGTATTCCTATATTTCACCCTAAAATTATAGTTTCATGTCTGCATAGCAAATGTCTCGAATCTGAGTTCTCTTTTGTCAGCTGTTATACCCCTTCAAGAGAAGTGATGCTCTTCAGCTGGTAAATCACATAAGTGTGCTAGTCCTGCATACAAGGCAGGTGTATCCTGAAGCTGTAAACTAGGTTTGTAATAATTAAAGGGGCACTATGTTTGCAATTTTTTTGTTTTGTGATGGTACCAACCTGCACCATTAGTATTTTTATTGAAATTTTTACCAGATTTTGTTAATTGATTAATAACTGTGTGAATGAATACAGAATAAAACTTGTAATTCAGTTTCTTAGGGATCCTTTAAGTTTATGGCTACAATCTCTGCTTTTTGTGCAACTGAAATGTTAGGATAATTTTGAGAGGATTTGTGGTGGTCCCATTACATAGCTATGGTATATAAATATAATTTAGATTCTTTGAGATTACACACAGTACCAACAATTTCCTTTAGTATTCTAATATATTTTCGTTATATTAATTTGTTATAGTAGTTAGGTAGATGCAATGAAGTATTTGTTTTGGCAATAGTTCTTTCTAGGATCTAAGATAGCTTAGGTGGGGATCAGTTGCACAAAATTTTGTTAAAATTATATAATTGGCTAAATTCAATATTTGGTGGTTTGCAGATTGTTTGGCCTGTCTTATCCAGTAACTTCCCATTAGTCCAGCCATAGCAGCTTGAACCTCGCTAGCTGTAAGAGTTGGAAGGAAAAATTAAATATGTACATGGTCTGACCAGATACTGAGGGCTAGGGAAGTAGTTTTTTGGACCCATTTAGTTTGTTCATCAGATATGTTTGCATGATAAATGGACATTATGCGAAATTACTTCCCCATAATTTTTGTGCACTTGCTTTTCTTAAAAATGAATGCTCACTTCCATTTGAGGGCCATGAATCTATATGAGAATGTCATATACATAGAAACTTATCATAAAACACATTGTAACTTGAATATATCATTTTTCGTTATGTAGCTTGACTGTAATCATAAAGTTAATTATTTAATTGTTTGTATTATATAAAGAATTATAACATAAGCGATAGGAGGCTAAAAAAATTTACTTCATAGATTATCAGCTTTTTATCTGAACGATAATTTTGTAAGCCTATTAACCTAGATAGCTTTTGACTGGAGAACAGTGATGTGATGATCTTCGCTCAAAAATTAACAACAGCGATGTTAGTAGAAATTTAAAAGCTAAACAACTATGTTCAGATGAATTGCCAGAATACATTCATTAAATTTGATTTTCTTAGCATTTCATAGTTAAAGAAAGTTTTAAAAAAAAGTGTGGAACTGATATATATATATATATATATATTAGACATTGGGATAGGAGAAAAACCACCGCTTACCAAAGATGAGGGCTCCAGCGGCGTCAAAACACGAAAAAACACACAAACATAATACAAATTTTCGAGCTTAGCTCTTCATCAGGTTGTAGGATGAGGTGGCTGCCCCGCGGAAGCTAGCAACCAACTGAGGAGACCACACGGGGTGCACATGGTCGGCTGGTCGGGGTGGAGAGGGAGGTGGGGGTGGGGGTGGAAGGACCTAAGCCCGAAAATGATAATTAGACTGCACAGTGGAAACGCGGTTGCGGTCATAAGGTCACTGGCATAAAACCAACCAAGGAAACCCGGGAAGGGGGGGTGGAATCTACTGAAAACGACCTATAAGTGCCCCCATAAAAAATTATTCCACACGCAAAATTATTGGAAATATTACAC
>CM061914.1:125267711-125636371 GCA_031002005.1 Vandiemenella viatica
GCACTTGTATCGGTTCTTGAGGATAAGGATTTTAATCATATCTGTGATTACGCTGATGACAATATAAGTAATGGCGGAACAAAACAAATTATGGTAAATAACAAAGAGCCTGAAGTTGACTTTCGCGCGAAGTTGGAACATTTACCCGCAGAGCAGCGGAGTGAAATGGAGAAATTGTTAGAAGAGTACAAGATTCTTTTTGCACCAAATCAAGCGTTGCCGGCCACTGACCTGGTCGAACATCGCATTGAAACTGGAAACGCGGCGCCTGTTCGGAAGAAGCCGTATAGGATTCCAGTGTGTCAGAGGAAGATAATAGATGATTTATAGAACAACAGTTAAGGGATGGGATTATACAGCCCTCTCAATCCCCATGGGCAGCCCCCGTAATATTGGTACCGAAACGTTGCGAGGGTGGTGAGACACAGTATCGATTTTGCGTTGACTATAGGGGGTTGAATAGCGTCACTACACCGGACGTCTATCCTATACCATCCATTGCAGAGACTGTGGACTACCTCGGGGGTTGTGAGTATTTTTCGACCCTTGACCTGCGGTCGGGCTACCACCAGTGCCTATTGCTATACAGGATGTTCCAAAAACTGCTTTCTCAGTCCCAAATGGCCATTATGAGTTCCTTAAGTGCCCATTTGGCTTGCGCAACATGCCCAGTACGTTTCAGCGTTTTATGGACACGGTTTTGAGGGGGTTGAAACCCCATTCCAGCCTGGTGTATCTCGATGACGTCATCGTGTTCTCAAAAACGTTTAATGAGCATGTTGGGCATCTCAGAGATGTATTTGATAGATTGAAGAAGGCAAAATTGACACTTTCCCTCAAAAAATGCCATTTTGTGCGGGCCGAGACAGAATACCTAGGTCATTTGATCACTCGCGAGGGGATAAAACCCCATCCGAGGCTGATTTCGGCAGTAAAAGATTTTCCCATTCCCGCTAATGTGAAAGAACTTCAATCATTCCTTGGGCTATCCAATTATTATCGTAAGTTCATTAAGGACTACGCGCAGAAAGCAAAACCGCTGACGGAGTTGCTGCGCAAGGGGGTTCCGTTTCAATGGACCGCTGAGTGTACGCGCGCTATGGAAGCTCTGAAGGAAATTCTGACTACACAGCCCCTACTCTGTTACCCCGATTTTCGAAAACCGTTTATTTTAGCGACGGATGCTTCAGGGATCGCGCTAGGGGTGGTTTTATCGCAGCTAGTCGATGGGAGAGAGAGACCATTTGTTATGCGTCAAGGCAATTAAGCCCTGCAGAAACACGATACAGTGTTACAGATCGTGAATTGTTGGCGGCGGTCTGGGGGATTAAGTACTTCAGGTGCTATCTCCTGGGCGCGAAATTCGAGATCGTCACAGACCACTCTGCCCTCCGGTGGATGTTGACGGTCAAAGACCCTTCGAGTCGATTGACAAGGTGGGCTCTGCAGCTGTCTGAGTACGATTACACCGTACGCCACCGGGCAGGGGTTAATCACGGGAATGCGGATAGTTTGAGTCGAAAGATCAGAGTGATAACAGCTAAGGAAGGACCCACACTGTCTCAGCTTCCTGTGGAGCAATCGCGAGACCTTGAGTGTGAAAAATGGCGAGGCAGCAAGAAATTTGTTATGCGGGAGAACTTGCTGTGTCGAGTTACGAAATACGGAGAGCGCGTGGTTGTCCCGAAATCGCTGCGTGAAACCCTCATGAAATTACACCATGATGGTATCTTTGGCGGGCACACGGGTTGGAAAAGTGTGAACCGTACTATTGCAAGGGAATTTTGGTGGCCTACTAGGAGGCAAGACATTAAGCGCTACGTGCAGACTTGCCTGGTATGTAACGAGCGTGCGGAAGTCCCTAAAGGGAGGGAAAAACTTCAGTCCCTTCCAGAGACCCTGTCACCCTTTGAACGGGTTCAAATCGATATTATGGGACCCTTCAATCGTAGCGAAGAGGGGTATTCGTATATCCTCACCATGATCGATGCCTTTTCTCGGTATCTTGTCATGGTACCGATTCCCAATCAATTGGCAGAGACAGTGGCCAATGCGTTTGTCGTCCACTGGATACTTCGCTTTGGTGTGCCAAATTTTTTTAAGCGACTGTGCTACTAACTTCCTATCTAATTTATTCACTCAAACCTGTAAGCTTCTGGGTATCGAGAAGCTGAAGACGACACCCCTGAATCCCGCTGGGAACGGTCGTTGTGAGAGAGTTCAGAAAACCAAGTCCTTACGGTGCTATCTGAACAAGTCACAAAGAAACTGGGCTAACTTGCTACCATATGTCGTAAGCGCGTATAATAGTAGACTACACAGCTCGACAGGGAAGACGCCGTTCGAAGTATTGTATGGGCGTGAGATGGACGCACCTTTCACTATGTTTCCTAGCCTTAGAGAAATCAACAACGCGGATGTGAGGGGCTTGGCACACAAGCTTAAGAGGATTTGGAGTAGTGTGCGCAAAAGTAATGCTAAAGCTTTCGACTCACATAAGAAGCACTATGAAAAAAAGCAAAACCGCAAAATATAACCCAGGGATCATACGTCATGCTTAACCACCCTTACAGGAAGCCAGGAAGCTGTTCCAAATGGAAAACCAGGTGGGGAGCGCCGTACGAGGTTCTCGAATTGCCGTCAGCTGTGACTATAAGGTTAAAGGTAAAAGGTAAGGAGGCGACAGTGCATAAAAATCGGGTAAGACCCTATATTTGGCGCGAAAACCCCGTGGAGCGCTCAGAAAAGTCCGAGCGGGGCTCGAACCAGGCAGCTAGTAAGGGGAAGCCAGCGGCGCCACCTCCACCAGAAGCAGGTAAGCAAAAGATTAGTCATACATATAACCTCGAGGCAAGACCGAGCAGAGCAGCCCACGGATCGGCAGCAGTTTCCCGGAGCAGACGGCGTGTGGCTCGCAAAGTAATGAAAAGGACAAAGAAACCGGTAAAAATGTGCCAAAGCACGCATATAACTTAAGGGAGAGGCGGTAGGTGACTAGGAGTCCTGTAGGGAAGGGGAAGGTCTAGATTCTGCCTTTAAAAGAAAAGAAAACGCTCTCCTTAAGAATTTTCTGGGAAATGCACTTGCCGGGATAAGAACTATGGAACTTAAGGTAGAGATCCAGTCTGGACCCTACCTGTAGAATCTTTTAGTTGCTATATAATTCTCTATTGTTTGGAATACGGATAATTGTCATAATGCATCAGGGTGAGGTCTGCTCTACCGGATGGATTAGGACAGTATTCGGGGCATTGTAAAGACAGTTCTTGGCCAGCTAATGTGCTTGCAGGGAAGCGTCCGGCATCCAGGACAGGCAGTGAGGCGCCTGACGCAGCGGACACCAGAGCGCTGATAAGGCACAGGGGTGACCAGCGCGTGTCGGCCACTACGGGACTGTCTATGCCTAAGTATTTCTGTAAATCATAGGACATAAGTAGTTTAAGAGCAAATAGGGAGTACAGTGACTGGTAATTTTATAGTTAATTGTATGTAGTTGGGGTAGACGGGTAGTATTATTAAGTGAAATAATTTAGTAAGTAATAAGGGATTTTAGCAAGTAAACAAGGAGTTGCGATATCATTCATCAAGGTGTATCTCATAGAGACTAGCTTGGAATAGTCATGGAGCTACTCAGGAGAGAAGTGATTCTTTTAATATTAGCTATAGTGGTTGAGCGAGGGCACACTTTTAAAATTACGCCGCTAGCAAGTGGAGTTGTCTTTGCAAAGGAAGCTAGTGTGGTAGCGACGAATTTTCATTGGTCCATTGTTGCAGAATTTGATTTCCAGGAACTGCGCAATCATAGTGCGCAACTTGAGGGTATTTTCGAAGTTCTGGAAAAGGCATTCAAAAATAAACCTTGTTATGATGACGAAATTACGCGTACTATGGCAGATAGTCTAAGAGTATTGTATCAAGCCCTGAATCAGGAATTTCAAGATTTGATTGACCTCCTTCCCAGGGGTGGTAACCGCGCTAAACGTGCGTTATTCTCGCTCGGAGGAAAATTGCTGAAGCAAGCATTCGGGACTCTAACGGAGAGTGATTTGGCACATTTAGTCACGGCTAGATACACTAGAACAGTCAAATGATAATGTACAAATTAGTCTATCAAAACAATTAATATTAACGACAAACCTGGAGTCCTCCATAACAAATAACAAAAAATAATAATAATAAAATAACAAAAAACACGAAGGCCATAAGGAAACTCGCTGATGTATTCATTGCAAAGACAACCGAACTTCAAGATACTATGAATCGTAATCTTAGACGAAATCGAAACACTTTTTGTTCAACAACTGTATAGCACACAAGTTTTGCAGCAGCTAGTTTTTAGCCATAACCATACGCGCACGGAATTAACCCGTTTGCGCATAGCATTAATGCAAGCTACTGCGGGTAAGCTTAGTGATGTATTGATAAATCCTAAACTTACCTACAGTATCTGCAACTGATTCAGAAACAGTTAGGAACAGAGTGGCATATGCTTTTCCCATGTACTTTAGAGAATGTCCACAGATACTACCAGATAGCAACAGTCACATAGCGCTGATGGGCAGAAGTTAAGAATACTTATTGATGTGCCTATCGGATCAGTAGACGCCGTTCTAGACCGCTATGATATACATACATTCCCGGTCCTATGGGGGAGACTAGCCACTATGTTCAATGGAAATGCATGATGTACTCTTAATTAATAAGAATCAACAGTCTTACCTGTGCTTAATGTAGACGAGCTTGGCAGATGCAAAAATTCTATTATTACGATTTGTCCGTTGTTGACATTGCACGATCGCAGCAAAGCCTGTTGCGAGACATCTATGTTCTTTAATGAGGATTTCTCTGACCAGTGTCAACGGGAAATCATGGCACTACAGCATCCTTACTTGGCACACTGCATAGTAATTGGATTTTTGCAATGCCGAAGCCTAGTAGTATAACAGTCACCTGCTGGGACGGTCAGATGGAGCCACATGTTAATAAAATAGAGTTAAGAGGGGCGGGAGTCATAGAGAATGCTACCCAATGTCAATTTACTGGGGAGAACTTTATTATTCCCCCCATGCGTAGATCGTCTATGAGCCAGAGTCTCGATTTCCCGCAGTACCATCTTCCGAAATTCAATAGAAGCATCTACCATAGCCAGAAACTTGTCGAGTTAAATAAAACAAATCCCCACATACTGAATCATGAAATCACTAAACATTTGAAACAGGCGCAGGATTCTATTAAATACAACCATATACTAGCGGCTATGGAAACACAAATTCATACACAGAGCAAACACAAAACCACTGTAACAACTATTAGTTTAACTGGCATTTTGGGAGCAGCCACAATAATTGTCCTTATACTGTATCTATACAAACGCCACGCTAGACATGTAGCACAGCTTAATGCTGAGGCAGTGGTTCCGACGGCGGCTCAGATTATTGTTGACGTATCTGGCCCGTCTCAGGTTCCTCAGCCGCCTACAGCCGCTACGCTCCACACACAATAACCTGTATACACTTGCTTTGTAGATAGTAATTCCTAGTATTTCTTTGTGCTTATTATATAAGATTCCTAATATTTGTTTTGTGCCTCCAGGGTTGGACGCCTTGTACAGCGGAATGACTAAAATTATTATGATGTTTTGTTGCATTAAAATTGTAAGCGGGAAGACACAGTCCATTTCTGAAACTTTAAAGTAGGAGCTAATATAGGCCTTATCACAGGCTGAATGGAGCGTTAGCGGAGTAACGCTGGTTTGATCGGCGGGAGTATGTCAGAGGCGTAATGAATTATAGTAACTATTACTAAAGTACAGGAATTTGTTCGAGCGACAAAAGTCGCCAGCCAGCCGTTGACCTGATGACAGAGGCGATTTCGCCACGTACTGGGGCCGCGCGGGCATCGCCACTTCAGGAATGTGCAATTCGCTTGTTAGTGGGTGCGATGTCCGGCAGGTTATTGCCGCCCCGCTAAGCAGGTCAACCGAGCCTTCATTTTAAGTAATATAGCAAGGAGCGGTCACTTGGAGACCGGAGCTGATCGTACGCGCCTCGGGCATCGACTTGCCGACCCAGCCAGCTATCCGCTCGTCGTCTAATCGCTAAGTGCTTTCTGCAAACCGTTAACGGAGTGGACTGTGGCTTTCGGCGATTACTTGCCATGTATCGCAATCTTCTACGGCAATAAACTTGCAGTAGACCGTCTACCAATTCATTAATAATTTCAGTAGGCAAAGTATTCCCTCTCCTGTTTGCTCGCCTCAGGGCGTGGTGTCAGAGATAGCAATTATTCTAGCAAGCAGGCAGCAGACTATCGGCGGTCCAGTAACTGACGGCTGCCCCGATCTGCGAGAAGAGAAGTACTAGATACAGCCACAAGTAAGTTCACTCCCCATTGGCCACACCATCCTGACAAACCCGTGGCCGGATCAACCCCCAAAAGGGTCCACCACAACTGGTCCTTTTAGAACTGGTTATGGATAAGATCATGAGAGAGTGGGAAAAAAAAACATTGAGAAAAGAACATTGAAGGAATCGATCTTTGGCATAAATGTTGTAATAATTTACAAAAATGAAACAGATAACAAATTAATGACAGAATCTAAGCTGCCAAACTCTACCATGTGGCTATGTTGTTCTACTGTCGATGAAGGGCCATAAACCCAAAAATTTCAATGCTCATTGTATGTATGTGACTAAGTGTTTTGATGCCATCTTGCCTTCAACTGTGGTAAGCGATGGTTATTCTCCTTTCCAATGTATATATATATTAACTATGAAATAATGGTTCTGAGTAGTGAAAAGGAATAACATATTAGGATAGGGAAATGAACCACCACTTAACTTAGATGATCGCTGGGCAGTGTGAATACAAGGAACAATTCAACACCAACAACGTTGAAGTTATTGGGTCTTAGCTCTTCATCAGCAAGAAGAACGTAGGTTGGGTGCTGTATGAGCCTGCCTCAAATAGAGACCATTGAGCAAGGAACATGATCCATGATTACTATAAGGTTCAAACAGAAGACAGGGAGAGGGGGAAGTGATTTGAAGCTAATACTCGAGCATTACAAAATACAAAAAATAACCATAAGCTGTCAAAAAGGGCAGACAGCAAAATGCCTTTGTTTCATAACATATATATATATTAGCTGCCAGACCCCATTGGGCAGCTACTTCACTCTGCTGTTGAAGAAGGGATATGAACCCAAAAGATTTCAGCACTCTACATGTGTGTATGTGTTTTTGGATGTATCGATGTCGCAGAATCCTACAACTTTGGTAAGTGGTGGTTAGTCTCCTACCCAAATGTTTAAGGGGAAACAATGGGCACTTAACAGTGAAACAGAAGTACAAATTAGAATAGGAAAACGAACCGCCACTGAAGGGTGTGGTCATGCATAACAGACATGAACACAAGAAACGTTGGAATCTTGACCCTTTTTCAACAGTATAACGAAGTGAAGGGTTGGTGCTGTAGACCTACCCGAGTATTATGAAACTGGAAACTATCATGGAAACATCTAACAAGCTGGCAGAAGGAGTTGGCAGCGAATATTGTGAGGTATTCTTTTAGTGAGGGGTGATTTGTGTTGGGCAGAGATGGTGGGGATAGAGGATAAAGATTGCTCCGTATTATGTTGAGAACTGGTGGTTGTCTGGTATCCAGTTTTTAATGATAGGCCAGTGCCACCTGAGTTCAGAGGAGCTGATTGATAGTGCAGAAAGTTAAGCAAGAATTAAAACTGTTGGTTAGGTGAACACCATTTGTCTGTTGCCCTTCATTCTAATGAATAGTGGATTCATGGACAGAGCCATGTATGAAGCCAGATAGCAGTTGCATGTAAACTGGTATCCTGCATGGGAGGTTTCATCCTCCCTTCAACTTTGTTGAGTGTTGGATATAATTTATCTTTCTTTTCCATGTAAATATTCTCTTGCGGCATTTCTTCCTACTCCATTGTTGCCGAGTTAATATTTTGATCATCTAGGTCAGCGATTCTCAAAGTGTGGTACGCGAACCCCTAGGGGTTCGCGAGTTGATCATAGGGGGTTCGCGGCGAGATTTACGTAATGGTGGCAGACTGATTGTATCACGCGTGTGACATGCATCATTTAATACAATGCCTTCAAAGAAATATCGCTCCTTTCACTCGATGTGCCGAATAAGTATTAATAGATAATATGTAAATTTTTGAACGCCAAATATCTTTCAAGGTTCAAATGCTACATTATGATATATATTTCCATTATTCGGCACCACTCACAATCGTGTTAGGTTTGGTAACAATAGGGGCGGAAAATAATGCCTTAAGAAAGGGCTACAATGGCTTGAAATTACGTAATAATTTGTGACTGACAAAAAGCGCGCGGCATTGTTTAGTATAGTTGTTTCTCAAGTCAGTGGTACTCCGCGCGCGCACTTATTTCGGCCGGCTGAAATAAAGTTGATAAGTAATTTTGATTAAAAAGTAAGTGAAAACATGAACCAGTGGTTAAAAACCGGATCAATACGTGGAAAATGCCCAGATACTCAAAAGTTATCCAGTTCAGAAACATTGAAAACTTCGTTGAGTCAAATTGTGTCTACGTCTACTGAAAGTTCAATTTCGAAAGAAAATACGCGGAAAACAAGTAAACCAGAAGAACACTTCATTCCATCGACAAAGAAAAGAAAATATGATGAAGATTATCTGAAAATTGGATTTGTGTGCAAAGAAGACACCCAGTACCCAGAGCCACAGTGTGTAATATGTTCAGAAGTTCTCGCAAATAGCTCGATGAAGTCATCATTGCTGCGAAGACATTTGGAGACAAAACATCAGCAGTACGTAAACAAATCTTTAGATTTTTTTGTTTGTAAAAAGCGGGAGTTGGAATCTTCAAAAAAAACTGTGACAAATACTGCAACTACCAACGCGTGCGTCTTTCCTAGTGGCATACAAAATTGCAAAGACCGGCAAGTCATACAATATTGCTGAGGAATTAATTTTGCCAGCTGCTAAAGATATGGTCAGTTGCGTGCTAGGAGACAAATTAGTAAAATTGCTGGATAAAATACCACTTTCAAATGACACAATCGCAAGGCGCATTCATGACATGGCACTCAATGTTGAAAATCAACTAGCAGAACGACTGCAAAATACTTATTTTTCAATTCAAGTTGACGAATCAACAGATATTACTGGACTGCGGAATGTACTTAGTTTTGTTAGATATGTACACAGAAACATTTCTGAAGAAGATTTTCTGTTATGCAAGAACTTGGAGACTACGACAAAAGGAGAAGATATTTTCAACGTCATCAATGATTTTTTTGAAGAACATGGCATAGACTGGAGAAGGTGTGTTGGTGTTTCGACTGATGGTGCCAAGGCCATGACAGGTAGGATATCTGGACTAATCACTAGAATTAAACATCTTGCTCCTGAAGCCAAAAGTATGCACTGTGCATTGCACAGAGTGACACTGGCGTGCAACAAAATCCCTGATTATTTAAAAACAGTATTGTCAGAGGTCGTAAAGATAATCTATACTAATATTATAAAGCTGAAGAGTTTGTTTGTTTGTTTGTTTGTTTGAACGCGCTAATCTCAGGAACTATCTATACTAATATTATAAAGCTGAAGAGTTTGTTTGTTTGTTTGAACGCGCTAATCTCAGGAACTACTGGTTCGAATTGAAAAATTCTTTTTGTGTTGAATAGATCATTTATCGAGGAAGGCTTTAAGCTATATAACATCATGCTGCGACTAATAGGAGCGAAGAAACAATGGAAAATGTGGAAAAAACGGGGAAAATTATTCATCTTTGAGGGCTTCTGTTGCGTGCGCTGCGAAAACGGTTCAAGATACCAAAAAAATATGTATGAAAGGATTATTCCTCTTGAAATGATCTAAAAATATGTCCGCGACAGTATATGTCTATCATTTAAGATTAACTCACTAGAACCGTTTTTATGGTAATCAAATTTGGTCGAAATTAATGCATTATTACCAATTATTTGTTAGAGTTGTATCAACATAATAATATTAATCTTTATCCAAATAAATGTGTTGTTGATTAAGAGTATTTAATTGTAAACAAAATTGTCTTCGGCATCACTTAATTTCAATGAACATCTTAGAAGATATTAAGCGCGGTCGGCTCCCTTCTGAACGGTTGTAGTTCCCCATTATGGAAGTTTGTTAACATTTTAAAATTAACTACAAATATGAGAGCACATTTGGGGGGAGGTAATATAACTTTTCCTTCAAAGTTACTTTTAATAGGAGACGGGAAAGTACCTCATTTTGAAAATAAAATTGAAATTGATCGCGATTTAGGAGAAAGAGTAAGTAACATTGAGGACTTAATATCGAAAGTTTACCCTGAAATCAGCGAAATAGAAAATAAAGATCATCAATGAATGTGTCAAAGGGCAATATTGGCGGCGAGAAACAGTAGCGTGGACGAAATAATGACCTAATTTTAAGTAAACTTCCAGGAGACATAGTTACCTACACATCTATTGATAACGTAATGGATCAAGAAGATGCGGTACATTACCCACAAGAGTTTCTTAATTCTTTGAACCCAAGTGGCCTTCCCCCATATTCCCTCAAGTTAAAAATAGGTGCCCCAATAATATTACTTAGAAATCTCAAACCACCAAATTTATGTAACGGAACCCGACTTGAAATTAAATTTCTATGCAATAACGTGATCGTTGCAATAGTTTTGACTGGTCCAGCAGTTAGTCAAACAGTGCTTATACCTCGCATCGCAATGATTCCAAATGATTTACCTTTTAATTTTAAAAGAATTCAATTTCCCGTTAAGCTATCTTTCACCATTACAATTAATAAATCACAGGGGCAAACATTTAAACACGTAGGAATCGATTTACGTCAAGACTGCTTTTCACACGTCCAACTATATGTCGGGTTGTCAAGATCGGGTTGCGGAGAAAACCAATATGTTCTTCTGCCACAAGAAAATAAAACTAAAAATATAATTTACGCAGAAGTACTTTAAAATAATTATGTTCTTTTAAAAACTTAAAAACTAAATTTGCAAAAAATTGTCTAAAATAATAACAGAAATTGACACGGACAAAGTCGTGGGTAACTGCTGTAATTTATAAAGCTGAGGAGGTTGTTTGCAAAAATAAATATGATGCCCAAAATAACTATTCCACGCGGACGAAGTCGCGGGCACAGCTAGTAAATTACATAAAAGCACGTCCGCTCAAGTCGATACTTTTTGCATTATTATGTCGGGACATGGGCAGTGAACATGTTTCATTACTCTTACATTGTGAAGTGCGTTGGTTGTCAAGAGGCAGGATGTTAGCTAGGTTTTTTGAACTGCGTCATGAAGTCTATTTATTTGTGAAGGACAGTGACTTCATCCTCAAGTTAAGATTTGAAGATGAAACCTGGCTTATAAGGGTGTCATATCTAGCTGATATTTTCTCTTCTCTCAACGAAACGAAAGCTTCTATGCAAGGCTCCACGTGTAACATATTCATTGTGCAGGATAAAATACAAGCCCTCATAAGAAAAATTGAATTTTGGAAAACTTGCATGATATCAGGTGTTATTGAATGTTTTCCTCTTCTGCATGAATTTGTTTCGGCCAACACCTTATCACTGGATGCCGAAATAAAAGCTGAAATTATTGTACATTTGTCTCAGCTCTCTGATGAACTGAAAAGGTATTTTCCAGATATCGGTAATGCTGAAGACTGGGTTCGAAATCCATTTATGGTCACAACCAAAAGCATAAATTCTGGTTTGAGCATTAAGCAACATGAATCATTGCTGAAAATGTCCACAGATCGTACTCTTCATGCTGATTTTAAAAAGATGTCTTTAATTGATTTTTGGGCAGCAAGACAGGAAGAATATCCGGAGCTCTCACGTAAAGCAGTTAATTTCCTTTTACCCTTCGTGACTACTTACTTATGTGAGAGTGGGTTTTCACACCTGGTTATGATAAAAACGAAATACAGGAATCGAATGAATGTCGAATATGAAATGAGACTGAGATTGAGTAAAACTGTTCCTGATATTGACTCAACATGCGACAAAAAACAAGCTCATCTATCACATTAACTGACAACAATCTTCTGTATAAGTGTATTACTTTTATGAAAATAAAAATTCTTATTTTTTTTAAAGCTTTTTTAAAAAAAAATTTAGGGGGTTCGCCACTGTCTGGAAAATTTAAAAGGGGTTCGCGGAGCATAAAAGTTTGAGAACCGCTGATCTAGGTCATTTCTGAGGATACTAATGCATACGTCTAATTTTGCTAAGCAGAATTTAAATAAGAAAACAATTTGTGTAAAATAATAGAACACCTGTTTTAAGCTTCTCAGACAAAAGAGAATTTAAATGTCGTGCTACCAAAACAATCTAACAGTGACATTTTTCGCAGCATTGGATATTAATGTTCTTGGGTAAAAATTGGGTTCAATGTTTTCATTTGGCCTGTTATTTGAGAGCAGTATATTAGCCAAAACCAATACTTGAAATAGATCTACACAAAAACCTCAGTATACTCACTCGCAGAACTTCTTTGTAGGCTGTGATTGCAGAGCGTTCCATTCCTCCCTGTTGATACAACTTGGCTAGTGCCATGTTGATTTTTGCATTTCGTTGCTTTCCAGGAATTGACTGTAACACTCCAATTGCTTGGTTGTTTTGTTTCAGATTTACGTGACATAAGTGCATTTGATATTTTATATCTGCAGAAAAAAATCAAAAGAAAAAAACTGTAAAATAGGGCCAATGGCTGATGATTGCTAATGCAAATAAACCAAAGGTACAGTATTTAAAAGTTCAAACATATCTTTAGCAACATGTATTCAAACTTATACAAGGCAGATTATGACAGAATGTGTGTGAATAAATAAATCTGACACACAACTAAACAGTAATTCCTACATGTGCATGGAAATTCCAAAACTTAATAGAAGCCCTTTTTTCTGCCACTACCCCGATTTTATATAAAAATAAACCCCTTGTGCTATCACCCAATGCTCACATAACTATTGTTCTACACGTTCAAATACTCAGTGCAGCCCCATTTTCATCATCCAGTTTTCTCCCATTATCCAGATTTTTCACCATGGGCTTCATGTTATACCTTCCCCAAAATGTATACCCTTCTTCCCAAAATTCAGCCCACTGGTACCCACATGCCTGCTTTGGCATGTCACCTAATCTCCAGAACATCCAAGTCTACAAAAACTAACCTTCGGATACTTCTAGTCTATTACATGAATCTTTCCTGTGCAATAGACTTCGCTGCATGACTAGCAGTATGCATCCTGTCACCACTACCTATTCGAAACCTACTACAGGATAATCTTTTCCTACTATTAGATATGCCCCTTGCTTAACTATGCATCTCATTTAGTGCACAATTTTTAATATAGTCTGTATCACAAACCAATTGTCCATCAGAATGAATGGCCACAGAAAAATAGTTTAAATTAGCAACCTAGACCACCCAGCGACAGCACATGCCCATTTCCAATAACTCTACCTCCACAGCTGTTTTACAGAGAGAGCTGTCACAGATTTTCCTGATACCACAACTCTTTCTGAATTCTGTAGATGGAAACTAGCCTACCAACATATCCATAACACCAGGGATCACCTTGGCCTTAACCTCTTGTAAGACCCTACCAGTTGACTTATCACTGATTTTCATCTTTATAAAAAAAAAATTAGATTTTTCTTTACATGAAATTTATTTGGAAAAAAAAGGTAGTTACAATGTAAAATACTGATGACAAAAGTTGCCACAATTTGTAAGTGTTGTCAGCCTTTTAGCATGTCTCACAAAAACTAATAGCTGGATTTAAAGAAATCACACATAATTATAGCTTATGCCACCATGTAACATACCATACATGACACCTTTTATCCATATCAGTAACATAGCTCCCAATGATACAGGGGACAAAATCATAAATTTTGTAATTTTTGTCTACCTGTGAGCACATTTCACAAAAACTAATGAACACATTTCAACAAAGCTTTGTGTAGGTTGTATCACCAGTAAAAAATGCAGGATAATTTTTGTATAGATTAGTAAAATAGTTCTCGATTATACAAAGGCCAAACCCATAAATTATGTGTGTGCTCCTCACACAAAAACTGAATAATGGTTGTCAGCATAAATGCACATACAGATAGCTTATATCATCAATTAACATGAAGGATATTGCTTTATTCAGATTAGTGCCACATTTTGAGCAAAAAAGTATAAATTTTGGTAAGTAAGCAAAACCAAAACATTTCAATAAAACTGTACATAGTGATAGACGAAATTCATTAAAAAAAAAAAATCCAGCAAAGCAACAGGTCTCAACAGTATAACTGAGGATACCATAGCATTGGAATGCCTTTGTGCCTATCTAGCAGTACTTAGATAAACAGAAGATTTGCAGGGAGAAAAAAAAGACTCTTCTGTCATCAAAAACTACCATTCAATTTTTCTGTTACACCCACTCTACAAGATATTTGGAAGAATGCTGCTCAATCTACTAAGCCCCACAATCAAGCCAAAACTGGTTCACTAGCAAGTGGGTTTCAGACTTAAACATTGCAACACACAAATCCACAACGTGAATCAACACACTGAGCACATTCCGAGCCAGGATTGACCACAGGAGTGGCTTTCATTAATCTATCTACAGTATATGACACCTTTCAGCAAAACATCTAGCAATACGAACAGTATCAACTAATAAAGTACATGGAGTTCATAGGAACCATCTAAAATTGACTTCAGTCACGAGTTTTATCTCAAATTTCAGGAGGACAAAAGCAATGGAGAATGCAAAAAGGGCTGACCCAACAGTGTCATGGCACTGATGTTATTCAATATCTACATTAATCACAGCCACACCTGACACGAAGCCTTATATATGCAGATGATTTAGCACTAGCAATGGAAGCAAAAGATTTTAAAACTGTGGAAGAGTATCTGAACAATTGTCTACATTTATCCACAAAATATAATGAGCATAATCACCTGAAACCAAACTCATACCACACGGAATTTAAAAATCAACTCCTTTGTCTTCCATTTACGAAATATAAAATTAAAAGTCACATGAAATCCAAAATATCTTGGAGTCACACTGGAATGCTTCTTCCCTTGCCCAAAGCACTGCTTGAACACAAAAAGTAAAGTTTCGATTGCAACATCCCGCAGGAAGCATATGGGGAGTACCAAATGTGGCATGTCTGTCTTGTATTGTAAAGTCAGCTTACAAAAAAGTAGATTTGGTGCTACATTAAATCTGCAGAGTTATTACAGGTTGCCTCAAGGACACGCAACCTGAAAAATTACATGGTCTGGCTGGAATTGATCTACCCGATATCAGAATATCAGATAGAAGGTAGCTGACAAACTAGAATGGAGTACGGTTGGTCAGAATGTGGCTAATCCGTTATTCAGACATCAACACCTCAAATACAATGGCTGCATTGAATTTATGCCAAAAGTTGCCTAGCTCAATCTGTGGCAAGTAGATTGAATCATGTAGGACGATGGTTACCCACGTAGAGGAACTATCTTCAAGTGGCAATCTGAACTGGAAAATAAGAACATTAAACATGCAAAGAAGTGGTGTAGACAGGATGAAGGATAATCTAGCAAGCTGGCATTATCTTAAGGATCCAATGACTGCATGTTGATGAGGGGTAGTACAGACAACCTGTGAGGTACACAACCTCACCTTTGTTTTTTATTTAATAGTTGTAAATGTAAATACTAACATTGAATTTGTAAGTTCCAAGGTCACAAAATGTCAAGACAAATATACAAGATCTTTGGCGAATAAAGAACAGTTGAAAAAAGTTGAAGAAAAGGTTTTGTTGGAAGAGGATGAAATGGTTTGAAAAGAACATGTATTAAGAGAAAAGGTGAAAGAGAAAGGCTCGATGGAGAAGCCGTGAAGAATCCTGGCGGGATTAGTAATTGAAAAATATTAGCCTGATGGAAGAGAAATTAATGATAAAGATAATGAAATATGAATTTGTAATTAATTGGTTTTTATGTGGAAAATAGAAGATATAAGATAAGTAGAAGATGTTTTATTTAATATTGAGATTGTAATAAAGACAAAGGAGTTGATTTTTAAAGTCCGTGTGGTATGATTTTGTTAATAGTGATTTGATTTACAGCATGGATATCGAAATAAATTTAGCAACGGACAAAGAGGGATAAATGAAATTCCTATGTACTGGTCTGACATTGGAAGCATAAGTAAAAGTATTATATTTAAGTGGATAAAGTACATTTTCATATTTTCCAAAAAATAGAGAACCCTACAAACCCAACACTTATATGATTGTCTGCAGTGCCCCACTTTGGAAGACCTGCTTATTGTTGACTTTTGGTACTCTCTAATACAAATGAATGAAACTTGATGTTTTTGCTGTAATTTCTTTATTTTATAGCTTCTTCTTAATACCTTTTTATGTTTTTCTAATCTGTTGTATCAACAACACTTTTGACACAAAATTCATAAAAACTCTTCATTAATTAATATCTTCAGAATTGACATCCTGTATCATCTTATATCTGGATATTTGAAATGAAAATATCCTTAAGACTCATTGAGACGATTTCATAAAAATCATCTTAAATCATGGTCAGGAAGTCCTTCATGCCAAAGGAAGGTAAAAACCTATGCTGGTAATGCCACATAAGATACATTATTATGATATACTGTAGTGAAACCATGTTACTTTACTAATACTGAAATTATTTCTGAGTATTTTGTTATTTAGAAGTGTTCTGATATTTTTATGATAGTCCCACTATCTTACATATAACATCTTCAAGTATTTGTAATTAATTCATTGTTAGAAGACATTTCACCAATAAGCACACTGCACATGTTACAATAGCTAAATTAATATAATAGCTATATTAATATAAAAAGAAAAGATATAGTAGACCAAGTTGAAGGAATAAGGACTTTGGTCACAAACACTATATTATACAAAATATAATATATTGGGCTTTACCATTACTCGTGAATGTAGGTGGACCTGTTGTCAACTGTTGGGTTGAGAGCACAGATGGTGATCAAAATAATATTTCTGGAAATGTTATGAATGGAAAAAAGTCATAGGAAATAATTAAAGTAGGTAAGTAGTGAAAAATTATCATAAAAGTATGCACAATACAAAATGAATAAACTATACATGCAAGTGATGGATTTACAATGGTAGGATGGAAAAGAAGAAAGTAAGTATTATCCCAGATTGAGGCTTGGTGGTTGGGTTGAGAGGGTGGGAAAAGGAAGAGGGTCATTTGGCTACTGGAATGTATTTTTAAGACAAATTTGTGGAAGAGTTATGGAAACTGGCATGGATGGCAACTGGGTTGTCTAGAATTTGGGAGTAAGCTGTTAGTCTCTGACTATTCATCCTGGAACCAGTTATCCATCATGATAAATTATCCCAAACAAACATTTTACTCCAAACTTCTAGATTACCCACTTCTTCCAGCTCCCACAATTTGTAAGCACCTTAGAATTTTGGCAAATTCTAGTTTTGCTTAGGCGGGACTTAGAAATTTCGTGAAGAGCAGTTTTCAACTTTAAGTAATTTCCCTGTAATCTTGCTCACAGTTGTAATTCGTTATAATAATCATTTTAAAGTGTAATTATCATGTCGGGAAACGTTTGGTTTAAGAGATATTCCCGTTTGTTCAAGTTTTGAAACACGCGATCAGAATAGTGAAATTCTAAGATTTGTAATATCTTTAAATCGCGTAAAGCTACAACCGAACTTTTATCACCAGCTGGAGTCAGCACTATCCCCGATATTTTGGCAATAAAATTAAATAATTTAGTAAAGTTTAATTAGTGATTTTAATTAAGAGAAAAAAATAAGCTTTTTTATTAAAAGAGATATTAAATTAAAAATTACATCAGTAGATAGCCCTAATAAGACGATTTCATACATATATGGGTTTTCGTAAAAAGTTTTAGCATTTGTCCGGTAATTAATTTTTGTAAAGTAGATTGTCGCGGATTGTTGTGCACGCTCGTGAAAAGTTCTAGAACACTTAGGGATTTTACCCGAATTTGAATGTATCACTACGCGGAGTCTTAAACAACTAAAACTTTAAAATTAATTACTCTAAATTTCTCAAGAGACTGCCGCCGGACTTCTAGTAGATAAGTCCAGATACTGTCAAAGTCTGAACATTTTTAATAGTCGGGATCGTCCAATAAATTACACATACTTTGAGCTACGCGGAAGCAAAAAGATGTGATACAGTTGCTGACGTAACTGGTTCTAGCCGTTTCTATAAAAAAGACCCCGCAGCCATTATGGTTTGTCTGTTCCTGTCCGCGGTCTGTTCCCGCCTGGGTTCTGTTTCGGTCTGTCTTTCGCGCTGGTTGTAACTCGCCACGCTGGCTAGTTCAACCATGTTGGATCGTGTCGTGTTATATAGTAACTAACATGAACTTTTAAATTTATTAAAGGGGTTTGGTCGGTTAAATTTCTCTCCACAATCTGCAGACTTTTGGAAAAGAGAGTTCGATATGCCTGCTCAACTGTAAATGCAATTTTGAACTTTTGACTTTGAAAAATAAAACTTTGGATTTTACTAACAGTGAACTTGTGTACTTCAGTTGTTAACATAAAACCCTTTTCTCAATTTGTGGGTAACAAATTTTGTGGCGACCTAAGGCATTTAGTTGAGTCATCCTGGTTAAATGGTCAAACCAAATTAAAATATTCAGTAAGTTTTCATCGAACAGTGAGTTGCTATCAAGAGTGTAAGTTAAGGCACTTAGGCGATACTCAACCCCGGTATCGGCCTGGTTCCTTACAAATTCTCATGATCTCAATAACTGTTTTGCAGTCAAAGCCAACAAAGTACTCTCTGAAACCTGATCCCCATCCAAACTGCATACATGAGAATTGGCCTGCCAACATGTTCTGGACTCTTAGACATCACCTGGACCGGATCTGAAATACTTTACATCCTCTTACCCTTGTAAGTCCATAACTAAAATGTATAGTTTATCCATTCAGCTGATAAATATTTTGTAATTATTTTACATTACTCAGACATTTGTGAATAATTGAAACAAAGAAACTGCCAATAGGCACTGAAAATAAGATAGGATACGGAAAAACAACCTATCACTTATCAACAAATGAAGATAGGTGGGCAAGATGAACATGTAAAACAAACAAACAAAATTCACTATATTTCAGTTAGTAATATTAATCATGTAGGAGGCGAGACATGGCAGGGGAAAGATGTGTCCACATCCTGACCTGCCTTCTACATAACTAAGGATATTAACTGAATTTTGTGTTTTTACATGTTCATCTGTGGTAAGGGAAGGGTTATTTTTCCTACCCTATCTTATTTTCAGACATTTATTTATCACCTATGATTAATTTCTTTCCTGCATATAATGTTTCAAATGATATTATTTTTGTCATTCCCCACAAATTTTGCTCTGAACCCAATGGTCAACTACAAAACATTCATGTGTATATTAAAATCTAGATATGTTCTGCAACTTCTGCAATCAATATCATCATATTACCATGTGAAAGAACTGTGAAGACCTGCCATCCTGCCTCAAAATGAATCTCCTCCACTCAAACTCAACAAATATAAATCATCACTATCTTAAGACCACAGTCTATTTTCCATAACTGAAATATCACTCCACAACCTTTCAACTTTCAAAATGGAACTAGTCATCAGATGTCAAGAAATCTCATTCTATAAAACAAAATAATTTATTTACCAATATCAGGCATCAATTCCTTCTGGTTTTCCTGTGGTTTTGTTGCCCCTTTGGATTTTAAAAGTGATTTCTTGAACTGGAGAGCCTTCTTGTACATCACCTCAGCTTTCCGATACTGGCCCAAGTAAAATAGAGAATCTCCATAGCATACATAAGTCTGAAACTTGGCTTGTGGAGTCAAAGTTTCTGGGCTGTGTTCACTTACAGTTATTACAAGATTAGCCTCGTTAACAAAAAAAGAAAGTGGATAGTAGCGACTAACTTTTAGGCAAAAACATGTGGAAACAATAATAAGAAATCTGCTATGTTTTTCAAATTTATGTTCCTTGGATGAAAAATGAATCAGGAAGCTCTACTGATACAGACATAACAAGAATGTAAGACTTTAATTTAGATTATATAGGGTTGAACAAAATAATATGAATGAACATGGTAAAAATATGAGCAGGAATTATTAATATATATTAGACATTGGGATAGGAGAAAAACCACCGCTTACCAAAGATGAGGGCTCCAGCGGCGTCAAAACACGAAAAAAACACACAAACACAAACATAATACAAATTTTCGAGCTTAGCTCTTCAGGTGGTAGGATGAGGTGGCTGCCCCGCGGAAGCTAGCAACCAACTGAGGAGACCACACGGGGTGCACATGGTCGGCTGGTCGGGGTGGAGAGGGAGGGGGGAGAAACAACATGGCGGGAGGCGGGGGTGGGGGTGGAAGGACCTAAGCCCGAAAATGATAGACTGCACAGTGGAAACGCGGTTGCGGTCATAAGGTCACTGGCATAAAACAAACCAAGGAAACCCGGGGGGGGGGGGGGGGGGGGGTGGAATCTACTGAAAACGATCTATAAGTGCCCCCATAAAAAATTATTCCACACGCAAAATTATTGAAAATATTACACACGAAAAAATACTACACACGGAAAAAAATATAATAAAACGTTTAAAGCCTGATTGATATATCCTTCAGAATTTGAAACAATATTTTGAATATTTTCAGCAAGAGATATGCTTCTCCAAAAATTTAGTAATAGTAATTCAAAGCACATATCAAGATCCATGGTAAGCTATGATATCAATTAACAATGCATGCTGGTGCCTAGTTTATCTAATTTCCAACGAATTTCAGGCAGAGAGAAACCAATCCAGGATTTATCAAAGCAGGCACCAATAGGTAATGAACATAAAAACAAATATAATAGTGTGGAGATTTTAAGAATGAGCCTATGGTAACATGAAGTAATAAAGTTCCGGCATGGGTTTTACACATCACAAATGTATATTAGTCCCACAACATGTTAAAGTAGTTCTAGCCTGTCTTGTTACCCAACAGGGATTGAACGAAAGCATGCGTGGGTAACAGTAACATTACCTGAATATATAATTTAGGTACATAATCTGAAATTTAGGCAAACAAAATTCTGGTGGTACTGGGTGTACTGATATTCCAGTTAGTAACTTTCTTGCTCAGCGAGTGTACTGTTAGCAAATAGGTACCCAATTACCTAGAATGTGAAGCACTTATTGAGATTATTGAGTTGTAGGAATAGTAAGACAGAGTGATTTGCACACTTTCGGTAAATCTTATGTCATGTTCACCCATCTATTTGGACTACTTTTTACAGGTGACAGTAATAGAAAAAGGGACATTGGTATGCAAGATGTAAAGAAAAAATTATATAGACTATATGCATGCTATATGTTTTCAAGTATGGGAGGTATGGAATGTAGCATCAGAAATTTTTGTCCGATTCAAGCTATTGTGATCTATAGATCAAAGCAGTTGCTCCTATAATTAATATCTAAGCTATACAGCAGAAAATAAAAGACCCTGAATTCATCTGTCTCATAATTTGTCAGATTGGCTTCAACAGACCTCATAACATAGATAACCCAATACTTCACAAATTATCATTCAGTAATTTTGAAAAAAGAATCCCTTTTGTATAAGAGACCATATTGCATAAATTACAGCATATACCCCACAACTGCTTGCAACAATCATCATCCCTGTGCATGTCACTTGCACTACCTTATACCTAATATACTAACTCCTTTGCAACAAGTGTCTGTCTTCTAAGTTGGTCCAATACCAACTAGTTAATCAAATGCATGAATCATCACAGATTTTTCAAAAATTAACCAAGTCTAAGGGGTGATCAATAAAGCTCATGGCTTGCATTCAGGAGAACATGGGCTCGAATCCCCATCCAGCCTCCAGATTTTGCTTGTCCATTGTTTCCAGAAATCACTCCTGGTGAATTGTAGGATGGTTCCTTCAAAGGCCATGGCAGAATTCCTTGCCAATAGTTCATTCCCACCTCTAATGACCTTGATGCTGAAGTGGTGTAAAGCCATTAAGGAAAAAATTTACTAACAATTCAGACTGCCTAGTAGCTGTCACTGTCAGTTCCTACAACTCATTTAAACACTTCAACAATCAACTGTAACTAAGCACACAGGTGTCAATTACGCTCCAATATATAAAAAGAAAACATCATTTTCTACTGCTAAAAGAGAGAGAGAAAATTAAATATGAAAATTTTATCACTGTCCAAGACACAAAAATAAGGTAAAAACTATTGGAGTGGATGAGAAAGTGATTTCCTGGGTAGAAGAATTTTTAAAAGGTAGAAAACAGAAACTTAGGGTAGGAAATGCGGTATCAAAGGAAGTAGAAGTAAAAATTGGAGTGCCGTAGGGTAGCGTATTGGGACCATTGCTATTCATTATTCTAATGAATAATTGTGTTGATTGTTTACTATCTGAAATTAGATTGTTTGCAGATGACATAATGCTGTATAAAAGGATCAAAACGATAGAGGACTGTAAACAGTTGCAGGGTGATCTGGACAGGATATCTAGTTGGGTTGGTAAACATGGGATGAAGATAAATGCAAAGAAGAGTCAGCTAATTAGATACACAAATAAAAATCAAAAGGTTTATTATGAATATAAGGTGGG
Organism: Vandiemenella viatica; assembly: GCA_031002005.1. Classification (NCBI taxonomy): domain Eukaryota; kingdom Metazoa; phylum Arthropoda; class Insecta; order Orthoptera; family Morabidae; genus Vandiemenella; species Vandiemenella viatica. The sequence continues at coordinate 125,290,475 of CM061914.1, forward strand.
GAAAGAATTGCTTGCTGAAGATTTGAAATGTAAATATCTTGGCATTACATTTGATAACAAGCTTAACTGGGCAGGACACATTGGACAGGTGGTAGGAAAAGGTTTCAAAGTTCTGCACTTGTTGGAGAGAGTGATGAGGGGATGCACGAGAGAAGTAAAGGAATTGGGTTACAAAACTTTGGTCAGACCATTGCTCGAATATGGTACTGTAGTATGGGACCCACATTTTGAGTATCAAATACAGGAGTTGGAGAAGGGTGCAAAGAAGGGCTGCTAGATTTGTTTCTGGAAATTATCGTAGAATGCAATCAGTGACAGATATGATAAAGGAGCTGGATTGGGATTCATTGCAAGACAGGAGGAGGATGAGGAGGGTAATGGGAATGTACAGGGCGTATACTGGCGATGAGGCATGGAAAGATATTGCAGTAGGTATGAAAAGTAGTTCATGGAAGGGAAAAGATGACCATGACCACAAGCTGGCACTCGATTTCAGGCACAAGGGTGTGGGAAGATTTTCTTTTTTAGGTCAGGGTGTCAGGGATTGGAATGAGTTACCAAGGGGAATAATGAATAACCTACCGAAAACGTTAAAAGAATTTAAAGTTAAAGTTTGTAGAGGGCAAATGTAGGTGATTGTAGGATAGGGGGAAGTTGGGTGTGTAAGGGAAATTGCCACCGGAGCGTGTGCTCCATTGCAATTAAATTAAATTAAATTAAAAAACATCTTTCAACATCTGTTGTAATTCCTCTTTCTTTGTTTATTTAAATTTGAGGTTATGTATATATGTTAGGCTCAAAGACCAAAAACCCATTCAGATTTCTGGACAATGGCCACAACACGTTATTCGCGTTATGGCACTTACAACAAAAAAACAGCCAGAACGCAATTGTGGCTAACTCAAAATGGCCAAAACACCCATGATCATAGATAAGCTTTTATTACTTAGAAATATCTGAAAGCTTGGTAATTATTTTAAAAACAGTGTATTATGGCTAACCTTTGTGGTATAAAGTTATTTAACATTCTACAAGGTGTTTTTTTGTTACAAGCCATTATCTCCCTTCATACTTAACCGAAATCAATGAATGAGGTGTCATTTTAAAGCTTATGGTCTCCACTCTGGTCACATATTTTAAGAAAGGAATTTTACGGTATTCAACCCTTAAAGGACAAAAATGTCAATATTTCTAAAATGCCGTTTCTTGTGTTACGAGTCATTTATTTCCCCAGATACCCGTCTAAAATTGTTTAATGAAGTATCATTTTAAAGATTAAAATTTCCGCTTTGGCAACATCATATAATAAAACAGGAATTTTTTGAAATTCGACCTTTAAAGGACAAAACACAGTTAAATAGAGAATGGAGGCCAAGTTGACAATGTAGCACTAGAACTCTCCAAAGCATTTAAATTAATTGTGATGCTCTGGTAGCTATTTCAAAATTATTGGTGATAGCAATTCTGTGAGGAATTGGCGTCATAATACTACACTGTTCAAATGCAAGATTATGAAATATTTCTAGCAGTGTAACGAGTCCAGAGTGTATTACAACCCAATTACAGCTTAAATAATAATGTTTTGCGACTGACAACATTACAACATAAACTCAAATGATGATTGACGAAATCATATTTTATAAATATGCGTTTTGGTCGTAATGCAGCCTGGACCAAAGTGAAACGTACCATAACTCACGATATTGCAGATATCCAATTTTCAGATCATATCTATAGCTGTTACTGTGTTGGTACGTGCAGACTGAATACGCCACAATGATGTCATATATACCACGTGATCTGTGTGCTTACTATGTGAGGCCGCAGCGGTATCCCCATCTTGATATTACCCGAAAACCATTATAGAGCATAGGAAGAATTGTTTTAATTTAATTTAATAGCAATGGAGCACACGCTCGGGTGGCAATTTCCCTATACACCCAACTTCCCCCTATCCTGCACCCACCTATATTTGCCCTCTACAAATTTTTACTTTAAATTCTTTTGGTTAAGATCAATAACTAAATATCTTGGCATAACATTTGATAGTAAACTCAACTCGGTAGATGGTGCAGAGTGGTTTCCTAGGGAGGGTGATTAATTAACGTACATGAGAGGTTAAGGAAATGAGTGATAAAACTTGGCTCCGATTGTTGCTTGACTACTGTGTAGTAATACAGAACCAACATTTTTAGATACCAAATTCAGAATTTAAAGAGAGTGCAAAATAGGGTTCTAGATTTGTTTGTGGAAGTAACTGATATCATAACGGAGCTGGGTTGGGAATCATCGAAGAAGGAATGAATAATTAAGGGTAGTACTCCGAACTGATGACCATAACAACAAGCTGCCACTTCATTCCAACGTAAGGGAGGGGGAAAAAATTTCCTTTGCAGTCAAGAGGGTCAGAAAATGCAGTAAATTACCTAAGAATTAACCAAAACCACTGAAAGAGAAGAAAATTACAACGGACAATAGTAAGAAGATAGCGAAATTGTACTGAAATAATTTAGGATTAAAAATAAAATCATGAAATGTGCAAGGAGATTCGTAGGGAAATAACCGGAACATACGTTCCGTTCAAATTAAATTAAATAGCCTTTAAATGTTTATCTTACCAAAGTTACAACGTTTGAGTAAAGTTGTTGATCAAACAATAATTTCAGTTGTTCAAATGCTGAAGTCATTCTGTAAGTCTCTTCACCTATGGAAATGATCTTTCTGGAAAAGAAAAGGAAAAATAATGACTTTGTCTGCACACTATCCTTCAAACAGACCACAAATGTTTACGTTCGCTCGAGACAAAGATATTACCTTTCTAAACTGAAGTACATAATACCTCTGCAAACGTGGAGCTCAATCTTTCTGCAATTAAGACTCACAAATGTATTCATCATATCGAAGAAAAGCAATTTGGTCGAATCAGTTACCCTCCACTTTAAGATACATTAATGCCGTGTAATATTACGACAGGATCACAGAATTTCAAATTGCCTCGCGTTTGCCTCTGTCGTTGCTGGACCTATAATTTTATTATTGTTAATATTATTAGTTTTAATTGTGATGGAGCTAACACTCCGGTGGCAATTCCCCCAGTCATCCATTTACCCCTTTTTATATACATATATTTTTTTAAAAAATTTCTAATTTTAAATTCCTCCCCATTGCTATTCTGATTTACAAATTTTAATTTTAAATTCCTTTCCTGAAAAACGGAATCCCATGGGAAATTTTCGCGTCGGAAGGTAGTTTTTTTTTTTCTTCTAAGAATATACAGACCGTCGGAAGGTAGTTATCATTCTTCTCTAACTTTACAGAATATATCAGACAAAAATGGTTCTATTTCCTCCGCGTACTGTGAAATACTCTCACCGGGATACCACCGAGATCCGGTGCTATCCCTCACTTCAGAAGAGTTAATTTCTTTACGATACCCACACTGTCTATTTGTACGGAACCCATTTCGAATTCTACACGATGTGGAAAAAAGTGTATGTTATCCACATTTTTGTCAGTGTATGAATATTAAAATTCGGTGTCAAACACAGTAGCCTTGTCGTGGGCTGTGGTTAGGACGGCGTATTCGCCGTCCTATCTATCATTCTGGAGGACCGGGGTCAAACCCGGTTCGGCCATCCTGACGGGTTTTCCGTGGTTTTACCCAGTCACTCAAGGCGAATGCTGGGATGGTTCCCAACAAAGCCACGGCCGACCTTCCATACCCCTTCTCTCCCCGTAGGTTAGAAAGGCTGAACCGAGGCAGAAAAGAGTCTTCGTGACTCTTCAGTAACCCGCCTCCCAGCCTTCAGCTGAGAGGATTGAAATTGTTCAAAAATAAATAAATAAATAAAACATCTATTAGGGAGCGTGCATAAACCACGTAGCTCCATTTTGGCCTCACATAGCTCTACCTGGCTTTTGTCTCTCCCCTCCCCTCCCCCACGTAGCACGTAGCTTTCTTCCATTTTGATTCCAGAAGACATTTTGTACTGTTTTCTCTTGTCAGAATATTGTAACTTACATACAGAGATAATTAACTGAGGGAAATAAATACTCACATGCTGTTGTGAGTTCACTTCCTCATTTTAACTGTGAAAAATGTTATGAAAGGAAAGCTACGTGGACTGGCTTGGAACCCCCCCCCCCTCCCCCCACGTAGCCCAGCGAAGCCACGGAGGAATTTCCTTCCTCCATGAGCGTAGCCATTCAGCTAACCCCTCCCCACCCTGGACCGAGCCACGTAGTTTGTCTACGGTCCCTTATTACTGGCATATTGTTGTTGCCACAACCTACGATCAAAATTTCTCAGTGGTTTCGGCGATGCTTTTAAAAAATTGAATTTCAGCGGATATCTTTAAAGGCATCACACAATGCATTTTTAACAAGTCTTCTTATTTCATATAACTTTTCTAAATCACTACGATAACTCGGCGTTTTTGATCGTACGTGTATCCACAGTTGTTTTTCGAGTGTCATTTTAACTTCACGTGTAGGGGGATCATTCCCTTCCTTAACTGTCGATTCGGTATATGTTTGTTCACGCTTCCCTTAACGTATAAATAGATGACGCATCTCTTTAACGGTGCCTCTTGCTGCTTTGAAGTTAAGGTAATTACTCTCGAGTAGGTTCTAGACATGGATCCTCCATGGTTCTAAACCACTCCTTGGAGGGTTTTTCGAGCATGTAAACGATTTTTCCTTTTTTCTTTTTGCGCTCAGTTATTAATTTTACTGTAGCTATTACTATTGGTCACTTATTCGTGTGGTGGTAGAAATGTCCGTGAATAATTCTGGGCTACTTGTAACGATAATATATTAAAATTTTTCGTTGCCATTATAGCTCCGCGTTAGTTCAGTGACGAGCTGTTCAAGATTATAATCTGGGAACCAGTGGCGTAGCTAGGTCAACAAGAGCCCCGGTGCAAAAAAATTATTTTGGGCCCTCAAGCCAGATGGGCGACCTTTTTTTTTTTGCTTTGTGTTGCTGATAGGGGCCCCCGAAGCTGAGGCTGGGTGCCCCTGAGTTGTGTTTGGAGCTCCCCCGAGCAGTGATGGCCTCTTAGTAAAGGGGCTCCCTTAGACGACGGTAAAGTTTAAAAAAAAAAAAAAAAAAAAGTCACCAGTTTGCCGTGAAGGCCCATGGGCCCCCTGAATTGCGCTTGGGGGCCGAATAGGTGCTGGGAACAGGTCGAGAATGATTTCACAAGCTGTTTTATTCCTGCCACCAGTAACTTGTACGTAATTAGTTCAGTCGATATATGGCAAGTCACCTCCTAGTATTATTGCACGAGTCGGAAATTGACTAGCTATATTAATAACACTAATCCTTAAAGCCTCAAACCGAGCGTGGTGGTGTAACGGCAAGCGTTCTGGCCTCGCATTCGGGAGGCGCGGCGGTTCGAATCCCGTCCGGGCATTCAGATTTGGGTTTTCCATGGTTTCCCAAATCACTCCAGGCAAATGCCGGGATGCTTCCTTCAAAAGGCCATGGCCGAATTCCTTCCCAATCCTTACCCCCCATATTTTCCCGTCTCTAAAGACCTCGCTGTTAGAGAGACGTTAAGCAGATAAAAAATATATATATATATATATTAAGGCCTCAATTATAGTTACGTCTATATCTGGCCTTGAAAAGAGAAGTCTTTTAGTTTCAAATGTTAATCTATGCCATAGAAATAAGTTTCTAAGGCCGTATGTATTTATTTATGGAACACACTTTTTGGAAGTGAAGCCTGGACTTCAGGAATACCAGAAAAATGAAAACTGGAGCTTAGAAAAGAGCTGAAACTAAAGTTGACGGATAAAATACGAAAAGAGTGCTTCTTAAAAATGTTAAGCGAGTGAAAAGGGGTATTGCCGGAGATCGCGATAACACTACAACATGTTGATTCCCGGCTGTCCGAACTGCCCTGGAAGAAGACCACAGAACGCCGGCTATAAGAAATATGACGCGGTGTCACCCCGACAGCCAAGAATCAACTGACTCTGGCCGCGGAAGCCTACGATTACAACATTTTATCGAGCACACTAGCGATACCGCTACAGCTACTTTCCACCGCACTAGCCTATGACGTCACACCATGCTTTGAGTGGCGTATATCTTACGTTCAAAGACCGAAAACGCTCAGTGCGCGGAAGAAACGACCTCAACGCGTTGTGGCTAATTAAAAACGGCCATAACACATTATTCGCGTTGTGTGGCACTAACAGAACGCGTCGTGGCTCTCAAGATATTTGACCACTACGCGTTTGTTTATTAAGGGAGCGTCCATAAACAACATTGTTTGGTCTAGGGGCGGAGGGATGGATTGGGTAGAAAGCTACACTGGGCTAATTTGGGTGGAGGGAGGGGTTCCGAGCCAAGCCACGTAGCTTTTCATACATATTATTTATTACAGTTAATATACGGTACAGAACACACAACAGCATATCAATATCTATTTCCGTCATTATCTTCGTACATAATTTATGATAATCTGACAAGAGAAAACAGTATAAAATATTCTCTGGAATCAATAAGGAAAAAAACTACGTGCCACGCGAAGGGGGAGGGGGGGGGGGCTGGTAGTGGCAGAAGCCACGTCAGGCTACGTGGGGGGAGGGGGTTCACAGGAGACCAAAATGGGGCTACGTAGTTTATGGACGCTCCTAAGAAAAGCCACAACGCACTCTGAACGTTAGCTGATGCAATGACGACACGACGGGCAGGTTGTAACTACATTTTCTGAAAGTTAACAAATAATCAGGAGGTGTTAAGAAAATAAATCTCTCTTTTTCGTTACCGTTTCTTTATATTTAATCATTGTCGGATATAAGTTTACAGTAAAATTATTAAAATAAAGAAAGTTTGGTAACAAAATTACCGACAATGTTGCAGGGTTATTTACATTTACAAGAACTATTGCCATGACTTTTTGAGTTACATTTTAATTTCTTTGAGTAACATTTGCAATTTTTATTAATACAGTATCTTCTACAGTGACACTTTATAAAGCCTTGATGACTTCCAAATGGTAACATAGATGCTAAGCATCCTCTGAAACTGTAAATTCATGACCGGTACGAGCATAAAGACGATCTCGATGATCTTCCTGGTTACTAACAAGTGAAACCTGATGGATTAATGCTCATCACAACAACCTAACATTGCTGGGAGCTGCACGTCCTCATCAACTTCAGGTACCCTAACTAAAACAGTAAAACCAATTTGAATTGCAGAAAATGTTTAGTTCGACCGTGAAATCATTTTATGTGCCTATTTCTCTTGGCCGAAATTGGCACTTACACTCTCAACATTGATGCTGTTCTTTCTTAAACAGAGCATACAAGTAACATTTGCACCAAACCTTCCATTCTCGTTGCTTTCTCCACAGATAACATCAACATATTCATGACACTCTGAAAACTTATGAGGTCCTGAGGTATCATTTTCACAAATAACACAACTATTTATTAAATTCAAATTTTCCGCTTCTCTAAAATAATGTGTCAGTGTAAAAGATGCGGTATTGATAAAAATGCAAATGGTGCTTAAAGACCATAAAACATAACCTAAAAAGTCACTTTTTTTGGTATGTTTTACGCCACGTCAACGTCGAGATCATTAGAGGTGGAAAAAGACTGGGGGCAAGGAACAGAAACCAGTTCTTTCCATGGCATTCATAAAGGAACCATCCCGGCATTCACCTAAAGTGATTTGTGGAAACCATGGAAAACTCAAATATTGATGGCCAGTAGTAAGACCAGGCCGACTCAAGCCTGATAAGCTCTTTGGACAACCGTAAAGAGACTCCACTCGTCCGCGTGACGTCACAGTTGCATGCCGGGAAATTCTAATGGACCAATGGCGGCCAAGGTCGTATGACGTCACAAGATGGCGGACCGTTAGTTCCTTCACCGGCCGCCCAGATGGCAGCATCTCCCAACGGCTTAATTTCTTTGGGCACAGACATTCCACTCCCCCAGGAGAGTGAAAGCTAGCGTGGGAATTCCACCGCCCGGGGCGTGTTTACACATGATACGCGCTCTGTTAGACGTTGCGACAGGTGTGAACTTGCTCATCCGAGACATCGCGCGTTCGCCTTGCATCACTGTCACCAGATGGCAGCACCTAGAGGCTATAGTCACCGCTAGATGGCCTGGCATGCTTCATATGCATGAAATATTTCGGAATCCCCGTTTTCGGGCCTGCGTGAACACGCTCTGTTTGCTCTCCATTAGGCATTGCGAAATGTGTGCCGTGCTGGCTGGGGTTCCGTTAAGCAAGCACTTGTTTGCGCTGCGAAACATCTTGGCTACTATCGACACACAGTAAAATATTTTCTTCGGTTATGTGTAGTGATTTCGTGAAATATATTTAATCGCAAATCATTGCGATTTTTTACTAAAGAATAAAAAGTCCACATTAACAGATATTACTTAAACCGAATCGGTAGCGTTGGGGCTAGAGTGCCGAAGGTCACCGATTTGAGTCCGGCCCGCGGTATGGGTGTTGTGATATTATTGAAAAAAGCCGTTCCAACTCGTCAATTTCAAAACGAAAATCAAAATTTTAGTTTTCCACACCTAGAGAGTATGGCGCCAGCCTTGTTATAATTGAATAAAAAATAAGTCGAAAAGCATAAAATGTTTCCTTTTTAACGTTCGATATGGGAAAAATCCGTCATAAACTCCAGATATAAAACCGAGGAAGAATTCTATGTGTACCTGGGAGGACACCGGTTCGAATCCCCTGTCCGAGCATCCAGATTTGGGTTTTTCCATGGTTTCCCAAATCACTCCAGCAAATGCCGGGATGCTTCCCTTTAAAAGACCCATGGCCGACGAATTCCTTCCCATTCCTTGCCCCCCCCCCCCCCATCCTTTCCCGTCTCTAAAGACCTCGCTGTTAACATAAATTCCGTTCATCGAAGCAGGCAGACATTAAAAATTAATTCACCGACGAAGAGACTGGAAACAAACTCACTTTTTCACATCATGATGGATTCATTATGAACAATATAATATACTGACGAGTGTCACCTACAGTCCGTGTATTTTTAAAGGATGTATTAAATTAGGGGTAATGAAACAGACCGAGAACACAGACACTTAAAACTCAAAGAGGCATTGAATGGGTTTACTGATGTATGTAAGTATGACCTCGATGAATTAATAGCTCCTAACTAAATCAAAGTTGTCGATTTGAAAACCAGTTTCTTTCCCTACAGTCATTTCTGAAGTGAATACATGATGTCAAACCAATCAGCATGTAATTTTTTCAAGCCTATTTCTCAAATCTACCATACGTTATTCCTTTCAAAATTCGTAGCCTCAAAAACCCATCAATGTGGTGAAATCCCTTCATTGAAACCGACAGATATTCACCGACGAAGGTAGGAAAAAATCAGAAATTCCCGTTCATCGAAGCAGGCAGACGTTAAAAATTAATTCACCGACGAAGAGACGGGAAACAAACTCACTTTTTTCACATCATGTTGGATTCGTTATGAACAATATAATATAGCTCACGAGTGTCACCTACATTCCGTGTATTTTAAAGGATGTATTAAATTATGTGTAATGAAACACAGACACTTTTTGAACTCAAAGAGGCATTGAAGGGGTTTAGTGATGTATGTAAGTATAACCTCGAGAATCTAAAGCAAAGTTGCCGATTGAAACCAGTTTCTTTCCCTACAGACATTTCTGAAGTTATTACATGATGTCAAAAAAATCAGGATGTAATTTTTTCAAGCCTATTTCTCAACCCTGACTTTGGACAAGAGGCCACTTGAAAATATTTGTGACAAAGCCTTTCCCACACCAAGGCTAGAAAAAAAATCAAAGTTTCCAGTTTGACCATGGCAAAACTCAGCATCAGTACGATACCTTATTTCTCTAACTTATCTCTTGCCATTGGTATAAAATATCTCATCGCACTCGTAATTGTTGCCATCCAGGTCAAACCTTTGTCGTCTGTCTATCCAGACCAATCTATGTATCAATTCTGTTATGCTTTCGTAAGCAATCACAAATTGAGTGTGCTTAGCTGCACTTTGTCTAAAATTCTAATCAATCCCTTGTGACACATCAGTGGTGATTGACACCTTTAACTGTATTTTACAGCACAGCACTTATGTTCCAGGAACGAAATACCGTCTGTTAATCTTACTAATTTTACCCCTGTCGAATCGAAGTACGCCAGTCCTATGTGATAAAAATCGAGTCACGCTAAGCACAGAACATGCCTGAGACCATCGCCTGTGACCAATGTGGAGATATAGAAAATTTACCCACTCCCTTATAGAAGAAATCCAGTGCCAGCTTCTACTGATATTCTATTCCTAATTCTTTCACCAAAATCCACCCCTAGCCTCATCGCCAACGTACCCACAGCACTTCCTCAAACCACCTTCTGTTTTCCAATGATTCCCAATCCAACCTCTGATCAGTTACAGACAGGGTTACCTTCTGTTCGTGCGTTAAAGTAAACCAATAATTCAAAATTCGCAAAGTCTTCTCCTAATCAGTAGCCAGGTACCAAATGTTCACTTAAGGTGGTTCTACTGCAGTTTTTCCACGAAAATTCCCCCTTTTTCCAGGAAATTATTTTTAAATAAATCAGGACCCAGGAGAGTTCTCCAGTCGGTTTAAAATGTTCCCATCTAACGCCAACCTTCGGATTCAGGAGCAAGTGTGACATTTGTTTGTAATTGCATGCTTTGTTCAAGTAACCACGATAGAGTTATCATAATGCTCTTAGCTAACTGATAGTTTCTTGGTCATCAAACAGACATCATAACCCACATTTTCATAGAAGGTCCCCACACATCGACAAGTATCCAAAACGTTACCATAGGTGCAGACACTAGTTCTATTACGCCTAAGATAGTGCTCACACTTGAACTGTCGTAAATTGTTAGGTCAAAGTGGGTGTTTAGATATTTTATCCACTCAGGCCTCATCACCTAAAGTCTAGTGCGAGATTGTGGTCATGGTCAACTTAGGCTCCATACACCACTCAGAATTATTCCACCAATATCCATTCTAACAGCATTATATGCCACCTACAGCCCCTCAACACTCTTCCTATCTTCCAATGACATCCTAGCCCCAGCTCCTTTATTATGTCACTTACTGAATATTTTCCACAGATAAATCTAGCTGCCCTCCTTTGCACCTTGCATTTGATGTACAAAAAATGTGGACTCCATACTACATCACACAAGCAATGGTCTGACTGTGGGTTTGTACCCAAGTCCTTCGCTTCTCTGGTACATCAACCCTCTCTGTTAAATGATTTTTATGTAGTGAGAATCACAATTCACATACTAACACAAACGGCAGTAAACTGTAAAGAGCACATCGAAATGGGAGATTGCCTAAGCCCTGAAACAATGGTTAGAAGCACATGTTGATGGTGAGCATAATTCTATAACCATATATTTTAGACTCAAATCCACAGAGGAATGACACACGCACACACTTGTACATGCATACAGCGAGGTCGACAGAACTAACAGCAAGCATCACGGAAACGATGAAGTGGGGGCAGAATTGTCGTTACAACTGATTAACTGGACAGAACTATCGTTACAAAAATCATCAGACAGACGAGTTAAAGTCAGATACCACCATACTTATGCTTACATCCACAAAGACAGACGCAGATACACATGTCCAAGTCTACAGAGAGTTCAGTACAACTACCGGCAACAATCATGGAAATGAAAAGTGGTGTAGTACTCTCTTGCCTCATGACTGGCTGAAAAACAGAAGTCTCCTTACATATCATCAGCCTGGCGAGATAGAAGGTGTGCAAAAGATGGCATGTTTTCACCATAAACCTAAGTGTTTATACCATAAATAGTGTTCATCACGCCCCAGTTGATTATATTTACCATCAACACGTCTCTCCCACACCGCAACCCTTTCTACCATTCAGTAAAAAAGTGACGCAGGTACCATGAGTTGTAATAGACACTTGATTGACTATCAGATCTCAACCACAAATCCATACATCTCAATACACTAGCACAAACAAACATAAGTGGAGGGACAGCAAAATCATTCGTCCAGACAGACGTGTTTATAGAAGGTATCACCTTATTTACGCATACAGACACAGAGAGAGACGCACAAACACTCACATTTCCATGCCTTCAGCGAGCCAGACACAACAACCAGCCCAATCATGGCAACGAAAAGTGGGGTAGAACCCCCATGGCTCATAACTGACCAAAAAATCATCAGTAACATATGTTCCAGGCACCATACTCTTCACATCAACATCATCTCATTTATTTCACACTACAGACATCACTACCATCCAGTATCATGTGTGCTAGGTACAAAACTGTTCACATCAGCACCAACACGTCTAGCCCACACCTAAGCTTTTTCTGCCATTCAATAACATGTGCCCCCATGTACCACGAGTAGCAGTAGACACTTGGTCATCAGACAGATATCGTAACTCCCATATTCATACTAGGTCTCACCCACAAATCCATATGTTTTAATCAACCAATGACATACTTAAACATTAACTGGGATGTCGCTAGGGATTGCAGTCCAGCGATGCGGTAACCCAAATCATTATGTACTCTGGAGGATCTAACACAAAATTAAACGGACCAGCAATCAGTAAAATGTGGTGAAGACATATTTCAGTCTTCGTCACCATGCTTCCCTGTCGTCACTTTCCGGTTCGACTCGTTCTCTACTGGTTGTATCGCCCCTTTTACCTGTACCCGTCAAGTTGACATTTGACGCATGGTAATAAATATGTGTTTATTTCGTTCTTTGTAATCATAAGTAAATAGATTCACTTTTAGATTTTATAAGAACTCCCGTTTGTTTTTGTTGTGTGCATTACTGTACTTTGAGTTATGTCGTCCTATTGCAAAACTAGCTCCGGGTCGTACACACAAAAAAGATACAATAAGACTTGTTTCTGAGGTAAAAGCAGAAACAATACGAAAGGAATGTTACAACTATTGACAGCTATTTTAAAATCTATTGAATAAACGATATGTTAAAATGTTTTTGTCATAAACTGTACTTCATTGTATTTGAGGTAGTACTTTTTAAAAAGTGGATTTAAATTTCCTAATTCGATAATATATATGATAAAAAAGTTTTCAAATACCATAAAGGTTGACATAATTGTTCAGTTTAAATATTTCAAGAAACAAAGGCAAAGATTTTCATTGAGTGTATGATGAGTGGACGTTCCAAAAAAACACCCATATTTGAACGTTTATGTTAACCGCAAAGAAACACATTTTAATATCAGCTTGCTTAGAATACGCGGTTCGTCCACCACGGAACATTGCATCCGTTTGGTCAAAGAATGACTGACAAACTTTGGTGTTGCTGTTGAAACTGATGTTATCGGCAAAAGATCGTGGAAAACGTTCTGGCTTGGTACCTGCAACTGTACTTTTCACACAGCACACAATTGCCGGTTGTCGACGTTTTATGCACCCCCCGGACTCCCCCAAAAAAGAAAACTACTGAAAGAAATTGAACGCACAGAAACAATTTTGACTCGGATGTAGGCCACGAAGACCTGTACGTCACAATTGAAGCAGAAAGAGTGACCGTAACACTGGTTCATCCACATACTGAGGTACTTCCCAGATCTAATGATCTCAAAAAAGTACAGAAAGTTGTTAAGCTTTACAACCAGTTTTTTTATTTATGATCATTTAAATCAAACCAACGAATGAGAAGGTAGAAAGGGCATTCTTGGCTGCTAGCTATATATGTAATTCTTTGCAAATAAAGTGACAGTTCTTATAAGAAAAATAAATTATTTTTTAAACTGACGTGATTTACTGTAAGGCATGTAATGTGATCTTAAACTGCATACTTACCATAACTGATTATTTACTAGAGTCAGATTTAAAACAAAACATGTAAAAGCGCAACATATAATCCGAAAACATTGCTCCAGAGAATCTATCAAGGAATTTAAATAAGGTATGAAAATAGATTCCTTTCAAAAATTGTATAGAGACTAAGCAGGGTGATTGGAACGACGTTGTTAGACAGATTCAATGCGCCGGAATTTCAAATCGGTTCCAATGGCAGCTGCAGTTCTGGTAGATGTGTTTAAAATATTTTAGCTCTCCGTGTCCGCGTTGCTGCGATGATCTTTTATGACTACTTATTAATGTGATCCATGCATGTGTACATGTCGATCACCTTTGATTGTGACGCAGTGGCAACAGGTTCTAATAATCCTGAGTATTCAATCCAATGCAAAAAAATGAATTCTGACTTAGTAGCAGCACTGTAACTGGTAAACAGCGTTTCTCGCAGCATCATTCCCTTCTCTAGAAACATTCTAAAGTCCATTGGCAATTTATTCAAAATGCTCGTTAAAAATAGCAAAACACGTATATTTTTGAGACCAGCGGGTCTCATATAAAGTTGAAATATTTGGTACGTACTTTCTCCGTATAAAAAGGTTTATCGTAAAAGTTTATGATGTACTCTTTGGTGCTAATTGTGCTCCGTATCTTTGTAATTTGATTTAAATTATTTACAACCTGGTTAAGTCTATGGCTTTCGCAATGGAAATACAATGTTTTATATTTCTCTTTAAAAAATTTTGAACTCCACCAGTACCACGCGCCAACGTAGAACACCCTAGTGGCTAACACACTTGTAAGCCATGTCCTTCGCTTTCTAAAAACCTGTCAATTTCTGATGCTATAATTTGTCACTCAACACCATCAGTTCTACGAATCCGAGAAATTTCTTGCGAATTGTATGGCAGTTCTATCATTACCGTGGCGCCAAAATCTGGTGATGAATTCTTGCAGAACTTGATGAAATAAATCGAAAATAAAGAATAAAATTTTTTTGATATCTCGCTTGGTTTTCGAGATATAGCATGTTAAAAATCAGCCATAGGTATAGTTCCTTCTGCTTTTGATGTTTTTTCTTCTGGTCCAGGCCGTATTTCAACCTAACAACAATCACTAGGAAGAAAATAAAACACCTATAGTGCATTTCCACCATGTAGATATGGTGGTTTTGGTGAAAAAAAATTTTTTTGGTCCAGGCCGGATCTCACCCTAACATCATCACTTTTGAGATACAATATCTCGAGAACTAAGCGAGATATCAAAAAACTTTATTCTTTATTTTCCATTTGTCTCATCGAGTTACGTAAGAAATCATCATCGAATTTGGCTATAGTGAAATTTTTATTCTGGTCCAGGCCGTATTTAAAGCTAACTACGTCAATTTTGAGATACGATATCTCGAGAACCAAGCGAGATATCAAAAAATTTTATTCTTTATTTTCGATTTGTTTTGTCGAGTTCTATAAGAATCAATCATCATTTTGTGGCGCCACGGTAATGATAGAATCCCCAATTGTATTTTTATCTTCATCATATAAACTGATTTTTATGAAAAACTGTTATTTCCCAGTTATCTCACGCGACTCATCTGCCAATACAATACAAGCATAAGCCTTCTTTGCGGCCTGCATTATTTCACCTTTAATGACCAAACCGCACAGGGCAATGATTTCTTTTTAAATCTGTGGGGAGATATACATGACTTTTTCTTAATTTTTTCAGCATGCTGTTTCAAAACTAGAACACTTGAATCAATTTTTATTTTCAGCAGGTCATCAAGAACACCTTGCTCTTTACTTCTTAAAGGCAAGTTATTTGTACGGTGTACTACAGAAAATAATCGCAGATATTATTATTGTCGATTGTCTTCTATTTACTTCTGTGAGCAGTATTCATCATTACTGCGACCGGTATTTTTTCCGAGAAGTACTTAGCATCGTTAGCTGCTGATTGATGATACTGTGATGAAACATGTTTTGCAGTGTTCATTAATATTTTTAAAGTGACGGAAAGTTCGAGTAACAAATTAATTAGAATATACTAACAGAGGCACGTAAGTCTGCAAGCAACCATGATTAAATTTTTATTTCTAATTAGTGGATTTAACATCTACAGAAAAGTTGCGATCTTCAGGAAGGTACACAGCAGCGTTTTAGCATTTCTCTCCAACACCATTGCACTTAATTCATAAAAGTGAAGTTAATATGAAGCTGGGCCTGTGGGCTGTAATACCGTATGTAGCAATATCGATACGACCACAGAATGAGTGAAAAAATTTGACCGTTGGACCGAACCAACTCTTATCCAGGTGAATCCGGGCGCCTAGGAAAAATATACTGTAAATTCAAAAGTAAAAAATAATTTATCACATCTTACCTTTTACACTATCGACTTTTTCACAATCGCTAAATGGTAAAAAAAAAAAAAAAAAAAAAAAATACAAACGAATGCAGCTAACTACAGTTATTAAATAAAAGTCTCAATTTTTGTAGGTACTGTAATACTATTAAAAGTCGTTGTTAGTCTTGCGATAATACAAATTAATTACTTTTTAAAAAAACTTCCTTAATTCCATTGTTACTATCTCCGGCGATGTCACAGTATAAACGATCCGATGTGTTGTGTTTGAGTTGAGTCAGCCTGCAGTCTGTCATTATTTAGGCACGCGGCAAAGGCTTACCAATACTTGGCTCGCGCACAGTTAAGACGAAGGTGTCTTTGTTCAAGTTGGCTCATGCGGTACAGCGATAGTTTGTTATCATGGATTACGAAAACTGTCGCCTTTTAATACAATTGTATGATGCCAAAATTTTTGTGTGTAATAGTAAATGTGCAGCCTAATTACACTCCGATTGTATCACCTCCATCACCACCGTCACTTGAAACTCCAATCAACGAATCCATAGAATCGCCAAATGACATGATTAACTCTCCTTTAGAATAACAACAAAAAATTGAATAGCAATAAAAAAAATTATTATAAAATGGGTGGCATTACCTTATGTTTGCCCATTCTTTCAGACCTTCGCATAATGCGTCAAAAACATCTGTAACTATTCGAGAAAATGATTGTTTTGACACTCGAAAATGGTATTGCACGAGTCTCCAGTTACTAGAAATCACAGCGTCTTTCAGTAACTAAAATCGCCTCCCGAAATTGAGTGTTTACTGGCTCAATTAATAAGTTTAGGAACTCTACCGTTGTCACTCTCGTAAAATTTGTTGATTGTATCCTCGATGGCTTCATATTTCATGTCTTCCATGAGTTTCTCACCATACTGTATTCTATTAAAATACAATTTCCATATCCACCAAATCACTTTTCGTTTAGGTTTCTAGTACACAGTGTGACGCATCACAATGAAAGTTGCAGCTAGTCGTGCACGTGAAATGTGCACGGTGGCTTTACGAAAAGACAGTGCCAGGCTGGGTTGCGTTGCCACGCGCGGCAGCCACGCTCGTCAACAGAAATGGTTCGCGCGGCAAATAACCGGTTTGGCGCGCACGAACATGGCTCGCGCGGCAACCGCACATAGTCGATACGCAGCTTAAAGCACCGAGCGTGGCGCGTTGTGCCGCCTTGCCCTCGCTAACATCACCGCAGATAGCAGTAGCAAGCAGGTTTAAATCGCGCGAACCGAATTAATTTTTGAAAGTTGCTTAACATTGTTTACTCTTCGGTTCGACAGGACTCCTATCGAGCGCGTAACCGCATCCTAATGGAGAGGGGGTGGGTAGCTGTTCCCCCCCCCCCCCCTCTCGTACCTGGCTACGCTCTTGGCCTTCTCCGGTTTACACCGAAGGAATTGTGGATAAGGTCATAAGATAACTGTGGACGTAGGTTTCACATCCCATCCTTTCTCTGCGGCGATCTATGAAACAAGACTAATAAATAATTAAATATATGTGTAAGTTGAAGTTCAATAATTAAATTGCGATGTAGCGTACTTTGTCTATTTCAAGATAGAAAGAGATAAAGGACTGCATCAACCCAGTCGTGAAATTGATGACAAAAAGGACGAAGGAATCAGAAATTTGGGCACAATTGTATTAGTAAGGCTGAAATTTCTTGTATGACACACTGTTAAAGCTACTCCTGGTCATATTACGTTCGGTGCGCCGACGACCAAGTTATCGATGTGCCGAAAATCACAATAATAGCAGTAACACTAATTTTGAGAAATGGTTTGAAAAACCCGTAGGGTAGGCCAAAATGATTTTAAAATAACAAATTTACATCTCAATTTTTTTTAATATTTCAAAATAATAATTGTTATGTGTCCCAGAAAAAGCCATGGATTTGTTACTTTTTTTAAACAAAAATTATAAAATTTCTTGTATTAAATGTAGGTCAAGTAATAAATTCTGCTGCAGCGTATTCAAAATTATTCTGATTCTTGCTAAGTTCTTTTCGTAAGGTGAAAAGTGAATCCTTTCGAAAGTCAAGGTTTCAGTCATTTTGGTCGCTGGTAATCTTTCAACACAAATATCGTTTCAAAGTATCACGACTCCTTGCAGTCATGGCGGCGACGTTAGCCAAAGTGAGGAGTCTATCCTCAGTTAAAGGAACTCAAGTTGCTCCACTTGCATCTAGGTAACATCTAATTGTACCGCCATTGGCTTCATGGAATTTACAACAACAAAAAATACTTAGAGCATTCTTTTATTCTTTGTTTTACTTTCACATGTTTAAGAATATTCAATCATAGAATTTAGAGGAAGGTCAAAGGGTACCAACAGTGTGCCAGGAGTTGTATTGATAGGCCTGTGATTTGACAGGTTAATTTCTACAAGTTCACCAGTCCATGACAGCAATGAAAGCTGGTTCAGCAAGTTATTGGTTCGACGAATTGAACCAACGAAGGAATCTCATTCACGATTACTTTCTGATAAAGAAGTTATTTATGAACTTCAAACTCATAATATGAGACCAGATTCCGTCGAAAGCTACCTGAAGAATTAGTAAGTATCCATCATTTGTTTATTACAAAATTCTAAAAACATTCCGAATTCTCAGTGGTTAATTTATCCATTTCAGCAAGGAAAATGTTAATTTAATCCATTCACAAAATTTATCCTGTGAACTGGTAGCAAGTTGGACTGTTACAGTAGGAGACTTGGATCAAGCTTTGCACCTGTGGCGATATACTGGTGGTTTACAAGTATAGACAAAGCTAGACATGAACTTTCAAAAAATCCGGTATTTAAAAATTATGATTTGTTGATCATTGCATTTGATATGTGAATGTGTCTATAATTTTTTTTTTATTATTCTCTCTAGGATTTCTTGAGCTTGCAGAAGGAAAGAGGAAAGCTACTAAGGTCACGACATTTGCAATATGTCTTGGCATTTAGTTACTGGCCACCAATCCAGCTAAGAACGGGTTCTAATCTATATGAAATACGAAGCTACAGGCCTGAAACCAGGCACCATGATTGAATGGGGCAACAACTGGGCAAGAGCTATTAACTACCGTAGAAACAATGATGAACCTTTTGCAGGTTTCTTCTCCCAGATTGGGAGACTCTACAATGTACATCATATTTGGTGTGAGTTTTTCACAAGATCCAAAATATGCTAACATTTTATAATATTAACAATATATTTCTGCTTAAGCTTAGTTTGCAGATCAGCTGCGTATTAGCACACGAGTTTCTCAAGAAGATACAAATCTGAAGAGTTAGTGTCTACACTTCAGAGTGTGATACAGTAAATGTATTAAGGCACATGCATTTTAACTTTCAAGCAGGAATGTTAGTCAAGCTTGTGGTTAGGTTAAAACACAACCTGGACCAGAAGGATTTAAATTTTGTTATAGTCAAGGCACAAGGATTGAATTTAATTTTAGTTTGTTGCTTTGTTTGCAACATCATTACTTCATGGCGCTAAAAGTACTTCCAAATTTATTGAGTCAGGATTATAAGGTTAACATTTATGTATATGGTATTAATGTTTCAGTATTTTAATTTTTGTTGCTTTCATTGGCGTCATTTGACATGTTACATATACATAGTGTACTCTGATCCTCTGTACCATTACTGATTTAATATGTAAGCAAGTGTCAAAGTTTTACAGTCTTTTCGTTCATGGAAAAATGGTGATCGTAAATACCAAATTAGCTGGCATGTAATTCTGGGAGTAGTTTACCTCGGGGTACACAATGTGACTAACATGGTGCTCATGAAAGCAGCTTATTATTACTAATCAGGGTAGTTCTGTCATTGCCATGGCGTCATAGTCTGATGATGAATTCTTATAGAACTCTGCGAGACAAATCGAAAATAAAGAATTTTTTTTTTATATCTTGCTTGGTTTTCGTGATGTAGTATGTCAAAAATCAGTTATAGGTGTAGTTCCTTGTGCTTTTGGTGACATTTCTTCTGCTCCAGGCTGCATTTCAACCTAACAACAACCACTGGAAGAAAATAAAACATCTATAGTGCATTTCCACTGTGTAGATAGTTGGTGAACAAAAATTTCTGGTCCAGGCCAGATCTCACCCTAACCTTTTCACTTTTGAGATACAATATCTCGAGAACTAAGCAAGATATTTAAAAAAAAATATTATTCTTTATTTTCAATTTGTCTTGTCAAGCTACACAGGAATTCATCAAATTTGGCTATGGCGAAATTTCTGGTCCAGGCCGCATTTCAACCTAACAACGTCAGTTTTGAAATACGATATCTCGAGAACTAAGCAAGATATCAAAAAAGTTTATTCTTTACTTTCAACTTGTCTTGTCAAGTTACATAAAAACCAGTCATCAAATTGCGGCACCATGGTTATTGTAGAATCCCACTAATAAGTAAATTCCTTGTGCTTCATGCTGCAACAAGAATATTCTTG
The DNA here is from genome assembly GCA_031002005.1 of Vandiemenella viatica. NCBI lineage: Eukaryota > Metazoa > Arthropoda > Insecta > Orthoptera > Morabidae > Vandiemenella > Vandiemenella viatica. Next base: position 125,311,185 of record CM061914.1, read on the forward strand.
TCCAGGCCTGTTGTTAAAAACCTCAATCACCGCTAATATTGCCGCTGCAATATCAAACAATGCTTCCTTACATGTGCTATTCATTATTATTTTAAAGTGTGAAGTAGTTAGGGTTACATTGCAATATTGCATAAGTAATGGTTATTTGATTTTGTTTTGGTTTGTGTTTGGTCCTCTCTAATGCCACCTGCTGCATTTGTGTGATACTAGTTGTTTCCTGTTTTTTACACTCCCTGCAGAAAATGATTCAGCATACTGCTGTTGTCAGTACAATTTAATGTGGCAAGTATGAAGGAGAAATAGCTTTCAGTAAATGTCAGATTAAAAAACCTGCAGACTGCACTACTTTCTCTGCCTACTCAAAAATGATACTAAACTATTGACATTTAGTTCAACTGTTTCGATATAAAGTTCTTTTCACATTTTTCTCTCTTTTTATGGAAAAGTTACCACAAATTAAATTAAAAATTCCACAATGTGTGACACTGCGCAACTGAAAAATGTCACCAGCACTACAGAAATTATTGGTTTAGGGATCATATCAACCTAAGCTGTTTCGTTTTGTCATCGATGTTGGAGTTATGTTGTAAAGTAAACTGGACCAAGAATTTTTTTTATTTATAATTTCATTTGATGGCAGCCATCTTGGAAATTCGGTACACCTATTTGTTCACAAGGGAAGCAATTGATTGCTGCTGATTGTGTATTATTGATATAACATGTTGGGTGGCACTTGAATACAGCAAATATTTTCTATTTTTACATTTTGGGTGACTGCAATGGAGAGAACCTGAAACACCAAGAAAGCATTAAAGGGGTTAACCAATGTCTCAAGATTTTAATTAATTTTGCAGAATTGGCTGTGTGACAGTCATATTCTGGCATTTTTAATTTGTGGCGACTGTAAAGAGGGAGAACGTGAAGAGGTCATTATATCGCAGCAGTTAAACCAAATTTCAACTAGTAGTACCATTTTGAGTAGTTGGAGAAAGTGGAGCCGTACCTGAAAACATTTTTGGCAATAATAGTCTATAGCACCACAAGAAAGTAATATTTAGGTCAAAGCAGCTATACTATGGCCGTATTGGTTAAGGTATATCAGTTGAATTGTACTGTTAATGTAATTTTTTGTTGATAATGCTGGGAAGGAATAAGAAAGAAATGATGATTACCCTACAAGGAGAAATAATATATACATAGAATAAATATCTGAGGAGTATTGTGAGTGGTGATATGAGTTGCAAGAAAGAGGTGAAAACTAGAATAGAAATGGCAAAGGAAGCTTTCAATAGAAAGAAAGTATCATGCGGAAGGCTGGATAAAAACCTAAGTAAAAAACTAGCTAAGTGTTTTGTATGGAGTGTAGGACTATATGGGCAAAAACATGGACGCTACGCGAAAAGATCTAAAGAGATTGGAAGCTTTCGAAATGTGGATATGGAGGAGGATTGAGAAAATAAGTTGGAAAGACAAAGTAAGGAATGATGAAGTCCCAGAACGAGTAGGAGAGGAAAGGTCCCTTATAGAAACAATAAGGAACATAAAAAGGAACTGGATTGATCATGTATGGAGGAATGAGTGCCTGCTTAAAACCACTTTGGAGGGGATTGTAAACAGAGGGAAAAGAAGTAGTCAGCAAAGGAAGAAAATGATTGACATCATGGTAAAATGGAAATATATGGAGACTAAGAGAATGGGAGAACAGAGGGAGACCTGGAAGCCTGTCACTGTATGGACCTGCTGAATAGCAGAAAACCTTTGATGATGAATACTGAGATAAGCAACTATAACTTTTTTGCTGTTGGGGGTTTTTAATTTTACATGTTTGGATGGAGTGGAAAATATTGTCTCCCTTCCAGTTGTATGTTCTTGTGTAGAACCTACTTACTGACCTGTAGTGGTGCCATTTATCATACATGTTTCACCTGGAATTAATGTGTACTTAATGTATGCATTGAATGTTATGTTATTTTGTGAAAATGCCATTTATTTGACCCTATGGATGAGAATTTTTTCTTCCTAATTTAGTTTTGATGGCTCTGAAATGAGACCCCCTTGCTTGGAGGTGATACCGCAGTTGTTTGTTAGGTGCTATTTTGCTGGTGATAAACTGCAGACTGTAGAAACAATTTCACATTAAGATTTCTGTACCAATCGTTAGATGCCATGTCCAACGATAATACATATTACTCAATGTTTAACTCAGTAGGTGAAATGACAGCTCTGGCCTAGGATGAGGCAGGTTTGAATCCTCTGTATAAGCAGCCAGTTATAGTTTTCTAGGGTTATTGCAAACCACTCCATGCTTTCTTCAAAAAGACCATGGCCAAATTCCCTCTCCATTCCTTGCCCCAGTCGTTTATCACCTCTGATGACTGTAACGTCGACAAGGTTAGTTCCTTGTGCGTTTGGTGATGTTTCCCATCTGGTCCAAGATGTATTTTAACCTAACCACGGTCACTTTTTTGCTGGCCCTTAGCCACATCTCAACCTAACAACCTCAATTTATATGGAAGAGAAGACAAATTCACCCAAGACACACACAAGTTGAATGGAGGAGTGCAACAGCAATAAAAAAATAAGACACAAAAAACACGACGCTTCAAGCAAAATCCTTTGTGTGTCTATGTTGACCACAAGTGCTTGTACAAGCATAGCCACATTTTTCTATGTTCTTGGCAAAGAGTTTTGCCAGAAATATTGTGTTTTTTGTTTTTGTGTGGTTTTGCCCTCCTCCTTTCAACTTTGGCGAGTGTTTGTTGAATTTATCTTTCTCCTCCATATAAATATCACCTCACAGCAATTTTTTTGTGATCCATTTTTACTGTAATCTCATCAGTTTTGAGATACAGTATCTTGAGAACTAAGAGTTATGTCAATTTAATACTTTTAGTTTGTCTTGTTGAGTTACATAAGAATCAATCATCAAATCGAGATGCCATGGTTATCGTAGAATCCCCGAAAAGACTATATAAACTTAGCGTTTTTATTTCCACTATTTCACTATGAATGTAACTGGTCCAGTTTGCTTTTAAAAACTGCAGTTTTTCCAATTTTCTCCCAATAGAAAAGTCTTGGAAGCATCAACAGAACATCACATTTTTTCCCTTGCATAATGAGTACTTAAATCATTGTTTGTTTGGTTACTTTAATGTTATTATGGCAGTAGTAAAATGAGAATGAGGTAAGAAGGAATTGTAGTTTTCGTTTGAAATTTGTCACACGCGTTCCTCACTTCAGACATTTTGGCAAAAAGTGTACACGAAAGCGAACTGAAACATACCATAGACGTGGTGCCATGCGAAAGTTATGAAACTATGCCACTCAAACAGTACACAGTGCCATTTCCATTCAAGTTGTTCACACAAAAGATAGTATCTACACTCTACTGAAATGAATGTAAATCGCTGTCATGTTTACGTGATAACAGACCAGCTGGAGCAGAATGAAGAAAAATGTAAATTGTTACAGCAAAGAAGCGAAGAATTTAGTTTTCGTTAATAAATTAAGGTCGCCTGATTTTTGTGGCAATTATTGGTATGGTGGTTAGGTTATAATGCAGCTTGAACCACAGTGAAAACACACGTACTTTGTTACAACAATATTAGATGTGAGGAATTTAGTTTTATATTCGTTGCTGTATATTGCACATACTATCTTTGGCAAGAACAATTTTACTGCAAATGGTGGTATTTTTACTATTGAAATGCATCGCTTCGTATCTTTCGTGAAGCACCACGTCTAAGGTATCTTTCATTTCACTTTCTTGTACACTTTTTCTCAAAGTGTGACCACAGGTACGTGTGTCACAAATTTCAAGTGAATAGCTGAAGTTCTCTTACCGTGTTCTTATTTTACAGTCACCGTTATTATATTCTTCAATAATATATATAACCTAACAAACAAGTGTACCAAATTTTAGACCAAAAGGCCAATTCCTTCTGGGGTCACTCATTTTAGATGTGCCTAATTTAGAATGATTGCTTAATTTAACTCATTTTTTCTCAATATTATTTAATAAGAGTTATGGTTTTTTCACAGGGTTGCCAAACCCTATTAATTATAATACTAAAGAAGATGAAACTTGTAAATTTTTTTAGCGCATTCAGATAATTAGTAAATTTATTACCATGTCATAAGAAAAAAATTTACATTTCAAATTATAAAATTACAAGAAGTCATCAAGGATAATTAATAAATTATAGAAATGGACTAAATCTAAGGAGATAAATCTTATTGTCTATAAATATGAATAAAAGTGGTTTTATGTGCAAATAGAATCAATAGACAGAAAATCATAATGAATGCTCTGGACTGCTACCAAGACCATCTTCTTCAGTCCAGCCCTTTTATATCTACAAATGATCAAACTTTTTTCCTGCTCTAAACTGAAAAGGTATTCATATTTTATTTTTGAATTGCTTAGTTTACAGCTAAAAAATATTGCTAGTCTTGGATTTTGCAGCAGTTGCAGAGAGGATCATGGGTGAGACCCTACTTCGCAAGATTCACTTTGCTTTCCTGCCCTCATCCTTTTAGACAATCTAGGTTTGAGTACCCAAAGGCTTTCTCCTTCCATGTCTTCTATCTTTATGGACTATACTTACTGTTATCTTCTAAATATATAAGAAGGTATTCCTATATTTCACCCTAAAATTATAGTTTCATGTCTGCATAGCAAATGTCTCGAATCTGAGTTCTCTTTTGTCAGCTGTTATACCCCTTCAAGAGAAGTGATGCTCTTCAGCTGGTAAATCACATAAGTGTGCTAGTCCTGCATACAAGGCAGGTGTATCCTGAAGCTGTAAACTAGGTTTGTAATAATTAAAGGGGCACTATGTTTGCATATTTTTTGTTTTGTGATGGTACCAACCTGCACCATTAGTATTTTTATTGAAATTTTTACCAGATTTTGTTAATTGATTAATAACTGTGTGAATGAATACAGAATAAAACTTGTAATTCAGTTTCTTAGGGATCCTTTAAGTTTATGGCTACAATCTCTGCTTTTTGTGCAACCTGAAATGTTAGGATAATTTTGAGAGGATTTGTGGTGGTCCCATTACATAGCTATGGCATATATATATAATTTAGATTCTTTGAGATTACACACAGTACCAACAATTTCCTTTAGTATTCTAATATATTTTCGTTATATTAATTTGTTATAGTAGTTAGGTAGATGCAATGAAGTATTTGTTTTGGCAATAGTTCTTTCTAGGATCTAAGATAGCTTAGGTGGGGATCAGTTGCACAAAATTTTGTTAAAATTATATAATTGGCTAAATTCAATATTTGGTGGTTTGCAGATTGTTTGGCCTGTCTTATCCAGTAACTTCCCATTAGTCCAGCCATAGCAGCTTGAACCTCGCTAGCTGTAAGAGTTGGAAGGAAAAATTAAATATGTACATGGTCTGACCAGATACTGAGGGCTAGGGAAGTAGTTTTTTGGACCCATTTAGTTTGTTCATCAGATATGTTTGCATGATAAATGGACATTATGCGAAATTACTTCCCCATAATTTTTGTGCACTCTTGCTTTTCTTAAAAATGAATGCTCACTTCCATTTGAGGGCCATGAATCTATATGAGAATGTCATATACATAGAAACTTATCATAAAACACATTGTAACTTGAATATATCATTTTTCGTTATGTAGCTTGACTGTAATCATAAAGTTAATTATTTAATTGTTTGTATTATATAAAGAATTATAACATAAGCGATAGGAGGCTAAAAAAATTTACTTCATAGATTATCAGCTTTTTATCTGAACGATAATTTTGTAAGCCTATTAACCTAGATAGCTTTTGACTGGAGAACAGTGATGTGCTGATCTTCGCTCAAAAATTAACAACAGCGATGTTAGTAGAAATTTAAAAGCTAAACAACTATGTTCAGATGAATTGCCAGAATACATTCATTAAATTTGATTTTCTTAGCATTTCATAGTTAAAGAAAGTTTTAAAAAAAAGTGTGGAACTGATATATATATATATATATATATTAGACATTGGGATAGGAGAAAAACCACCGCTTACCAAAGATGAGGGCTCCAGCGGCGTCAAAACACGAAAAAACACACAAACATAATACAAATTTTCGAGCTTAGCTCTTCATCAGGTTGTAGGATGAGGTGGCTGCCCCGCGGAAGCTAGCAACCAACTGAGGAGACCACACGGGGTGCACATGGTCGGCTGGTCGGGGTGGAGAGGGAGGTGGGGGTGGGGGTGGAAGGACCTAAGCCCGAAAATGATAATTAGACTGCACAGTGGAAACGCGGTTGCGGTCATAAGGTCACTGGCATAAAACCAACCAAGGAAACCCGGGGAGGGGGGGGGGGTGGAATCTACTGAAAACGACCTATAAGTGCCCCCATAAAAAATTATTCCACACGCAAAATTATTGGAAATATTACACACGGAAAAAATATAATAATATAAAACACACGAAAGTACTCCCAGACAAAAGCAGCATCTCAGAACTGAGAAGGTGGGAACTGGCCTTTCAGTACCAACTGGGGACCAGACAACCACCTGGACTAAATTTAAGATAGCTCCAATTTTCCTCTCTCCTCCGACCTTTGCCCCTTACCTGCCCTCATTTCCCACAAAACCATCGCTCAACAGAGCTTTCTCTTTTTGTACTTAGATCCATTGCAATAATTTTTTTTTTCTTTTCTCTCGTGTGTTTTATATTATTATATTTTTTCCGTGTGTAGTATTTTTTCGTGTGTAATATTTTCAATAATTTTGCGTGTGGAATAATTTTTTATGGGAGCACTGATAGATCGTTTTCAGTAGATTCCACCCCCCCACCCCCCCGGGTTTCCTTGGTTGGTTTTATGCCAGTGACCTTATGACCGCAACCGCGTTTCCACTGTGCAGTCTAATTATCATTTTCGGGCTTAGGTCCTTCCACCCCCACCCCCGCCTCCCGCCATGTTGTTTCTCCCCCCTCCCTCTCCACCCCGACCATGTGCACCTCGTGTGGTCTCCTCAGTTGGTTGCTAGCTTCCGCGGGGCAGCCACCTCATCCTACAACCTGATGAAGAGCTAAGCTCGAAAATTTGTATTATGTTTGTGTGTTTTTTCGTGTTTTGACGCCGCTGGAGCCCTCATCTTTGGTAAGCGGTGGTTTTTCTCCTATCCCAATGTCTAATATATCCGCTCTCAGCGCCTTTGTTTCCAAACAATCTATATATATATAACTTTATTCTGCTGTAACAATGAATTTCAATTGTCATTCAGGCCTAGGGTAAATTTCAATTTAATCAAAATCTCCTTTATATTTCTGCTTGACAAAAGTTTATACATTGTTTAATTCGCTTTTTACATGTTTTTCTGATCACGTTTGTTAATGGTCTTTGTTCATGTTCATTATACGTGGGTTATTTGGGTATAAAAAAATGACATCAGACTACAGGTATGCTTCCTAAACTAGTATTCTGGCAGTTAATTTCTTCGGAGTTGCTATAATATCAAATAACACTCATAAAGTATGTAGAATTTGTAGTAAAGTCACTGGTCACTACAGACACAATTACCAAAGATTACAGTATGAATGTTTGTCCAGCATTTATAAAAAATTATATGAATTTTGAAGCAATGGATGATTGCACCCGCTACAAACTAAATAGAAATTCTTCAAATTTTTGTTAGTGAACCTTTAGGGTCAAATACAAGTTTGTATTTCTACCAGTTCGTCACCTTTGATACAATCGTATGTTAGTACGATTTTCTATGTTCGTATTCTTCAAGCTCAAGAGATTTTATTCAAATTTTGCAGAATGAACTATTAGGCTGAAACAAAGGTGAAGTTCTATTTTGGCCAGATCGTGTCAACCTGTCATAACCTTTGACCCTAAAAAAATGTGAACTATTCTGGACCCATGACCAAAAGTGGTTGTAGGCTTTCATTAGTGTAATATCTAATCAGGTTCGTTGATGAGTCTTCCAATTTTTTGGTTTTAAGAAACTTGACAAAGGTATGATACAACAGTACATTTTCATAATTGTACTCAACATGTGAATGATGCAGCATGCCAGAAATATATATTAAAGTTCCCACTGAAGATAAGTGAGTCATTACAGGTTGAAAGCTTTGTCTACTTTGGGGCCTTTTTGTGACCCCCCCCCCCCCTTCTTTCCTTTAAGTTTTTATCGACTGAATGGCAATAACAAACAATTAGGATCGTTAGTAATTGCTAATTTATTTTTATTGTGGATATTGTTTTCATTCCTAAACATTTGTGGAAATTTACACTGACAGTTACAGTAAGTTACTTTTTTGGTCATTTTTTCAGGTTACAAGGACCTGCAGACACGCAAAGAAACTAGGGAAGCTGCCTGGAGGTCACCGGGATGGGACGAGTGTGTTGCTTACACTGTTCCTCTCATTCGTGACATGCATACTCGAATATTGTTGCCTACAGAGTTCTCCCCAACTCAGTAAATGTGTGTGTGCAACTACTGATACCCTAGTTAGTTGTAGTGTGAACCACAGTTATTAAAGCTAAGTGGGTCTCTATTTCTTTAAAGAAAGCTATATTATACCACAAAGATGGTTTTTTTTAATTGTCTGTTGTATGCCAATGTTTGTTTTTTTAACCAGAGGAAGAAAGTGAAGGTTGTATCTTATTGTGTAAATATATTTGTAATTGAGGAAATATTAAGAGCCGATACCAAAGGAACATAACATATTGCTTTATCTGGGAATGCCATGAGCTAATTTTAAGCATTTAAGCTGTATAAATTATCATGTCAATTTTTTAACCTTTTTAAAGGAGAAATTGTATTTTTAATACCTCTGAACAGTTATTACATTCTACCTGTGAAACCTCTGTTATAATGTTAATATTTTTTGTTCATTGTGTAATTGTACAAATACTGCAATAAAATTTGAACTGTAGTGAAATCAAAGTTCCTATTGTTTTATTCTCATGGTGATGAAACAGAATTAACAAAAATGTAACCATGAATGAATTCTTCTGTCTTCACAAACATTGTTATCTATACTATTATAAATCTGTAAGCAAGCTGCGTTTGTAGTGAGGCTTGATCTCTAATAACGCAAAAACTACCGCATCAATTTGCATGGTGTTTCCAAATTTTTAAAGCTAATGTTGCTGATCAACATCTGCAGAAGTAGCTAACGACTAATATGTACCATGGGAAGAAGCAAGTCGGTAAAAAACTTCAGAAATGTGAAACTGTAGACCACAGATAATTATACACATTCAGACGGTCACTCCTTTCATAAAGAGACCTGACAAAATTTAGGATTTCCCTTTTTTTTTTTTTTTTTTTTTTTTTTTTTTTTTTTTTTTTTTTTTTACTTCTGCGATTCATTTTTCTGGACTGCAGTACTTCAAAATAAAAAGAATACGTGAATCAAGTATAATCAGCATTTGCTTGAATCGTAACAGGTCTGTTGAATTACGAAAAAGTTGTATTACAAATATTGAAGACGTATTGTCTCTGGTAGACTGTTATACAGTTTGTCTCTGGAACAAAATTGCTACGTGAATTCTGTACAATACAGCCACAATAAGCCAATACTTAATACGAAATTCAGTTTTTTCTCGAAGAGCGATGTCTGAAAAACAGCTATTATAAATATCAGCAAGTAATAAAACATACTTCTTTCATAATGACTTGTGCGGAATTGCACATATTTGGAAGTACATTATTCGATTAATATGTCTCGTGGCTATAACGTGCAAATATAACTAGGCATCCGAAAATTCAGGTACATGCGACTCAAATAATTACATAGAAAATACGGATATATTGAAAGAAACTCAAATAAAAAAAATTTCAGATCCTAATGCTACACCGCGTAAATTATAAAGCTAAAAGAATCGTCCCTTTGGCCTATAACAAAGCATATCAGCTGTCATCACTGTCCAGGTTGCATTTCAATCGATTTACAACTTGCGATAATTTTGCCACTCAGAAATAATTGCTTGAGTTACATGCACATTAGTACATATACTGTACCGTGATCCATTTTGACATTTTTGAATTAATTATATCTGACTGAAATAATGACAATAATGATACGACGGTTTGAAACCAAGATTAACTCCAATTCACGTAAATTTCTATTTTAAAGCAGGAATAATTGATGGTGTATCAACATAAAATAAAAACCAATATCCAAACAGCAAAAAATAAATAAATCAGAAAAAATTGAGATGCTGTGATTATTGGTAACGAATTTTTATTTCAAATATAACTAGGCATCCTAAAATTCTATTCTACACCGCGTAAATTTTAAAACTAAACCCGTTATGCCTGATGCTAAACAAAACGAGTCAATTGTCATCTGGTCCAGGCGGTTGTTTCGCCAGGTACTTACATGCGACTGAAATAATTACATAGAAAATACGGCTATATTGAAAGAAACTTAAATTTCATATCCTAATGCTACACCGCGTAGATTATAAAGCTGCAGGCATCGTCTCTTAGGCCTATAACAAAGCATCATATCAGCTGTCAGGTTGCATTTCAAGCGATTCACAACTTGCGATAATGTTGCCACTCAGAAATAATTGTTTCAGTTACATGCACGTTACTACATAAACTGTACCATGATCACATCTCGACATTTTTGGATTAATTATATCTGACTGAAATGACAGTAATGATACGACGATTTGAAATCAAGAGTAGCTCCAATTCACGTAAATTTCTATTTTAAAGCAGGAATAATTGATGGTATATCAACATAAAATAAAACCAATATCCAAACAACAAAAAATAAAAAACAACAAAAAATAAATAAATCAGAAAAATTGAGATGCTGTGATTATTGGTAACGAATTTTTATATTTCAGCACACTTCCAAGAGGACTAAGTCGTAGATTACTGCTATATTTACATAAATTTATGGCACCGCGGTTATGTTGCAATCCTCGGTATCCACATTTAAAAATAAACTTTTTTTAGTTAAGTATCATGGAAAGAATATTTTTCATTAAATCCACAGATACATCCTTAACAAAGCTTATACCTAGCTATATAATCCCAGGCAAAGTTTACACATAAAATCGCCAAAAAAAATTACACATAATGATTATAATATCAGCTTTCTTAACGTTACAACTGTTATATATCCATTTAAATTTTCGGTACCACGGTTAACGTGGAATCCTCCATATCAGCATTTAAAAATATTATGTTCTAGCTGAGTTAAATATTGCTTTCAGAAATAATATTCGGCTAAATGAGAGTGAAATAGACCGACAACATCGTCTGCAACGTCAAAGAGAACCAGAGACAAGAGAACTAGATGAAATAGCTAGAGCAAATGAAAGTAACCTGCACCGAGAAAAGCGATTGACCTATAACCGGGTTCTATACGCTAAATCCATAGCTTCTGAAAGCGCACAGAAGAAAGAACGTCGTTTGAACCGTAAAAGCCTTTCTAAACAATAAATGTTTATACTTCACACAATAATTACAACCACGAATTACTACTTTTAATTTTTCAGGAACCTTTTCTACTACTGAATCAATTGCATCATGTTAAAATGAATAAAACAACTCTCTGACATCAGTATGAAAACCGAACCTAACGTATTAACCGAAACAAAACGAAACTATTCAGAATACATTAACAGTTCATGCCTTTCCACGTTAATGTCTGATAAGAGAATAAAACCGGTAAATAATTTCTACACCTGCCAAGGCACGCGCGCGTGAAGCAGCGGGCAAATGCTAGTTTTGTATAAAAGTGTGTCCCTAAAAGAATTATTAGATTTCAAAGTACTACCTATGTACTACACAAAGAAATCATAGAATAGTTTGTATAAATTTATTTCTAAAGTAGTAGTTGCAGTGTACACTACTGGTACAAATATTTTAAGTTCTAATGAACAGTTTTTGACAAAACTGCACATAATGGTAGCTTATGCCATTGCTTAGAATATAGCAGGGGTGGCCAACCTGTGGCTCGCGAGCCACATGCGGCTTTTTGAAGGATTATTTGTGGCTCTCGATAAATGTACCAGAGTTCCCTTTTCATTTTTGTGTTATTATATTTAAAAAAAATTTATTATCGTTCCGTATGTGTTTCAAAATGTCTTTTAAATTACTGATAACAAATAAGAAAGGCTAAGTGCAACGTTGTAACAAATTTCATTTCCGTCCATCGAAAACTGCGCGAACGAACATAAACAGTGGCCTAGTCTTCCACAATCGACCTACTCCAGACCGATTTTGAATTTGTAAACTTTGATTGCAACGGACAGTTGACATGGTGCTCTGGAGGAAACAATATGTATCACTCTTGCTACGGGTATAATTTTTAATCTGGAATTTTTGGTAAGTTAACTATAATTTGTTTCGTAGTATGTAAAGCGTATTGTTATTGTTTTAATAACACAAAACTTGTATTTTCTAAATTTATTTATTTATTTCCAGTTCTTTTAAAAATACGACGACAGAGAACGAAAATAAAAGAAGAAAATACGAGCAAGAAAATAGAAGTTTTAATAATGAGTGGGAAGAGAATTTCTTTTTATTGACAATAACGGAAAAGCATTATGTGTTATTTGTAATTCTACGGTCAAAAATTATAAAGATTGCTCGTGCAAAACGCCCGTATGGAGAGGGAGAATTTATTTTTAAAAAACTTGGAAGATGTTTTAGATCCAAATAATGCTGCATTTCACAAAGTTGTTTCGAAAATTCCCGTCTCGAGACACACAACCGAACGACGCATAACTACAATTAATACATCTCTTTAATATAATTTTAAAAATGATTTGAAGAACTGTATTGCATTCAGCTTAGCCCTTGACGAATCGACAGATATCACAGGTCTTCCGCAATTGGCAGTTTTCATACGTTTTGTTTCACCTGACTTCGTTGTTAAAGAAGAATTATTAGATTTAGTAGCACTTCAAGAGTCAACCCGTGGTGTCGATATTAAAAATGCATTAGATTCCGTAATGTAAACTTTTGATGTGCCTCTTAATAAACTTGTAAACATTGCAACTGATGGAGGCTCCGGTAACAGTGGTTAAAAAAAATCGGTCTCATTGGGCTTTTAAGAGATGATTCTCAAATTCCACAGTTCGTACCAATTCACTTCATAATTCACCGAGAACATCTCGTTACAAAATATTTAAAATATCCTGATGTTATGAAAACAGTGTTTCACATTGTAAATTACATTCGTACCAATGCAAAAAATCATCGACAATTCAAAAATTTCCTTGAAGAATTAAAGGACGAAGAACTTCCAAATGACATTAATTTCTTTTGCATTGTTAGATGGTTATCTAGCTACAACGTATTAAATCAATTTGTAGATTTGTTTCATCCGATAACTGCATTTCTAAAAGAAAAGGAAATAAACTATTCAAAATTAGACGATGACGAATGGTTACAAGACTTAATGTTTTTGACTGATGTCATGGAACATTTACAAACACTGAATTTACTATTGCAGGGGAAAGATAGAATAATATCTGACCTCTCACAGTGTATATTTAGTTTTCAAACTAAATTACAACTTTTTCAAAAGGACATTAAAAATAAATCATTTTGTCATTTTCCTCGAATTAAAAAAATTGTTCCAATATTAAACAGGAAAAACTCAACGAGTATATAAAAAACCTAGATGGAATATTGACGGAATTCCAAAATAGATTTCAAGATTTGAAATATTTTAAACCGTCTCTTGATTTTTTTCTAAATCCATTTGAAATTAACTTAATTCAAGGTGAGTTTTCCATTTCCAATGTAATTATGATCAAAAAGCATCTGGAGAATTAGAATTAATAGAGATGCAAGAAGATAAAGCTCTACAATTAAAATATAAGTCGACGCCGATTACTGAATTTTGGAAGTTTGTACCAGAATCGAAGTATCCTGAATTAAAACAGGCTGCTTATCGAATTATGCCAATATTTGGAACAACTTACTTATATGAATCATTTTATTCCACTTCAAAATTAGTGAAATCCAAACACCGATCAGAATTACTAAGAAGTGCTGTCACCAATTATTCACCGAATTTTAAAGAATTATCAAGAGAAGTAAAATAAAAATGTTTAATTTTTAATATTTAAATACAATACACATATTTTGTACTTTTATTAATATGTTTTCAATAAGTATAATTTCTGTAAAAAAAATTAATACATTTTTTGCATACCTTTTAAATACGTATTTAATTGCGGCTCGCGAAAAAATTTCAAATTTTGAAAAATGGCTCGGACTATTAAGGAGCTTGGCCACCCCTGGAATATAGGGTACTCCTATCTTGATACGAAAATTCCCAAATAGACAGAATCCAAAACCACTGTCAGTTAATCACACAAAATACAGTAGACAAATTTTAATAGAATTGCACATTGGGTAGCTTATGTCACCAGGTAATAATAAAGATACTTTTTTTTATCCAGGTTAGTAATATAGTTCCTGATCATGCCTGGGCTAAAGCTGCAAGATTGGAAACTGTCAGTGCATCTCTCTAAAACTAATAAACATATTTGAAATAAACTTTGCAGAGTGATGGCTTCTAATGAACCTCTGCTCGTCTCTACTTTGGGACACTTTATGTACTCACTAACATCATCTGTTGCATGTTTTAATTCCAATTATCACTGAATAACAGAGTATACTTTTTATCCCCTTCTCACCAGTGTGTTCGTATGTTGGTTTGTATTACTGTAAAAGTTTCGAAAAATTCCCTTCTTAAAATACAATTTTACCATGGCGGAGATCTTAGTCTTTAATATGATACCTCATTTATCTACATCTGTTAGATATCAATGGAGATAAATGGATCGTGACACAAAAATGCGTTGTAGAAAAATTTATACTTTTTCCCTTTAAGGGTTGAATTCCAAAAACATTCTTTCTTAAAATATTATGTCACAAAGCTGAGACATTACTCTCCATAATCCTACTTCACTTAACGATTTTGGTTAGATATTCATGGAGATAAATGGCTTGAGGCACAAAAAAACGCATTTTAGAAAAATTGACATTTTTGCCTTTTAAGGGTCGAATTACGAAAAATTCCTTTCTTAAAATGTTACCACGGTGGAGACCTTAGTCTTTAATATGATACCTCATTTATCTATATCGGTTAGATATGAAGTAAGTTAATTGGCTCGTGACACAAAAACGCATTCCAAAAATGTTGATACTTTTGCTCTTTAAGGGTCGAATTCCGAAAAAAAAATTGTCTTAGTATATGACGTCACTAAAGCAGAGATCTTAACCTTTAAAATGACACTTCATTAAACGATTTCAGGTAGGTATCCTGGGAGATAAATTACTCGTAACACAGAAAACAGCATTTTAGACATATTGAAATTTTTGCACTTTAACTGTCGAATTCAGAAAACTATCTTTCTTAAAATATGATGTGACCAAACTGGAGACCATAAGCTTTAAAATGACACCTCATTCATTGATTTCGGTTAAGTAAGAAGGAAGATACACGCTTGTGACAAAAAAAAAAAATACTTTAGAATATAGAGATAATATATAATTATGATGTAATGCCCGCCGAAACATACGATCACGCACATTATTGATTTAGGGGGCGTCCATTAATTACGTGAATTGGAATTTGGGGGGGGGGGTCTAACAAAATCTCACCAGAGGGAGGGGGGGATTCCGACCAAATTTCAGCAGAGGTTGGGAGTCCGACCAAATATGATGAAGTCTAACCAGAGGGGGTGGGGGTTCCGAAAAACACCTCACGTAATTAATGGACGCCCCCTTAGTGTTAATAAACGTATCGAGCCACCTGTGACGTAATTATAATAAGAATTCGGCATTGCCGCTACCTTCTTCACTCAAAATCCACTAATTATTCTGGTCCAGTCTGCCATTCAACCTAAACACAACACGGTTACGCACTTTATTGACTTAGCGGCAACAGACGTCGTTACAGTCAGCCACATTATTCACTCAAAAATCAAAATCCACTATACACCATGGAATATTACTATCACGGTAATGATGGCTGTTACAAATCGGCTAATACCGCATGTAACCCGACGATTTGCATTGTATTACTTTTGACCTACCTTTTTTATCGGCTTCTCGTACACTTTTTCTTGAATATTAATTCCTATGGAGTGTGTTAATCACATTTTCATATCGAAAGAACAATTTTTTCTACTGGCAGTACTTTGCACATTTTACTCCTCACTTTCGATTTGTCTCGTCGAGTTCCACAAGAATTCGTCATCAAATTGCGGCACCATGGTTGCCGTGGAATCTCCCAAACTCCTGCAGGACTGTAATCGAAACGCATTTTGTTTCCGTATAGGTTGTGTTTAGTAGAATTACCTTGGTTATAATGAAGCCTGGGACACTGCAATAGCGACAGATAGGGCATCTGCATATCATGTACTACAATTACGTTTTGCTGTAGTCCAGGCTACATTCTTCACACATGACTCTGTTTTCTGTTTTTTTTTAAATAGATTATACTTGTTTTTATCAGATTTTGATGAGAATTTACATACATTTAAAATAAATAGAAAAACACTATTTACGCTTGATTTACAGAAACCTGAACCCACTCCTCGTTCCCCCCCCCCCCCCCCACCCTTAACTTATGTCAACGTTCCAGTTTTTATCCGATTTTGATAGTACCGTACTTAGTACACGTATACTTCAAAGCAATGCGGTTTGGTAGCTTAGGGGTTAAGGCACTTACTTCCAAAAGTTTCTGGTTCAGATCCCGTGCTGAGCAGAAATTTTTAGGAGTTGTACGGGGCGTTCCGTGGTTCTGAATCCATGTTAAACTATAGGCACCCGAGGAAAGAAATTGGCCCTGGTGCCTCTGACACAATAACTTGGTACATCTCCTTCGGGAAGATTCGACCAACCTTCGAGTTGTGGACTTAGATTTTTAGTTTTTGAAGTGGAAACTTCTTTAGTCACGTTGGGAGATTTTTGGATGGGTAAAATCTCACGTGTTCAGGTCACCGAAATGTTAATGTCAAGAATATATATGTCGCCGTCTGGTGACTCAGTGGTTAAGGTGTCTGACTGGGGAACGATAGGTCCTTGGTTCGAATCCCTGTCTATGTGGCGATTTTCATGGGCCCTTAATCCGACCTTCACCTCTGGCACAACTTGCTGTGTAGTGATGAGGGGGAGTACCAGCGAAGTGAGGGATTTGGGTCACAAAACGTTGGTCAGACCCAGTGTTGCCAACTACACCGTAATTACGGTAAAAACACCGTATTCAGCATAGATTTACAACCTACGGTAGGGTTATAACTACGGTAGCAAAATACACCGTAATTTTTAGGTAATTGTGATATATTCTTCAAATTTCGAGAGTTTATCGACCGATAATAATGCATCCTTAGTTTTATTTGGGTTTTTTTTATTATTCAATTGACAACACTATTTTTATATATATATATATATATATATATATATATATATATATATATACGCGTTTAATTTTTGAGAATCCCCCAATTTGAGCTTCGAGATATTACGCGATTAAGTTTGATAGTATTCATCTGCAATCAAATACGGCAGTTACCTAAGAACTTTTGAATTAAGTATGTTAATACCGGTATTCTTAGTTGACATTTTGAATTTGAAAAGATGGTGAGTGATAGTGACATCTGGAGAAGAAGATACCCCAACACCTACACTAGCGAAGAGAAAGCGTTATAAACAGAAGTTTCGAGAAGAATGGTTGCTGAACAAAGAATATTGTGATAGCGATGCTTATTTTAAGCACTTGCCAGTTGCCACAATCTATGTTAGTTATTTTGAGCTTACCACACTCGAATGCTGGGTGCGAACCAGGGTTGCCAACTCAATTTTTTTTTACCCCTAAAACTTAAGTCAAAACCCCTAAAATCACTAACATTAAGTGGAAAAACCCCTAAAAAATAAATACTACATTTTTATTAGTAATATTTTTTATTTATAAATTATTCAATATTTCTAATACTATTTAGTTTTGTCCTGAATGTACAGAGATTTTGAGATCATACATTTAGACTTCACATTTTAGTAGAAGGATTAAATTTTACGCAAGATCCAAAGTTTCGTTGTAATGTGAATCGGCCAACCATCACACTTTGTAGCATTTCAATAGATAACATATTACGCAACTTATTTTTAACAATATTATAGATTGAAAAGGCTCGTTCAACACTCGCGATCGAAATTGGAACTGTAATTAATGTTAGGCTTAGGCCAAGTTTTGAGACGTTTTCAAAACGTTTCCAGCCAGCTGCATCAGAATCATTATAGACTGCTGAATAAAAATCAGCTGAAGGGGTAATTGTTGCCATAAATATGAGTCCGCTGAATGTAATTTATTATTGGTTTTATGTTAGATTTGACTTGATATCTAGCAACCTTTGGGTGCAAATCAGAAACCATTTTCAATATTGCTAAATTGTCTGGAAGCCGTTTTTGGATCTGTTCTACTAGACAACATAAAAAATGTTTGTACAGTAAAAATAAATCTTCAAATAATTTAGTGGGTTCAAAATTGTCACTTTGAAAAAAGTATATTTAATTGTATCACACTTTTCAATTGGTTTTTCAGAAAAATCAAAAAAAGCTTTGAATGATAGTCTCCTCATGATATCGTGAAGCTGTTCTGCGATGTAGCATTTGCCTTCAGTCTTAGCAATTTTAGTTCGTTCCACT
This sequence comes from Vandiemenella viatica, assembly GCA_031002005.1. Lineage (NCBI taxonomy): Eukaryota > Metazoa > Arthropoda > Insecta > Orthoptera > Morabidae > Vandiemenella > Vandiemenella viatica. The sequence continues at coordinate 125,329,858 of CM061914.1, forward strand.
GCTCTAACATTAAATACTGAGTCTATGCATTTTTTTCAAAACAAATATTTTATTCTGTAATCAGAAAAATATATTCAGCCATAGAGAAGTCCGAATTCTTAGTATCGAGGATCTGTACGAGGATTTGATGTCGCTATTTAAATTTTCAACAAATAAATACGAGAAATCAAAAAAAAAAATACCCCTAAAAATTCCCCTAAAATTATAAAGCCCCTAAAAAAATCCCATCACGCGTGTATTTCCCCTAAATTTAGGGGGAAAACCCCTAAGTTGGCACCCATGGTGCGAACGATTGTTCAGTAGTAAAGTTATTGACAAAAAGCGCAATAAACTCATAACAAAATCCCTTAAGCGAAATCTTTTTTTCGCAGCAGGCTAATCAGCGACACGGGAAAAACTGCATCGATTGTAAACCTACTAACGCTATGATACAAAAACATAATATTGATAGGTATAAACATTATGATATTACAATTATTATACTATCTGATTCAGATTAAAAATAGATTTTTTTTTCAAATTCTGGCCTTTACTTTTTGCTGCAGTAACATTTAATTTTTTACCGTAATTTTATCGTATTTTAAATATAAACTACAACATAATTTCGGAAAATCTACCTAAATTTTTTATAAATTCTACCATCAGCTAGATTTCAGGGTTGGCAACACTGGTCAGACCATTAATTCAATATAGTGGTGTAGTGTGGGACATGGAGGAAGGAATTATTCCTTCCTCCATGGTGTGGGATCCACATTTTTGCTATCAAATACAGGAGTTGGAGGAAAGAGCTATAACATTTGTCTCTGGAAATTACTGCAGAACACAATCGGTAACTGATATGATAAAAAGAGGTTGAATGGGATTCATTGTAAGATAGTAGGAAGGTTAAGAGAATGCTTTGGAGATTACAATGAATATTATATTGGTACTGTATTGCCTATTGGGTTGTGTGTGAAGAATTATGAGTGATGCATGGAAGAGAAAAAGATAACAGTGACCACAAGCTCGCTATCAATTCCAGGAATAAGAGTGTGGGAAAATTTGCTTTCTTAGGTAAAGGAATCAGGGACTGGAATTAGTTACCAATTGAAGGGATGAATAATCTACCTAAAATGCTGAAAGAATTTTAAATTAAAATTCGTAAAGGGGAAAAGTAGGCTGGCACAATAAAAGAGGAAAATTGTTGTGTAGGGAAATTACGACAGGAGCGTTCCCCTACATCTCAGTTAAAGTCGATGTTAGGTAGGTATGAAAAAAATAGGAGCAGTTCTGTCTTCAATTCTTTCTTGGTTCTACTCGTTTTATTCTGAATTTAGGTTGTACGTAAAAGTTTTTAACACGTTTATGCACCTTCGGACTAGGGTTGTCCACTTAGAAAATACATCGATATTTTTATTCGATGTAAAACATCTGAAACCTGCATCGTTGTTTTTCTATACATCGCTTAGAAACATCGAATGCTTTTATGTTTTTACCAGCTCAACAAATACAAACCAACAATATTCGTGGGAAATTGTCGTTTCATTTATCTTTTACCTGTTCCTTTAAAATCGCCAAGAGAAAATTCCATTTCCAGTTGAACGCAGATAGTTCATTGCCTTTCGTTTGGCCCGTGTGAACACAGAGTAACCCTATACCAGCAGTGTAGAGCTGTAATGATGTGTTTAATTTTACGCCTCGTCAACGTAAAGGTCATTAGAGGCGGGAAAGGATATGGGGCAAGGAACGGGAAGGAATTCGGCCATGGCCCTTTTAAACCATTCACCTGGAGTGGTTTGTGGAAACCATTGAAAACCCAAATAGGGATGCCCGGACGAGGATTCGAACCCGCGTCCTCCCGAATGCGAAGCCAGAGGGTTACCTTAATTTTATGATCTTGTGTGTTTGGTAAGTAGTGTAGGTATAGCTTTGTGAGTGAAACAGAAAGTACAAATTAACAGAAATATTTTATTACGATACCAGACCATTACTATAAAAAAAAAACCCAGACATTGAATGATTAAGTCTAAATCTGCATAGAAATATTAATTTTAAGTCTTTTAACCGCTTAATACCAATGATGTTTAGGCAAACTTTGCAGAAAAAAATTTTACTCAATCGTTTTCCTTTTATTATGTTCCTTTACTGACTGACTGTTTGAACATCCTTCTAAAATAAACGTTCGGATGCAACGGAAGTAGCAACAATATTCAATCAGATGTTGCCCCAATCCGGTTTATATATAAATATTGAGTAGTATCAGGTAACACTTAGTTGTTTAAGAGTAATAATATCTTATTTCGATTCACAGCAAACAGTAGGAGTGAACCTAAGAAACTGATTTTATTCATTTTCTCATATGGACAAGATAGCCAACCACAAGAAAAATTCATCTTCAACGTTGTTATGTTCCGCTAATTGCTCACAGGTGTCACCACCTGGTAATGACAATTACTTTAAATTGAAATAATTTAATTTAATATTGAATAAATTTAGGCAATCTTAATATTTATTTCTATTATTTTTGTCATTATTAGCCAAACTTAGTTTTTTAATTAATTCGATGTTTTTATTAAAAACATCGATGCATCGAATAGAAAAATTCTTCGTCAAAACATCGAATCAATCCGATGTATCGCATGGCAAACATCGAATGGATACGATGCATCGATGTTTAGTGAATATCCCTCATTCGGACTCTGTTGTGACTAGAACAGTACCGGATTAGCCACGTAGCAGGAGTTAGCAAATGCTGCGGGCCTCGCGCGCTCCTATACTCCTAGGAGTCTCTGGAGCCTCCCCTTCAGGCTAAATGGGAGACCTTTTTTTATTTTTTACATGGTCAACCAGAACTCTTATTTCTTACCCCAGACAGTGAAAGCTTCTGAAATAGAAGAGCGCTCAGAAGGAAATTACCAGTGTAGCGTGCGCTCCATTGCAATTAAATTCTTGAAGAGTAAAGGGTGTGTGTTTGGTTTTATTCTTTTGTAGCAGAACAAGTGTGTTGCAGGCAGCTCAGCATAGTAGTTTGCGTACCGGTATGTAGTCTTTGGTTTCAGTTTTGCAGTATAGTAAGGAAGTTATAAAGCTAGTAAAAAAAAATAAAAATAAATAATTAAAAACGACTGTGGGAAATGGTTTGACTGAGGAGAAGGGGAAAAGGAGAAGTAATGAGGCTTTTCCATGATTTTGTCCACTTAGTTTATGATTAGGAAACTTTTAGATCAAAAAGGGGGGAGGGGGAACTGACCAGTGTGATTGGCAAAACGATCAAGGAAACTGGTCAAATGGGCACGGTAAAACGATTAGGTCCCATCAGGCTTGGCCCAGAAAGGCAGATAGGAAAGATTGAAGGTCAAGTGGAAAAGGGGGGGGGGGGCGGGGAGAGATAATTGATAGCTGGCAACAGATTAGGGGGAAAATATGGAAAATTGGATGAACTTGTCTGATACTCCAGGAATTGATGAGAGAAATAGCTTTGATCCATTGCAGAAGACCACTTCTACAGGATCAGCTGGGTTCATGGTATCAGGTAAACGAACCAAATGCAATATTTGATTAGATAATAGAGGATATATGATTGATTTGTAGGGGGTTTATTACGGTGGACAGGATATTGAGGGGTTTTGGAAAGTTGTGAAGGAGACCGCATAACAACGTGGAGCCCACACTGGTCTTCAGTGAGACACAACCGTTTGCTTGGGAGGGCATACGTTCTGTCATGGGAGGTCATTGGTAAATAGTATGTATGTAAATAAAAGAAGACAGTATAAGTTTCCTGAGTTGTCAGCTAAAGCTAGACAGGAGCCCACATCCAGTTATGATAGGGTTAGTACTGAGCCCTCATTGGTTAGACGCTGCTGGTTGAAAGAAAAAGAAACGGTAACCATAGGGATACTAAATACTGATGCCCAATGGGAGAAATTATAAGTAATGAAGCAATATGTGAAGCTGATGAACAAAGAAAAGAAGGGGGGGGGGGAAAGGAGACTGAAAACTAATGCTGAGAATATGACAAAGACCATTTTCTATCGAACTGTAGAAGTACAATATAAAAAAGTAATACAGTTTGTCAACTTAATAGACATAAACAAACCAAAAATAGCTAGCAACCGTAAATGATTAGCAAAGACTACTAGAGATTGCTGATATTTATAGATCACAGTAATGAGTTACTCAAGGTAGATCTCTGGGCAATAAAAAAGAAAAAAGAGAGTATTTTTGGCTGCTTATAGTAGTGGAAGAACGAATGACGAGTTTCTTGGGAAGATTTCTCTTTCTTATGGCTTTATACCTCATCGGTGTTGAGGTAATTAGAGGTGGAAGAGGACAGGGGACAAGGAACGGGAAGGAATTTGGGCATGGTGTTCTGAAGGAAGCATTCCAGTGTTCACCTGGAATGTTTTGGGTAAACTTCGGAAAACCCAAATTTGGATGCCCAGATGGAGATTCAAACCGGTATCCTCCCAAATTCAAGGCCAGAGCACTACCACTCACCCACCACGCTTGACCCTTTGGGAGAAATTAAATATTCATAGGTGAGTGCAGAATGGTCACTATTGGTTGGAACATAAATTTACCAGGTAATTAAGAACAAAAACTAAAGGAAATAGAGGTTTGCAGATTCTTTAGTAAGGGAAGTATGCTTTACACAATTGGTAGAGCAGAGCACAATGGAACCAGACAGGTTTCGTATCTCGTAGTAAAGCCTAACGATAATTCTGTATGGTCTCAAGTTATAAAAGGAATTAATGATCATGAGGTTGTGATAGATATTAGAGGATTCAATAAACTAGCAGCCAAAACTAAAGGCTGTTGTAAATTCAATTAAAAAAAACAAAAAAAAACACATATCCCAAAATTGAAAATATATTAAATGGAAAAATTCACCATGGGGAAGAAGAGTACCAGTACAGCGAAGAATGGAGAAGAAATGCTTTTTCCGAAACAAAATAAATTAAAGACGATACATAAAATGATTGGGAGGTTGTTAAGAAGAGAAATACCACACAGAAATAAGAGACAGTAAATCATCATGGAACACTTGAAACACCTAAATGAGAAATTAATGGCAAGACAGACGCTGAACATGGGTTTGTGAAAAAATATTGCAAGTGCAGGGGAAACACTCAATAAGTCAACAAGAAATATTTGAATGCCCTCAGGGTCATCCAAAATCAGTAGTTGTGCCAGAAAACATTGATGCTGTGCGTGAACTGATAAAGCAAGATTGTCATGTGACATACCGTGAGATTGAGGCATCTTTGGGCATTAGTATGACAAGCATCAATAAAATATTGCATGATCATTTGACCATAAAAAAAGATTTGTTTGCGTTGGATCCCGCATAATCTGACAAATGCTCAAAAGGAAGCTTGTGTCGATTGATGCAAGGAAATATTAAAAAAAAAAAAAACATTGAAGGTGCATCAAAGGCTGTGTATAACTTCTACACAGGTGACAAATCATGGATCTATTCATATGAGCCCGATACAAAACAGCAATCGACAGTAAGGGTTTTCCAAGACAACCCAAATCCGACAAACGTTGTTTGTAGAAGAAGCACATCGAAGCAAATTGTTGCCCGTTTCTTTGGCATTACCAGTCACGTGATGACAGTGCCGTTATAGCAACGTAGGACGGTCAACTCTGAATGGTACTTGCATGGAGGAAGGAATATATGGAGACGAGATAACGCTAAATCCATGAAACCTCGTAAAAAAAAAAACTGCACTTGCGCGGCAGACATCGTAGGAGTACCAAAACATTGGGCTCTTTGCACTGTGTCAGCTGCTGAGAATATTTCATTTTCTAATATTCTAAAGTTTTCTATAATGCCAAATTGTGATGCTCAAACAGACGAGATAGGAAAAAACCTGGAATAGCGTTTCATAAGTAAGTCACATTGTAATTATCATTCTTGAAGTATCCGACAGGCAACTGCAACATTAGTGCCATTTGCTATAAATTTATTCATTGCTCTCAATGGGATCATATCATTCTTAAATTTTTGTTGGTGTAGTGTAGACAATTAGCATATGTTACTATTTTGCACCTGAAAAGCTAGCCTTATTGTAGACAAATGTTGGAAATTTAATTTAAGCGGGCCATGTTTACATCGCGACACAGTGAATATGGTATTGTGCATGCATTACTCACGTTTAAGTTTACACTGAAAGTGCACGATGAAATTAATTGTGATAATTTGTGCTGTGCAAACTACTAAACGTGATGAAATAAACTTCGTCTGAAATGTTCGCGATTTATTTCTTGTGTTAAGATGTGTCTACATAGTTTGGTTTTGTAGCGGCAATATTAATGGAAATGTTGGCAGGTTGAAATGCAGTGTATACCAGAAGAGAACAAACAATTTATTTATTATTAGCTGTTAGCTTCTGATTTATGAATGCACTGATTTTTCTAGCAAAATTATATATGCCACTAACAGTACAATATCTTCTAAGTAAGCTCAGAAACTATGAGGTTTTATGAAGTATTAATTTTTTTTTTAAAGTTCTAAACATTGATTTATGCTATTTTTAAAATTTCAGATATGACTTGTTTCTGTTTGTAAATATGTCTACAAGTATATTTCTAGATTTTGAAATCTTTCTTGTCAATTACTGAAATAGAATGTGAAAATATAACCTATTTGAACATAAACTAAATTTTAAGGACTGTAGAAATAAACAGTTTGTTATTCAAGTTAAAAAGAATTACCCGCTCATTAAGTTACGTCCGAATTCATCTTCAAATATGGATAAGGCGATAGGATATTTCTGGTCCAGGCCGCATTTCAACCTAACCACATCAATTTTAAGGTACAATATCTCGAGAACTAAGCGAGATATCAAAAAAAAATTATTCTTTACTTTCAGTTTCTCTCATCGAGTTACATAAGAATTCATCATCAAATTGCGGTGCCACGGTTATCATTGAATCCCCTCATAACCTAACAACCTTATTTTGAGACAGTATATCTCGCGAACTAAGCGAGATATCGAAAATTTTTATTATTTATTTTCGATTTGTATCGTCGTGTTACATAAGAATCTATCACCAAATTCGACTTTGGGGACACGTTTCTTCCAAATTTCAACCAGAAACTCCACTCTTTTGAGACAGTATATCTCGAGAACTAAGCACGATATCAAAAAATTTTATTCTTCATTTTTGATGTGTCTCATCGAGTTACATAATAAGCCCCCATCAAATTGCGGTGCCACGGTTATCTTATGATTCCCTTGAGGTTTTTGTGCCATTTCCCGTGTTTCTCCTGTCAAGCAATATGGCGGCCTCCCCTCCCCACTTCTCTCCACCCAGTTTCACTCCAATATGTGGCGAAGGTCCCTTGCGTCGTCTCCATATATTCCTTCCTCCATGGGTACTTGACTATGTATTTACCAGAAGTCTTTGGAGAAATTCGGAAAAAATCCAAGAAGAGGCGAATAATTCTACATCACGACAATGCGAGCTGTCACACATGGGCTCAAACAAAGGAATTTTTGACCAGTCAAAACATCGAATTGATGGATCATCCACCGCACAGCCCTGATTTGGTACTCAACGACTTCTTTTTATTCCCGCACATCAAAAACAAATTACGTGGCTGACGATTTTCGACACCTGAATTGATGCATTCGAGATGCCTGCCCTGGAGTTACCTACATCGGATTGGAAAAAGTGCTTTGAAAATTGGTTCAAACGCATGCAAAAGTGTATTGATCTTCACGGATAATATTTTGAGAAACACTAAAACCAATTTCGATCATAAATATTTATTTTTTCATTATTAGGCCAGAAATATAAATAGCAACCCTCTTATGGACAAGGCAGGTCATGATAGTGTGGGCCATAAAATGGTACTAAATATGGTAAATACTATGAATGAAGAAGTGACTTTCTGGGTTTAGGAATTCTTAAAATGTAGAAAGCAAAGATTTAAAGTAGGAAATGCAGTATCAAAGGATGTTTAAGTGAAAATGGTAGTGCCAGTCGTATTGGGACAATTGTTGTCCATTATTGTGTTAATAGTTTACATTCAGAAGTTAGGTCATTTGTAGATGACCTAAATGGTAAATAATAGGCTCAAAATGGGAGGGTGACTTGGAAAGGATGTCTAACTGGGTAGGCTAATGCGGAAGAAAGATAAATGCCAAGAAGTCAGCCAATTTGGTACACAGATAAAAACAAACTTTTTGATTATAGGGGGGGAAACTGTAAATATCTCCAGAAAAAAAAATTGATAGTAAACTCAATAGGGCAGATGACAGGAAGAGGTTTTAGAATCCTTCATTTATTGGAGATGGTGGTTTACCAAGAAGTTAATAAATTGAATTACAAAACCTTGGTTAGACCATATTTAATTTCATGCATAAGAGGGGGGGGGGGATTTTTTGTGGGTAGTGTCAGCATAAACTTTAATTCTTTTTAAAAATAGAATGAACAGAAGAACAGATTATCTCAGTGTGTTATCTCTAAAATCTATTTCATACTGACACAATTCTGCAATTGAACAGTGATCAGATGAATCTCTTCAGGCCAGAGAATTCATAAGATACTTTCAAACCAGTATATATATATATTGTTAAATAGCCTAATAAATGTTGCAAATGCAACTTCAAGGATTTATCACCAACTTCAAATTACTGATTCAAACTGATAACATTTTGTTTGTAACAATGGAAATGCAAGGTTGTGGGCAAATGAAGAAGAATTCAATGTCCAAAAGATTTTATGGTTATTTTTGTAATATTAAATAAAATATACAAACAAAAAATTGTATTTATATTTATCACTGACTTTCTATTGTTTTAATATATCCTTTGATATAATAATCACATGCTCAAAATTTGAGATATTATTTGCTCCTAATAAAACTGCACAAAACTGATAAAACAATTTCTTTTACAATAATCATTCATACTTCTATTTTCTTAATTAGTTTATAATATATATATATGATAGTTACACATTATCAATTATAGATTAAAGTTTACAATAAAAAATGACCAACTGTTTGTTTGAAAAATTCCTATTTCTTTAAAAAATTTACATATTACAAAGAAAATTTATCTTTGTAATTTGTAGCATTCAAACAATGTTCATTACTACTTGCACTTTCAATATTGTTGTTTGCTTTAAAATATTACAATTTGGTTGTACAAAAACTGGTTTTAATGCAGTTCTTTTGAACATTTAACAATGCAAAAATGCTAAGCACTTTATCATCTGTTTTTCACAATCTTTAAAAATCACAATTAAAAAACTAGAAAAACAAAGAAATAGAATAAGATATTTACAAGTGGTCTCCATAAAACAGTGTTATATAATGGGTGACAAATAGTCCACTTTGTATTGTTTTACAGCATTAAAATAAAGCTTAAAGGTGCATCAATAAACATCATTTGATCAAATTAGAGTGTTATTACTTTTCATAGTAAGAATTTTAACAGTAACTTTTCAGCTGCTACCAGCATAAAATTATAACTGAAGTAATGCAACAAAAGTATACTAACTGTACAATTTTGATTTTCACATCATTGCATAAACTAAATATTCACTTTAACTCTTAACATAAAATGTTTAAATAACTGTACATGCTTTTAATATTAATGACTATTAATAAAGCTGCCTTCTCAATTCAGTGAACTGCAGTAATGAGAAGACAAACAGTCTTTATCAAGAAATCACTATTTACTGACATAAAAAAATTACTTTTCAGCAGCTTAAATACTGAAAAATTGAAAAGTGATTTGATCATGATTACTACTTAGTCCTTTTTATTAAAAAGGAACAGCATCACATGTTCATATAAAACAACATAGTCTATTCTGACCCCGTGAATTATAAAGCCTAAAATTGGAATAAAATAAAATAAAATAATAATGCCCTTAGCCACTAGAAGGAAGAGTTCTCCGAATTTGACTGACAAACACAATTTAGCATAGCAATGCATGTAACACTTAAAGCAATTAAAGCAAAGTTAACTATGAAACATTCATCATTAATGCATTGAGTGAATAATTTCAATTTGCTTAAGACAAATATAAAATAATATACACTAAAAAGTTCTATTTTGTAATACAAAAACTTTTTAATAAGTTAATTCCTACTGGTTGATGTCCCATAGCATATTTCTTACAATGGAATACTGAAAAAACATTCACATGGTATTAACATACTGTATACAACTCATTCTCTTTTCCCATGTTTTACACCGGCTTAAAAGGTTTTTTCATATTCTTTAATTTGATCAAGAAGCGATCAGATTGTGGAATATGTTTGTTACTAACATTCAAAATCATTGAAATTAAATGTAACTCTAAATTTTAGTTGTTGTCACTCATCAGATTCAGTCTAACAATTGCTGTACTTATGTGCACCACATATAATAGATTGCTACTATTTAAAGTTTCTATGTTATTGGTCTGTTTTAATCTGTTCATTCCCTAGTGTTTGATTCCATTTAAACTGTTGCTGCAAACACAATTCCAAAAACTATTAAATATGTTACAGATGGTTTTGGTAGAGCATCATTAAAAAATAAGACTGACTTCTGAGCAATTATAAAAACATGAATATTATATGATGAGACCTCTGTCAACTCATTTAGAACTGCACCAGGGGTTTCTATGTTTAAATGAGACATGATGTGAGCTGTTATTTGGGATAAATACGTAAGGGAGCGTGCATAAACCACTTAGCTCCAATTTGGCCTCCTGTAAACCTCATCCCCCCCCCTTCCCCACATAGCCCTACGCGGCTTTTGCCTCTACCCCCCCCCCCTCTCCCACATAGCTTTTTTCCCTTTTGATTCTAGATGACATTTTGTGCCGTTCTCTCGTCAGACTATTGTAAATTACATACGGAGATAATTAAATGAGGGAAATAAATATGCACATGCTATTGTGTGTTCTGTACCTCATTTTAACTGTGAAAAATGATATGAAAGGAAAGCTACATGGCCTGGCTCGGAACCCCCCCCCCCCCCCCCCCGTCTCCCCACGTAGCCCAACATGACCTTCCAGCCCACCCCATCCTCCCCTAGACCGAGCCACGTAGTTTGTGCATGCTCCCTAATAGGTGATTATTAGTGAGCGATTACACACTCAATTTTGCACAAAAATCTGTTCCTCAACCAGCCAATAAGCAAATTTGTAAATAATTAGAAAAGGTATGTTTCCAGCACTCACTAATGTTTTGGTTGTCATAAAAATGCAAGAAAGTTGTTTAAATAATCAGTGTAACATGTTATCCTTACAGAGTCACATAATTAAATTTCACTACACCAATCCTAACATTTTGAAGCATTGCCACACATTGAAACACCACATTGACAATATACTAATAATAATCTACTACACAGTGTAAAAAAAGTATCAAGCACAAACTGCGTGTATATTGCATAAATTGTCTAACGAATTTTCCTAGATACTAATGTGTTTCACCAGTCTTCAGGAGAAAAAAAAAAAAAGTCATCAAAAATGATAACAGGATATTACTGGTATTTTATTAGTGTTTACTGCAAATTTTCAATTGCCTCTTTCCATCTCCCTCGCTCAAATACAAACAAAACTGAAATTAGCAGAGAAATTTTAAATAAGAGTGCTTAAAAGAAAATGGAATTTTACTATCACTTAAAAAAAAGTCACCATATTTCCACTAACATTTGACTTTCTATTATGTTAATAAATTAACTATCAGAGAAGTAAGGATCCTGCACTTGATTTACTATGCGAATAATGCAGCACAAATATGATCTGAACTAAAATTTTTACAAATACAATGCAGTCTTCCTCGGGCTAATACCACATTATTACCCTGAACAATTTCATAAAATTATTGCAGAAAGCTAGGTAGAAATCAAATTTCTATGGTACTGCCTGAACAACTTAACAAACAGTGAGAGAAAATGGAAATCATCAGTTACTATAATAATAATTTTGGAATTTAAAATTTGTATTTCTAAAACCCAAACATTTTTTCAGCAATTATCTAATATGATTTATTGCAAATAGTTTTTTAACTGATCTTGCTGCTATTTTCCATGTTTTGCAATGACAAAAAAAATCCATTGATTAAAAAAAAAAAAATAGGAAAGAAATCACATTTATACAACAATCCTTGTGTCACCCCTGACCCAAATTTAGAATAAGACCTCATACAGTGCAGTTTTCTTCTGTATAAACTGCTGTGACATAAAAAGTAATCAAAACAAAATGCACTTTGTAATTCTTAAAGTAAACATTGTTGGCAGTTGAAAGTATCGAATACAATTATCCTCCACTGCTCATAGAAATAATTTTTAAAAACAGAAATCCAACATTTTGGAACGAAAGTTAATTCCTGGCAGAACTGTTCTCATACCAACATGATCTCTAATGTAATTCTTACTCAGCATTGAGCTTTAACTCCTAAGTAAATAATATAGCAGTCTAGATTTCTGGGCCAGCAATTGCACATTTATCCCCATCCTCCAATAACACATTTATACTAAAAAGTGTACGTTCGCCTTAAGAACTGACCATCTCACAGTAGGCTGAATAGTATTTTAGGTGATGGCTTACATAGACTGCTTAAATACTTTTCTCAAACATTTTCGCCATTTCATCTTGGTGCAATTGTTTTACATATGTGCTTTGGGATAGTATATTTATGACAACAAAGCTCATAAAATTAACATTTTTCTTAGGATAGATATGGAGGGAGGAAATTGATGTAATATTTCATGCTGCTCATTTTCTAGTACTATTTTTATCAAATTGGAAAAAAGGAGACAGGTTAAAGTAACTAATAACAACTGCAGAAAATCTCATATCACAGCTTTTGCCATTAAAAGACGTTCAAAATTGTGAAGCAGAAAACATTATAAAAGAGAGCAAAACCAAAAAACAAACAAATTTTTCTTGAAAAGTGATGTATTATAGAGTACACTTAAAAAAGATTAAGAATTTTCCAAGTAAATTTCAAATGAAACATAGAGGTAATACATTAATTTTAGACAACATATTAGTGCCTCTGAATAACTGTAACAAAGCATGTTAAGATGATATAAATTGTAACAGTTATGTCAATTTGGAGTCAGTTGGGAAAGTACTTATATTGCACAATTAAAGAGTCGCTGAGCATAAATGTAGGAAGTAAAGAAATACTTGAAATACATACTAAATGAATGGTGAACATGAAATGAAGTTTTCATTTTATAATAGCTGCAACTGATTAGTTAAAGTAACTACTGAATTAAATTTCTCTGAAAGTTATTTTTTTACTACTAACAAGGATATGGAAAGTAAAACCATAACTCAACAAATTGGAGTAGGACTGCCACACACACACACACACACACACACACACACACACACAAAAAATGGAGTACATACACACAAAATATTTTCACATCTGCTAGTCTGCATCCCTTGCAACCTTCCTGTCTGCGACTTCAATGTGTGATTAACTTGCCCCAGCAATGTTTGTATTCAAATGGACTTAAAGAAATTTCATTTTTATCACTGTAGTCAGTGTCTGCTACTTGATATATAACTTATTGTGAAATATTAAATTTCTGTTCTGATAAAAGAATTCAAAGAAATGCCAATTCATCAGACATATAACAATCAGATCTCTCCTTCAGCAAATTTTTATTGCCCAGGTTTTTTCCCCCCCTCACCTGTAGTTCATTTACTCAAACCTTCTCTCATGATAACAACTGTTTAGTATATTCTTCAAAGACAATATATGAGCAGCATGACAATTACAATTATAAGCATTTTGAACCATAACAACTCTCCCCCTCCTGAGTCACAACAGTCTGTTGCTCTAATAAGATATGAAACGAAATAAAGGTTGTTCTGGTAGTTTTGTTTCATGAATAAACAAAATTATATAAGAATTAAAAAGGAATGTATGACATTTTTGTTTAAAATATTATAGTTTCTTACAGCCAATAAAACTTGGTCTAAAATTAAAAGAAATTCTTGCACAAGCCTATTTCAGTTAATAACGAAAGCTTTCTGTCAGCTTAATCTGTTAGATACTGAATATATCTCATGTTGAATGGATTAGCAAATTTAGTTACAGTGCTTAACAAGTAACCAATACCATATTTCCCCTCATGTGGTTACTGCTCAGTAAATTCAAAGTTGCATTTTTAGAAATAAACTCAAACACATTAACAAAGATCAAGCTCATATTGTTGTTGGGTATGTATGTTAAATAACTGTCTGCTCTACAAGTATAAAATTCAGTAACTAATTATGTAACATATATTTATTCAATGATGGTTAAATGATTTTTTTTTCAGAGAAATCTTTAGGTAAAATAAGAAACTAAACTTAACTGGGGAGAGGGATAGATGAATTGAAACAAAAGAATACTGTTAAATGAAACACACAGTTTATACCAACTGTTTTAAAAGGAATATATAGTTATATTCCAATTCATTCTTCATATCCACAAACTACTGAATTACTGTTACAAGTAATTATTATTATTTATACACAAAATAACAAAATATTCGTTTGAATTATTTTATTAACTTATTCACAAATATATACAAAGCTTTATGACATTCAAATTTGAAAGGAATTTGGGGACAAGATCAGAATAATAAAATTTAACAGCTGCCCCTAGCTGAGGAGATGCAGAAGGAATGCAGTACTGCCATAAAGAAACTTACACTGAACTTTCTATACATGGGCACTAATCTAATGAAACAAAACATATTCATTACAACATGAAGTAGATCATTCGCTAGTTCAATGTTTGATAAGTGACAAAAAACAACCTTAGAGCAGTTGAATGCAGCTGATAATTTTCTAATTCTATATCACTTGAAATGGAGAGCCAAAATATAATTTAAATTAATCCCAAGCCACATATTCTGATACCAAAGTGATCATTACATGAATATGTACTAGAAATTTATGAAATGAAAGAGTGCTGAGGAAGAGAGTATGTTGGTATTCCCTGTCGAAAAGTGTACTAAATTTCAGTTTCCAAGATGGCATCTACTTGTGCACAAGTGAAAAATGTTATGGAACATCCAGTCCACTACATGAAATTACAACAGAACATATATACTCAAAGAATTTACCATCGGCAATTTCACTTGATGCAAGAAAATATTTACTAAAGTACATGCAGAATCAGGTATCCTAAATAAGAACAGGTAGTAATATTAATTAGTGATATATCTGTTGTTTCTTGGGATTTACAAGTACTAAAAGATTAAATTCTCAAAAGAATGAAAACAAAATATGTTTCAATCTTTCTGTTAATAGGGAAAAAAAAAGAAAACCAGGAACCAACTAATTTTTGATGAAATTGATGGTATAATATTTAAATTGATGAAATAGTTTTTATAGAAAAAAACTTGCAAACAGTGATATATATAATACTTTTTTTTTAATATTAACTGAGCAAGATCACATTACACACAAGAGTACATTCAATAGACACTCATTCTACCATGGGTAATCTTTGAATGATGCACTTGTTTCCGTTTATACTTATCTTAGAAGTAATGTAATTCTACATTTATTGCGACTAGAATAGTTTTATGAGCTTCCCTAAAGTAGCAATGAAAAACAGAATAAACATACTGAAGCAAATATGCTACTATGAAATGAAATACTAAAAAAGTTTGTATCAGGATTAAGAAATAATAATACTTTTTCCACTGTATGTTATTTCTGCATCAGAAGTGTAGTTCTTACATACTTCTGCTTTTCAAATAAGAAAATAAGACCCACACACTTAATTACAGAAGTGTTTTCACAATTGTTATTATATACCTCCAAAAAGGATTGCTGCAATGTTGTTACCATTGCTAACTATTGACATAATGGAACATAAGGTAAAGCTGCATTACATATCAACAACATATTTCTGTGTTGCCGTAACATCCAAACCTTTTGAAATAATCCTGTTCGTTCACTTACTGCAGTAACAATTAGTACATGCACATTTAATCTTTCCCTCCAATCTAAAGCCACACAATAAGTTATTTAGTTTGTATCTGTAGAAGAACAACAGTTTAATCTTTCTACCATAGTAGAAGATGGTAAAAATCAACAGAAAGTGTATGTCATTTCAATGTTTGTCAGTAACTTTCACAGGTTGCAAACAAATTCATAAAATTTGAAATGAATCTGTCAGTCAAATTCACAACTCTACCCAAGGTCTGATTTTCTCCTTTAACTTTCATCATTCTGAAACTACAAATTTTCTCCTTTTCTTTTTTTACCTGCACTTGCTATCAGCAGTCATTTGGCATAGGGCAGTGATGGGCAGCTAGATGGGCGGCAGAAAAGGATCTGAGGCAGGGCTAGAAGTGAAAAAGAGGAGCTGCTAAAGGCTCCCAGGTGGAAACGAAGTAGAACTATTGCTGTGTGCTAGGCTTAGCATGCTTCCGGACAAACTTTCTTCATCAGGATAAGCTTCTTTAGGTGCTTCAGCAATCGCCAGTGCACTGTGAACATGAATATTAACAGGAGACTGAAAAACCTATCACAGTCTACACATAACATTTGTCATCATCAGTGTGGAATCAGTTAAAAACAAAGCAAATGTATTAATTGACAAATGGCTTTTTATTTTACTGTCTTGTTCTTGCTTTGATATCAGATTTAGTTTCAGGAAGAACTCGCTGAACTTCGCTGCCGAGTTGTACATTACGTATAAGATACAATACTTTAAAATATTTAAAAAATCTATTTGAGGAAAAAATATTATTTCAAGTAAAAGTTAACTCATGTTAAGTAGGAAAGCAAACTGCACTATTCACTTTCTGAGTAGGTTTTCAAGGTCAACAAAGTGTTTCAAAATAGTAAACAGGTTTCAAATCAATGATTTTTTAATCTGGCTCTTAGTTTGCCAGAAGTTAGAACCACAAACTTCAGTAGAGGGAGATCATACTGGTGACTAATACCATAGAACAATGCAGTATTTACAAAGAGATTATTCCATTACATAAGCAACTCTAGAAAACATGAAGATGAGGGTACGCCAATATTTAAAAACCTTTTGTGATAACTCCAATTTTTTGATCAAAGAATTGTAAAGTGCCTTGAGGTAGAATAGCATCACTTTGAGCATTTATTTTGTTGATCTAATTGAATTGTCATTTTTGATACATAAAAAAATACAAATGAAGGTGTAGGTGTTAAATTACGACTTCCTGTGATCACGGTTAATTTTTCGAACATCTGTCAAAAGAAGAGCTAAATTGAAAAACTGGTTGATACAAAACATGTTTGCTATTTTACAAGGAATGACACTAAACATAAAAAATATGGAATTTTCTTTTCTTAAAAAAAAAGTAATCAAAATATGAATGTATTTTTCGTTGTGCCTAACATCAAGTAACTTTTAATTAAAATATAAAAAATATGAGCACTAAAGCATTAAATGATATTTTATATGAGATATTGCAATAAATTATTCTTATAAGCTTTATACCAAAAAGAAGGCTTGAAAATTTAATTTATTTTAATAATTAAAATCTACTCTTTTACACATTACAGATGGTATTTAGAAATTATTTTGATGAACTGAAAGTAAAATAATAAGTTGATCGATAGTGTTTCAAATCCTCTAAAATGTAAGATAATTTAGTAGTACCTCACAGCACACTAAAATATTTGTGTAAATAAAAAAATAAAAAAAAAATGTGTAAAATCATAATTGTGGGTGCAAAGTGAAAATTCCACTGCTTGATACAGAGAAAATTAGTGTAAAATCTTTCTCATTAGGGTAGACAATAAGGCACAATTTCCTTCACATAGTCATGCGATTCTTGAGGATAAAACAGCACTTAATTTGAAAAATTTCCACCAAAATTCTAAATACCAAGAGAAAAATCTGAAACGAAAAATATATCAGATACAGGTGCAAATACAAAATTAGCATTTTTATAGGTTTCTTAGAAAATTAGAAATTTGAAGTGTGGGGTAGGGAGGGGAAGGCAGGGGTAGATCCAATCTCATCTCAAAAATTTCAATCTGAACAATGAAAGCAATAAAAAAAAGCCTAAAAATAATTTGTTTCCAGTGGTGAATATAAATGGTTAAAGGGTGTTGCATTTTCTTAAAGAAATTCGATGCTAACTACTTGTTTATTTTGAAGAATGGTCCGGCCCCTCACTTCTAAAGTCTTTTACAAACATCTTATTTCACTATATTCATGGGCCTTTTGCCAACAATAATTAATGACTGTACTTAACTGTAACACATTCAATCAAATAGCTAAACTCATTTGTGTCAATGGTTAATAATGTATAATGTTTATGAGGAATATTTACAAACATTACTTTATACTAAAAACCATAAGTATTTACACAAAAAACAGATGCTAAAACTGATTTGAGAGGATGTCGCAAGCCTGTACTTATTCCTTCTTAAGGATATTCTTGTTCACATTTAATCACACTGTAACAGAATGGCCAAATATGGGTCATTCCGTACATTTTTATATATAATACTAGCTTCGAGCCCGTCAAAAATGACGGTTTGAATGCAATATCCTGGCAGTTCATTTTTTTTAGTTGGTTAATTATATGGAATTGTAATTACATAATGCTAATGGCCAGGATTTTGTAATGTTCTATGTATTTCATTTGCAGTTCACATAGCGATACAGTAGTAACTTCTACTGAATTATTGACAATGGAAGTATAGAACCAATAAAATTGAAAACAAATTAGGAATCCCACAAAAACTTTTGCTGTCAATGTAATATCAGTTTTATTCCTGGTCCAGGCACAATTCAGCACGATAAATACGAAACTTCTTTCCCCCGTACTAAATAATACTTCCAGTAACATGGCGCTTATGAAAACAGTTTAAATGGTTTGTAAAACTCATTTCAGAGCGAATTATGCTGTAACAAAATGTGTCAGTTGCGATTCTGGTCAACTTAGCCCCAATCTACATTAACATTGCATTCGAAAATCATAGCTTTTATTACCCTCATATGAATAACGACAGGCAGCACCTATGGTGGTAGTCTGAATGTATTCTGGAAAAGATTGCATGAAAAAGCGAATGTCAACCATTTTTAATTAAATCATCGTGATATGAGTACCATACTGTGGTTAGATTATCGGAGTATTTGACTATGATTTATTTAAATAAATACATTTTACTTTAATGACGGAAAGTATAATATCAAAAACGGATAACGGTCATTTATCTCGGTGATACATTTCATGATTCGTAAATATGGTGTAAACTTTTTTCGAGTTTTTAATTAACTTCATTGTTTATCATCTGCCAAAAACATTCTTAGATTATGTTTTAACCTCGTTCTTATAACTGGTACAGATAAAATAACGCAAACATGGAATACTCTTCTCCTTGCATTAATTTTTGCATCTAGTTGTCATAAACAAAAAGCAACATGTAAATTTAAACGAACGTACCAACTGTAACTTAGTAACAGAGCTTAGTAACGTATGATTGCCTCGCATTAATTTTCTATCTCTGCTCGCCGCTATTTGGCTGCAAGAATATCTTTGTTGAATTGCGAATTATAAATTGAAATCATTTTAAATTTTATCTTTCGTGATATGAGTACCTTATTCTGGTTAGATTATCAGAATATTTGGTTATATTTTATTTAAATAAATGCATTTTTATAATTTCAAAAACGGATAACTGTTATTTATTTGACTGATACATTGCGCGATTACGTACGTTTCTCTTAGTGTTTAATAAACTTAATTGTGTCTTATCGTCTGCCAAAAAATTCTTAGGTTATGGTTTAACCTAGTTTTGATAACTGATACAGACAGCGTCAATATTGAATCCCCTTCTCCTTACATGAATTTCTGTGTCTAACTGATAAAATACTGTAAATATTGAATCTTCTCCTTATATAAATTTCTGCATCTAGCTGTAAATAAACGAAAAGCAAGATGGTGGTACGAATGTAATATGGTGGTTGATGATTGGCCGTTCTTTAGCCAATAGGTGAAGCAGCTATAGACGACGCACGCAGACGCCACGTTAGCGTTTTATATAATAGGATTTGTTATATTTTTATATATAAAAAGAATAAGAAAGGAAGTTTACGGAGAGGATTGTCAGTGTTTTGGGACCTCCCAGCTAAGACGCGCCAGATTGTCGCGACAGGCCGGCGGCTGCCAGGGACAATGGACACCAGCTACTCTTTCTCACGCATTTGGTCAAGCTTATAATCCCTTGGCTCCGGGGAAACTGTACACTGGGGTGAATGATCATATCCAAACACCAGGTCTCGGAACGGGCAGTTTGGAGGTCACAGGTGACGAATAAGTCCGAGGCTATCCCGAGTTCGCACGAATCGAGAAAGACAATGTTTGCCTATCGTCACAGCCGGTAGGAGGAGCTTGAAAATTGGAGAGCCAATTGAGAGAGACCATCCTTTGCATTTTGTAATGCTGGTGTATTTTTGCTCTATGTAAACCACAAGCGACGGGAGGAGGCTTTTTCTGGCGGACGCTGGAGGGGACTTGACTCCGAGCCTTCAGACTGGAAGGAGCGGATCTTCCGAAGCTGGAGATCGCTCCGTCTTGGCATCGAACCTGAGGGTCGATAAGCGTGTCCTGTACAGTGAGGTCGCTGTGCACGCATCCAGTACGCTTGCTGACGGACGTGGTGCATTGTCCACTATAGCCAAGGGGCTATAGTAATTCCGCCGTCGCGGGAAATACATCGCCATCACGGTAATAATTCTACAGTGCAGTGTGGTACTTTTATTCGGTCATTGAGTACAGCCCTGTAACGACCACTGAATGATTAGGAGTTCTCGCACCCCCAAATATTGAGCTAGCTGGGGCAGACTTTCTTAAAGCCACACTTGATGGATAATTTAAATTATCCTGGCACCCGGCATTTGAGATCGGATACAGTTAATGTCAATACTGTATTTGATTTATGGTTCCCGATCATTGTGAAGGGAAGTTTCATTTAAAAAATCAAGTGTGAAGCTTTCTTGCTTGCCAATTAACATTGGGAGTTTGTTTCAAGAATAATTTTAAAAGTGGTTGTGTTTTAATGCTTTGTTTATTTGTTAATATGTTGGCAATTGTAAGAAGAGGCTTTGCATAGTTCTTTTTATCATATTTCAATGTGTTAATGTTAACGATAAATAAGCCTCGCCTGTACGCCATTATGAGTACCCAATAAATTATCAGCCTAGGGTTTCTTTGAATTATAAAAAAAAGTAAGAGGTTTTCACCCTTACCTCCCCACAGGCACATCACGCTACAACACCTGCAGCTACAAAGCTCTACTGTACTGTACTTGTACTTCACTACAGATGGTTGGTGATTGAATATGTCGGATCTGGAGTACTGTTCTACGCTATCAGATGGCGCCACAGGCGCAGCGAGCTATGTGTGAGCGCTGCAGCGACCACTGAGGTAACCACAAGGCAGCTACTTAAGGAGAGGAAGAGCAAGCAGCAGGCAGATTCGTACCGCCAACCAGGAAGGGAACATCATTCCACTATCTGTCATTGTGTATTGTGAGATCGAGTCTAATAAACCGCATCCGTGTACCAGCTGTGTTCTCCTAGTTACTCCACACTGTCTGAGGGATATCCACAGCCTACCTTCACTGGTGAGCCATCTACCTCGAACTGGGAACTCCATTCAACCCGACTCCTGATCTTTCCCGGATGGATTCGACATCAGAAGTGGGATCGCCCTAGGACTGGTGAGAGGTGCGGAACTACACAGTTCCAGTGCAGAAATATTTCGTGCCTTATTGGAAGCATAGCAGCAAAACCCAAGGGATGTCGTCGTGGCAAAAAAGCCACCTACAGCCGTCACATTTGCCAAAATTTACCCCAAATTGCCGGCAGCGAAATACTACCCTTGCGTAAGTGAACGACCATTTCAAGGACTACCATCTGCCATCTACTCAAGGGACCGGCAGTCTTTGCAGGAACTACGGAGACTCATTTCTAGCACTTTCCCGCACGATACAACCAGGTGAAAATTGCAGCCACAACGCTGAACACTATCCAGCAAGGGAAACCCAGCACCAACGAGGAACCCACAGCCTCAACATCGAGAGCAGGGCAGATCAAATAGCCGTGACTAATATTGTGGCCCATCTAACCCAATCACAACACACAGGACACAATAGGGAAACAACTACGAGAGAAATGCTGATGCGAGAACTACAAGTAACCACATGTCGGTAGAGGAAGCTGATTGCGGACATGCACAACAGCAGCCGCATAGCACCATTCTGAATGCCACCAACTGCCTGGTACCACAATGGACATTTTGAGGAAAACAGTTTCACCGATCGATGAGAGATGAGACTGAGAAGCCGTCAGTAAAGTAACTTGCAACCATTGCGGGTAGAGAGGACATCATGCAGCATGATAGCGGACACATGGTGAGAGGCAGCTCGAGGCAGCGGAACAGTCGCCCCCACTGCCACCAACAAGCAAGTGGACTGATGCGCCAGGAGAGGAGCAGGCGGGATGTTGAGCAACAATGGTGAGTCGTTTCCATTTTACTTTGGCTTCGAGTTCAAATGATTCCCCATTAAAAAGTAGCACAATCAAATTGTCTGGAAAACGGATACCCCTGGCTGTAATGTTGCAAGGCTTGGACCGTACCCGCGCTAAATGCTTCATCTTGAGCCAGGCAAAAATGATACAATCGTAG
The DNA here is from genome assembly GCA_031002005.1 of Vandiemenella viatica. NCBI lineage: Eukaryota > Metazoa > Arthropoda > Insecta > Orthoptera > Morabidae > Vandiemenella > Vandiemenella viatica. The sequence continues at coordinate 125,352,503 of CM061914.1, forward strand.
ACTCATTTTTCCACATGCTTTCTAACCACACACTACTAAACAAAATATTACTAGGGCAAGAAATCTTGTAACAAGGAATCGATGCTAGATTAAAATCAACTAGTTACCTTTAGCAGGTGCCAAAAAGCGCTTGTATGTAGCAAATTTACGGGAACCCGGCCAATCTAATCACCACCAAAATAATTGAATGTCCCACCCCAATATTGCCCACCCTCGCTAAATTGCTAGCATTCTAGACATCTTCACATGTAACGGATGACGCGTCAACATGAGCGTATCGTAAATGTGACTCGTAGACCCATGAGGAATAATACAGTGTTGGCCCCATAAAATGACACTAAGCAACAAAATAAAAAAAGCTGCTAGGCAGAAAGTATATGAACTATTCAACGCAAGCATAACGGCGTGACCTTTGCCATTCGCTAGGCCCATATTACCGGTCCAAAAACACCTGTTCTAACCATTAATTGCACAATAGGCAGTTCAATGACAATACCACCACAGATTAATTCCTATTGCCTTTTAATTGAAGACCATATAGCAAATGGCTAAACTTGTTTTGCTGATAGGATATTCTAAGTGGCTTCCATCAAATACCTGCAACTGGAAGAAAAAAAAATTCTTTATACCCGACGGCAGGTGCCATTTTCCAAAGAACAGTCATAAAAGCTTAACCGAGCATGGTGGTGTAATGTTTAGCTTTCTCGCCTTGCATTCAGGAGGACGCCGGTTCGAATCCCAGTCCTGGCATCCAGATTTGGGTTTTTCACGGTTTCCCAAATCACTCCAGGCAAATGCTGGGATGCTTCCTTCTAAAGGCCATGGCTGAATTCCTTCCCATTCCTTTCCCGTCTCTAAAGACTTTGCTGTTAAGCAGTTAAAAAAAATATAAAAGCTTTAGGTCCACTAGCGCATACCATAGCAAAGGCACATATGGATTACTTTCTCATCCACCACCGCTACGAGTTTCTTCTTTTAATACAACCAAATAAACATTTCTTAAAAGCCAAATCGAACATTTAGGATTTGTCACAACAGACGGAAACGCTCAACCCAACCTAAACATGACAACCGCGCACATATATCAACTTCCCCCTCCCCTCAATGGATCATCACGCAACTATGACAGTTTATACAACTCGTCTTTAAATTTTGACAATTAATACCCCAGTTTACCAAATTATGGCCACACTCTTCAAACTCACAGGAGGAAACAAACAAAAAACGCTAGACTAGTAAAAGGACAGGGAAATCCGCAAACAGGGCAAACATACCTGCAGGTCTTCGATTTTTACATACAGTACCGGGAAGGAAAATAGATGACACATGTTGACTTCCGAACCAGGAACAGCCGCACTTCTACTAACAGAAACAACTGCCTCTACATGCCACAGAAAACCAACTTTGTTAGACAACTGCTACCTGCAGCATAAGAAAGAAAGTCTGAAGGTTCAAAGACAATATGTGTCCGAAAATCTCGGCAGCAAGCGCTACTGAAAAGAGTATGTTCCCACATTAATGCAAGATACGTATTACTCAGACGCTTAAAAAAAAAAAAGAAAAAGAAAAGAAATTGATAATACCAACAGCAAGGGGTCACTGCCTACCCTACCCACCCAACTGTACAAAGAGTTCCCTCATCTTTCATCTCTGCACTCCACATCTTCAGCACAAAGGTAAAATGCAGCAATATAATGCAAACAATGCTTTGGGTTGAGTCTTCAGCATCTTGATTAATTTCTCAATAATAGCAGTTCGTGTCGAACTAAAACATCCGTCATTAACAGCGCCTGGAGCGAAACTTTAGCTGGACACTAACATGAAAAAAGTGATTCTTTTTCCAAAAAAAAAATTACCCATATGACCTAATGTAGATTGATGATTCAATCAAAATCTCTTAGAAGAACATTTTCAGTCCATGTTGAATTTTGCTATCAAGGTCCCACAATTTTGAAGGACTTCGCTACCAGGAATGAAATCTTTAAATTTCTTTGATACCAATACCATATTTCAAAATCTATTGGGACCTCTCCATAAAGAGCAAAATTTTAAAATTTTCCAGGACTTCACTATAAAGGGCAAAATTTTATAATTTATATGGACCTCACCTTGAAGAGTAAATTTTATAATGTACTACCATGAAAGTTTACTGTCATCAGGCCTTGCTACAAGAAATTCTATGGATGCTCCTATCAACACATTAATGTCGCCTTTTGCAAGTCTTAGAAAGATAAAATTTCTTCACGTTAGTGTCCAGGAACCAATTTTTTAATTTCCTGGGGACATTGCCCGGAAGAAAACGAGTTTTAAAAAACTTGCATTGATGTTATTGAAGATAGTAAAATGGTTTCTTTCATGTTAAATCGGAAAGGAATACTAATAAACCTGGGTTATTTTAGTTTTTTCCTCATTACCTTGACAATCTGTCATTATTCAACTGAATTGTTCTTTAAGTCAGGATAGCCAAACATACTGCGACTAACCATCTTTTGTTCACAGAATCTTCACACGTTCGATGGATGCTGCGATAAGCAGTCTGCTGTGAAGCAACGCCATACCAGCCCCACCAAGCCGGGCAACCAGACAGCCGTGGCGGATCCTACAGACCATTCCAAGATCACAAGAAAAACAAAAAAGCACTCCATTGCAACAACCAACTACCATCCTGATTTCAGTTTTCCATGGTTTCCCGAAATCATTCCAGGCGAATGCCGGGATGGTTCCTTCAAAAGGCCATGGCAGACTTTCTTTCCCATTCCTAGCTCTGACAAGTCACACACTCGGCACATGCTACCAGTGCCTATGAGCCACAGCAGGATGGCCGTGTCGAATCTGGAGTACCGGTCTAAGCTACCAGATGGCGCCACAGGCGCAACAAGTGACACGTGAGCGCTGCAGTGACCAATGAGCTAACCACAAGGTGGTTACTTAAGGAGAGGAAGAGCAAGCAACAGGCAGATTCGTGTCGTCCACCAGGAAGGGAACATCAATCTGCTATCTGTCATTGTGTATTGTGATACTGAGTCTAATAAACCAGATCCGTGTACCAGCCGTGTTCTCCTAGTTACTCTCCATTGTCCGAGGGATATCCACATCCTACCTTCACTGGAAACTCCATTCAACCCGACTCCTGATCTTTTCCAGATGGATTCGACAAATAGGTATATGTATGATTCAAACACGAGATGGTTACAGCTCCCCCCACATTTCTCCATTCATAAAGTGTAATAATGTGTATTGCAAAGTAAGGTTAATATATTCATATAAGTATCAGATTAATGAGATCTCTAATTCGATCATTTCAATACAATTGTAATGATGAAATAAGATGGGAATACCCTCAAATTTAGAATATACCCCAAAACCCATGACCTTTTGTTTGTACCAAAGAGTATTATATACTTTCGTCTTTGACTGAGAAAATTGATTTTTTTTTAGATTATACTGATAAACATATTTCAATATGTTATAAATAGAAATCTCATTTTTTTATAGAAAAAATAATCACTTTTGATATAACAGCAATTTTGAGATTTTTGCAGTTTCTATGCTTTCATGGAGTTTACAACAATGTTTCTGAAATTGATGGGGCACAATGGTGTATCAATGTACATGAGAGTGGCGAGTTGATGAGAGGGTGAATTTCTCCCAAATTTAGTTTCTTAAAAGAAATAAATTTGTTTCGTTAGAATTTGATTTTTATTTCTTTGTTGCCTGAAATTTTCCCTTAAAACCTTAAACTTAGAAATGCTTTGACATTTTCTACAACAGTTTCACCAAAAATCTTTAGGCTTTGATTTTCAACAGGTATAACTTATCGCAAAATTGTTGACATCAGTAGGGACAAAATCATATCTTGTTGTAAATGCAATGACTTGATTTTTAAAGTGGTTAGAGTTTTCATAGAACCACCAAAACCTTTATACTTTTATTTAGATTGCTGCATAACTTTTTTTTCACTTTTTAGTTAGGTTTTTTTAAAGTATTTCACCCTACAAAAACTTTTAGTGTGTATTTTTAATGTAAATACGTATGGTTTTTTCTGTTATAAAGCGATGTGCTTAAACATTCCTCATAAACATTATACATTAGTAACCATTGACACTTGAGTGAGATGAGCTATTTGACTGAATATGTCTACAGTTACAGTGGTTTGATGAAACTGCATTATCTTCCATAGTCAAACACACTTTGAAATTTGTGTCACCAACATAAGATTATTTTCTCAAATGGAGCAATTGAGTTAAATTCATCCATGAGCTATGTTTGTCCACATAATATGTCAAAATTTGATTTTAGTCCACCACAACATATAACAAAATTATTAAAATCATTTTATTATATGAATGTAGTTTAATATACACAATAATAAAATAGAAAGAATCGCCATTTACCTGAAACCAAGTCTAGCCGACTCCTCATCAAACTGCTCTAATTCACGTTCATGTCGTTCGTGCAACAACCTAATCCTTTCTGATCTTTCTTGCTCAAACTGCCGGGTTTCCACGTCCATCTGGAAAAATGATTTACATTATATGTGTTTCAAAATGTAAGTCTTAACATGAGATTTAAAATGTGAAGTACAAGATCACTGACACAAAAGACTGCTTCACAACTAGAACAAATTCATAAATAGAAATCAAATACTATTCCAACTTGGTTCAGTATTGCCATTTCATAGAAAAAAAATTCCAATGTTTCAGTCAGGTTGATAGGTATCTGGTTGTGGGAAGTAATTGCTTGAAGGATTACTCTCCACTTGTTTATTTTTCTTTCAAAACATCAACTCCATCCAAAGATATTAAGTACAAATGTAAACAAATGTTCCAGCAATTAGGCTCACGCACTTCCCAGAACTACTGACTGACAACATCTCTGTGCTTGCCATCTCAGGGCACTTAAATAAACACTTTAGAAACATCCAGAATTATTCAAAAAGTTGAGACCTACATTTCTTGAATTCTAACAATACTTCAACAATTAAATCCATACAAAAACAAACAGAATTAATTCAAAATCATTCACAACGAAATGCTCGGAAATGAAAATGAAGGATATTTACATGTATTTACACACAAAATTATCTACATACACCAGTCCAAACCATTGCAAGTTGTCCTCAAAACATTGAAGCTCACATCAAGATTTATAAATACAAACTTTTAATCAATGTTTCATGCATGATACTGTCCCTGAATATATTAAATAATATTTAGATAGTTTCTCACCATAAAACAATGCTCATTTACACAAATTCACGATAATTTAAAATATTCAAAATGATAATTAATCAACTCCCAGCCAGCTATATACAATTCTTAAAATAACATTTCATAAAATCGGTTGGGTCTAAGGTTATGTCTATTAAAATGTGCACTGCAGTTACTTTCACCAAGAATCACTACCTACCACCTCACTGGCATAGCCAATTTAGGCTATGATGAACCTATACCACTTGTTTTAGAAATAAGATGACTTTCAGAGTTACAAATATAGTTCCATTCTAAGAGTTTATATATGATCAATATGTCCTTTTTTTTTATGAAAATATCTCTCACACTGAACTCAAAAGTTCAGATTAAACTAGCAAATACATATTTTTAGCATTACATACCACATCTCTAATAACAAACACAAAGTAACACATTTTTTGATTACATGCTGCTTTCACTTATACTCCATATACAAATTCTATCCCACTTATCTTGGATACACTTTATATCTTTAATTTGTCATTAGTACCAATTCCAAAGTTAATTTTGCAAACTGCGAGAAATCTTTCAATGTCTAATTTGATCCTCAATATTGGATATGGTGTATAGGGGTTAGGGAGTGTCCATAAACTACGTAGCTCTCTCCTTTGAAACCCCCCCTCCCCTCTCCCCACGTAGCCCATTGCACTGCCTCCTACACTGGTCTCACCACTCAATAAATATCCTACAGGATGAATGGCCACAGGCAAAAGGTTTACACTTCCAACCCTGACCATCCAGTGGCAATTCAAGCCAACTCACACAATTAGAACAAACTCAACACCTGTTTCACAGTTAGAGCTGTTAGAATTTTTCCAAACACCACCACCCCTTCAGAACTCCACAGATGGGAACTAGCCTACCAACATATCCTTGACACCAGACACACCCCTGACCTAAAACTACACTAAACCTGTCACTATCTTTGATTTCATTTTACAGTCATTTACTTATCCTATTATATAAAACGCTAACGTGGCATCTGCGTGCGTCGTCTATAGCTGATACACGTATTGGCTACAGAACGGTCACGTGACAGCCGTCACTTGCCAATCAACAGCCTTCATATTACATTCCTTCCTTCATGTTGTATTTTGTTTATTTACTACAGCTAGATGCAGAAACTCATATAAGGAGAAGAAGATTCAATACTTAAGCTATTTTGCCTGTATCAGTTAGACGCAGAAATTCCGGTAAGGAGAAGGGGATTCAATATTTACGCTATTTTATCTGTATCAGTGATAAGGACTAGGTTATACCATAACCTAAGAATTTTTTAGGCAGACGGTAAGAATCAACGAAGTTTATTAAAAACTAGGAGAAACGTACGTAATGCGAAATGTATTAGTCAAATAAATAACAGTTATCCGTTTTTGAAATTATAGTCCCCGTCATATGAAGTGAAATGCATTTATTTATTTTAAAATATTAACCAAATACTCTGATAATCTAACCAGAGTAACGTATTCATATAACGAAAGATATAATTAAAAATGATTATTTTCCTTACAAGCTTTTCCTGAATAAATTCCTACTACCATTATAGATGATACCCTTAGTATTTGATACACGTGTTAGCTATTAAATGAGATTTAAGATAACCTTTTTAATAGATTTAAATCATCAACTGTATAAGCCATGTGACACTCGCAATTCAACAACGATATTATTGCCGCAAAATAGCAGTGAGCAGAGATATTAGAAATACGGAGAGAAGGGGAAAAAAATTAATGGGAGGCAATTATATGTCACAAAGTTACAAGTTCGTTTAAATTTACATATTGTTTTTTATTTATCTCGACAGCCAAATGCAAAAATTAAAATTAATGTAAGGAGAAGGGTATTTATTCTATGTTTACATTATATTACCTGTATCAGTTAGATGATGAGAAACAATTAAGTTAATTCAAAACTCAGAGAAATGTACGAATCGCGAAATGTATCCACCCAAATAAATGACCGTTAACCATTTTTTATATTATAGTAAAATTAAAGTAAAATGAATTTATCTAAATAAATCATAGTAAAATACCCCGATAATCTAATCACAGTATGGTACTCTTATCACGAAAATATAATTAAAAATGGTTGATATTCGCCTTTCCATACAAGTTTTTCCAGAATAAATCCACCATAGGTGCTGCCTGTCGTTATTCATATGAGGGTAATAAAAGCTATGATTTTCGAATGTAACGTTGTGGAGGTTGTGGCTAAGTAGACCAGAATGGTAACTGACACATTTTGTTGCAGCATAATTCGCTCTGAAATCAGTTTTACAAACCATTTAAACTGCTTTCATAAGCACCATGTTACTGAATGTATTAATTAATGCGGGTAAAAGTAGTTCCATACCTATCATGCTGAATTGTGCCTGGACCAGGAATGAAACTGATATTACATGGACAGCAAAAGTTTTCGGGAATCCTAATTTGTTTTTAATTGTATTTAATTTTATTGGTTCTATACTTCTGTCGTCATTAATTCAGTAGAAGTTACTGCAGTATTGCTATGTGAACAGCAAATCAAATATTTAGAACATTACAAAATCAAAGAAATTAGCATTATGTAATGACAATTCAGTATAATTGACCAACTACAAAAATAGGAACTGCCAGAATATGGCGTTCAAACCGTCATTTTTGACGGGCTCGAAGCTAGTATATGTATATTTCATTTATTCAATTTACATTTATATATATTTCTACCTCCATTTATTTTCTCATATAACGGATGTAAATAAAATTATTATAATAACTTTTTGAATTATGCTACACAAAGATCACTTTGTTCCACTTTTATCGCTGGTCAACCTTATCCCCCCACCCTCTGCAATGCCACCCCCACCCTGTTTCCGCCTTTGTTTCATTCATGTGGTGGGCCGGGATGTGAGCACATCTTTCCCCCTGCCACATGTCTCGCCTCTGTATAAGACAACTAGGTCTACAGAAACCAAATTCAAGGGACAACAAATATGTCTTTATCTCTCCAATGTCTGTGAACAGGGCCGGCATTAGGGGGATGGGGTGGGGGTGGGGGGGGGTTAAGCGGGTCAATAGTACCCAGGCGTGCCAGCTGATGGGGGGCCCTGCTCACCGACTGTAGGGGCCCCGAGGCCATGAAGCCAAGGATCCACCCATTGTCGCCTTTTTACCCCGGGCTCGAAATTCCTAGCGCTGGCCCTGTCTGTGAACCTTAAGTTCAGACACTTTCTACAATGCAGCCATAATAATTTGTTTTTCCTTGTAATTCTGCTGTTCCATAACAGTGAGTTAAGCAGATGGACCTGCCCTCTCCCCTGTCCTATCTTGTTAAGCACTTCCTCACTATTTTTACCATCAGAAGAAATTGTAACATTTAGGCATTGGAAAAATGGGCAGTGTTTAATTGTAGATTGTCCAGTATAGAGGTCATTGGGAAGATTTTCTTCCCACTGTCACATCTCAATCTTTTCCATTTTTATGGTAAGTCCAAACTTTACAAATTCATATTTAAGCTTCCTCAAAATACAGTTTGCCTTATCTTGATTGCCACAGACACTATGAACTGATTGGGAAAGAGCAACATATATAGAATCTCAACACCAATTGGGATTACATTTTTGTTTCCACTTTTTAAGCACTTCTCGTACATGTATTTTAATCAGAAATGGTTCTAGAGGACATCCTTGTCTTAGATCTTTGGTTATATTGAACTCATGGCAGATTTTCCCATTTATTTCAATCACATTCTGACACGTATTGTACCACTTCTTTACAACATTTATGTGGACTTAAGTAATACCATTTTCCTTCATACTAGGCCATAATTTATTTAATGACACTGTATCATAAGCCTTTTGCAAATCATCTAAATCAACCACAGACTAAATGTAAAGGGCATCATCTCAGTACAATGTTCGATCAGTTTTTGGTGTGAAGTAGGGTTGTCGAAGATGTCTTCTTTGCGGATAAGGATATTTAATGCTTGACATCCACGGATGTGGATGTGGAAAAATAAATTAATAATTATTCTGATTTTAATATTTTATCAAAAATAATTTTAAAATCAATCTTTTTTCATAAGTAAATTTTATTTCCATATAATACTGCCATAAAGATTTATTTCAGCCTCATCTTTCAACAAACAAACAAAAATAAAAATTGTGGTATGATTTTACAAGTGAATTAAACTATTTACATAATCACACACATGTCTAAAAACAAGTCTTTGTCACATGAACTTCGTGGAGTTCGTGGAAAGAGTAATTCAAGTGTCAAGCACAAGGCCACGCCACAGCGCATCTCCACGCTCACTTTTTTTTTGTCTTATAACAATACGCTTCGTCGAGGTCATTAAAGGCGTGAAAAGGTCGGGGCTAGGAATGGGAAGGAATTCGGCCATGGTCTTTTAAAGGAAGCATCCACCTGGAGTGATTTGGGGAAGCCATGGAAAACACAAGTCCGCATTCACAGTACAACTTGTAAGACCTACAAGATCAGATTTTCGATAAAAGAACTCTTGATGATCCATGAATGCGGTTAAAGGAATGCACGTAGGAGGTGTTGGACTCCCAGACAACCAAAAAGGGTCGTTGCTGTCCAACAAGCTATAGATATTGGAGGAAGCTATTGGAGTAAACATTCCACGAGTGTGCTATAAGGAGACATGGTGTGCTTTTCTACACCCTGTGACTACATCATAAACAAGTTTCCCCCAACAAACATGACAAAACGGAAGATGCTCAATTTTCCTCTGTCAATTTCTTAATGGTAAAGTTCACCATTATATTGTGCAACATGGAAAATAAAACAAAGGATGATGCTCTAGATGCAATTTGCAAACAGTTCATAGCGCTTCAGGCAGATAACATTTTTACTGCTGCCATGGTAGATACTCCAAATGATATAAAATGGGCACTTATCAGATATTTGTGGAGTGGAGCTGGCGGACTTCTTAAATATAACGGGATTTCCATTCTTGCCATATCCCATTGTAATTCAGAGAACATATACAATGTATAGACCAGTGCAAATAGGTCCACAAGTGTAATATAGTATGCTTTTTCCAGCGCTAAGTGAAATAAAATAATCTTTCTGCAAAGTTTTAGTTTTTACCAGTGTTGTGTAGTTATGATAGTGACAACAAAGTTTGTCTTGAAGGTTATGTTTGTCAACAAATATTATGAAGTTTATTATTTAAATATGCTACTTAGAATACATTTAATCAACCATGAACTAAACATCCCAAAATTTGTAAGTTTTAAATTTTATTGGTCCAAGGTCTTTATGGAAAGATAATTTTAGAAGTTGGCAGGTATGTACTCCACTCTGTCATTTTCTTTTTGACACATCATTACATATTTTTTGTTTGTTTTGGTTGGTGTTACAACATTCATATTTCTTAAATTCTCCGACTTCCAAGACTTTAATGGAAATAGCTTGTACATTCCATGTCAGCAATCTCATAATCTGTTTCTTAGCCTGCATTTATCTCCATGTATATCCATCCAGCTGTCTTTCAAGTACTTTAACAATTGATATTTTTCGAATGAAATGATGCAGGCCCTTCGACTCAAACCCAACCTGGGGGCTGGGTTATTTTTTCTTGGAGATTTTCTTCCCCTAGATTGGCAATTTTATGGTACTAGAATCTTCAGTCATTCCTTTCTGTAGTGCTGTCATGTTATATTGGTCACTCAGGCTTTGTTTCTCTCACAATCAGTTTGTACATGATCTTAGGAAAGGACAGCAAAACCAAAAATGTTGTGTACAAAACGGTACTGACAAAAGACGTCCCTAGAAAAAGACAATCTGCCAGAGGAACTGTGGTAGGTAGTCTCCCAGTTAACAACCCCTCCCCCACTAAGTTTGTTGCTATTTTTAAACATGTTGCAGATTTGTTTTCTTCATGAGATTGATTCAATGGTCAAAAGGTATGGTGATGACTTCCCTCCAAACTCTGTCCTTTTTGGGACACCTTTTACATAATTTACAGCTTTCTATATTCAATTCTAGCAATAAAATTCTAAGCCGACCTTTATGAAGTCATGTGTAACAGCTAGTGGCTAAATATAATATCATAAAAAATTGATGCAATTTTATATTTTGTTCTGATCAACTTACCTTCTGCTCAAGAAGAGCTCGTCGCACAGAAACACGATCTTCCAGTTCTTTACGCTCCCTGTTCCGCTGTGCTTCAGCCTGCATTTTGTTCTTTGACTGGTAAGCCATGAGGATTTCTAATTCATAATGAAGTCGTTCTTTTAGATGGTGGCACTCTACCTCTTGAGACTCATCCAGTCGAATCTGCAAAAATTGATGAAGTCAGAATTTAACTGGTTAACAACCCAAAACAGATCTTACGTTCAATATTAAAGTTTAAGGCCTGATGGCAAATTATGCAAATTCTTATTCATCCTTATTCGATTTTTCAGGCTTCAACAGCTGTCGTTGTTAATAACATCTTTAAACAAAAACAGTACCTCTGACGAAGGCTGTAGTATGGCAGCCAAAAGGTCAGTTAAGCAAATTAAAAATGTGTTATTGCCCGAAAATAAAAATATTATTAATAAATCTTTATTCATTCATCACAGCCAACAGTTTAGTGGAAGCCATTCCTTATCATGAGTAAATAAAAGTAGTCTTGGCATAGTGTCCATTCCAAATGCACAGTATTTTAAGATATTTGTCTACTACTATTTTATGAGCACAAGTCAAAATAACAAACAAGAAACATGGTCCTACTGTCACTATGCCTATATAAATAGCACCATGTGAATTTATTAACACTCCAGGGCTGAAAAAACACAAGATGTCATTATATCTTGACAAACAGTTCAAAATTAAACAGCAGAATGGGAATATTATTTAATGTTCCATTCGTATAGCTTAGTGGCAGTGCAATCAGTCATGGAAGTTACAGAAACAATGTAACAGTAATTGGGTGCAATGTTTTAAAATAACAATTCAACACCATTATACTTGTAGTAGTTACTCTGTCAAACAGAGTGAATATATTCCTTGTATTTACAAAACACTATCAGTTTTCATTACAACACAATATTGAATCTTGTGAAGCTCTAAACATGAATGGAGAATTTCTTGATTTGTTTATTGCAGAAGAATTCCAGTTAGGACAAGAAAACCGACATTAGGTAACAAAAAACATATGTAATGCATTATAAATAAGATGAAGTTCAGTAACTTCATACAGCACATTACCTATTTTACACAAATCAGCGAAACCCCTAAATGAAATTCCTTAATTTTTGTACACAAAAGTGAGATTACATCAAACCACAGGGGAATTTGATGGTAGGCTGGAAGAGAGGCAGGGAGATAAAGGAACAAATTCAGTAAAGCAGTGACTAGTGACACTAATATCACATGGTTTAGTTTACTTCATCTTCCACAGAAATGAGGATTTTGTTTTGTTTTAAACCTGAGCATCTTAATTTTCTAAAAAAAAAATACAGCTGGTAACAAATATATTAGTATAATACCATTGTTTTCAAAGAAACATCTACTGATTGCCATTAATGTTCAAGACATGTTATACGTTTGATGCCACAAACAATATCGATCAACATAAGCTGAAATGTAGAAATTCTTTTTCTTATATAATGGATCTGGATAAAACAATTATTTCCTGTATGGGCTGTATTAATTAATACTGACGAATGTGTCAATAAAAAGTAATTTTCTCATAGAACAGATCATAAGCTATAAATATCAAATCTTTTTCTACCTCATCAGTGATGATAATATTTTTGTTAGGTAGTGAGATTTAAATAAGACTGGGAAAAACATAATAGACGCTGGAAAAAAATGAATTTATTGAAAACATGTAACAGCAGATACAGTAAATAAAACAGGATCTTATAGGATGGTATCCCTGTAGTTTGGGCTTCTGTTAAACAAAAGTTGTCAGGACCCTTCAGAATCAGTTTTCCCCACAGGTATGTCATGGGACAAGGTAACAATCGATTTCTGTGATTCGCCCACTAGCTATTCAATGTTACTTATTTTTATGATGGCTGGTACACACGAGCACCATACTGTTGACTTATCTATGCTACAAGTGTTCCCTTATATACCTTTCACTGGCCTTTACAGGCTACTTGTTATGGCCATCGGTCATCCAATCACAACATAAACTTTTGAGCAATGTATACTAAAGGTGAGGCCTCCAGCATGAAAGGTTATTTGCACGTACATTACCCTAACTTAATCTAGCAATCCTATCACGCAGAAGGTACCAACAGTTTTATATGATATTTAGCATATATCACATGAATAAAGCAAAGCTTTTCCAGAGATGAAGGTCAGTAATAACTCCAACCGATACCAAGGTCGAACTGGGGACTTTCCATTCTCCAGTCACATGCCTTAAACAACTGAGCCACCAGACTTCTTATGAATCTGGCAATGTGATATGAACTGAACAGAGTTTCTTATGAGGCCTGTAATAGAACAGTACAAAGAACATGGATTTCAGTATCTCCCATAAGCACAATTCATCATCATCATCATCATTCTGCAGCTCCAGTCTCCAATGATCCTGTCCATGAATAGCTGATATACACAAGTTCTCCTGCAATACAGTTCCATGTCTATCAGTTTCATTTTAGGCCTTCCCACACGTCTTTCCCCTTTGATGTCCATATTAAAGTAGGAATTTGTTTTCTTTCTTTCTTCATCCTTTATTACCTCAGGATTTTGCCACACTAACGTTTATACAGGCTTCTGCAGAATTGATTTTATTCCTCATGTTGTCTTTTCATGTCCTCTGAAGCATGGTATGCACAAACTTCATTACAGATGCTTGGAGTCTACTGCTCTCTCTTCTGAGTAGGGTACATATTTCTAGTGTGTAAATTATTATTGGGATGTAAGTTTTAAAAAGTGTACGTTTGCACCTTCTGGGCACTTTGTTGTTCCACAACAGTGTTCTGATTTGGTTACACAAGATTACTGCATTATTGGTTCGGTTTGTAATCTCACATGTACTGGTGTTGTCTTTACTGAAGAATACTGCCAAGGTATCAGAAATGCTAAACATTTTGGAATTGCCGATTGTTTAGATAAATATTCACATTAGAAGTCTCAGTTCCTGTTGCCATGACCACTGTCCTACTTTAGCTGATTTTCAGTCCATATTCCTCAAACAGCTTGTTGTAACCCTCCACCTTATCCTGCACCTCTTCTGTGCTTTCACCCCAAATCATCACAGCAGCACCAAAGTACTTCTTTGAATTTATTCAAGATGCCATATATTAAAACAATGAAAACTTGGGTGACGAAGAATTGCACTGTTGTACTCCTTTTCTTGTCTCAAACCTCATGATCTCTGAAGTTCCTATTCGTAAACAGGTTTTTGCGTGTTCATACAACATTTTAATCTTGCTACTCTTCTTTCTAGGTATTCCCAATTTTGACCTTGTAATGCTGTTATAGGTATTTTTAACATCAAGAAATACCATGATAATACAGGGTGCATCCATGCCTCAAGTTTTTTTCGTCTCCCTTATTTTCCGTTTAGTTTCACTTAAACCCATCACATCCTATTGTCTTGTTTCCATCACATCATCCAGCTGTTCACAATTTCTAATGAATTATATTACATTTAATGTCCATATTCTTATTTCTAGCATTCTTTTCCCCATTTTCAGCTTTCCCACATCATTCCATTGTATAGCATCCGGCTGCACACCATTTATATCCAGTGGTAAAAATGTTTGAGGCTGGTTTTAACATTGAAAGCAATTTGCAGATCACTCCTTCACTGGCTTGGTAGGCCTAACACATCACAAAATTTTTAATCAGGATTTACTTCATATCTTTTGATAGTCCCCTACCAAATCTGCAAGGATGCAGTTTGTCCCCATATTATACCCTGAGTACAGGGTTGCCTCCTCTGCCATCTCATCCAAACTGAAGTCCACCTTCTTCGCGTTTCATTTGTCTGAAAAATTTATGTGCCATTTCCTACAAAAGGCTTCATCTGCCTTCCAAGGGAAGGATTTCTGTGCCCATAGTTGTTGGTCTCCCTTTGATTGGTACGTTCGGTACTGGCCATCTAACCTTTGACAAGATAGTCACAAGTAGTACCATTTACTGTCACATACAGTAGCAGGAGTTGTTGGGTTAAAATGGAATTACACTCTACATTCCAGCCACCCCCCCCCCCCCCCCCTATTTTTCACCCACACACACAAACACTCTGAAACTAGTAAAATTGTGGTTAGTTAAGGAAACATCTTTTATTTTCTACAGTAAAATGTTTTTGCGAATACAAAAAAATCATCTTTGGTTTAGTTTGTTTGTGGTATGTAATAGTGCTCAGTCAGGTACATCTTTTTATTTAATGTTGCATCCTTTTTTCTTTTGTTTCATACATAACATTGGCTGCGAAGTTGACAGATATATAATATTTCTCTGTTTGCCAAAAGTGACAGTATAAGCTATTTTTGATTTATTCTATTTTTCACATATACTTCTAGTGGTGCTGGGTGCCCAATCAAAAATTTCTTGTATTTCCCCTAGTCTGATGCTACCCTGAAATATGCTAAAAGGCATCATGAGTGGCATTCTAAAGAAATTAATTACAGCACAGGAAAGTAGTCATGATCTGTAATGTTCCAAAGATTGTGATTCTAACAATGTACTTGTGCAACTGAGCGTTGACCAGAAGGGGTGTAACGTGAAGGCGCGCGCCCGCCTATGGCTTCGCGGTTCGAGAGGCCTCGGGCACAATACGAAATTTTCTAATTTTCATTTCCAAGAAAACTAAATAATGACAAAACTGGTTGGTTTATTCAAAACCTAAAAATAAACTTTTCTGTTTTCCATGTAGACTATTTGGCAATTCATGAACTCAGATGGTATAGGGAAGGTGCTGTGACTGGGAACACTCAAGTAGCATTAAAAAAAAAAACATGAGAATACCAAAAACATATGGCATTTATATTCCAAAGGGCGAAATTATAAAAAGTAATAAAGCATTAAAAAACATAGAACAGAAAAATGAAACGCTAATTGGCGAGTCTCAAAAACATTGGCACAATTTGTTGGAGAGATAGATATAATTAATTTCTTAGCTTCTCACAGTCTGTCATGGAGATCTATCAGCTTTGTGAAGACAGTTGGAATTCTGCTAACTTTATGGACTTGTTTAAATGGATGTTTACATATTACCCTACATTATGGGAACACATGAAACCCGTTAATGACAAACAACTTACCTAAGCCAAGGCATTCAAAACGAATCTATTACATTGATATCAAAAACTATAATCTACGAAGTGATTCACAGGGCAATAGAGGAAAAATATTATTGTATTTTTCTCTACTGCACTAGAGACCAGAAGTGGCATAAGGCGTGGGTGATCGCTTATGGCCTCCTGGTCCAAGAGGCCTCGTGCACCATAGACACTTCTAATTTTAATTTCTCAAGAAAACTAAATAATTATGAAACCTAACATCATCACTGCTTGGTTTCTTTAAAATTTCAAAATATAGTTTTCTGCAACATAGTATTATGGGTTTGCAGCCGGATATTTTAATTGCAAACCCTTGAAGACTATGTTGCCAGGAAAATCTCCATTCACATAAAGGTTTCTGTTTTCCATGCAGACTATTTGGCAATTCACAAACTCAGATGGTACAAAGAAGTTGGCACACTTAAGTAGCATTTTACAAAGACATGAAAACACGAAAGAATATATGGCATTTATGTTCCAGTGGCTGACATTAAAAAAGCAATAAAGCATGAAAAAACAATATACCAGAAAAATGAAAGGCTAATTCGAGAATCTCAAAAATTATTGGCACAAATTATTTAAGAGTTTGATATCGTTAATCTCTTAGCCTCTCATAATCTGGCATTTAGATGTCATAGAGAATCTCTCAAGACTGGTGGTGATAGTATGAATTCTTGTAAGTTTGTAGATTTGTTTAAATTGATACCTAAATATGACCCTAAATTACAGGAACATGAAATGCATTAATGAAAAAAAACTAACACACCAATATCTAAGCCATGACATTCAACGAATTGATCACATTGATGTCAAAAACTATATCTGATGAAGTGATTCATAGGGTAGAAGAGGCAAAATAGTATTGTATTTTGCTTAACTGCACAATAGACTCTGGTTGAGATGAACAAAAGTTAGTTATCTTAAGATTTTGTAATACATCACCAGGCACAAGTAAACTTCGTGGGATTTCTCACAGTCAACAAGACTGGAGAATATCTAAATAAGGCGTCACTGTAAGAGCAAGAAAAAAATAGATTAGATATTCAAAACTGTTGTAGCCAAGGGTTCGAAAATGGTGCTAATATGATAGGCATAATCAGTGGAGTTTGAATTTGAATATTAAATAGTAATTCTAGGATATTTTTTGCAAAATGCAGATGTCACAATTGAAATTTGCTGTTGGTAGATGCAACAAATTCTTCTATGGCAGCAAAAACATTTTTTGCTTTTATTCACAAAAATTATTTGATATTTTAAACATCCAGCAAATTCTGGGAATTAATCAAAAGCAAATTAAAATTCACTATAAAGGCTCTATCAGGCACAAGGTGGAAAAGCAGACTCGAGGCATTGATGACCATATTATTTCTATTTGATGATGATATTGAATACATTATAAGCTTAAAAATCTCACGAAAGACTCGACACACTTAGTGATTGTGATTCGGTTTTGAACGAAATGCTTGTATGAAACAATTTTTTTAACACCATAACTGGTTCCATAGTCAGCAATATGGATTCAAGATTAATTTTTAAATCAACATATTGAAAATTTCGGTTTTCTCTATGATCTTAGCAAGTTAGAAAATATTCCAAAAGAGCATATATTAAAAATCTGACAAGATATACACACAGTCCTGTGAGTGGGTGAGAGCAACGATTCCCAGCCTTATGAATTATTACAAGAATTACAAATAATTATCTCAAATTTACCCGATTTCATTAAAGATGTGAATTAAATTGTTCCAGTACATAACAGAAAATAAAGACATTTACCAAAATATTTATGTTTATATATTCAAATTTTATTTACAATACCAGTTAGAACATTCTTTGCTGAAAGTATCTTACCGAATTAAAATGAATAAAAAGTTATTTATAAAATACAATTGGTCAGCAGAGAGGTTCAGATTTGGCATTTGTACCAATTGAAGCAGGTATAGCATCTAAATTGGATTACGATATAGTCATTTTGGAGTTTGATAAGGCTAAAAGCAGAAAAATTCTATTTCTTTAATTCATTACCTACTGTTAATTTTTATTTTATAATTTTATTTTAGTTACAGTGAGGACAACTGCATTTATGAATAAACAATTGACAGTTTAAAAAAGGGCACAAGAGGAAGGATTTAAAAAAAAAATTGTTGAAGGGCCTCATGAATTTTATCTTGCCCACATCAAATTTAGGTCTTGCCCCGCCAGTGGAGTTGACTGATACCATTAATTAGGACAAATTAAGACCTTAATAGTAATACAGTCTACACAACTCCACTTGTTTACTCTGAAGAAAAATCCAATTATTCAGTAAGAATAGTATAAAATACTGCAGTGCTTGAACAATATAAAAACTCTCCTTAATGATTAACGGCCTTGGCACAAATATTTTATTCTAGTGAGTGTTTCTTAGTTTTTGTGCTGCTGCACCTATAGCTATGGTTGACAGCCATCCTCTCAAACCCTTAACATTACCCAGACAGCTTTTTTTAATTTCACTTGATAAATATGGGATACAGGAAGGTGGTTCACAAGAAATAAGCAGCTGATATTTAAGAAATGGAAAATAATAATAATAAAAATTTCAAGGCATTTTGGAGTAACTACTTCTATAGCCAAGTCGAAATAAAGAAAAATGTTTTGTTATTAGACTATTCATCTTTAAAAATGAATATTTCCTTTTGTGTATTAATTCAAATTAATCAAAATCCCTTCAAGGCTAATTTTTATGGTAATTGGTTGCGAAGAGATTTTTATTTTATTTATAACTTTACACCTTGTCAACATCGAGGCAATTAGAAGCAGGATGGGACGGGACAAGGAACGGGAAGGAATTTGGCCATGGCATCCCAGTATTCGCCTGGAGTGATTTGGGAAAACTATGGAAAACCAAAATCTGGATGTCTGGACAGGGATTTGAACTGGCGTCCTCCCAAATGCGAGGTCAGAGCATTAAAGACTTTTGTTTTGCAAGTTGAAAGAACACCTTAACTCATAAAATTTGTTTCATAGTGTAACAGCCCTAATACCTGAATTTTGAATAGCATTGTACTGTATGAAGTATTTGTAGTGAGCTAATGTTTGGTTGAAAGTGATTTGATATGTTTGTTTTGTAATTTCTTGTAAATCAGTGTATATAGACTTTGTTTTAGGTAAGAAAATTATTCAAAGGCCATTTAACATGTTTAAGAACTGAATGATACAAGAGAATTTCTTAAATGTTTGTAATTACATGTATTAATGTAAGCTACGATGTCTACAGGACAATTTTCTACCGTTTGAAAGGATTTCTGTAAATAATTTTGTATTTAAGTATCTATAATTACCATTTCTGATCATTTTGTAATGTTGTTAATTAATTTTGTATTAATTCCGATTGTTTTTAATATGTAAGATTGTTTGAGTGATTGTTAATGATCGAGAAATATCGGGCGGATGCCTTTGAAGAATTCTCGTAATTTCGATAAAGACTATATAAACAGATCGCTTGGACAGAGACATTCATTATGCATTCAGTTAGTAAGTCAGTTTAGTTGACAGTATTCAGTGTTACAGAGAGTTTCAATCATTCAGTTGAGTTTGCGACTGTGCATCTCTGTATTGTACCTATACTAGTGAATATCGCTGACTTGTTGATTCTGAATCACAATAAAACAGCATCTTTAACATAAATTTTCTTTGGTGGATTTTTTAATTAATTAATGCAGTAATTTAAACCACCATAAAGAACCCTAACAATAGGCTTAAAGATCTTTGCAGGAAAAATTAACTTCGAGCAGTATTCACAAAATTGAAAGATTATTGTTATGAGAGGATCAAAAGTGTACAACACATCAAATTGTTGTGTGTCTCCATTGAGACCCATTCCTACAAAGGTAGTAGACAACAACAACAAAAAAAAATCATATTCTTCCCAATTTAGGGATGATGGAGTGAATCAGGATGAATGACTTTATACACATTTCAAGCGATATTTTTCAAGAGATCATCAATGTCACCAAGTTTTCAGGTCGGCAAACTTTTTTCAGAACTTCAAAAAATTCTTGTCATTATAATTCCACAAGCAGCAGACATAATTTTGTTTTTGTCACTAAAAATCAAGGGGAAATGAAGATTTGCTTCTGGACATAAAAAAAGTACTATGTTAGAAAAATTCACAAGAGATACTTTGAACAATGAAAGCAAAACATATCAGTAGACATCTCCGAATAATGAGTGGTATGTTTAAATTAATTCAACTGAGGATCTTGGAAATAAAATTAAAGAGATCAAACAACTGAACATTTCAGAAATCATGCATTATGCCTGAAGAGGGAAAAGATGACCAAATAGTTTAAGAATATTAATTCAAGAGAACACAACAAAAAGTATCATTTTCAATGTCATATGAATAATTTTTTGAGGAAACAATTACGTATGTTGCCCTCCAACTGCAGATACTACTGTCAACAAAAACACCACATATGACACTAGTTACTTAGAACCCAAATCCAGCTGATTGAATATGCTTGAAACGTCCTCCATTGGATAACTCCAACAAAAAAACAAAACTTCCTGTTAATGTGATTTTAAGCAAAGAAACTGTTCAAATAGTTCATCATTTTAATATTGTCTTGTACAAAGAGAAAGCAAAAACTGAAAATTTATACAAAATTTGTAAATGATTTATATACTATGCTCCAGCTTTTCAGTCATAGAAAAATTAGAAAATTAAGAAATTGGGAAAAAAATGAACAGAATGAAAAGGAAGGAAATAAATGCAAATTAAAGACCAAAGCAGAAGAATTTAGCTTTTTTGAAGCTAAAGTGTTTGCCATGGCCATATGTTAGTTGTACCAATGGAGGATGTTATCCCTCTATAAAAACTTTGGAGCTATTTTCTTGGTTGGGTTCCACTGCCTTCTTTACTAGTGTTAATGTATATGTAGATAAAAGGCGATGGATGTGTGTAAAGTGAATTGTGTTGAACATGAGAAATGAAAGAAGGGAGAGCATGAAACTCATCTATCCCAAAAGACACCAAGGAACAGAGAGTAACATGCCCATCTAATATGAAAATCATTAAGAGAGATTTATGCAATAATTCTACATGCACCACAGAGAGAATTTAATCCAGGCCGTTGCTGCATAATCTGGACAAAGGAATTGTGTACCAACACCTCTCTTACTATACTGCATAAGTAGAAGTGGAAATGAGACTGCAGCCAGCTAACAACATTTTGATTACCAGTCACAGTTATTGGCCTTAGTGATCCTGACCTTGTCTACAAAACCATAATTAGTCAAATATTACAACAACTAACATTTCAAACAATGAAAGTAATGAAAAATTTAATGGTAGTGCTAAGATGTAATAATTGTTATGAAATTATTGTCACTCCAATCATCAGTTTAGAAAATGGTTTATTCAAACAGTTGTGAAGAAAGTATTTCCCAACTTGAAAATAAATGCTTCATTTTAACTAATCCTTATGCTCCAAAACAAATTTCCACTTCAGCCTACATATTCTAAAGTTTGGCAGAGTGGAGAGAGGATGTGGGACAAGGAACAAGAAACAATTCAGCCATAGACTTATGAAGGAACCATCTCGGCAGTCACCTGGAGTGATTTCAAGAAGCCGTAGAAAACAAAATTCGGGATGGCAGGATCAGGAAGCTTGCCATATTCCGAATGCCAAATCTGAGCATTAACTGCTCGCCCACTGGACTTTTCTCCTTCGTTTTTGATAGAGTTTTTCCACAAACTCCATGTTTCACCTATGTCAAGAACATGTTTCATTGTAAGATCGAAGCATTTCATAGTTTGTTTTGAGGGTTTAACTATACGACATTTTCAACCAATGAAAATAGTAGAGAATTGGTGCCTCAGAATGTACCAGGTGAGCAATATATTGATGTAGTTGGAAGCTCTAAAATCTTTGATCAATGTTGTTTTTTACTTTGTTGTTGCACTTAATTTTCTGCACCATTTCAAATTACTTCTTTCTGGCATTCCCAATTTATCACTTCTGTGTTGTGTGCTTCACGATTCTTTTGAAACACAAGTAAATGATTTGACAGCAAGATATTTTTCTTTCTGATCAAAGATTTTTTTGCTATTGTTAATGTGCTTTTTCAAACTTCTTGCTTCTGCCACGTTTATATTTTATTTCCTACATTGAAGGATTATCCTGCTGGTATATCCACATCTGTTCCAACTTTATTTTGTTTAGTTTATTATTTATCATGCTATTTATTACCTCTTGGATAATAGTGACAATGGAACTGCCATTAGACAATGAAAACAAGGAAGGATAGGTTAAATCACCTGTCACTTACCACAGATGAAGGCAAGGGGGCCAGAACGAACAGGGGGGGGGGGGCACATTTTAAAATATTTCAGTAACTAACCTCACTCACAATAAAGGCGAGACACATGGAAAGGGGAAAGATGAGTACACATTCAGCCCTACTATATGAATCATGTGGTAGGTCTGGACAGTGGTTCTTACAACACTTTTCCACATGTCAGCTCTTTTACCTAAAATTACAAGAGGTTTGGAACCCAAATTTCAGAACCAAATAGAAATACTTTCATCCATAATGTCAAGCTCACATAGTCTTAAACTTAATTACGTCCAAGAAATACTTTCTTCACAACTGTTTCCCAGAATATTGGTGGAGTTATTAGTAGGACATTTTGAATTTGTAAAGTATGACCGCTAATTAGGAACCAGCAATTGATGATGAATGACGATGATAATGTCTTGCATGTAAATTGTTCAGATATATGTGTAGTTACAAAAATGACAATACTTATGATTAATATTTTTTTGCAATAGCGATTTCCTTTTTTGTCAAATGTTCAACAGGCTATAAACATAACAGCAAATTATCAATTACCATTTGTGATGAATAAGCTAAGTATAACATTTTAAATCCAATGAAACTAACTGACAGGTTATTTGAAAATTTTAACAACGGATTTTTTCAACCACACTATTCAAAGACGTTTCACTGATTATATTTTATTGCTAGTGTTTTCCTCCTTCCATCACCCTGTAAAGGTTATGTGATGTCAAAAGAATCACTTTATAAATTTAGAACAATTACTGTAAAAATATCAAGTAGCATAAAATCTTACCGACTGCTTTTGAAGCATTTCTGCTATACTCTGTTCATACTGGTCACCTAGCAATGCAAGTTTACGCCGTTGTTCCTCTTTTAGCTTCTTAATAACAGCCTTTTGTTCATCCTTTGGTGTAGTCTGCAGGATCTGAGCTTTAAGTGCTTTATACTGTCTTGTTTGTATCTTACACGTTTCTCGAAACTGCTTTCTGATCTGCATTTCTTTTTGCTAAAAGAGATTCCTTAATGTTACTTTTCAGATACTGAATCAAATAATGCTTTAATGAAAAACATTTTAAAAAAAAATATGTTTCTTCCAAATGCATGTCACACTCTAATTAGGTGGTCTGATGGCTTCCAAACATAATTATTATAACTTGAAAATAAATCTACAATATAACTGACAAATATAAAAAGCTCATATACTATAGGAAAAGCTATTTAGGAAATTTATCTGACAGTGACAAAGGTAACTCACAATTAGTCCAATTTATAGATAATCCAATTTTTAAAAGACAGTTTTTAATAATTTTTTTACCAAGTTTACTTAAAAATATTTTGCACATGATAACATGTTAGATAAGGGGAATATCTTGCAATAAGTTGAGACATCTAAGATCTTAGTTGTGAATGTAGCATAATTCCTGAATACAAATAGAAACTTGAAATTCGGTAAGTGAAATTCAAGATAAAATGCATTGTTAAAGCTGTGTCATATTACACCCCCATACCCTTCAATCAATTACCCACATAGCTGTTTTATTTACTCCCAGTCTTTTTTGATCATTAATAAAATTCTGTAATACTTGCCTTCAAGCTTTTGGGTTGTTGTTTCAGTTCAAGAGCATGTTTCTTGCGAAGCTCTCTCTCGGCACGTTGCATATAATCCTGCTGGTTCTGCAACTCAGATGCATGCTGTCGCTGTATTTGGTCTTCACGCAATTGATGGACAGCTCTCTGTTGACGGTATTCCAGTTCTTGAGTCTTCTCATGATGCCTCAGCAGCATAGCATGAGCCTGCTCTAATTGCTGCTGCCGCTTGCCCAGTTCCTGTCATCAACTAACTGAAGTCAGCAACTGATTTATATGACAATGTTAGGTACTTTGTAGTATTAAAACAATACAATGTTTGTAAGATTTAAAAAAAAAATTGAATAAATAAAAATAATCAGGTTTCAATTGCTATTTAATCTTATCTTCTACATCAATATCTTGCCATAAATATAATACAATCTCACAATATTAACCCAGTTATCATTTTAAGAGATGCACATAAATTGTTCCAATAAAAATCAGAAACAGTTTTTTTCCCCCCTGACCACCAATTAATAACATATCTGTTTGATAATATAATAACAAACCTGCCCCGAAGTCGGGTTAGAATAGTAGTTGAAAAATGTTTGTTTCAGCTATCAATGAATCCAACAGCAGAAGAATTTGACTAATATCTACAATGAGAATTTATATTTGGCTGAATAAAATTCAACAGAGCACCTTAAACTTGGGTGTGCTTATCCTCCATCTCCTTCATTATGTCCCAAGCTAATAGGCCATTATATCAAGAGATCATATTCCATACACCAACCTTTATGTGCTTATGCTGAAAAGCTATAAGTCTTTCTCTTATCACTAAGTTCTTAAGGATCCTTATGGCTTACATCTTGAACACCTATCTCCTATGAAAATATTTGTTGTATCAAATCCTACCAGCCTTCAACTTTCATATGGTATAGGAAAGTTTTGGTAATGGTTTTACAAGGTATTTGGAAGTATGAAATGCTTTTGAGTAACTAGCCGAGTTAACAAAGTGTATCACACAATATTAAGGTGACCGCATTCACTGCTGCCATCTTCTGGTGAAGATGGCAACAGTGAATGTGATCGCTGAAATATCATGTGATAACACTTTGTTTATTCGGTTAGTTATCTGAGAGAATTTTATAAATTCTCGATGCTGAGAGAAACTTTGTTCTTACGTATTTGGAACCAATCAGCACATTTCACTATCCCAAAGTCACTGCTTTAATTCTATGTCACTATATTGAAGTGAGAAGCAATATGGATAATGGCAGAGGTTAACTATTAGTCCTGTAACGGGGTCGTAAAAAGGGGGTCTCTCAAACATTATATCACGTAGAAGATTTTTTTCTTGTATTATATTGGTGAGACTATACAGGAATGAAGTTTTCGACCTCTGACACACTCGGCGCAATTTTCTATAGCTAAAAAACATCAAAATTATGTTTTTTTTTTTCAGTTTTTCGTCTGCAACTCCTTCCTGATGAGTCATAGCAAGAAATACTTTCTTGCCAACTTGAAGGAGGACAAAATGTCCTACAACTTTTGTGACGGAACACAGCTTTTTTAATATTGCCTCATGGCATTTCTTCCCGCTAGACCAGGGGAATAAACCGCGACCCTGACAGCAGGAAATCGTCAACACACAAAAATTATATGAACACACCAAAAACATTATAAAAACAATGGATGTGCAATTTAAAAAGGCTTGTTTATATTTGACCTGCCCTTGTAAGATTGGAGAATGATTTCAAAATATGAGCTTTACATCTAATGACTTGGCTTGAAGCCCCAATCAGAACTCTTTATACATGAAATATTGAGATCAGTGACTGGAAAATGTTCAGGGGAAGCTCAAGGCAAGAATTTGTCATTTGAGAGATTTTATATTATTCAAATCATCTTTGTGCTTGAACCTCTTGAAATATAGTAGCTTTGGGTGGGAATACCAACCCTGGAGACAGACAGATTAACACATGAAAGGAATGGTCTGAGAACTGAAGAAGTGGTCTTTTAGTGGAATGAGATGGTCTGTGGGTGGTAAGCAAACTCATACTGAATAGTTTAAATTATCAGCTCTTGGAGAACACTACTGAGGAGTATAAAGCTGTACAAAAGAAGCCAAAGAGAAGAGCCTGAAGCAAGAAAGCAATTACCAATTACTGCAGTGGTTTCTTTAACAATGAAAAGAGGCAGCAGACTATGGACTGTGCAGACAGTAAATCATCTCCCTAGTCAAGCATTTTGCAGCTTACATTTCCTGCAGAATGTAGACAAAAGATTGATTAAAGAAATACTGAATTTGAAGTTAACTAACAAACAAACTATAAAGAACAACTACCAATACTGAAATATATAATAATTGCGAGATTAACTATGACCGGTAAACTAGTGTGAAATTTGCTAATTAATATTCACCAGAATTCAGTGACATTAATATCATTATAACCTAAAAATTTGATAGGCTGGGAAAAATAACCCATCAGTTACCACAAATGATGGCAAGAGGACCAGACGAACAAAAGAGACAATGAATACCCTTCGATTAATAAACTTACTCATGTAAGTGAGACATATGGCAAGGGAGAAGATGTGTGCACATCCAGACCCACCACATGAATGATTCATATGACTTGTCTCCTTCACAAGTAATGCTGTTAACCACAATATTTTGAAGTGTGTTTGTCTGGTCCTCCAGCCTTTATCTATAGTAAGTGATGGGCTATTTTCAACGAGTTTCCCTGTCACAATAATAAAAAAAAACCTAATAGTAATGCTCACCTCCTGCAGCAAATCTTTTTCAAGACTATGGAAGAGGAGTACTTTTTTTCTCCGAAATTTTCTTATTTCCAGGTCAAGATACTCTTTCTGCCCACGAAGTAAACGTTGTTCTTCCTGAGCTTCCATCTGTTTCAAGTTGTCTTTCTGACTTCTGCAAAATAAATTGTGATCAAATGCTAATTACTATCTAGAACTTCAAATACAGTTTCAGCATTCGTATCTTCAAGGATCTTATTTATTTTATTTTTTTAAATTAGAATTATACAAACAGAATATTAAGATAAAAATTCAACCACAGATTTGGAAACATCATCACATCTTTGCTGAAATGCAAGCGATGCGCAAAATAACTTTTTCTTAGATACATTAATATCCTAGGAATGATGTTAAAAGGAGTATAGTAATAGACAAACGAGCCTTCAGGAAAAAGAGGAATCTTTTACAAATAATGCTCTCGGGTGACTAGCCGAGTTATAGAAGTGTTATAATAATCACACAATATTTCGGCGCTCTGAATCGTCGGCGCCATCTTCCGGTGAAGTGAGGTCAGGAACATGCGAAGCTGCTGAGCTAGACCAGATTACCGCTGCTAACCTCTGATTGGTCGGCTGTGGAACCAGTCGTAACAGGGGTCAAATCTCGTTGCGGCTTGAATCGATGCCAAGGTGGAGTTACGGCTAGATTTGATGTCCTTTTTCACATGACATATAGCGGATGGGCTTAAAATCACCGCTCCTTCGAAGAAGATATCCGAAAACAAAGCCTTCACAATAAATTGTTTGTCCAACTGATGGGTCAACACGAATCCGTTGCAGGCCTCATATTGAGCCATGCTGCCACGTGATTGGCCAGATTTGTAACCAATGGTAGCCGGGATCCTGCCTCGTAGTAACTCATCGTTCCGTAGAAGGAAAAGTCAGAAGGCAAAAACTTACCAATAAGCTGATCATTAATGCCTGAGCAACAAATTGCTTGCTTATGTTACTATCGAACTTTCCGTTGATCTGGACGCGCCGTGTAATGCGTCTCGGTCGCGCTGTCGACGAATAGTATTGATGATTGGCGTCCAGGCTAGCATCCTTACAGAAGCAGTAGAAATTCGTCTCGCGTCTAACCTCGTCAACCGCGACAGCGGGTACCAGCTGAGTGAAGCCTGGACGCCAATCATCAATACTATTCGTCGACAGCGCGACCGAGACGCATTACACGGCGCGTCCAGATCAACGGAAAGTTCGGTAGTAACATAAGCGAGCAATTTGTTGCTCAGGCATTAATGATCAGCTTATGGGTAAGTTTTTGCCTTCTGACTTTTCTTTCTACCGAACGATGAGTTACTACGAGGCAGGACCCCGGCTACCATTGGTTACAAATCTGACCAATCACGTGGCAGCATGGCTCAATATGAGGCCCGCAACGGATTCGTGTTGATCAATCAGTTGGACAAACAATTTATTGTGAAGGCTTTGTTTTCGGATATCTTCTTCGAAGGAGCGGTGATTTTAAGCCCATCCGCTATATGTCATGTGAAAAAGGACATCAAATCTAGCCGTAATTCCACCTTAGCATCGATTCAAGCCGCAACGAGATTTGACCCCTGCTACGACTGGTTCCACAGCCGACCAATCAGAGGTTAGCAGCGGGAATCTGGTCTAGCTCAGCAGCTTCGCATGTTCCTGACCACACTTCACCGGAAGATGGCGCCGACGATTCCGAGTGCTGAAATATTGTGTGATTATTATAACACTTCTATAACTCGGCTAGTCACCCGAGAGCATTATTTGTATTCTCAACGCCGAGAAAGACTTCGTAATTATATAGGAATCTTTTAGTTTCAAAAATTGATGTAGGACTTAGAAAGAACTTTTTAAAAACCTATGTATGGTTATGATAGTTAAACATGGACTTCAGGAATTCCAGAAAGAAGAAAAATTGAAGCATTTGAAATGTGGTGCTATATTGTAGAAGGATGCTGGAAAATAGGCGGACAGATAAACTACAAAATTAATAATTATTCTTTAATAATTACTCCAATACAACTGTTGTTGGATAAATTATTAATTTAACAAGCAACTGTGGAAGAAATGGCCTACAATAATCATATATAAATTGCAAAATGAACAAGTTTTGGAAATGATTGGCAGAAAAAGAAGTTTGTGGAAGTGGCTTACAGAAAGAAGAGACAGGATGGTAGGTCACATTTTGAGACATGCAATATTGGTTAATTTGTTAGTGGAGGGAACAGTCGAAGGAAAGAACTGTAAAGGAAACGGAGATTAGAATATATGAAGCAGATAATAGATGACGTATGGTGGAAGTGGTATGTTGAAATGAAGAGGTTGGTGCAAGATAGGAAGGGATGGGGGATCACATCAAACCAGTAGAAAGACTGATGACACTAAAAAAAATATATAACATCCATAAAAAAAAATAAAAAATACTCTGGAAATTTATATTCCAAATGCCCCACATCATAAAAATAAATCAAGTTCATAGAGGGATGAGAAACTTTATCAATGGGAACATATAATCAAAGCTTCTTTGCATAATTAAGAGCTGCTGAGCTGAAAACTCCACCATTAACAACGAGGAAATTTTTTTTACTTAACAATATTTGCTGCTGACTTCTTACTTCTTCCACCTCTCATGACTTGTTTCCTTCAAGTAGTTTCCAATTTTACAATGCCCAGGTTTATGCTTTTCAATTCACACCACACATTCTTCATAATTACGATTTTTCCTCTACCCCCAAGGTACCAATAAACTATTGGAACCTCCAACTAAATTCCAGCCATTATCGCGTGGCTACCACACACTATTATTAATGGCAGGACATAAACCTGAAAATGTTAATGTTCACTGGGTGCACTTAACTGTCTGTGTTTCAATGGCATCATGCCTTACTATTACTATTACTCTGCGATTCACTAAAAGTGTGTGGCAGAGGATGCATTGCACCTATCCAAAAGGGTAATAGTTTGGAAGGGATATGGTAAGTAATGGTTATTCTCTTACCCAAATCTTTTAGGGTTAAAATTTATGGGCCTATGTCTCTTCATCAACAGTAGAATGATATGGCTGCTGCATTTTGATGGGCCACAGATTGCGGACTGTGAAGCAAGAATTAAAATTATTGGTGTCAATGGAGATGGAATGGATAGCTACTGGGTGTTTCGTTTTTCAGAGAATACAGTCTGTCGGTGGGCATTGATTCTTATGGCTAGTGGATTGATGGTCTAACCTATGTAAGAAGCTGGGCAGTGGTTAAATAATTATTTTAATTCTTGCTTCACAGTCCGTGCTATCAGAATACTACCTAACAGCCACAGTTTCTCTAAACTCGGAAGGTGGGAGCTTGCCTAACAGCACAAACTTGGCTCCAGGCAACTGCTTGGTCTCAATATAGTCATCTCTTAAGCTTTACCTTATCTCTTTTCTTCTGCCCTCACTACCTATCTTGAACCAGTATTAACTAGAGGTGATGTTTAACTTCATATTCTTTTAATGTTCATTTTTATTAATTTTTGTTTATTTATCTATTTAAGATTTTATATTATTTTGCTATCAGCTCTTATTGCTCTCATGCTATTGTTTTGATATTTTACAATACTGGGATATTAACTTCAAATTATACCCCTCTCCTTGTACTCTGTTTGAATTTACTCCAACATGGATCACGTTTCTTGTCACAAATAAAAACTTGCAGATATTAGTCACTAATTAAAAATCAGCTCTGGTAAATGGTGGTTCATGTGGGAAGAGTAGTGGACAGGGACTGGGTGGAAAAGAAGAAAAATGAATAGTTGTACTCTTAAGACCCGTCACTACTGTACGAGTTCAGAGAAGCTGCTTCTGTCTGGGAGGTCTCTGATAGCAAGGAAAGTGAAGCAAGCATTAAAACTGGTATTATGTGATGTGGCATGAAAAGATACTGGATGGTTTTGATTCTGGCTGAGCACTGTCTATTGGTGGCCATTCATTCTTATGCCAAGTGGATTGGTGGACAAACCTATATAGAAAGCCCGATAATAGTTGCAAGTTATCTGGTATATTGTGTGGGAAGTTTTATAAGTGGCATGTTCTATTATAAGGAAGCTCTCCCTGGTGACTGGATTGGTTATTTA
Source organism: Vandiemenella viatica (assembly GCA_031002005.1). Lineage (NCBI taxonomy): Eukaryota > Metazoa > Arthropoda > Insecta > Orthoptera > Morabidae > Vandiemenella > Vandiemenella viatica. Next base: position 125,383,795 of record CM061914.1, read on the forward strand.
TTTATTTCGTATCAGAAACATACAGTTAAACAATCACAATCATCAAATTATAATCGACCAGAACTTGGCCACTTCCAGTGCATTTTCTGAGGCATCATACAGTTCAGCCGCCGAGCAGGATGCTAGACACAGTTGACACTGGAGCATGTGCTGGACAGTCTGGTCTTCACCACAGTCACACTTGATATCATTGATCTCAGCATCTCTTGCTAAATTCACTTTGCATCTGCCCACTCCTATTCAACCTATTCAAAGATTTCCACGTCAACCATCCCTTGTCATAACCAGGTGGCAAAGATTCAGACACTCTTCCCCAGCCATGCGGAAGGGGAGCCTTAGCTTCCCATAGTTGTAACCTGGCTTCTTCAGTTGTCGTCGTTCTTGAGATATTATTAGGAAACTTTTTCTGGATTTCAGTCTTTGCCTATGAGGGATATGCCCATATAGTGGATGAGATTTTTCATGGTTCACTTTCCTCCTTTCCTTGTTCACTGCTATTTCCCTTCGAACAGAAGGTGGCGCCATTCCAGCGAGACGGTGGAGCCATTCGACTGGAGTTGGTTTTAAGCAGCCTGTTATGATTCTGCACGTGTCATTAAGTGCAATGTCTACTTGTTTGGCATGGGTTGAACTGTGCCATACGGGACAGGCATACTCTGCAGCCGAATAACATAGTGCTAAGGCAGAAGTTCTAATTGTTTCAGGTTGGCTGCCCCATTGCGATCAAGCCAGTTTTCTTATGAGATTGTTCCTACTGGAAACTTTCAGCTTGGAGTTCATGCAAAGTTTCCTGAATGTAAGTGATCTGTCAAGGGTCACTCCTAGATATTTTGGAGTATCACAGTGTTCTAGTTCGAACCCCGACCATGTTACCTTTAACCTACGATTTGTTTCTTTATTCCTTAGATGAAAAGCACATACTTGTGTCTTTGTAGGATTTGGTTTAAGCTGGTTCCTGCTATAATACCTTGACAAATCTTCCAGAGCGTTGGTAAGTGTGCTCTCCACTGATTCAAAGTCTTTGCTCTGTGAGACCAGAGCAAGATCATCAGCATACACGAAACTCCTGCATTTGCGTGGTATAGGCTGATCATTGGTATATATGTTAAACAATAATGGGGCTAACACACTTCCTTGGGGTAGACCATTCTTCTGTGACCTCCAACGGCTACTGGATTGGTGAAGGCTGTAGAGGCATGGTGCATGATGCACATTTTTCAGTAGGATCTGTTGCATGGGAAAAAGCCTTGAGGCTGTCTGGTGGGGTGGGGAAGACCATGTTTGTGTACTTCATGTTGGCTGAGGTGGGAGGGGAAGGGTCTACTGAAGCATGTCCTAGGTGGAACAAAGAGGATTTGGCTGGGTGAGCTCAAAGGAAATTATAATCATGCCAAAGGATTTAATTGATGGTAACATGTCCTTGAAAGCACTGAGTGATGAGGGTACTTGATAGGCTGCAAGTTTTGATGTGTTTGTGTACTAAATTCGGTGGGTAATTGTGGAATATCAGAGCAAAGGAGATATTGTTGGAACACAGAGTGAGGGCCTGCTGGTTTGAACATTTACAACTTCCACAAATGGCAAGGCTACAGGGGGATGGGGGGAGGGGAGAGGGAGGCAGGGAAGGGAGGGGAAGCATTTAGTGTGATAAGGATGGCAACTGTCATAATGCAGATGCTGTTGTACAAGGACTATCCAGAAAGTAACTTATGTTCTGAAATAAAAAAACAACCTAATGAGAAAAACTTTATTTTATACCTCTGAAAGGGACAATATTAAACTTTTTGGAAATTGTTACCACTTACACTGAGGCACTTATAATAAAGATGTATGAGGTTTTCAATTCCTTCCCTGTATAAATCTGCCACCTTACATTTCAATCACTGGTTTACACCAGCATGAAGTTCTGTGTTACTGTCAAAACACTGTGTTGCAAGTCAGGTCTTCATTGCTGGAAAGAGATGATAATCACTTGGTGCCAGATCCGGACAGTATGCTGGGTGATCAAACACTTCCAATCCAAAACCATGCAAGAGATGTCAGGTGTATGGATGTGCATTGCGAAAAAAAACACTTGAACACTGTTTATCCAAACGCTTGTTTTGTATTGCTCACCCTTAGTTACGCCAATGTTTACATGTTGCACCATGTTCAAGGAAATCAACCAGAAGCACTCCTTCAGCGTCCCAAAACGCAGTTACCACTATCTTTATGGCTTAAAAAATTTCAAGAACTGAGTCCTTACAGAAATTCAATGATGTAGCAAGATGTTTTTTGTGGTCTTCCATCAAGTTTTATGGCACCCATCTTGCACAAAAATTGTAATAACTAAGGTTCTCTGATAGAATTTCAGTCAGCAAACTTCGTGAAATTTGGGAAAAATGAAGCGAGAGTACAGTGATAGTAAAGCGATGATTTCCACGAATTCTACTGTCGATTTTCATTGTCAGTTCATCAGCCACAAGGTTAGTCTGATCATTGCAGTCCTCATCATGACCGTAGGTCCGACCATTTTTAAACTGAAAGCACCACTGCAACACTCCACCTTCACTCATTATTCCATCTTCGCACAACTCATAAAGTTGCAGATGGATTTCAGTTGGTTTGATGATTTTTGCCAGTAAAAACCTAACCACTGAATGCACCTCATGACTCGCAGGATTTTCTATTGAGGCACACATTTCAATAATTGACAACAAACAAAGTAGAAAAATCACAGTCCGCAGGCAATGAGAGCTTGCTTGATGTGTACTGAATATAGAAACGTTTTGATACCAAGATGGCGGCTCTATCCTGCCTATCTCCATGCTACGCATAAACATTAGTTACTTTCCGGACAGCCCTCATACATGTGGACAGAGGAGCTAAGGTGGCCATCAGAGGGGGACAATTCCACATCCTGGAAAGTGGCCTGGGTGTGAGAGCAGGCCCATGCATAGTTCAGGGTGTTGGAGGCTTAGAGAATGTAAGGAAGCAGAGAAGGTAATTTTGTTATGGGTCCCGATAATAAAAATATCATCTATGAATCTGAGTCACATGAGGGGTTTCACGTGGATTTTATCCAAAAAGACTGTTCCAGGCAGCCTAGGAAAAGGTTTGCATAGGAGGAAACTTAAGGCTGACAGTCCAGTGGATGCGTATTTGCGCAAATATGCCTATATTCGCGTGAACCGTGTTGGTGTGAAGACATGCTGCCCACTGTAAGCAGATTTGCATGAATCTGTTGTCAGTTCTCTGTAGTACGGGCAACCCATTCCATTTCTTCTTGATGTAAGTTAATATAACAAAAGAAAATAGAACAATAATTCCTTAATACATGTTTATTTACTTTTTAATTAAGAAAATGAATGTAAATTTCTTTGTTTAGGCCCTAGATTGGCAAAATGTCCATTCTCACATCCTATCACTGGTGACACAGTCCACTTTTTTAAATTCACTTTAATCTTATACCACATTAGCTATTCAATTTTACCTTGAAAATATACTGGTACACTTAAAATAGTTTTATGTTAAGAGAAAAATAATTGCTTGAAAATGGGACACAAAAAAAGTAATTCAAAAGGGTGTCTGAAATAATTTCCAGCTAAATTCGAGTTAACTGCTGGCCATACATAAACTAGGTGAAATGAACTATGCTACAAATAATCTTTATAAAATGACGGCATTTTCTTCTTAATATTATGCAACACGGTGAGTACTTTTGTAATTATATCAATACGACAACAAAAAAATTTAATATATAATACTATACACACTGCTGCATATTAAAGATTAGTCGCCACTAATTACAATCCGGATAGTAAATTGAAACTGTGTTTGAGAGAGAAGCGAAGAAATTGATTGCAAATTTTATAATTATTCCATAAACGTGTTATGTTTTGATGGATTAAAATGGTTTAAATGAACTGAATCATTGTTGTGACCGTATTAAAAACAAGAGAGTGCATGGAATATTAGAGGACATTAATTAAAAAGGTTATGTGGGCCATAATGTTTTGAATGAGATTTTGAATGTTTAGAAGTGTTTGATTTTGTAAATATGCTGTTACATGCCTGTATATATTTTCTAGTTTCATTTAAAAATGTTTCCTAATAATTTCAGGTAATTTTGTGTAAGTTTTTGTTCAATTTGTATTATTTCCGTGATTGTTGGAGCTCAAAAAAGGTCTGTTGGTGATTTTACATTCTCAATACCCACTGTGTGAAGCACGACCAGATCCTAATAACTTCGGATCTCGTCGCCCTCGCGTTAGTTTGTGAGACTCAAGAGCTGACAATGGATGGAGTCACAACATTTCCTATGTTTGTATTGGAGCGATCTCATCACTTGTATACTGGCATACTCACGCAAGCATTTTTCACACAAATTCACGTCAACTGGACGGTCAGCCTAACGGGAACCAAAAGCAGTGCCATGGGTGGCCATACGGGGACCCACAGCAGTGCCAGGGATTGTCACACGGAGATCAATGGCTGTGCTATAAATCTCGTGGAAAAGTAATAGGTAGGCCAGGTTGGTGAGGAATGATGTGCTGGAGAGTTGTTGTGAGGGTGCTGATCTAGAAAATGTTTCTTTTCTGGTATTCAGTCCATCAATTTAATCCTTTATCATGGAATAACTTCTTACATTCCTTTCCCTGGATGTGCACCATTCTGCACAAAATCCTAACCACTGCCACATGCACATGAATCAGCATATCACCCAATCTGATGAATATCTTGGTTCATAAATACTCACCTTTTAATTCCCCCAAGACACCACTCAGATCATTCCCATGTATCAGACCCTGCCGCAAAACATGCAGCATGCACCTCACTACCACCACGTACACCAGTCCGACCACAGGGAAAACCTTCTGTATCAATGGACAAGCTACTTCCAGCACAAAATACCACATATATCAACTCACATGGCTCCTCTGCACTAACTCACATATAGGCCTCACCACTATTAACCACTCGCCATCACGATAAATGATCATGGGCAAACAGTGTATGTCAGCAATGTATCCTATCCAGATGCAAAACATGTCAGTTCCCATAAGTTGAACAATTTTAATAACTGTTTTATAATTAGGACCATCAGAATTTTTCCCGACACCACAACCTCCACTGAACTCTGCAGATGGGAACTGGCCTACCAGAATACTTTTGACACCACACATCCTCCAGGTCTCAATCTCCAATTAGTCCCTCCAAGTAACTTAGCACTTAGTGTTACTAATCTTCATGTTTTACAAATCTTATATGGTATATTTCCCAGTTAATTAAAAAAATATTTATATATTTACAAATTAATTATGTTGATGATGGTCCCTGGCTTCCAATGATAGTATATTTCCAGCATTACCAATTTGATATTTTCTCCCTCGCCTCCCCACCCCCCCCCCCTTCCACCAACACTTGTGCCAACCATTACATGCCACCTCCATACATCTAGGGCAGTGGTTCCCAATTAGGGGTAAGCGTACCCCCAGGGGTACGTGAGGTTTCTTCAGGGGGTACGCGCGGTAGTCTCTTGGCTAAGGTGATCACTAAAATAATTGAAAAAATCCACTTTTATCAGCCAAAAGAAACATTACTATCACCCAAATATATTTTAAGATAAACTGTGTTTGTGTCAATTATATCACTGTAATCCAGTGGTTATGAGAAGCACTCTACTGGCATGAACGAATTCATTTATTTATCATTTCAGCTGTAAGGGGTACGCGCAGTTGAGCTCCTTCTTGCAGTGGTACTCGGGAAAAAATAATTGGGAACCACTGATCTAGGGGATGTAAGTGTGTGCACGTCTGACTCCACCAAGCGTCTCACCTACTTGCAAGAATTAAGTTAAGCACCAAAATATTGTGCTACTTTTTTTTTTAATGTTCGTTGTTCCTAGCTGCAGTCATCTGTGGTAAAAGCCGGGTCTTATTTCCCTATCCATCCTTAATTTAATTGACTTAAAGCATTTTCATGTTCATAATCATGATTTTATATAAAAAAATTTATTTAGGAATTACGAATTAGTATCAGGAAATGAGCCACAACTTACCTTAAATAAAGGATGTGTGTTGCAAACACACAAAAAAAACACAAACAACAAAGAAATTTTCAGGTCTTAGCCCTTTATCAACTAGAGAATGTGGAGACTGGGTGTTGTAGAGGACTGCTTCACAAGGCGACTATTACACCTACGGTGGGAATAAATTCAAATGGAGGACATGAAGATGAGGTAGTGATTTGAAGCTAATACCTGAGCATTGCAAAATATCAAATCTAATCAATGGTGACCCGAAAGAGCAAAATAATACAATACAAGCTGAACTAAATAAATATACGTAATAAAAAATAGAAATCAAACCAAAGAATATATCAAGTTCTACAAGAGGAATGTTAAAAATGCAATTTATACTAGCGTTCATTAAAACAGAGTTTTCTTCTAAGACTATGAAAGGAATATTGAGAAAAGTGGTATGTTGAACCTAATGTGGATCTTAAGGCCACTGATGGTCCAATCAGTGACTTAAGTTTCCCAATAAGGTTGAATTAATAGAGAAAATGACTTTTTCTCAATTTTAAGCTACTTGCATAATCAAACTAAAACAATTATGCTTTTATTTCTGCTTTCGTTTTGGCCTCTATATTCAGGTTCTCAAAAAAAATTGTATCAATGATTACCTCTTTCGTGCAGCATCAACAAATTACAAAATTAAGAAATCTACAATTTGATAAAAATTATTTCTTGAAATTACAAAGTTAACAGTCATTGATCCAAGATAAAACATGGAACAATAAATAATTTTGGAAGCAATTAGAGCTAAATCTCACATCTGCCATGAAATTACCTTAAACGATTAAATTTTGCTTACTATTTTGCACATGAAGACAATGAATTGTATGCCTAGTTTTCATGACAAATTTTGAAAAGAGTTTGTATCTTTTTTTCTTCATAAAATATCTTAGCAATCTTATTTCAAGGAAGACTGTTTAAAAGGCGGATGGTTCATTTGACAAATTTTATCAAGCAGTTACACTGTAAAACTACAGTAAACACAATGTATTATTATTGAAGAAGATAGAGTTTAACAAAGAAACTAAAATCCTGAAAGTAATGATTCCATTTCCCTTCCTAAAAATTTGAAATTTGTTGTTACTTCAGAGGGACACTGGCATCCTGCCTTACAGACTACAAAAATTGGCCCAACAGCAAGCTGACGTACTGCAGGGTTGCGTCGCGCTGCCTCTTTGGTGTTGATTCATCTAGACTCAATTCTCTTTTCCAGCGTTCCTTATTCATCTTGTATTCTTTCTTCTTCTGCGCCTCAAAAGCTTTTCGGTCCTGTTCTTGCCGACTCATAATGTCTTTCTGCAACTTCTTCTCAGCTGCCTGATTCTGTTTCACCTGTTCAAAGAAAAACTATACAGAATCAACCAATGAGGCAGTATTTATTTTCGAATAGAAATAATAATGAAAAGGTGAAAAATAAATAAACATGTATAAATGCTACATAGGTTCTGGAATTTCTCTCACAAAGTTACATATTATAAAGTGGACATATGAAACAAAGGAGTCTGGATAAAATATTAATAATCACTCTGGCTGTGGTGGCTGAAGATGAGAGGAATGTCAAAGAAAGAAAATAAAAACAAAGGGCAGAAGACCGCAAGCCAACTAAGGGAAAGGACAGATAGTATGGGCAAAAATGGAAGGGGTCAAAAACCAGGTAACTAAAAAAGGAAATTATAAAATATGAGTATATTCAGAGACAATGGAGCACGAAGAAATAAGGCAATATCAATTCAGACAGCAAAGCTAAAGTAACAAATCAATTACCAAAGTTGAATGAAGAGGTGTGGTGACAAACATTATAAAAACACAATATTTTGGGCATCACCATTACTCATGAAATTAAGAGGATGAAGTACATGGTTGCATATGTTTTATCAGTTGCTAGTGATCTTTCAAACTGATGAAAATTTGACTGATAGCAAGTCCAATATAGAAATCTGGGTAACATAAGCAGGTAAGTTAAAGTGAAATACAGTGCATTTCACCTTAAAACAAAGATGGCAAGCTCCCTGGATATCTAACAAAAATTGATAAATGAAGTAGGATTATGAAGAGTAATGTCTCTGCTTTGGTGACATTATATATTAAGAAAGTTTTTTTAACTTCAATCCTTAAAAGGAAAAATAATCCGCAACGCATTTTTGTGTCAAGAGCCATTTATATCCCTTCATATCTAACCGATATTGATAAATGAGGTATCAAATTAAAGAATAATGTTTTCGCCATGGTCACATTATCATTTAAGAAAGGAATTTTTCGTAATTCAACCCTTAAAGGGCAAAAATGTTAATATTTCTAAAATGCGTTTTTTGTATCTCCCTGGATATCTAACCGAAATCGATAAATTAAATAGGATTATGAATGAGTTTTTTTTTGGTAACTGCTTTACGTCTCTTTTTAACATCGAGGTCTTTAGAGACGGGAAAGGATGGGGGCAAGGAATGGGAAGGAATTCGGCCATGGCCTTTTGAAGGAAGCATCCCGGCATTTGCCTGGAGTGATTTGGGGAAACCATGGAAAACTCAAATCTGGATGCCCGGACGGGGATTTGAACCGCCGTCCTCCCGAATGCAAGGCGAGAACGCTAACCGTTACACCGCCCCGCTCGGTTATTATGAAGAGTAATGCCTTAGCTTTGGCGACATTATATATTAAGAAATAATTTTCAACCCTTAAAGGGAAAAAGTATCAATAGTTCTACAACACATTTTTGTGTCACGAGCCATTTATCTCCCTTCATATCTAACCGATATACATAAATGATGTATCAAATTAAAGGTTAAGGTCTCTGCTTTGGTCACATTATATTTTAAGAAAGGAAATTTTCGTAATTCGACCCTTAAAGGGCAAAAATGTTGATATTTCTAAAATGAGATTTTGTGTCTCGAGCCATATCTAACTGAAATCTATAAATGAAGTGGGTAGTCTCAGCTTTGGTGACACCATGTATGAAGAAAGAGTTTTTTTTTTTTTTTTTTTTAATTCAACCCTTAAAGGGAAAAAGTATCAATGGTTATTCAATGCATTTTTGTGCCATAAGCCGTTTATCTCCATTAATATATAACCGAAATAGATAAATGAGGTATCATTCTAGAGATTAAGGTCTCCGCTGTTGTCACATCATGTTTTAAGAATGGATTTTTTTTTCTGAATTTAACCCTTAAAAGGCAAAAATATCAGGATTTCTCAAATGCGTGTGTTGTATCTTGAGCCATTTATTTCCCTTGATAATTAAAAAATTTTGATAAACGAGATACCATTTTAAAGACTGGGGTCCTTTTAAGGTCATTGGTTGGTTATATCATACTTTAAGACAGGAATTTTTCAAAATTCGACCCTTAAAGGGCAAAAATATTAATATTTGTACAACACATTTTTCTGTCACGATCCAATTTATCTCCCTTGATTCCTAACCGAAATCGATAAATGAGGTATCGTTTAAAATATTAAAGTATCCACTGTGGTCACATCATACTTTAAGAAAGAACCTTCCCCAAATTCAACCCTTAATGAGCAAAAACTTTTCTTTTTTTTAATTTTGTTTGATGCCTAACCAAAATTGATAAATGACGTATCATTTTAAAGACCTAGGTGTTCGCATTGGTCACTATATTTTTTAAAAGGATTTTTTTTTTTTTTTTTTTTTTTTCTTCGAATCACCCATCTTTGGGGTACGTCAGATCAATCACTTCTTGGATGCTTGCGTTTTCTTCTTCTCCCAGTATTTCTTCATTCTATCTGATCTCTTCCTTCTTTCCTCTTCTGAAATTTGAATCGGTTTTCTGGTGTTTATCGCAACTTGGAACCTCTTACTTTTGTCTTTGGTCACGGTCTTGGCTGTACCATTCTTTAACATCACTTCGGTAATCTGGAGTTCTCTCAAATCCTTTTCCACTTCCTTAAACCAGTTGGGCTTAGTCTTTTTTTTATAAAAGAAGTCAAAGATTTTTTTGTTAATCTGTTAGGATTCATTCGGAATATGTGTCCATAGAAATCAATCCTTTTTTTTCTCATGGTTTCGGAGAGTCTCTCTTGAGGAAAAAGTATCAATAATATTTCTACAACATGTTTTTTTTTATTACGAGCCATTTATCTCCTTCGATACATAACCTAAATTGATAAATGACATATCGTTTTAAAGATTAAGGTCTCCAATTACGTAAAATTATAAATTAAAAAAGAATTTTTCGGAATTTGATGCTTAAAGTGGTCCTGCATATGAGACAGTTCAGAGCCAAGTCCCTAGATTGCAGCAGCAGATATCATGGAGATGTCAATAAACCGTTTTTTATACGATATGTAGCTTTTCGGATATTTATTTCTGTTACGGAAACATTTTTGTTTTGATAAACAATTCCAATAACATTTTATTTGCACAGCAATTATATCATACAGATGTTGATATGCTGTGTGCATTTTGTGCAGTTTAGTTGTATTCTGTTAAGGTCAGCGACGTTTGTCGTACATACAGCGAGTTTTAAATTATCCCGTTTCATAATATGTTTTAATGCATACCTACTACACTAAACAAATAAATATTTGATACAAAAGTATGGTTCTACTTTTCATTATATTACAAGCATTCAACCTCACTATTCATCATATTTTATTAGCAAAATGTTCACACGCGTTGCCTAGTCACTAATAATTGACCAGCAGTTCAAATGTGCAGGAATTTGTTAAAAGTTTGTACAGTTTGAAAGAAGGTAATAGATGATAGATTCATATCATAAAAGAAGTGAGAAGAAACTGGTTTTGGATAATAAAGATACACGTTTTGGAGGGAAGGCATAAATCATTAATATTTTCACAATTGAGAGGTTTCCGGTAGAAAGGTAGCTTACAAGATTTTTGGAAACACGAGTGGAATAGAATTTTAACACAATTTGGCCAATTAAGTAAAACTTTTAGAGTTTATTTAGCAAAATTAGACTACATGGAGGAGTGTGAACTTTGAATAATCATTACAGAGAAATAAAGGCACATTTCAGGATTTTAAAAATAATAAAAAAGTTTTGGAATAATCAGGACTATCTAACTTAAATTTTTTTGTAAAGAATGTTTAAATCCTGATGTATATGAAAATTTAAACTACTGACAGTCATGTGAAAGTGCCGTGTCATGAAATCTACTAGTGGAAACAATGGAAAATGTCATACTTTTCGGTGAAAGTATAAATAGGAGTGGTAAGTATCGAACTCTAGGTTTCTATTCGCAGCATTTGTTAAGTGCATGTGTGTCCATTGTTTGTGCCGATTAGTATCTATAGCAGCTCTCTCTCTCTCTCACACACACACACACAAACACACATACTTTTGTGGTTCAGCAGAGGGAACAACCTAAAGAATGTGTGCAAATATTAGCCCCCCTTAGCTTCACTAAATCACATAGTGCATCCTTATCCTGCAATAAATTACACTTGGAAATATGTCCATAACCACATATTCCAAATCCATAACTGGGAAAGCTTTTGTCAACATAGGATATGGCAATTACACAAGTGATTCACCTTAAATAACTACTTAAATTCCTTCATTTTCCAACTCCCTACATTAGTCCTATCACCAATAAAGTTCAAGGATGAGAGGTAACTAGAAAAATGATGTGGCTGTACATGCTAGTTCCCACCAGGCCAACCACTGTAACTGCTTAACATTTTGTGTATCCTGCAATATCAGCATCCCACATGATAAGCATTAAAATATATGAAAGAAGATATTTCTGGCTTACATATCAGGTAATAATCACCATTTGCCAAGCCTTTTTTTTTTTTTTTTTTTACAAAAGATTTGCTTACTCTACATCTATCAATGTTTAGTATTTTTCGCAATATAGAGAGAAAGTAAGTGCAGTGACCCGATTATTGCATGGAGGCACGTGCATGTTTTGTTGTTCATTTCAAAGCTTCTGCTAAATGTGGACAGATGCAGAATTATTGTGGTACGTATTAATGTATAAAGTTTGCAGCCGATATTGCATCAATATTCATATATATAAAGAAGGATACGAAATATTACCCGTCACTAACCACAGATAAAGCCAAATGAATACAAAAACACACACACACTTTACAATATTTCGGTTTAAGATCTTACTCATGTACACAGGACTGGGCCATTTGGCAAAGAAGGAAATGCACTCACCATGGTCTATCGCATGACTACCTACTCCATGGGGAACAGGCTGGGGGGGGGGGGGTGTAAACTTTTTTTTTTACTTATTGCCAGAAATTTAAAGGACCTGTGCCACCTGTGCATAGACATCTGGTGCCAGATATTTGCATAAGCTTTCCAAGGACTAACTAATGGCTATGGAGAAACATAATATTCAGCAGCCAGAAACACAAACAAGGATTTAGCATTAAACAAAGATGTGTAAGTGTTTGTGGGTGATAACAGATTGAGTAAAACCAAAATTACAAATTGTACCCGACAGTGTAAGCAGGTGACTACATAACTGCACAGCGTGTTATGCAATACACAAATGAAAATTAGAAGATATAAGACTTTTGTGAGCAGTCAGGTAGCTCAGTAGTTAAGGCAGGTGCTCCTAAAGTTCAAGGTACTTTGATTCAATCTCAATGTGTTAATGTGTAATAGGAATTTTCTGTGTGCATACGATCAATACAACAACACACTGATTTGAACTCCATGATCCTGTTGGTCCTAAGAGAAGGAAATTAGCTGTAATGCCATGGAGTTACTGGTTTAGTACACTTTTTTCACAAGGATCAAACCAACCTTTAGGTTGTGGACCAAATTAAGATGCAAGATCGTTGTAGAAAGTACTGCAACTTCGCAGAGGTAAGGGAAATAACCGAATGTTTAAAGAAAACGTTATTATCAATGAAAATGGAATGCTAGAGGAACATAGTTGTAGACTAACATTACTGGATAGAATTAAGGATGAAGATATATATAGAGTCAAATATGTTTGGGTAAAACTAAAACTGAAAAAAAAAAAAAAAAAATCTGAAGCAAGTATCTACAATTGTACAATCATCTACATCACATGAAGGGAGATATGTGGCCAAATAATTTGTTAGAATGGGTTCCAACAAAGAGGAGACAAAAAACAAGGTGTTTAAGAACAACATGAGGAAACTGTTAAAACAGCACTGACCGAGAGCTACCTATTAGATAAAGACTGGAGAAAATAATTCCGTGGAAAACAGCATGAGACAAATGACTTTAATGTTGTTAAAATCACAATAATAAAACCACCCACCAGTTTGGCTGCACACAATAAGGCACCACCACACTTGTCTGGGGAGGTATCAAGAGACCAAGTTTGAGTCCTAGACCCCATGTACCAATCATCCTGATCGCAGTTTTTAGACGATTTCCTACAGTTGTTTAGAAGAATACTGGCTTCCCAGCCTGTATCAAGGGGAAAAAATAATAAAACCTTGTGCCAGCCTGATGTCAGCTATGGTAAGTAATGGTTCCTTTAGCTTAAAATTTGTACTTCCCACTGTATTTGATAACTAATGTTTTTTCAAAAACCAATTTGTGTGTGAGATATTTAGTTTTAAAAAAACCACAATTTTCTGATTGTGCTATTATACCATTTGGATAATAACTTACTAACATTTTAAGGAACAGTTTATAATTTTTAACGAAACCACAATCTTGCACATTTGCAAATTAAAACACCGTCTGTTAACAAATGTTTTTTTAATTAATATAATCTAAAATGTATTTTACCCTTATAGAATGGGACATTGTCATAACTGTAAATTTACACATAAGATGGTGTTATGAAAAATTGCATTACTTGTATACATAACTATTAACAAAGTACATACTATGTACGTTCTCGCGGCAGCAATGCTGTAACTTCTCAGGTTTCAAGCTTCCGAAACATCGCCAGACGGCTCAATTTTGATGCAGCTTGAAACCCGAGAAGTTTTTATAAAGTACATACTACTTACCAATTTGGTAGAAACAGTTACATGTTGGTCAGAAACAGCTCTTTTTACAATGAAAACACAGCTGATCCGAAACAACATATATGGTAAGAAACACTCCACGAATCACTCATTAAATAAAACAGCAGTCACTCATGCTTAACAAAGTATTTATTTTGTCAACTCAAAACAAAATGAGATAAAAACTTGTTTTACGTGGCCAGCGTGGTAGTTTCAGTTAGTGGGGCTACTAAAATGGAATGTGTTTGTTGAAAAATGTAGAGTGGGGCAGGTGTGTGAATAGTTGCAAGGTATTATGTGTTGGATGCAAGTAACTGTTACACATTTAGAGCAATCTGAGAGCTTCATGAAAATCCATCCCTCCTGAAATCTGCAAATGCAAACATATTCTAGATACCCAACTCCTTGGCCTCAATCAATGATAATACATTTTCCCTCCTTGTCACTGAATCTTGTAAACTACTTCCATGTACATTAGTAATATGAGAAGCGGATCCTTAATTACTAAGTTGGTGGCAAGATGGACATGAAGGCAAAAACATCACAAATAATAAAAATAGTTGCTCTTTAGGAGAAAAAGAAAATGAAACAGTGGGTAGATTGAGTTTTCCCATGATAAGCTATTATTTCAGAGAAAAGAACAATCGGTTGACTGTTTATGTTGAAGCAGAGGTGTAGAGGGTACACTAATAAGAAAATCACATTGCAAAAAATGTTGGGGAAAAAAAAGGCAAAAACATGAAAAATGCAAATAAATGTCAAGAAATAATACTAACCAAGTGAAAGTGGCTAGATCTTCTAAACCAATTCATGGCTGTTTCCCTTACTACAAACTAACCAACACATGCCGACTGTCTTATTTACTTTCACACAGCAGGAGGTTGTAACGAAGAAATCTATCATAAAGTGCGGATAACTGTAATCGTGCATTGTATTTTCTTTCCCTCATACTTCTGGTGCTAATACATTTTATTTGCATAGTTCATTCCTGAATTTGGTCATCAGCATCCTTGGAATAATTATAACAAAGGCTTTTATACTGCAAGGAGCCTTAGTGAGAGCATGGTCTGTTGCTGTTAAGAACTTTACACCAGAAATCAAATACCACTGAATTTATTTTGATAAACTGAAGTTATTGCTGATATCAGGAAAGCAATACAAACTTGAAAGAAAAATGTTTACCAGTCTTTGATCTGAAATGAATAATGCAGGTAAACTGCAGAAGGCAAAGTTTACAACAGCTACACACTTTCAATCACTCGTCTGAAAATCTGGAAGTACCACAAAATATGCTTCATAAAACTCATTAACAAAAGTTTATGTGGTAATAGAAACTGTTTATGATTGTTAAAGTTCACTTTCGCCAAAACTTGAAATGATTTGTGGAAGTAATTCTCGTTGTGTCATCACCTGATCTCTATTGGATGTAAATTGAGATAAGAAAAGCAAATGTCCTTCACCAAAAGGTTTCAGGGTTTGGTTCATTATCAAATTATTGAAAGTTCCATGAATGTTCAAAAATAGTCTACCTCCTGTGACTGCCAAATCTGGAAATTTTTCCAAGTCCGACCAAGCAACATTGCCGCACTAACTGATGCAGATTCGTCCACCCAGCTCAAAACCTAATTTCCAACTGTTGTGCAGTCTTACACTGGAAACATCAAGAAAAGTGATGCATTCCTATGATCACCGACTCTTCGACTTAATATATAAAAACCACAATTCTAATGGCATTTAAAATCTAAGGAATCCTTACCAAAATCTGAAATCTTATAGATTGGACTCTTATGTTTAGTAATGACAAATTTCCTCCAATTCCTACTAGTTTAGCAGTTATAAATTATTTAAATGAGGTGATTATTAATTTCATGTATCTTTCTTTAACTCCTAAAATACTTGATCCCAAGAAAAGTTATAGTATTCAGAAAATTAATTTTATCTATTAGTATTGTTTAGTGTACTATTTGAGGATGCATTTATTTTCATTCAGACATTATATCATTAAATGTGTATCTACACCATAGGTTGTGTCAAGCCATGCTCCCCCCCCCCCCCAAAAAACAAAATTAAACATATTTTTTATTTATTCACACATTCAAATGGTGTCTCCACTTTTCTAACTGAAATTTTATATTCTTTCTTTTTATTACCATTACACTTTGAAATCTCTCAAGTTTAAAATCACGTAGAATCATTTGTTGCAAAGCTAATTACCTTTCTTTCTAACTAGGATTTCTTTTATTTAAAAGCCATATAATTTTAAGCACCTACATCTTTTATTTAAAATCTTTTAACTAGAAACATTGTATTTAAGTCTGTTTATGTGCTGGCAACACATAGAATTAGTTACATTTCTCTTATTTATTGAAGAAGAGATCGTTCTATTGTTAGCTTGAAATTTTATTGTCAGTTTCATGCCATCTGACACAATTTCATCACTCAGTCATCAAATCTCATGCTTTATATAACTTGTCAACACAATTATGGATTAAAATCAAAATTTCCACTTGTATAAACCTTGTATAAATGTTTTTATTTATAGTAGTGATGTAAATGTTTGTAGCACTCTGCTCTGCTTTAAACTTTCAGTCATCCTGCATCACATGATAACAATCTGATTTAAGCATGTGGAGGTCCTGCTTAACTACAAGAGTCACCTGAAATATTGTGTATTTGTGTTTGCCCAATTTTCTTGTTGCAGCTATCCTCCCTTCAGTCTTGCTAAGAAATGAGTTTATTCTTTCTAAAATTTACTGAATAAACTGTATAAATGTACATCAAAAGAAATTAGGACAAAAATGAAATAACATGAACATTTCTATACAATCTGGGAGGGTTCCAAAACATTGGAATATCATTCCGAAAATGGTCTCCATTTCTGGCATTGACAAAATAGGTTGCATGGCATGATTCCCAATGCTATAATTCCCATCACAACACTGTTGATCATTATGAAAGAATAGCTTAAAATTGCCATTACTATTAATATATTTGGACTAGATTACAACATACATCCTTCCAAAACTCACACCACTGAATACAAACCTTTCGATCAAGCTCCTGCTGATGCCTGATTTGCAGTTTCTCGAGTTCCTTACTGAACTGTTGTAGTAGTGTTTCATACTCCTTGTCCAGTTGCTGTTTATGCGCCTCCATCTCTAATTTACATCGTTCCTCCAACTAAAGTAAAAAAAAAAAAGTTCCTTTACTTTTGAGTAAATATTTGATTGTATGACAAGACACAAGCAAACATAATTATTTGATCCGGGTGTGACGACTACATAATTCCAAATTTTATTTTTGCTATACAGTAAATAACTGGCCTAACATTAATGAATGGGCAGAAAAAAGTCTTTATTAAGATAACAGAGTTGTATACTTCGTAACGCTTGGTTCAGTGGAGATGTCATGGGTACATGAAAAGTACTGAAACTTACAAAAATGATAATCACAATAATTTATAATTAATTTCAATAAGTTACATAGCTAGTAGTAATATTTTAAGTTTGTGGTGTGGATAAATTTTTGCCTTCATGCAGCGAGCGACCAAGAGTAAAATTATGTCTAATCTGGTTTAATATTTAACAGCTTTGCTGATGATCAAGTCGTCATAGCACAAGATGGTGAGGATGCAAATTACATATGTAATCAACTGTCAAAAGAATATAAAAAAAAATGGGGCTTGAAGATTAACTACAAAAAAACAGAATATCTTACTAATGATCTAGATGAATTGTACATTGATGGAATAAAAATTAAAAAGGTCAATAATTTTTGCTATTTGGATTCAATTTTAGAAATAGGAGGAAAATCAAATATGGAAATAATAGAATAAAAGAATTACTAATGGCCGGAAAGTAATCGGGATGCTAAATTCACTTCTATGGAGCAAGAGTGTTATGAATAGAACAAAAAGAATTATATTCAAATCATTATTTGAAAGTATAGTCTTATATGGATTAGAAAGCTGGACAATCAACCAAAAACATATCAAGAAGCTGAAAGCATTAGAAATGGATTTCTGGAGAAGATCAGCAAGAATATCAAGAAAAGAAAAAGTAAGGAATACCGAAAAAAATAAGGCTAATGGAAGTGGAAGAAGACTGGAATGATACGGCCACGTAAGAAGGATGGAAGACACTAGGATACCTAAACTGGTACAAGAATGGGAAGTTAAAGGAAGGAGGAAAAGAGGACGGCCCGTGTTTACCTGGCTCCAAAGTGTACAAATAGCAATGAGAAGACTTGGTGCAGAAGAGGGAGATATACACGATCGAAATATCTGGAGGAATATTTTGAGAAGATGAAGTCAAGATCTATGTCCCGAATTCTTTATTGTTGTGTTGGAGAAAAACCTCTGTAGTGAGGAAAATCTCTCTTAATAATAATAAAAATAATGTTTAACAGCAATTCGAACGATTTTACTGCTCCCACCCTACTAAACACACACACAGTTTTGTGAGACAAATTATAGTAAAACAAAGATTGAACTACGAGGGTAGGCTGAAAAGTAATGCACATATGCTTGTAGAACGTGAACGAAATGAGCTACAGAAGCACGCCTGGTGATATTCGGAAGTAACATTCCTCCTTTACACGCATGCGCAGTTTGAATTCTTTGTGTCCATTCAGTTGTTTTTGAGCAGCGTAAATATGGAGACGTGTTCTCGTGCTATGTCAACGAGAGTTAAACAGCGTGATGTTATCGAATTTTTAACTGCTGAAAAGGAGACTCCTACTGAAAATCGTCATTGTTTAAAGGGTGTTTATGGTGACTATGTTGTTGATAGGTCTTCAGTCAATCGATGGGTAACAAAATTTCGTGATTGCACACCTGGGAAAGCCACAATTGTTGACAAAAAATGCAGTGGATGCTTGATCACTGCCACAGGCAATAGGCATTGCAAACTCTTCGATGACTTGATTCAAAATGACCGGTGAATCACTCAACAGCATATTGCAAACCATGTTGGAATATCCAAGGAACATAAAGTCTGTGCATGATGGGTACTACGCCGTTTAACAGACGAGAACAAACAGCGCCAAAAGGAATGCTGCCCGTGACAGGAGATGAGTCATGGGTGCATCATTAGGACCAAGAAGAGAAAAGACAAAGTGCTCAGAAAAAAAAAATTAAACCACAACCATCTGCAAAAATTTTTTTGGGATGCTCATTGAGTTTATGTGACAGATTATCTGGAACGAGGTGCAAAGGTAAATTCTTGTCATTACATACAGACTCTAAAACACCTCCGACGTCGAGTTTGTCGTGTCAGAGGCAGCCAATAATCTTGCAACATGACAATGCTCATCCACACACCTCGTGCGCAACTGAAGAGGCAATGAGAAAGTATAAGTTTGAACTGCTTCCACACCCTCCTTATTCCCCCAATCTTGCGCCTAGTGGTTTTTATTTTTTTCCTCTACTCAAGAGATACCTCAAGGGTAAACATTACACCTCGGATGATAAAGTGAAAGCAGCCATCAAGGATTCGAGGAAAGTGAGAGGAATTATTCAGTGACTGAATGAAAAAACTTGTTGCACGTTGGGAGAAATGTATTAGTCTTAATGGTGACTATCTTGAAAAATAAGTATATGATTCTGAAGCTTAAGAATTGTACTTTAATTTAGTTTTTGCCCGATCTTCCAAACTGTTTTTGTCCGATTTCTACAAGCATGTGTGCATTACTTTTCACCCTACCCTCGTATTAACAAGTAACCAGAATTAGCCCAAGAACCTGCATTTACCACAGTTGATTGGTAATGTTGCAGGCTTACCTACAGAACAGAAGGGTAAGTACACTATGGAGCTTTGTAGACAGATTCCATCGCAAAAAGCAACAAATGCAAAGTGCTCAACCAGAAGTCAACATTACCACAATTTGCTTGGTGGTGCTACAGGTGGTGAAAAGAAAAACTAATAACCTGTAAAGCTCCACATAAGACATGTGGAATGGTTATGTCATCTCTGACCATCCAGTCAATTGATAAATTCAGTTTCAATTTTGTCATCCAAAAACAAACACACATCCATAATAATGAGATGGAAAACACACGTCCATTCTTTTTGTGTTCATCATTACTCCACTGCCATGATTTTTGATAAGCACTGGGTTTCCTTTTCCTAAACTTCCTTATTTATAATATGCATATGTTAAAACAAATACATATTCCAAAAGAATAAAAATGAGTGTTAGAAAGTTCTGTTATCAAGGTAGTATCATGGGTCAGTTATTTAAAGTCAAATATTTCCACACTAATTTACATGTTTTTATGTTATAAGATAAATCAAAGATACTATTTAAATATTCAAGAAAGGCAACCATTAGCTCTTTCCTAATCTTAAACAAATTATGACATTCACAATAAATTACTGAACTCTGCCCTTACAGTTTCAAGTATCCCACCTTAAGCAATGCAGCTTGATGCTCTCGCCTCATTCGTTTATAACCTGACATCTGCTCATGCATCTCTTCCTGCATATGCTCCTTCTGTTGCTTGGTAACAATTGAAGTTGTCCTAATAGTAGCAAAATTATTAGCACCATGGTCCTGCACAGCATTTGAGTTACTGGCCTGGAAAACAGAAGTATAATTGTTGTAAAATGTCATCACTTAAGGCATTTATACATTTAATGGATACTTTCTTAGTCAAAATAGGTTGAAAATAATACAAAAATAGAATGATCCAGTTGCCAAAGTGAACAATCAAAACACATTTAAAACAATGTGTCAGAGGAAAGTTTAAAAAATACAACAATAATAAAAATACACGTCTGAGAGGAAGTTTTAATTACAATGTGTTTTCTGTTGGTGTGTTGTTTGTAAAAGATGTTTATCTTTTTACCATCTAAACTAAACTGTTTAATATCTTAGTGACTGGTATTTCCTGAATTCCAGTGTTCTCTGGTACATATCTTAAACTATTACTACTTGCATTTGACAATGACATATTCATAAAAAGATGAAAACTTATCACAAACTAATAATTAACATGAATAATGGAAACAAAGAAAATTCCGATAGGCACTGAAAACTAATAATATTTTAAATTCATTTGATACTAAGGAAAAGGAAAAAGCTTTTAGGCAAAGTAAATAACAAGGGATGGGGAAAGTAACTCATCATTCACTAAAGCTGATGGCTGGAGGGCTATGAAAAATATGCAAAACATGAGACGGCACATGTTATGTGTGTTCTTCACAGCCCTTATGGTAATTATGATTTTATTACCTTGTGGTAATTAATAAAATTCATTTGATGAACATAGGAACTGCATTTATTTCACAGTTTATGCTATCACCATACAAAGTATATCAGCACCAGACAAGTTACTCCCGGTCATTGTTGAATCGGACTCTTCATTACATTTAGATTGCAGGTCAGCATATCGAACAGTCTCTACAGCACTCATGTTTAACGTTCTGTTCAGTACAATTGCTAACATGGGCAGCACATGACTGAATATTGATACATGGTGAACATTCTTTGCACGACCGGTCACTCCCGAGCACTTTTCCTACTGACTCCTTCACTAAACTTGGTCGTTCCTGTTGCCTTGTTTCACTCACGGCCAATCATCACACTTCTTTTTCTCAAGTGATTGTCCTAGCCAACCAGCGTCTTTGTCTTTACCTCGCCTTTCAGCCATATTCTACTTTACTTTAGATGATGCACTCCTTCCCCTCTATTCAGGGATGCAATACTATCGTTACAGCCTTCAACTTGGGCGAGTGATGGGTTTTTTGTCCTACCCTTTGTTATTTATGTCCTTAAACATTCTTAAAGTGAAGCATCAAAAAGGCTTGAACAGTTTAAATCAGGAAGAGAATATGCTCCAAATATAGAGGCAGTTCTACATATTTTTGCAACTAATTAACTATAAATGTAAGACGATAGCTTATGATGTTATTTTGTTGATGTATGCAACATAAAGATTTCTAAGTACAACTAATCAAACAAGTGATGGAGCACTAAACAATTATTACTATTATGTTTCCCTTTCCCACAAAGTTAGCACAATTCCAGAAAAACCTCTAGATGCAAGACCAAAGGGTTTCACAGTGTTGCATACTGTTGAAAAATTCTCCAGCTTCGCGCCACATTGCTGAAATATTTTAAAGGTTCATTTTCAACAGTAAAATGGCGAGCTCTAAAAGTGGCTTTTGTCACACACAAAGGAAAAGGGGACTATTGTCATTTTGCTGTCAGTCATATGTCCATGTTTGGTAGACCTCCACTGTTAACCTTAGCTGGTGACATAACACTTAACCTGCACTTTTCCATCTTAACATTTCACGTACCAGATTCCAAACTGAGCTATACCAATGTTAACAAAGTGATCAGCAGTTCTAACTGTGGGGAGACAGGTTACTTAAGGAACCTTCTGGACCACCCAAATTACATTAAGTCAATTCAGTAGCTTTATTTTGGTTATTTCAGTTATTTATTCCATTCAGAATACTTGTAACACGTTTCTAACAATTTCCACTAATATTTAAAATTGCTTTAGTACAGTTTCAATTAGTATTTGTAATTACTACATTTTTATTACATAAATTAAAAATTATATATTGTTAAGTTTCTGCAATTACATATTGTACAGGTTCTCGTAACATGTTCTAGCTTGTCCCATGCTGTTTTATATGCACAGCATAGTATGCAGTGAGTATAGTTCAACAGTAAGCCTTCTCTGGTTAACATGCAATCTGAGAACCTAAGTATGCAGACATATTAAACCGTGTCTCTCTACATGTTTCATGAAGTTTATATTAATCTTTACTTTGGATAAAGTCTTTGGTGACACACTATTCTGATGTACATGAGTCAATGACAAAGTAATAAATGAAGAAGTTTTTGATTATCAGTGAAGTATCATTGTACTTTAGTTTAAAACCTGTCCCAATCACTTAATTAAAGGCATCAAGAGTGAGGCTGTGATAGAAGCATCAACCACCTGATGATGAACATAAATTATGCTCAATGTATCAAGAGGTAACAGACATTTTGGCAGTGATGAGGAGATCAAGCTCTCAGGCAAGATGCTAATTAATCAAAATTAGTGGAAAAGGACTTGGCCATCTTGAGTCTCATTACTAATCCCAACGTCTTCTAATGAAAAGCTGTTCCAAAAGTTGTTAACATGGGTAAAAAATCCATGCCTCCTCAAATTTAAAACTGATGGAATTGGAAAATCATTTTTGTTAATTTGCTGGAAGTTTATATAGCCCTGGACTATGTGGCTGAAGTTATTCATCAGATCTTCCAGTTCTGAGTAATATATAAGTTTAGCCATCATTTTTTAAAGTCATGTGTGATGATCTGGTATTCCTGACCTTCCAAGAGTTCTACTTGAACAACTAAACAAGGAATTAATAATAGCAAAGAGGGAAGCTAAAGATGGGTTTATGAAGAATATTTGTGCAGGAGACAACTGAATGATACATCTAGAAATTTCTATGGCTATGTTAAAAAACTAAGCGAAAGAGAAGGTACTCAGACAATTGTAGATAAGGATTGAGAAGAAGTTACTGAGCATGTGAAAATGGCAGACGTTGAGTGAATGGTTTAAAGAGACCATTAGGGACAATTATCTGGGGATGGGAGGGATCAGATCAGAATTTCGTCATATAAGTAAAAATAAGCAAACTATAATTTTTTTAAATAGATTCTGAAGAAATTATGAAATAACTAAGAAAGCTAAAAAAAAAATCACAAAGGGGCCAGTGTAGATAATATACAGATGGTTCAAAGGTAACAGGGTACGATATTGTACCTTACCTTGAAATATTATTTAGATTGAGTCTGGAGTCTTGCTGCTAACCAAAGGACTGGAACAGAGTGGTAACAGCAACTGTCTATACAGGACAGATGACAAATAGGGTTGAAAATAACAGACCAATTAGTTTGCAATTAGTGATAGGTAAAATGATGGAGAGAGTAGTGTGCAACCACACCAGAAATATCTGTAAGGAAAGAAATTGGTTTGCAAATTGACAATATTGCCTTAGGCAAGATATTCAAATGAGTTTCTGATAATGTGCTGTATGCAAGATATTTAGGATGAAATTGAATAGGAAGGCCAGGTTGATAATTTAACACTAGATTTTCCAACGCATTTGCTAGTGTGAGTCATAAAATGGTATTAAATAGGGTGAAAACTATTGAACTGGATGAAAAAGTGACTTGCTAGGTAGAGAAATTCTTAAAAAGTAGAAAGCAAAGTGTTATGGTAGGAAACACAGTATCAAAAGAGGTGGAAGTGAATGTAAGTAGTAGTGTAAGTAGTAGTAGTAGTAGTAGTAGTAAGGTAGCATCTTGGGATCATTGCTATTCATTATTCTAATCAATGATTGTGTTGATGGTTTACAGTCAAAAGTTATTATTTCTGACAGTATCAAAATGGGATAACCTAGACAGAATATCTAACTTGGGAGGTCAACATGAAATGAAATAAAGAAGAGTCTGGTTATTAGGTACATATATAAAAAACAAAAGGTTGTTTAGGATTAAAAGACAGGGAAGGAATTTGTTGTTCAAGGCCTGAATTGCACATATCCTGGCATAACATTTGAAAATTCAACTGGGCAGGACAGTGTAACAGACGAGTAGAAATTTCAGAGCCAGAAATGACAACGTGTTTTGATCCAGTAGTTATAAAATCTGGTAATTCTCAAAAGAAAATGCTCCTAACAGTTTTGGGTCAATTTAAGAATAATGAAACATTGTGAAATGTGTATTGGGTGAGGTAGAATTCTATTTAAAACTTAACTTAGTCCACAACCCGAAGGTTGGTTGGATCCTCCCGAAGGAGGCATACTAAGCCATTGTGTCAAGAGGTAGGATGGCCAGTTCCTTTCCTCTTCGACCTGCAGTTTAACGTGGAATCCAAACCAAGGAGCGGCCTGGCATAGAGCATATGATCAAACACAACTCTCAAAATTCTTGCACTTGCCGGGATTCGAACCTGGGACCGGAGCAGAAAGAGATTTGAAAGCAAGCGCTTTAACCACTGAGCTACCAGACCGTTCGAATTTTTTTAGAAAGCTATTTATTTTTTCAACATGTGTTGTTTTTTGGGGGGGGTGGGGGGGGGGGAAAGATAACGTTAGTGATTAAAAGATATTTTGATATTGTAAAGAATGATTTCATTTAAAAGTTAAAAGCTTAGAGAAATTAAACTGTATCATAATTAAAAAGTAGTCGAGATTTAACATTTTTTTTCCTGAACCTTTTGTCACTAAAAGCAAATTTTGGGAATTAATTATGGGAATAGTAAAGTTGATTATGAAATTCTCAATATACAGAAATTGTTTTAAAATTTGGCACATCATTCTGGATGAATTTGGTAAAAATTGGAAGAGAAATAAAATGTTATATTATGTTATCGAATTGGTACAATATCACAGATAGAAAATGTCCGAGGGAGCAGATCAAAAAAGTTTTGACACTAAAATTTTTTCTAGTAAATTCATGATTGGCTAGTTAGAAAGTCACACGGAGATAAGTGACATTAATGGTCAAAATTCATTGTTAGTCTGGTCGTTGGAAAGTCAGTATGAGAACAGATCCTCGAGTGCAAGTATGGCCGTCAAAGTGGACTCTAAGGAGGGTAGAATGCAGCCATGTTGATTATTTTATGATTATACAGGAACAGTGTAAAATGTGAAATCTGAGCTTTCAGCGTGAGGTTTTGCATCTTGGCATAATTTAAGAAAGAGAATTTGTAAGAATGTTGGTAATCGAGTGGATGTGAATTAACTGTTTTGAAACATTTCCTGCAAACTTCAATCAGGATACCATGCCCATTGATAAATGTTTTGTAATGTAACTGATACCAGAACATCTAATTTTTTAAATTTTCACTAAACGACTATCAAATCCAACAAATTTTACCTTAAGAAACTTTTGTCATTATTGAACAGAAATGTCTCGCTATTAAATCTTTACTCTATATAAGACAGGGTGGCCTTGTTCTAAGTGGATCGAAATAATATTGTTAAACCGTCTTGTACTTTATATTTTAAATGAACTCTCATTTGATATTGAGCAATTTACAAGTATATAGAGTGTAGTAATTATCACAGTCAAGATTGCAGATAAATGGTTGCCAGTGAAGGATGACTACCCACCAAATAATCAAATTTAAATCAACAAACCAACCACTTTTCTGCAATAACAAATAAAGCAAAAGGTGATGAAGGGATGTAGCAGAGAAGTGAGGGTAATTGGGATAGAAAACTTTGGTCAGACCATAGCTTGAATTTGTTGGTGCACATTTTGGGTATCAAATACATGCATTCGAGGGTGTGAAAAGGAAGTGAGCTAGATTTGTTTGTCAAAATTATGCAGTCACCAGTCTGTGACTGATATGACAGAGCTGGATTGGGAGTCATTGGAAAGGGCGAAGAGGGTGCTGCGAATATTCAAGGCATATTTTGGTTATGAGGCTTGGAAAGATATTGGCTAAGAATTAGGAGTAGTACATGGAAAGCAAAAGATGTCCATGAGCACAAGCAGGCAATAAATTTCAGGCATAAGGGGAGGGAAAATTTTCTTCTGTTGGTAAGGGAGTCAAGGGACTGGAATAAATTACCAAGGAAACTGATGAAAAATTTACCAAAAATGCTGAAAGAATTGAAAACTCGTAAGGACCAAAAGTAGATGGGTGAGAGAATTTACACTCAAAGGATAGAAGAAAAGGGTAAACAGATGACAAGGGCAATTTCCACCAGTGCATGCTCTCCACTGTAATTAAATTAAACATGGAACAATTCTGCGAACAATGGATTGAAGTTCGCGAGAATTTAATAGTGATGGAATACACGTTTAGGTGGTAATTTCCCTACACACTCATTTTTTCGTCTTTCCTGTACCCACCTACTTTTGCCCTCTACAAATTTCAACTTTAAATTGTTACAATGTTTTCGGTTAATTATTCATCATTTCTCTTGGTAACATATTCCAACTGCTCTACCCCCTTACCTATGAAATAAAATTTTCTGACATCCTTGTGCCTCAAATCGAGTGCCAGCTTGTGGTCATCTTTTCCCTTCCACGCATTACTTTTAATTCTTACACCAATATCTTTCCATGCCTCGTTACAATTGTATGCCTTGCACACTCCCATGATTCTCTTCACCTTCCTCCTGTCTTCCAGTGAATCCTATTCCAGCTCTTTCATCATATTGGTTACTGATTGTGTTTTGTGATAATTTCCCAAGATAGATCTAGCAGCCCTTCTTTGCACCACCTCCAATTCTGGTATTTGATGCCCAAAATGTGGGTCCCATTTTACACCATCATCTTCAAGCAATGGGCTGACCAAGTTTGGTAACCCAATTGCTTTAGTTCTCTCGTATATCCCCTAATCACTCTCTCCAACAAGGAGTTTGAAACATTTTCCTACTAACTGTCCAGTTGATCTTGTTATCAAATGTTATGCCAAGATATTTACATTTCAAGTCTTAAACAAGCAATTTTCCCCCCATCTTATAATCAACCTTTAGTTTTTTATATGTGTATCTAATAAGCTGATTCTTCTTTACATTTATCTTCATCCCATGTTTACCAACCCAACTAGATATCCTGCCCAGATCACCCTGCAACTGTTAACAATCCTCTACCGTTTTGATCCTTTTATATAGCATTATGTCATCTGAAAACAATCTAATTTCAGATAGTAAACAATCAACACAATTATTTATTAGAATAGCAATGGTCCCAATATGCTACTCTGCAGCACTCCCATTTTTACTTCCACTTATTTTGATACTGCATTTCCTACCCTAACTTTTTGCTTTCTACATTTTAAAAATTCCTCTACCCAGCAAAGCACTTTCTCATACACTTCAATAGTTTTTACCTTATTTACCACCATTTTATGGTTCATTCTGTCAAAGGTCTTTGAAAAGTCTAGTGCAATACTATCAATTTAGCCTGGCTTGTCCAATTTCTTCCGAAAATTTTTGCATATATCCTACTACCCGAGATTCCCATGAATATCTAAAGCCATGTTGCTGACTTGAAAATCACTTAGACTCCTCCCTTATATACCGGTACTACTATCACACTTTTCCAGTCCACTAGTAAGAAGTATCTAGACTCAATTTAAATAATATTTCAAGATAAGGTACAATGTCAGGATGGGTGTCTGCTTTCTCAGGATGTATTAATGTTAGGCTATTCTGCTTACCACAAGGGCACCTATACCAATATATAATTTGAATGTTTTCATGCGCCCATGCAATGTAACGCAGTATAATACCGCTGTACAGAAAGTACATACAACAGATGACAAGGACAACCTAGTTATAAAACTGAGATATCTTCGTTCAACTTTTGTGATAAGCTGTTACTGCGATGGGCAAATGCAAAGCACACTGCGGAAGAATAAAGGCGAACAGAAAGAAAGTAATGATGCACAGTGCCTTGCCTTTCTTCCATTTGTGTGAGCTTTAAGTTCAAAATACAGAGAATGTCCAACAAGCAAAGCGTTAACACAATTTTAAGGTTGCATGCAGAGATAAGAAACAAAGATTTTAGCCACAGACAAAGACTTCTAGGACAGTATTATCTCAGAAGCCATTGATATTAGAACTACTGATCACTTTATCACTCTTGTAGGGAGAGGAATCGCACCACCTGTAGTCTCACACAACAATGGCTTTAATATCAGCTTACTGTTTCTTTGCTGGGTTGAAAATTAGTGCAGGAGTTTAGCATTTTGAAAACACTAGAAGCTCAAGAATTCTTTATTAAATTAACATTTTGTGATTCTCTCAAGACTTAGAACATCTACTTTCTGCAATAAATTAGTATTTTAGATATAAGTTTTGTAATAGAGATACAAATTAGTAAAATACATTTAAGCAAGCAATTATGCTACCAGGAATTGATAGTATAATACGTGCCATTTTATGTAATATTATTAAATAACATGATCATTTAATATTTTAAAAAGGACTGGATTAATTAAATCTAAAGGCAGAAGGGATCAGGACCACCCTCATGTCTTATCTGTGGTAACTGATAAGTTATTTTTCCTATGCTTTCTTGTTTTCATTGCCAAAGAGCAGTTTTAACATCACAGTTATCAAAGAAAAATTTCAAGTTTACTTGATTATTTTTCTCCACTCTAAACAACATTTTCACCCGACTCCTTAACTTCTGTGTGTTACTGCACTTCCTAAAAAGGTATTTCTGCAGGTAAAAAAACCATTTTCGCTTACATTTTAGTCCAGAAATAAATTCCATATGGGCTGGATGATGTCTCTGTTATAGGCGATTATTTCTGAGTTTTCTGTTGGTATCGACTTTGGTAAGAATTTTGAGAACTGAGTTTTCAGATTGTGGAACTTGTGGTTTTGCTGACCCCCCCCCCCTCCCCCAAACTAAGAATTGTTAGACAAAATTTATCATTATTTTACCATACAAGGCAACAATTTTCCCTTGACACCCCATCTCCAAGAAAAAGTATTGCTCTAATAAACAAAATCATTTTGAACTTAACATTTTAATCTTTTACCACATTCACACAATCAATGCAATATTGGTGCGGGTAGGATCACATCTACAGCATTAGTGCGATGGATCGAACTGTGGGGTAGTTACCACAAACGTGATTTTTCAAATAAATGCTAAAGTCCTTCCAATTTTTATTTGGACTGAAGTATAAAATATATGTTCTTTCAGATGTTTCTGTTGTAATTTACAATTTTTAAAAAGTGAATTTTTGAAATGATGGTTAGTTTTACCTTCTGAAAGCTGAGCAACCAGGTTGGGAAAACTATGTATTCATCTGTCCTCATGAGACACATATTGCATTTTATTTTGTAGAAACTGATTTTTTTTATATATCAAAGAAATTTTCATTTTGCACCACTAACTTTGAAGGTTTATTTAAGTCAAAAAATATGTTTTCCCCCAGGCAAAAAATATGCTGGCCTAAGGATTTTAACCCACTGTAACAAATTTATTAAAATCAGAAGAGGACATATGGTGAAACTTATACCTGTAGATACAAACCATTGGTTGATCACCGTTTGTGTATTATAGGTATCAAAGAAATGAGTTGGGGGTATGTGTAAGGGAGGGCATCTAGGTTTGTAAGCGAAAATTTGATTCCAACAACCTCAACGACTGTTTTACTGTGAGAGCAGTCAGAGTTTTCCCTGACAGCACAACTGCAGCAGAACTCCGGAGATGGGAACTAGTGTACCAGAATATCCTGGATGCGAGACACCCACCTGGACTTAACCACCGTTAAAATCCAATTAACCCATCACTACCTTTTTTTCCGCCATGTTTATACCGTACCATTACTACATTTGCACATTTTACGATCGCCTGCCAAAATATTAAATATATTATCTCAGACATTGAATACCGATAGTCTACTCCTTATCCGTTCCCCCCCCCCCCCCTCCACCACTACACGGTTAGTCATTAGGTAACGTTCGTTGTGCACACACGTTCCGAGCCTAATGGCCCATTTTTCTATTTGTGAGCAAGGCAGATGCCGAAATATTGTGTAGTTGTTTGTCAGCATTAGTGTTCTCTCATCGCATCAATCCACTTTGGTATGTGGTGGGTTAATTTCCCTTTCTTTTCTTATTTATATCACCTAGAAGCCGCTTCCATTTTCCTTAGTGGCATCATACAAGATAATACGTGACACATCATAAAAGAGGTGCAGTAGGACTTACTGAAAAGGGGTGGGGGAAATCTTCAAGGAATGTATAAGATGCACAGTGGTGGTGAGATCTGCGTATATAGAGGGGAAGAGATGACCATGATTATAAATTATCAGCTGCTCAAGGACTCGAAATATTGTGAGATGCACTGAATAACCTTCATCAAATTAATTATTATTAATAATCTGTTTTCTATTTCTAAATACTACTTTTTTATATAAAAATGCCTGGTAGCATTAAAGACCATTTTAATTTTTTACTTAGTTCAGGTTAAGTTACATTAAATTTACTACAAAATTAATGGCTTTATGACAGTTTAAATCTGTTGCATTAGTGATCTGCTAATGTTATGGCTATCTAATTGTATGTGCTCATGCATCTTAATCAAGAAACCACCAGTTCGCTAATAAAGATTTGGTAACAGAAATAAAAGCATTTCCTAACAATACGATGATAAGACATGGGTATATTAAGATGCAAAAGGTACCAAAATGACTAACTACTATGTAAAGGAAAGATACAGAATCCAGTGCAATTACACCATTGACAGCCAAATTCCTATAATTAGAAAAATTAAGGAACACAAACAGGCGCAGAAAGATACATGAAAGAACAGTTTATTTTATTCATGATAAATGTAGCTAAATGTCAGAATGTGCTATCATTCCATGAGCTATATCCTAGCTGAAAAGTTAATTCCAGGAAAATACTCTACAGACTTCTACCTCTTTAAACCCACAGTTAGTAGAGACTATAAAAAGACACCATAAAGAAATAAATTGGGCACTCACCTCATGCAGAACACTTTCCAAGATGACAGCGCTGAACAACCCAACTAGTGTAAACATGCCTGGCTAATGAGTTCCAGCTCTCATCATGCACTATGGAAGTCTACAATTCACAAGTATAACAACAGCTACTGCTATATTTGTGAAATATTTATGTTGTGGTAAAAGAAGATATTTAAGGCCTTCAGCAATACCCACTGAGGTAAAATTAGTATGTTAGAATATAATAAACAAAGTTCCCCACTATGAGATCACATTTTTCATAAATTTCTGCCACTGATTCATACAAATACACATTCGGTATTTAATAATAGTATATTAAAGTGTTGTAGAACTCTTAACACACAACAGCAAAGGAATATGGGATAAGACCATGAATTAAGAAAAACAAAAACAAGCCATATAAATTTGGTGTCAAAATTGCTGGCACCAGTCCCTAACTGCATGGTACTTCACATTTTTTTTAATAGTGCTTTAAAGCTCACTGATCTTGAGATTATTAGAGCTAGGAGAGGATAATCTTAAACAAATGGAAAGAAATTCACTATGGCATTTTAAAGGCGCCATCCAAACATTTGCCTGGAGTGATTTTGGGAACCTAAGGATCAACTCCACATCTCCCGAAATGCAGAAATTTCAAAACAAAAATAAGACTGATGTAACTCAAATTATTCTGCAATCAAACTTTTCACTGGAATTGCACATATGAGGTTTCACCAGAACATTGCACATGGGCACATTTCACCATTTTTATGAACATTGAGGGGGCATTTAAAACAGTTTTATAATGAAGATGAAACAAAGGTGCAAAGTGATGATAATAATTGGAAAATGGAACAAGTTGAGTGGAAGAGTGAAGCAAGCTACAATACAATAAACTATAGCTTCGTTCAAGTGCAACTGAATATTTGGGTGTTTGTCAACTTGTCAATATGCTTCCATTATTTGCTCTTATAGCAATAATTGAAAATAGACTCTTATACTGATGTGTTTTTGATACAAGCTCCTGACATCATGCCAAAGATTTAATATGTAGAAGATCATAACAATTACAATTAAAAATGCAGCAGTAAAATAATATTCATTAATATGTCTCTTCTAATATTAGACTGAATATCACTGCTATCTCATTGATAACATATTTGATTTCACTAGCTGGTCACAGATACAACAGATTTTGTGTAGGTGTTAATATAAACACATTGTATTATCAGCCATTAATATGCAAAAGGGTCAAAACTGAAACAACAATACTGCAGAAATGTCAATCTACAGTACTTAGTAATATGTTTTTATTTTACCAAGTTAACATACCGCTGCCAACAATAACATTAAGGTTGCACAAAATCATTTTATTGCAGGCATAGTTACCAATTTACTGAAATTGATTGGTACACAGTACTAACAGCCAAATGGTCTTTTCAATTTAACCCACTCTTGTATCATGATTTTTTGGTAAATGATATCAATGCTGAAATAGGCCTTTGAAGTTAATATATATTCACAAGAATGCAGTTTAACTGACAGAATGCTACAAACAACTTAAAATGCCACTATAATATTTCTTCTTAGGTTGGTTAAACTTCAAAGAACAAGAAATTTATAGAGTAACTTGTATAATTTAAAGCTCCCATATTTTAAAATTCTAGCCCATTCAATACAGCTCTAATGATGTCAACGGATAATTCCCCTGTACTATATACATGCAGTAATACAACTCAATTTTGAAGAGACTTCTAGTGGGATGGGCACAAGATTTTTAAGCATTAGGTCACAAAGTTCTAGATAAAAATTTAAAGTAAGCAGATTATAAATATGTGATAGCTATCTT
This sequence comes from Vandiemenella viatica, assembly GCA_031002005.1. Classification (NCBI taxonomy): domain Eukaryota; kingdom Metazoa; phylum Arthropoda; class Insecta; order Orthoptera; family Morabidae; genus Vandiemenella; species Vandiemenella viatica. The sequence continues at coordinate 125,417,096 of CM061914.1, forward strand.
TTCACTATGTATGAATTAAATCCATCTCTGTTAAAACTGGAGATTTTTTCTGTCCCAAAAAGAGCATTTCAATACACCACACGAACAAGAGCTCATGTGAAATTGAAGATATATGCTGTTTAATTGGTAATGGGTACATTCCCAAGATGATAAATAATTTTGCCACCATTAAAGCTCCACTAACTATCTCTAATCAGATAGCACACCACGAATTATTTTATTCACATGCATTAAATTATACCAGTGATTTCTAACGTGATTAAAATTATAGTGTCAGAAAATTCACCAACTTTAAACAGATTTAATTTTAAAACATCCAAGCATAAAACAAAAGTCCTGGGGTTTTCAGTAGAAAAAACTAACTGAAAATAATATAAGAAATTGAATTAATCTTCTAACTATGGAAACTTGACTCTTACAATAAATTGCACATTTAAAGTTAGAAAAAAAAGTGCTGATGTGGTTCTCCTATTATTTCTTTCTAAGAAAATGAAAGTTATTAACCAGTACAACAAAACTATGAATCATACGTACAACATTATTGAAGGATATCCCCAAGGTGCCAAATTTTAAGCTGTGAAAATTGTTAAGATAACAGCTTGTGCATTTCAGAAAGGTATACATTAACATTTTCATTATAACACAAGAAAATAATTTTCATGTAGTCAGTAACAAACAAATTTTTGATACATAGGCATTTCAGCTGCTTTTAGTAGGACACTATTAACAGTAAGTTTACACTACATTAATATTTTAAATGAAATTTTAAGTTAAATATCTACTCAGATCAAGAAACAAACTTTGCCTGTAAAATGGTACTTACTTAATTCTCCTTTATTATCAGGAGATAAAAATCTAGCTACTTAGGTTAGGAAACAACGTGCAATGTTTCAAAATCATTTTGCTGCTGCGTTTAATAGGTGATTAAATTTACATTTACAAGTGGCTAAATGCATTTTTTCACCACTTTCCAAGATCACTTATTTTATCTCATTTTTTTGACTTGAATAATTCCTTGCCAATTTTTTTTAAAGGAAAATAAAAATTTTAGAAAATTTTATCATGAACAGGTTTTCAACATTAATTTTTTATTTCACCACCTGAAACAATCCTCTTGATTGGTTTTCCAGTACCAATTCATCAGAGAAATCTAAAAAATAATGCATATCAACTGGTGTTAGCCTTTACATAGCAATTAATTATAAGTACTCAAATCTCAAATGAAAGACTGTCCCACAAACCAGCAAGTCCGTCATCATAACAGTATTTAGGAACAGCAAGACTTCTTTTTCTTTTTAACAGACTAACACTCCAATAAATTATGTCAAACATTTACCAGGTCTTTAAAGAGACTGCACTACAACTTCTTAATGCACATTAGTGTCAAAATACAAATGGGAAAAGTTATATTTAAATTCCATGGTTCCAACATTTTTAACACTGACTAATATCATGAATGTAAAATTTTAAAATGTTTTTACTATTATGATCTGTGTCAAGCATTTCAATCCATCTAAAATTTAAACTAGGCGAGAGAGACATCATTTACCACAAATTACAGCACAATAATAAATATTCATGGAAAGTGGGAAGTTAGAGGAGCCTTAGGTCTTCCCCACCTCCCTGGTTGGAGTGGGTGGCAGGAGAGATTCTGAGAACAGAATTTTCAATTTTAAGCCTTTAATTAAAAAAAGAGAATTATTTGACTCCCTACCAATCTTTTCCTACATGAGAAACACCTGCATAGAAAAATCCTATTACCTCTATCTGCGATTTTATTAATCTCTGGTAAGGATGATTCCTTTTAAGTACTTATTCATAGCCGCTATCAGTAAATTTGCTCTCCATTAAAACCACAGATATTTTAGTTTCTATTATGTTCAAATTCATTTTGCCTCGTAGCAATGTTTCTAATTCCATTATTGTTGATGCTTTTCATATATTGTGCAGAGATTGGTAGTATGAACTAAAATTTACATTTGGCAAAATCAAATTACATTTCAACCCTCCCCCCTCCCCCCCCAAATATTGCCTAAATGTCTTATATAATTTGTGAACTAGAAAGTTGACATTTCCAGTTTTTCTTGCAATAAAGCTAGTAGCGCTTAACTCGGTTTTTCTTTAAATCACACATTACTTGATTACTACACAGAACTACAAATCACCACACTTTTTTCTCCACCTGAGTATTTTACTTTTGAGGCACTTCTAAAGCAATCTTTAATACATAAGTAAAAAATGGCTATATCAAAATCCAGCTCTACAAAGTACCTTCAAATTACAGAAAAGCACAAAGCAGGCATCAGGAAATAAGGCATGCACATGCTCTTGAGTCAACGAGGAAAACATACTGCTTCCTGTCCTTAGTAAAAATTGTAAAGCAATATTGTCAGATACTCAGGAATTCCCAGAAATACCCCAGAAGCAACAAAGGATGTCAGAAGGCCAGCACACCTTGTGCCTGCGGATCGAAGCAGGATAGCTGCCATCATTGCCATCGGCTGCAGGAGGAAGACTGTTGGTTGAACTACTCTGTGAGGATGCACTAACACCCACTGAATGAATCGAGTGCTCCGAAGTGATGCTGTTGCTTTTGCTGCTATCACCACCAGTCTGCTCGTCTGGTGTGTCTGTTACAAAAAGCAAATTTTCAGTTAGGTCAAACAATTTCTAATCAAGTGTCATCCTTTTAGTGCAAAACTTCCACAAAACTGCTACAAAAATATTTAGAAAATTGAACAATTTGTCAAAGTACATAAGTTTAAGTGTCTACCAAATTCATGATACAGACTGTTAAAACTCAAAATTATTTACAACTTAAACAGGAATAAACAGTATGAAATTATTATTTTCCTTTCTTAAGCATTTAGTTAATATACTAAAATGTCTTTTCAAAGACTTCATAGAAAGAGAATTACAACAATCAATTGGATTACTCAACTTCTATTTAAGTGGTATAAGTATCCCACAAATAAATAACCAATGGCAATGCACTGTCAGCAAATAACTAAACCTTAATTCTGAAGTTCATATGAAATTTTAATAACCAAAAATATTGCAATTAAAATAGTAACCAAGTCTTAGTATTAAAAGAAAGATAACTTAATATAATACTGCAATATAGTAACTGTAGACAAATAATAAGTGTTTGCATAATCAATAAATGAATTTGAGATGAGACAACAATGTACTGCACAAGCCATTTAACATGATCGTAAACTAAAAATCAAAGATGGGATAGTAATTATCAGAAAGAGAAAAAAGTTTCAATCAGAAGAGGACATTTAAAAATACACGTAAATAATAAAGATATTGAAAAATATATACCACACGTGGAGGTGGTGAAGCTAATGTGCAGTTTCACATTTCACACTATTGGATCTAAAGATAAATAGTTACAGATCTAAATAGTATCTTATAAGAAACAGGAAATTAAAAGGAACTGTATTAAAAAACTTTATGAGGGGTTAAGCATTGGGAGAGGCGTAAGAGAAGGTTGTTGCCTATCCCCATTATTGTTCAATTTATACTTAGAAGAAATTATTGGCAAAGGCTTAAATGGAAAAAGAGGAGTGCGTATTGGCGGCAAGAAAATAGAGTGCATACGATTTGCTGATGATATGGTATTGTTGGCAGAAAGCGAACAAACTCTAAACAGAATGCTGAAAGGTCTAGATGAAGCTTGCCAAGAGTTTGGAATGAAAATCAATGCAGCAAAAACTAAGAGTATGGTGATTGGAAAAGGAAGGAATATAATAAATATTAAGTTAGGAAAAGCTAATATCAGGCAAGTAAGATCGTTCAAATATCTTGGGAGTATGATCACCGAAGATTTGAGGTGCCATCAGGAGATAAAATCTCGCATTGCTGTAGCGAAGGAAGCGTTTAATAGGAAAAGGAGGATACTAACCGGAAAAATAGACAAAATACTTAGAAAAAGACTCTGTAAATGTTTTGTATGGAGTGTAGCTCTTTATGAGTCGGAGACATGGACACTGAGACGAGAGGATGAAAAGCGGTTAGAAGCATTTGAGATGTGGATGTGGAGGAGGATGGAGAAGATAAGCTGGATGGATAAAATAAGCAATGCTGAAGTGCTGGACAGGGTCAGTGAAAGCAGAAAAATTCTCCAAATAATAAAGGAGAGAAAGAAAAACTGGATGGGACACTTGTTGAGAGGGGAGTGCCTGATAAAAGACGCCTTGGAAGGTTTAGTCTGTGGGAGGAGATTAAGAGGAAGAAAGAGATACCAAATTATAGACAACATCAAGGAAGACGGCAACTACATGGTTCTTAAGAGAAAGGCAGAAGATAGAAGATCATGGAGGGCAGCCAAGTGTAAACCTGCCCGAGGGCAGAAAACTAATGATGATGATGATGATGAGGTGCAAAAAGTTTTCAACCCTTCAGCTAAAGTAATTAATAATGTGTAAATGAGACAAACTGTTGAAATTTTGGTGTTGTGGAAAAGAAAGAACATGTCAAACATCAGGAAAAGGTGGCGAGTAAATGAATTATCAGCAGGAAAAGATGGGATTTGAATGGAACTGTAGTTGAGAATATAAAGAACTGGTCAAGGGCAGGCTTGCCAGCAGTTGGTTACCTGATTTTTTCAATTCAACAAGAAAATCTTACCATACTGGCAGTTGTAAGTGACAGAAAATTTTGATGATACATGGAACTTTTACACTTTTTTTTAGAGATGAACACTGGTAATTAGAGATTTTAACTTCTGTGATACAACTTTTCAAATTTCTTGGGAAAAGGCACTATCAATTTATTTTATTAATTTCAATTAACAATATTATCAAGTTTCATGAATATTTGGGGACATCATGAATTTTAATACAAGTGAAATCAGGTGATTGTGGTTTTTGTCCTATCGTCTTAACAAAGCAATCGTCATGTGGATTGAATACAATTGAATTCAAAAAGGAATAAAGTTATGTGGTCGTAAATTTTCCCGGCGAATCTGATACTTGAAGATTTCTCGGGCTTGCAGCCAGATCAAATGATCACAGTACAACAAATTTTCGACGGTGTAATGCGCCATACCGCCCCAGCAGTCGTATCCTGGACTGTGCTCCTCAAGGTGGTCAGCAGACGCAACCTGAAGATGATGGCACATTATGCCATCGAAAATTTGTTGTACTATGATCAATTGATCCGGTCTTCAAGCAGGAATAAAGTTAGTGACTATTGACTACTGGTTTTGTTTCTACAATAGACAATTTTTACAGCAGTAAATTAATTTCTATATCTATAAAACGAACACCAATATAAAACTCAAACCTACTGAGCAAATTTTGATAAGAGTTTATACCATTTTAAAGCTTAGAATCAGAATTGAATTTTTGGTATATCTTATGTTTCAATGTTACATAACGCCGGGCCAGTAAGTGAAAATCAGAATGTACGGAGTGAAATATCAAAGATGCGATAGCAACTATACGTAGATACATCGTAAAAAAAAATAATAGCCATAGTACTGCATGTACCAGTTACTTCCTTAATTTCTTCTCGTTGAACCCCATAGTTAGTCATATTGAATGTGAAAGGCAAACAAGGAAACCACATAAATTAATTTTAATAACGTATTGTTTCTTGAAGTTATGATCTCAGGCCACACAGTTACAATCTCTCATGTTTGGAAGTGAAATTAAATTTGCTGTTAGTAGTAAGTAATGCATATCTGATAAGTTTTAATATGAAAGTGAAGTGTTTAAAGCCTTTACTATTGGCATTAAAAGCAGCGTAGGAAAATAATTCTAGATACTTGTTATTCAACTGAATTTTTTTTTGGTGGTCCTGCAGATCATGATAAATTCTGCATTATATATGTCTCAGTTTCTCCTGTAATATTGCTTTTATTCATTTTACAATTAATTGTTATTCAGGGATCCAGTTCCGATATTTTATTGAATGATTCTGTATTTTACATATCCTGAAAAAAAATCATTGTTTCTATTTCTGCATGAAGATCTGTCATTATTTTGATGAAATTCGGTACACATGTTCCTACTTGGGCATTAAAAATTTTATAGGAATAAATTAACGCCACTTCATCTCCTTTGGGCTACACCAGGGTTTAAGTCATTCAAATAAATACAGAAAATGGAGTGACTGACATGAAATTTGATTCACACAACTGAAATTTGTTATGAATTTCAACATTTTTTTAAATAAAAACAAATAATCTGACATAACTTGAAAAATATACAAACCTTATATTCTGGTTTATGAAACACAAAAGCTTGAGATCTGAATGAGAATCTGCCGTATGTCTTTACGTGAACTGCCACCAGACCAGGAAATGAAAATGTTTATGTAATCTTAAATTTTATTAATGTTATGTTTCACTCTTTTCTTTTTATATCCACATCGTCGAGGTCATTAGAGGCAGGAAAGGACTGGGGGCAAGGATTGGGAAGAAATTCAGCCATGGCCTTTTTGAAGGAAGCATTCCGGTATTTGCCTGGAGTGATTAGGGGAAACTATGGATAACCCAAATCTGGATGGCCTGACAAGTATTCTAAATCGTGTCCTCCTGAACCTGCGTGTCACTGGTCACCTATCATGCTCGATCACTGATTTCGGTAAGATCGCAATGAGACTTCTTCAATGCAGACGTTGGATACAGTACGACACCTCACTTTTAAGGTACTAATGGTCTTCGTCCCTGTGTAAACTGGGGTTAAAACTTGTAAAAATCTTTTCTAATACATCCCTCCGAATGATAACTGCTCCCTCCCTCCCTTCTTCAGTTGGTTGGGATATCTTGCGAAATCTAAAAAGTTTTGTTATTTTTGCGGAAAGACTGGGGAGAATTTGACATATGTTTCAAATTGTGTGGCTAAAATTACATTATGGGCAAATAAATCTCAATCACAATGAAGAATGCCAGGAACACTGCTAGTTGTAAATAAATACAAGGAGTCTGGTGACTGCATTAAGGCATGAACTAAGCAAACAGAACTTATAGGAATCAAATACAACATGGTCATAGCGTATGATTAAACTTATCCATCCCCAAAGAAAGTTTAAATCATAACAATTTTTATAGAAGTGCGAGAAGATTTTTTCATATAGGTTTTACAGCTCACTGATGTCAAGTAACCAAACTTGACAACTCAGCAGGCTGTCAGAAAAGAGAAGTTTCCAATATGGAAAAACCATCTGAATCACCGATTCATAAGATTTCCAAATTGTCTAGTTTTTGCTAAAAAAAAAAAAACTCTGCTGTTGACATACTAAATTTTTTATTACAAAATGTAGTGCAGTTACAGTTGAACAGAAGCAAATGTGGACTTACAGGAGAAACCATTGTTTAGGGAAGAACACAAAAAAGATTTTTCTTGTCATCAGTTTCTTGCTATATCGGAAATACCCAAATAAAAAGTTTTTTTTCCTTTAATTTCTGAGATTTATTCACAAAATGCGAAAAAGTAACTTCCTGTATTTGGATATACATATAGTGGAATATTGAGATAGGAACACAAATAACTAACATGGCTGGTAGGAGAACAGAGAAACTACATATTTCAAGTTGTCAAATGCATTTGCATCACTTATACTCAATTGACATAAGAGGCCTATTAAAAATGTATTCAACCTTAATTTTTTTGTTCAAATTCTTATGATGGATAATTTTATTATTATTTATTACTATTATTACTCTGCAATTCACTAAAAGTGTGTGGCGGAGGGTGCACTGCACATATATGAAAGGGTAACAATTTGGAAGGGATATACGGGATATGGCAGGAGGCGCCCATGGGATATTGTGAGGAACCATCCCAGCACTCGTGTGTAGTGATATGGGAAAACCATGGAAAAACCAGATCAGGATGGCTGGAGAGCTTTATCGAAAGCCACCCCTATCGGATTTTAAGTTTACACTTCCTGTAAATCCTTTCTATTCCATTCCCTAATCGCTTGTGGAAAAAATGAATACAGAAACGTATCCTTTCTGGCCCTGATTTCTCTTATCTCATTATTCCGAGATACGAATGTTGCTGGCAGCAATATTTGTTTGCCGTCATTCTAAAATATGTCAGTCATGAATTTTTCAGTTAGCTTCTGTCGAGAGCAATGCCTTAGGTGTACCAGGTCTTCCCAACCTAACTCCTTCAACCCCTCCAACTGTATATACCTGTCACAGTTTGGGCGGCTCTTCTTTGGATCTTCTCTAACGCCTCCAATAACCGCTTTTGATGAGGAACCCATACAGAAAAAAAAATATATATATATTCTAAGTGAGGACGCACTAGTGACTTATATGCAATCGATTTAACTTGCATAGTGCATTGTTTTAAATTGTGACATAGGAATCGAATCATACGATTTGCTTTCCCCATTACATTCTCGATATGCTCATTCCACAACAAATTATTAAGAATTGTTACCCCTAGGTATTTAGCGGAATCTACTGATCTATGGACAGTACCATTAACTGTACATTCAGAGCTAAATGATGTCACCTTTTTACTTACATGCATAACTTGGCACTTTTTAGCATTTAACTCCAACTGCCACTCTTTAGACCAAGCAATTATTTTTATTATTTCGTCTTGTAACAGAGGGCAGTCTTCCTGGGTTTTGATTTGACAATAAATAATAGCATCATCAGCAAATAATCTTTTCATCTCCCTTATTATGTCACACCATTAATGTATATGAGAAACAACAGAGGCCTTATCACGCTTCCCTGGGGAACCCCAGAATTTTACCTCGGTAAGTGATGATAGCTCACTGTCGAGAACTACAAACTTGTGTTCTGCCCTTCAGAAAGTCTGAAGCCCAGTTGCATATTTGTCTAGATATGCCATAACCACAAAGTATCCTAAGTAACCTAGTGTGAGGCACAGTGTCGAAAGCTTTTTTAAAATCTAATCAGAACTAGATCAATTTGGGATTGCCCATCTATAATACAGCACAAGTCGTGAATTAAAAGTGCAAGTTGTGTTTCACAGCATCGGCCTTTTCTGAATCTGTGTTGATTTGGATTTGAAAGCTCACCTTCATCCAAAACCACATGACATTTGAATAGATGATGTGTTCTAAAATCCTGCAAAAATATTGAGGCTAGTGAGATCGGCCTATAATTTTGAGGATCATTAACATTCCCATTTTTAAACACTAGTCTTACGATGCCAGTCTTCCATTCGGCTGGTATTTTTCATTGATCCAATTTAATGTAGGTATGACAACTGCATGTACTCGTAGAAGTGATTGTAATTACCAGAGAGTGACTATATGTAACACTTGATTGTTGCATTCTAATGGTAGTATAACTACTTTCATGGGTGTAACAAGCTCAGTCAGGAATTTGGAGAGGACTAACAAAAAACCATTTGCAAATTTCAGCAGACCTTTGGAGATAAGATAATGGGAGTTGCTCAAATCAAAATATGATACAACCAACTCAGAGGTTGACACTTTCTTGACCAGCCACAACATTCCACACTCCATACTGCCTAAAGAAGATTTTTAGAACTGCCTCAAATATTGGATGGACTGGTGGACTAAATATGTGCAGTCACAAGGGGCCTACTTTAAAGGCGAATGGGCGTCTAATTCAGGTACATAACTACTACTTTTTTTCCTGGATCAAGGCTGGATACTTTCTGAACAAGCCTCTTAGTTCCTGCTTTTACACTATATCTTATCTGAGCTTAAACTGTGGAATATTATCTATACACTCAATAAAATGCCATGACTGAAATGAATAACCGTTAGTCAAATAAAAACCATTTAACATTTTTCTTTTCTTCCACCTTTTCAACAACTGCAAAAACTAGTTTAAAAAGCTGATGTCAACTTAGGAATAATAATTTTACCTATCTTAAAAATGGTTATAAGTATAACAGTTGTCATGGCAATAGTAATACTCACCATCAGCATCACCCAAATTACTCTCAGTCTCGAAAGCATCTATCATAAGTATTTTTTTCATTTTTCTATAATTTAGATGGTCAAGTTCACGAACTGCAGCTTTTGTTCGCTGAATGAGATCTATAAGGATATGAGGTGATTTTGGTCTTGTAACAAACTGGTGCTGCAAAAAAATGTAATAATATCCTGAATCACAAAAGTGGAATATATATGTGAATTCTTAAATAATATTTAAATTAAGGAGCAAACATTCAAACTATGTTTTCTCCAAAACAATAAAATATGAGTTATTGATTGTTTCATGATCTTTGTGTTAAATGGAACAGGAATAAGAGTCATTTTCAACCAAAAACAAGTTTTCTCTGATTATAAACCAATGTAGAACTTTCTTGTTTCAATCAAAGAGTATTTTCTAAAAGCCTACATTCAGTCACACAGTGATTCCTTCAGTAAGCAAATTAGAATTGTCCTCACTGGTGACTTGACCATCATTTATCATCTGCTGTATAGTTTGTTTATATTCATTATGTTTTCAGAATTGTATGTTGTAATCAATTTCACTTGATGAAATAACTAGCAATTTTTATATATTCTGTAATGGAAGAAGTAATAGATTAGTGAATACCAGAATCTGTGTGACATGAAAAGGGCAGAAGATTGGTGATTGGTGGGAAAAAGGAAAGATGCAAAGAAGAGGCATTCAGCCCCATTAAGTAGCATTGTATATATTTCGTGTAAACATTCTAGCAACTTAGGCCTAATGATGTTAAGAAACTTCGAGACAGACTTTACACTCAACAAGATTCCACTATAGCTCCATTGCTGGTTACAAAAAAATGTTACTTAAAAAAAGGAGAAAAAAGTATGAATATCTATCTCAAATTTAAAGGCACCAGAGAGTTACAATGCAAGAAAGAAATCTAAGTGGTCATATTTGCAAAAGATATTAATTGTAGGGAAGTTTCATGAAATATTATCTGTGTGTAGTGATGTTTGTAGCACATGTTCTTTGTTGGATTAAAAAAATGGTTTACAGAATGAGTGACTGTTATGACTAAGAGCGAAGGTATTTTATTCTTTTATGAAAGAAGAAATACATGAATCCATTGTTAGTTTGTTTTATGACTTGCAACAAGTTCAACAGTTGCCCAAAACTAAAATTCAAAATGATTATTCAACTTCTACAGCTAATGCATAATTAAATCAGATGGAAAACATGCTACTGTCAGAATTTGCAGACGAATACAGCACTGAAATTTGATCTGTTTTATGTTGTCAGTTAAGCAAAACAATCCTTTAAGGATATGTAGTGATTGCTGTATCGCTCAAAATAAAAATAACATAACTCTCGAAATGCTTTTGCACACTTTTTTTTCCACACATCAAATTCAAGCAGTGGCAGCATACTATTCTACTTCCCAGTCAAAGGACACTTTCTCCCTGGCGGATTGTGTCTAGATGATCCTCAGGAAACATGTTACAATCACATCAAAAGAATTTATGAGGGCAATCCCAAAAGTATGGTCTCCAAAGCTTTTTAGAGATACAAAATTCATTCATTTTCTATAATATATATGTTGTTTTAAAGGTTGAACAATTATATATTTTTCTGCAAAATCGCCATTTCAGTCATTTTTTTAGATGCTGTGACAATTTTTGTATGTCCATATCATATTAGCTTGCCACCATGTATTTGAGAGGAAGCATTGAACTTCATATTTCACTTCTTCATAAGTGCAAAGATGAAGAGGTGAATATTTGTAGGAAATTAACCATCTTCAGTTTCTTTGTTTGTTGTGAATTTCAGGAATACGACCGGCCATACTCTCTCTACTATGCATGTGAACATTTTGACCTCTATGAACATTTACCACAACTTTCATCAACTGGTGATGAATTTAAATCAGTTCAATGCCTTTTGTGTTCTAAAACCAAATAACAGTGTAACTTTGCTTTTGCGGCAGTGTCTAATGGAAGCTCCTTTCCAAATGGCTGCCAATTCAAGTCTGAGTGTCCCATTGAGGCACACGTATGTCTGTTTGAAAGTGGCAAAAGCATAAATTATAAAAGTGTTACCATCAGCCAAACAAACAATTTCATGTTGTCATTCCAGGTATTAGTCAGGGTGCTAATAACCTCGATGTTGACGCACCCTAAAACCCAAACAACAACAAACAAACGATTTGTCTGTGCCTCCAAAGCTTTGGTGGCATTACTTTTGGGAGTGCCCAAGTAGAATATTGATGGTGACATAAAAATTTTGATGACTGATTAGGAACTTTTGAATACAAAATCACTTAATGTGTACTTTCAAAACTTAACATACATCAAGAACTTTGTAGCTAATTAGGAAAAAAGGAAATTTTTGAGCTCTTGCAACCTGGTGACAATTTTTATTTGCCACATATTCCATTTCTGTCATGGTATCTGAACCATGGAACATCTTTGAGTAGCTAATATGATCAAGCAAAACTTAAAAATTCCTGGTTCTACTGGGATTTGAAATTTGAATACAGGTGCCTTAAGCAATGAACTACCGTACCACTCAGCTTATCAGGAATAAAAGTACGCTGTATCTTAACCAATGACGTAAGCTACCATTTGGTCCATTAATTTTTGCATGAACATGTAGACAGCAAAAAATTTCAAACTTTATGGTTTTGGCTTCTCTAGTATCAGTAGCGTATATTATTATTACTCTTTTCAAAATAAATTTCATGTAAAGACACAACTTTTCTACAATTTTATTATATAGAATGGATTTTTGTTTGAATTTCAAACAATATGATAGTTCCATAGTAATTCATTTTTCACTTTGTGGTAATCCTCCACTACTCTCCCAGTATATTTCAATTCTTTCAAAAGGAAAGGTTTGTTTTTGATATATAAGGAAAATAATGGACATCACTTTCTAAACTACAGTTAGTTCAAAACTTCAACGTTAATAAAAAACTCATTTTTTTTTATCACCCACTACTAAACAAAAGACTTCAGCAGAATATTCTACATTTTCCCCTCTCGTGATTACAGTTATTATAAGCCAGCACGTTACAATTTTGAATGCAACAAAGATACACATACAAAAAGAAAACTTACCCCAAGTAATTTTCCAGAACTAGGCCTTTCACTAGGATTTTTTTGTAAACAGGAATCTACAAAATGGCGAAACACATCAGACCAGTCCGATGGACTAAGCTGTGGTGTATCATTTTGAGCAATATGGTATAGTGCACTCATTGCATTCATGTTGAAATATGGAGGCTTACGTTCAGCTGTAACAAATACCATTAAAAACTACAATACAATCAAACAATGCTCTTCGATAAAGAATCACACATTCATTTTTTGAAAGTTCACTTATTTTCTCCTAAAGGATTAAGCTATTTTTGGTACATGGGAAAATCACTAAATAGAGTACCACGTTATTTGGATGTGGTAAACCTGTATAACAATAAAAGAATGGTACAAGTTCCAAACTTTCCATAGTCCACTGGAATGTAAGGCAGATTTACAAAGACCTTAGAAATACAAGTGGTACTGTTAAACAAATCTAAAGAGTTATGATATGACAATAAGGGGGTGCCCATTAATTACGTGAGGTGTTTTTCTGGAATTTCAGAACTCCCTTCTACAATGGCGGGAGATTTTGATGGAGCCATCCAGCCTACTAATCGACCTCGTAACTTTTTGAGACTTTTTTTTTAGATCTCATGCTTCCAAGGGCAGCTATACCCCCAATTTTCAACAAAATAACCCCCTAAAGTCGACTTTCGTGTCATTTGTATACTTTTTTTAGCTCTACAAGAATTTCAAAACCTCTTGTGAGATTTCCGTTGACCCCCCCCCCCCAATTTCACCTCACGTAATTAACGGACGTCCCCTAAGCAATTCAACTGAAACAATTTGATTGTTGAAACATCTTTTCTTAATTCGGACTCACTCTGCTAATTTTCTGAGGAAGATTTATTGAGAACATAATGATTAGGGATTAATTAGTACAAAATATGTTTTGAAATGTGTATACTTTGTATGTGAGAAAACTAGACTTAGAGACAGCCAACAAGTTATACCAAACGATACTGGACTGCACCAGAATTTCAGCTACTATCTCTAAAATTTCATGCTACAGTTCAGTACATGGGGCTTTTCAAATTGACACAGCAGTTTGAAAAACTACTATTTCCATGGATTAAGTCAACTGACCCATTCCAGCATTGTATATTTCCATTGGCTGCAGAGACAGCCATGATTTCTAATTCCCTCCAGGGGGGATATTGAAAAACACAGTTTGGAAATCTGCTGATTTTTTATTTTTCTTGATGTTCTATTAACTTTTGCGTGTACCTGGATCTTACAATGTGGAATACTGACATTTGTGACTCATCTTTAATATTGTTGCTTATGAGTTTGTTCAGGGATGGAAGGTGTTAACTTCTCTCAGAAACTTCACTTCCGATTATTTATTTCATATTGTTTAGTCGTTATTCAAGTACACTCCCACAGAACAAGGTTCTTTCACTTGTTACTTTCTAAAATCTTTCTCAGTTTTCCTTCCAAGCTATCATGAAATTTCTTCTCGTTGAGCCACTTACCACCTGAAATATGTTTCTTTTATATATATGGTTCCCAATTTACATTTAATACAGTTTTCAGGTAAGTGAACTATTTCACTTGCGTATGGATTAAACCCATATCAAGCCTCAATAACCGAGTTAAATTTTGCACATAAGCCACTGACTACTCTGTTAATACAATAAGGCATTAAGCAATTAAAGATTGGTTGCTTCCTCTCTGCTCAACAGGCAATATTGTTTCTAGAATTTATTGGGTACTGCGATTTCTTGTGAAATTTTCTATATAAATAGTTCCTCTTTTTATCTGTGGAGGTATATGAAAAAAATCCTTTATCTCAGAGACTGAACCATTCAACTAGTTGAACTAACTGCTCTGGTAAACTACATCTACACTCAGCAACTAACAAAACTACACTTTGAATGCAAATTAATCTTCCGTTTATGCATTCCAATAGAACAAGTAGTTGTTTCTAGGACTTTAGAGTGTGTTCACATCGAGGTAATTAGGATCCTAATTAAAAAAATATTAGTCTGGCAACATAGCATAAAACTGGACTAAATTATTGTTCGTACAGTCAACTGTAAAGAGGTCAGCCATATAAATGGCAAAATAAGGTAAAGTAATAAAATATTGGTTCTAAACTGGTCAAATTCTCCAAGCAATGTTTGGTTGACTGTAAAAGGACTAATCAGATTGTAAGATGGTAAGCTGCACTGGGGTTAGTGCAAAACCTTCTGCCTTAGATTTAACCGTGATCATGACTAGGATAATTTTAGTTCGTGCTTTGCTACATTAACTTGGTCACCACTTAGCTTGATAAAACCCCAATCTAAGGAAAGGTAATAGAGAATAAAAGTCACAAGTATATGCTGGTAGATAGTCACTATATTCTTCAAATTTGAAACCAAGTCAAAAAATTAAATCGGCATCGAAAAACTTTTCCAAAGAATTTTATCTGCAGATTTGAGGCTGATCAACCTCATGACCCCTAACTGAATTTATAACTACATGCGGTGTTCTAGTTTTGCAACACGCTAGCCTCAAAGTAACACATGCTTGTCTGGAATCAGCATCCGCCTTGCTACATGCCTAATTTAGCCACAGAGATGTGCAGTAATGCTCTAACTGAATCTGGGGAACTGAGTGGTATCTACGTCGCGTCACAAAGGCACATAGTATCGCGCTAACTGAATTTGGAATAGTGGCAGTGGCTATATCATGACACAAAACAACATAGTTGCATTCTCACTTAATCTGACTGGCTGCTATAAATAGAAATGCCCGTAGGAATGCAAAGACTTCCGGGTTCCCACCAGATTAGTCTGGTAATCTGATCAGACATCAGCTCTCACGCTTGTAAACTTGCATCAGATTCATGACCTTAACAACTAAAAATATTCCTATCACTCTGAAAGTTTGAGAATAGCTAGATCTTTTCAAAAGAATTAATTTTAAGAACTTATAATTTATTTATTTTTGTAGTTTTGATAGTTTAGCCGCAAAAAAATAATCATTTTCTAATATTCCCAAAACCTGTCAATAACTTCTACAATTTTGCAGTTTCAAACTCGAAATAATATTTATTTTTCTTCTAATTGACTGTTCTTTCATTTGCTATCAAGCAAAACATGTTTACTATTTTCAAAACAGTGAAATAAAATTCGTCAACCAAAATGGGATTTAACTAAATTATATTTCCTATGCTCTTAAAGCTATCGATCTGAAAGTGACTTTAAACAATTCTACGTATTCAAAAATGACTACTGTACCAATTTGAAGTCTCCAACTGCTTTCTTTGATTTATTACTAATTTTTCTTATAAACTCATCCGAATGCTTGAGAATGACACAATAGAAAATACTATCTCAAACTGTAAAAATCTGATTTATAGCTTGAATTAACTTCGTAACTGACTTTAAAAAATGATATTCAATACTGTTCAATTTAACTTGCAGTTCTGAGAACAAATTTTGTCACGCAGTTACAAAGTTTTTAGATTACATTACATGCTCTTCCAAAATTGTATTTTCTAAAGAAAACTAACTGAAAGGGTCTAGCGGAATAAGACAGTGAAAAGTGCCCCTGGCTCATCCCGTTCATGGGGCATATCAGTTCATAGATCTTGGTAGCATAGCCTTCGGACCGATTTGTACTTCAATGCCGTCACTCTAGGGGGCACTACGGGGGTAAATGTGGAATGGGGCCTAAATGCATAACTCGTGAAATCAATGCAGGAAAATTCTGAAAAAAATCAGAGACGTGTACATTGCTACAGGAAAATCTAGTATTTTTGTGGAATTTTTTGGCGCATTAGTGGTGTAATTCTCCTAGCATCACAAGATAGTTTGCCAGATTCTGTGTGGTGCTGTGTTTGCATACCCTTCTTGGCTATTAAAGTCCAGTTCTGGGTGTACCATGATGGCATCAACTCAGACTGAATGTGGTGTTTGGATGTATCATTCACAAAAGAATTAATCAAAATGTCATTATAACAGAGTGTGCACTTGTGAGCTGACAATAGTCTTTGATATGCACTTGCCTACACCACCAACTCGTGTGTGCCATCATAGTGCTAAGTGATCTCATAAGTGACAGGATTACAAGGAAGAATGTGGGCAGATACACAAAAATGAAAATCTGATGTACTACACTCCAACAAGGTATTAACTGACATATTAACACCAAGTAAAACACAGAATTTATTCAATCAAATAGCTTTGTACAAACATGTTATCTGAGGGCTTTATACTGCAGTAGTAACTATCAGTAAAATCACTGTTGAAACATGAAATCATTCTAATTGACAGAGCTAAAAGAAATATTCGTTGATGAGAATATCACTAGTCAGGGCACAAATGTGGACAAGTAACCATTCTGATATTAGCCTAGAATAATTTCAGAAAACCTTGGAATACCAAAATCTTGATGATCACACTGAGGATTGTTGGCATCATCCCAACTCTTTTTTACTTATAGCTCTATGCCTCATCGACATTGAGGTCATTAGAGACGCGATGGGACTGGGGACAAGGAACAGGAAGGAATTCAGCAATGGCCTTTGAAGGAAGCATCCCAGCATTCGCATGGAGTGATTTAGTGCAACATCCCAAATGCCATACCAAAATGTTGTTAAGAGCAGCTATTTCACTATGAAAGATGGCTGAAATCGATATAAAGATGAGCATTACCCTACAGTTTGCCACTTTACTAACAGTGCCACCAAGACTTTGAGGCAAAACAAAATCACTCCATTACCCGGAGCCATTTAAAACCACCCAATGACCTCTAGCATAATGACATACTGTGGTGGTACACATTAGAACCCTGCAACTAATTCATTAATAAGAGGATAATAAATAATTATTATGTAATTATTAAATCACAGACAGATAAAATAAATAATAATATGTAATGTGCCTAAGGGAATACATAGTTCATGGAGCAATGGATGAAAAAAGAGGAATATGAATGTACAGTAATATTACGAACCTTATCCAGCCAACTTTTGCAATAGGTGGCTTTGGGAGAAGTCTGTTAGAATGTGGCAGACACACTGTCAAAGTGGCGCCAGCCTGTCAAACCCGTTCAAGGATAGAGCATCATACTCTTAAAATAGTTCTGCCACAACCACAAGATTTTGCTGACCAATGGCAAAATCCACCCCCCCCTTTTTCCCCTCCACAATAAAAATCTGAGTAGTAGAGCAATTGGCTACAAAGTTTTGAGGCAAAAATGCTGGGAAAAATCAGGGAGGAGAACACATGGCAATGATGAGCCATTCTTATTCAGATTCTTGTACCAGTTGTGAAACAGTGCACAGAAAAGTGAAGGTTAGTCTCAAAGGTATGCACATGATACACAATTATAGCATGCATTTGCGAGATGTAGGAAATATTCTATGTCTTCCCCCCCCCCCCCCCTGTTTAACGTCTCTCTAACAGCGAGGTCTTTGGAGACGGGAAAGGATGGGGGGTGGGGGAGGGCAAGGAATGGAAAGGAATTTGGCCATGGCCTTTTGAAGGAAGCATCCCAGCATTTGCCTGGAGTGATTTGGGAAACCATGGAAAACCCAAATCTGGATGCCCGGACGGGGATTCGAACCGCCGTCCTCCCGAATGATATTCTATGTCAGATGGCCGACATGATAGGGCCTAACAGGATTGTACAAGGCCATTTGAATGGAAGATCAGGTCTCAGGATACGCTGGGCTTCTAGCTACTACCTGTCACAGTGAATGGTAAATCACAGCAGGAAAATTTATTAATCAAGCAGTTCACAACTTTAATTATTGTGCCACATGAGAGAATCACAACACAACCATAAGACGTCTTAATGCTCAAATGTCAACATAATGATTGTATATTGCATTTTGAAGTCTTACCCGTCATAATATGATTTAGGTTATTTGCTTGTATAAATGTTTTTATAAAGCCAGAATGAATACATAAATTTTATAATCATATTTCGGGGATTTAGGCATTATAATGTAGTTTGGATTATTTGCCTGTATAAACGTATTTATAAATACAGAGTGAATGCATAAATCTGATAATGTATTTATTTAAATTGCGTCGTGACTTATATTTAATTTCATGCTTCAAGCAGAGAAAGGCTGCTAGATTTGTCTTTGGAGACACAATCAGTAGCCGATATGATAAAGATGCTGGAATGAGATTTATTGGCACAGAGGAGGAGGATGTAGAGAATCATGCAAGGGTAAAAGACAGAAAAGATATTGGTGGAAGAATAAGAAGAGTTGAATGGAAGGGAAAACATGACCATGACCACAAGCAATTTCAGGCATAAGGGTGTGGGAAGATTTTCTTTTGTAGGTAAGGGGATCTGGGATGGAAATAAATTTCCAAAAAAAGATGAATAATTTATCAAAAATGCTGAAGGAATTTAAAGTTGAAATAGGAGAGTGCAAAAGTAGGGGAGTAGAGCATAGGGAAAAAATGAACATGTAGGGAAATTGCCACTGGAGTGCGTGCTCTATCGCAATTACATTAAAATTATACGTGATCTAGGCACTAAAGGGGAGGAATTAATAAAAGAATTGAAACTATTGGACATTAACACAAACATTACCAATACTAATACTAATATAAAGTTAAGCTTGGTCATTATGTACGGAGCACTGTGACGTCATGCTTCTAGCCTTCATTGCTGAACTAACTGTGGCCAGAGATGTTACTCGAGATTATGTTTGTTCTTTAATACCAGTTCTATTCAGTTAAGCATCTGTGAAGAAACAAATTACCAAAACACTGAAATAAAACTATGTATTGCTTTTAGATTGTTAATTAATGGTTGCTTTTTTATTTATTCCTATTTATTCAATATAGACATCATTAAATTTGTCAATTTTCCAGCCGCATTGTTAGCAGAAGTTTAGATTTGATTGAAATCTAGCCTGCATCAGAATGACAACAGACATTTGAGACGTTACAAATGAAAGCACAAGTAATTTAAGTTTGTTTTTTTTTAATAATTTGTTTTCATAAGCATCCTGTTACCAAAAACATTATTTCATGTGGATGAAAACAGTATCACATTTTAGTGACATACGTGGTATAGACAAGGATTAAACCTAATACTATTTGGCATAACATAAGTTGTTAGGATTTATTTTTAATTTCCTTTGCTTTTACAGACGTCATATTACTGAGATAATTATTTCAGCTGCATGTAAGTAGTTCCAACTGTGTAAACAATTCAAATTTAATATACAGGGCGAGTAAAAAAGGACTTTATAACTTTGGAATGATATAGAAATTTGTTGAGATAACTTACAGAATCCGTAGATGTGTCGTTTCGTAGCAAAAAACCTCAAATTTGATGCACAGTGCATCAGTACACCACTCTGCCATCAGTAGCGCTAGTGTAGTGTACAATTAAAATGGTTACTTTCACTGGTTCAGAGTGTGCTTGCTGAGTGTTTTGGTTTCATGAAATGAAACGCTACAAGATGAAGATAACGGAGATGGGATGGGTTACTACCAGCAAGACGGTGCACCACGTCATTTTCTCATGGAGGTTTGAGGTTTTCTCAAAAATCGCTTCCATTTCGGTGGATTGGCAATGAAGGGCCAACGACATGGCCACCTTGTTCCTCAGACTTGACACTACTGGATTTCTTTCTCTGGTGTTTCATTAAAGATCATTTGTATGTTCATCCCCTACCAAATAATTTTACCAGTCCGAAAAATTGAATCTGCGCTGCCATTGCACAAGTTATGCCCAATTTTCTGCAACGAGTGTAGGAAGAAATCGATTACCGGTGGAATGTTTGCTGCGTGACAAATGGTAGTCACATCAAACCAAAATGTCAATAAATTTCTGTATCATTCCAAAATTGTTAAATCCTTTTTGACTCACCCTGTTGATTTGAATTATGGATAATGAAAGAGAAAACTCTAAAAGCCCATGAAAATTTTGGCTTTATGAGGTGTGGCATCACCGACATATGAAAATGCTGACATAAAATATGAAACTATTTCTTTGTGAGTGAAAGAGTTGTAATGGCTCAAATGAAAAAGAGGCAGATGTTACACAGTAGTATTAGGACTGTATGAACCTCAATAGGGCAAAATAGAAAAGATAAAATAATTCAGCAAAGAACTGCAAGATCATGCGAGCAAAGTAACTAAGAGCGATTATTTGATCATTAGCGGTCATCTGAATGTAAGACCAGATAACTTATATATAAAAGAAATAGTGTTCGCTTCTAGAAAGCCCAAAGTTTATATAAATTGACACACTGCGACATTTATTGAGATTAAAATAACAATCAGCTTTTTCAGAAAGATGGCAACAAATAAGAAAAAAAGAAACTGCTATCTTTTTTGCACATATCTATAAAATGGATGAAAACAGATTAACAGAAAAAATCTACAAGCTGAACTCGAAAGGTGAAGAAAGGTCTGGAAAGAAATAAGATAAGAGGAAAGGAAACTATGGAAAGAGAGATCTTTAGAAAGAAGAAGAAGGAAAAAAAAAAAAGCGTTAAGTATGGATGGATGGATTCCAAGGCAGATGAGGAAAGAAATCCATTCTAAAGTGATCTGAGGAGAGAAGGAAGAAACACACTGAAATTATGAAGGAATATTGGATTAAGCAGAAGAAGAAACAACAACAAATATGAATTGAAATTTGCACATGGTCTTAGCAGGCCTCATAGGAAAGAAATGGAAAAGGTTACAGGTCAATAATAGATTACATAATAGTTAACAAATCAACTTTGCTAGTTCAAGGTGTCAGGGAGAGAAGAGTAAGTAATATTAATTCTGGTCACTGCTTAGCATTAGCTACTATCAAACTAATCAATAGATGAAAGACGTGGCACTGAACAAAGAGGCAACAAACTTTCTCTTTAAGCACACTGGGTCTAACTGCTATGTTTGTCATTCCAAATACAATAGTGGCAGCCCTGTTTATTTACTTCTAGTTCTAGAAGTTTTTTTCATTGCCTTTCATTTTGCAATGAATTTGTAGTTATCTGGTAATCTGTTAGTAACATACTTTTACAAGCAGCAGGTCAGGCTAGAAATGGACTTGTCTGAAGCATCCTGACAAACTTTCATAAGTGATAAAATTAATTTCTCTTCACTGTTCGGAATCCATTTTGCCTTGGTTACTTTTCATTATCATAGTTACAAATCACTATGGTTTATCTGAACATGAACAGAGATGTATAAAATAAGAAGATACCAATTACAGTAATTCATATTCGACAGTATAAGTTCCTGCTTATAGAAAAATTACAAACTAACCGGAATTCCTTCTCAATTATCATTCATTAATGCACCCAAAAAATAATAGCCACTGTATTATAGAATGTAAACGAATTAATGATATAAAAAAATATTATTTGAAGAGTATTATTGAAAGAGTTATTTGGTCTTCAAATCAATATTTTACTACACAAAAAGTAATTTTGTATAAACTGTGAAGTAAGAAACCAAGTCAAAAACCCTGTCATCAGGACTCACCTAACTCAATGCAAGTTATGCCTAACGACCAAACATCAACTTTTCCATCATACTGTCCTTCATCCATTGCTAAGATCACTTCTGGTGCCATCCAATATGGAGTTCCAACAAAACTGTTTGCAGGACACTTTATACTGGCAGAACCAAAGTCAGCTGTAAAATAATGAAAATAAACAAATGTGAAATTCCTGCTGCAAGGAAATAAGTGGATGTGCACAAGATATTGGGGAAAACAATTTGTAGTTGCTACATATATAGCATGCTGAACGGTGCACAATGGCATTCAATAATTAGGTGATTAGAAACATTTTCACAGCTATTTCACAATTTCATTGCACATTAGAAGGGTATTCTACTATAAACAATTTATCTAATCAATTATAATTTAATGGGAAACTGTTTATCATTAAAGAATTACAAATAAACAAAAACACTAATATTTATTGCAGCTTATGGCAATTTGCGATCAGTAAAACACACCAAGTTTGACAGTGCCATTCTCAGTGAGGAGTATGTTGCCCGCTTTAACGTCACGATGAATTCGGCCCAAAGAATGCAGGTAATGCAGGCCTCGTAATACACCTTCACATATAGCTGCTATCTCCTCCTCCTTCAGTGGCCTTTTGTGAACCTCAATGATATCTGACGCTGAGCCCAAGCAGTATTCCATCACCAGCTAAATAATCAGGAGCAATTCTTAGGTTAAACATTTTTTTAACAACAAAATTTCTGTTTCAATTTAATTTGCTCAAACACAACTTTTAACTATAAATGCACTGTTGGGTGTTAAGAATCTTAAGCTGTTTGAAGGAGTAAATGGATGAAGGATTTTGAAATTAAAGCATTATATTTCAAAAATGGAAATTTATTGCATAACATGGGAAAAGATAGCATACCAACACTGAAATCAAATGCTAAATTTGTGCACAATTACAAAAAGAAAATGTCAGATATCAAATTTAGATCTCCATACAATCACTGAACAGAATGCATAACTTTCTAGGGAAATTTTCCCCTACATTGTTGCATATCAGTTTGTTGTTTATCATATAGAAAAATTCACCAATAGATTTAAAGTACAAATTCCCTGTATTTTGACATCTTGCTATCAACTGAGATCTTAGATCAAAGCTAAGGCTTCATGGAAATTTTACTTATGCTTGTGTATGATTCTGTAATGCAGATTTTAATACCCTGTCACTAGGTTTAATTCACTATGAACTAGTTACTTTTAATCAAAAAATACCCCTATCTAATTGCTGACATTTTCGTTAAAAATTTGTAATTTTTTTCAGCATCACATTAACCAATTAAAACACACACTTTCTTGAATAATTAAATTTTAAATCATCCTATGGAAAGTAGAAAAGATAACATTATGCAAATTTACTTCTCTTCTTTACATAAAAACAATTACACATTTGTGACCGGATGAAAAATAAAGTCGTAGAGTGATATTAAAAAAAAAAAATACTTTTCCAATATGACTGACAAATATAAATCCTATTTTAACTCAACATCACTGTTATTGTCTTCTGCAAACTAGGCGTTGAAAGTCATAAAACTATATTCAACTTGGTTCTGCAAACAAAGAATTCCCAAATGTACAGAAACCATATTACAACTAAATATTCCAAATGTAGCTGTATGCTTAAGATTTTTTAAAAGTAAAATTTAGACATTTAAATAGTAGAGATTGAAATTTAAAAGGAGGAGAAAACAATAATATTCATATACATATGTGCAGAATTAATGTTAATGCCACTTTTCAATTTTTTAGTAACTTAAACAGGATTTTTATGCTAAAACAATTCATTTTTCATTGTAAAAAATAACTTTTATTCCTAAAGTGAGATTTAACTGAAAATATATCACTAAAAATATGCAAAACCAAAATGAAATTAAAATGAAACATTGCTTACCCATGCTGTATGGTCTCTGAGGAAGCATCCTTTATATTCAATTGTATTAGGATGATTAAGTTGACGTAAGAACCTAATTTCTTTTAAAATGTCTTGCCATTTTTCAGCACTCTGTTTTCCAACATAAGACATTTTCTTGATTGCAACAATCTCCTTTGTATGATGACACCGAGCATAGTATACTGCACCAAAACTTCCATGGCCGATTTCACGGAGATCGTCAAATATTTTTTCAGGATCATCTTTATCAAACAGTTCTGCTATTTCAGGATCTTTCAAGCTACCGGGCCTAGAAAAAGAAAACATTGTATGATATTTTATTGCAGTAATTAATATCAAATGTGAGAATTACTATTTACATAAATGACCACCATTAATAGAAACGCATATAAGAACCAGAAAAATTTAGTTGGAGATACTGTTTATGACGAGACCATTCAAGAAGAGCAGCTCCATACTGCATCTTGCAACAAAAATCTAACACATGCACCAACAGATTTTTTTTTTTTCTTCTGCCTTTATCACTCATTGACCTTGAACTCATTAGAGGTGGGAGAGGACTGGGGGCAAGGAACAGGAGGGAATTTGACGATGGCCTTTTGATGGAATCATCCTGGCATTCACCCAGAGTGATTTGGGAAAACCATGAAAAATAAGTGGCCAGATGAGGATTCGAACCTGCGTACACCCAGAGCATTACCACTCACAACAGTCAATCCCTATTAATACATATTAACCACCTTTGTCCCAAATCCAACTTTGATTTCTCAATGTCAGGTATGTGGGCTAGCAGCAAGATCAGACTGGAAACAAAAATTGTTTGGTAGTGTGGAAGCCAACTTATTGACAGAAAAAGTAATTTACAATCACATTAACATGTGCAGCAGTATGAAATCTGTGTCAAGTGTTCAAAAATACGAGGTAAACAGTTCAGTTATTGATATTGTCAATTCTATGAAATATTTGGGAGTAACAGTACAAAGGAACATGAAATGGGACTTACACATTAATTCGTTGGTAGGTAGATCTAATTCTAGGCTGCGATTCCTAGGTCGAGTCTTGAAAAATTGTAACGAAAAAAAAAAGGAGATAGCATACAAATATATTGTGTGTCCACTACTGTTGTGCCGTTTGGGATCCATTTCGTAAGGGGTTGATTGACAGTATAGAGAAAGTACAGAGAAGAGCTGCTCGATTCGTGACCGCTTGCTGTAGTCCTTATGAAAGCGTCACAGAACAGATTAGTAGACAAGGCTGGGAGTCTCTGGTAGATAGACGACGCACGTTTCGTTTAAACTTATTGGTAAACATGCGTACTCCCACTTTCACTTATGAGTGTAGTGAAATACTTCGTCCACCAACATATTTTAGTTGGAATGACAGGAAAGATAAGATTAAAGAAATAAGGTGCCTCACTGAATCTTATATGACTCCATTTTTACCTCGTACCATTCGGGATTGGAATGCATGGCAAAGAGATTAGCTTTGGTGCTGAGCACCCTCTGCCACCCACAATTTTGTTAATTGCAGAGTATATATGTAGATGAAGTACAAGACATTAGTTGTTAATCAAACACTATTATCACAACTAGTAAGAATTCACAACTTTTAAATAAACTGCCTGCTTGATCGTTTCCTCCAACAGGATCTACAGAGAGGTTTGACACTATAATTTGCAATCTCTGTGAAATATTTCTTCCTTAACATGTTAGATAAGAATAATGGCATCCAGTCTTGAAGGAAACTAAAAAGAGGTAAAAGCTGAGTGAAAGGATATTCACCTCAGGTCACCTTGATCTTCGGGTATAATAAAGGAATGGTTGAATGCTACTGTGATCCTATTCAGGATTGAGAAGAAGTTAGCACTTGCCAGTAAAGTGGGGAAGACTAAAACATTACAGTTTCTTTATAATATACAAAACTTCATTTCTTCAAAATTCATAAATCAATTGAAGGACAAATATCCATATGGGGGAAAAAACCTATTATGATCAATTTCTTTGACAAACAGGATAGTTTCTGTAATAGATAATTAGATGTAATATTACAAAAGGCTAAATATCAGGGAGGAAAAGAACAGAAAAGTACTGGTGAAAATAAGAGAGCATTTGGGTAATCAAAAGGACGGTGTTAAACACCCAATAAAAGGCTTGAATCATTTCATCATAATTCATAGATATGACAAAGATATTTAGAACATTTCTTCAGCATCACAACTAAATAGCTCTACAACAATTACAAAATGGAAATGAGTAATAACTGATGTTCACTATTTGTGATGAAATATACTTACAAAAAGAAAACAAATTTTCAAGTCACTTCTTCAGCTGGAGAGTAACATTTTCAATGACAGTGGCACATTACCTATCTAGGGTCTTAGTTCCAAATCTATTTTAATATCTGTGGTGACAGCTGGGCAGAAAACCATTAACCATTAATTAATGAAGTTAAAAAATTTAACTTCTAAATTAACCTAAAAAATCATTCACATTCATCCTAACTTCCGTTAAACTGAACTTCTGTTAACTTTAGTCTATTACATTGGTTGTTGCCATCATTTTGTTTGTTTAAATAGTGCACCACGGGATGCTCGTACGTTTGACAAGTCGGACAGCGAACGAATTAGGTAATACGAGTGTGAATGAGATGCATATGTAACTGTCATGCTAGGCATGGCACAGATGTTGGTAAGAACACTAGAGTTGTGGAGTGTTTTTATGTCTGCAAACCAGCACCCACTACTAGTTTAAAATTCGAAAGGTTTTTGATTTTGAAATTTTTACAACCTAACTTTTTTTTACTATGAGGAAAACAGTACCACTTTTTAGTTTGTTACATGATTACATCATGGAAACTGAAGATCTAGGGTGTTTGTGAAAGCAGCAACGCAATCAACAGTAATGAGAAGATTAAAAGTCATTGGCCACTTGTATGCGATTATATTGTATTTAAATCAATTTGATTTATGAATTCAAACTGTGTTTGCCTAAACTTTCTATAGTCAAGGCTCACGTTTCTAGTCTTAATAATCTTAAACAACACATGAAGAGGATGGATGCATACATTGAAATATTTTCAGTTTCAAGAAAAAGTAAAAACAGGGTCAACTTGTGGAAAAAGGAGAAACAATTGAAACCTTTCTTTGAATGCTGTGGATTCTTCTGAAGCAGATAGCAGCAGAAGTGCTTTATATATTACATTTTTCCATTTCTTTCTTCAACTCCATCTGCATTGTAGTTACAGACTGGCGTACCACAGGCTGGTGTGGACCAATGGCCTGTAGACTTTTTAGTTGCAAAAAAGGTTTCCACTACATCTTGTAGAATAAGATATGTTTGAGAAGAATTCAATTTCCAGAGGGACATTGCGTAGGTGTTGTCATATAAAATATGATGACCTTGTAATTAAATAAATATAATTTTGTAGACTGAATTTTGATTATAATCTTGGTCCTTGATATCCAATGATTCACAGGTTCGTTTCTACACAAGATTTAATCCATTTATTTTTTTTATGCTAATATGATGTTCAAAATTTCGCATTATATGACTAGATCAATATTGTCTTAGTTGTTCACTCTACTCAACAATTCTCTCACAACTTCTTTTTTCAGAGATCCTATCTTTTCAAACATCTCAGAGTAAACAATATTTATTAGACTTGCTATTCTTTTTTATAAATTCTTTAAACTTTTAATTTACCAATATTATCAACTACTATGTTACAGTGTATCATTGATTGTTAAATTTTAAGGGATAACTGTAATTTGTGTTAAATTTGAAAAAAAAATGTAAAACTTAAATGATTATCGAAGTTAACTTTTTAAGTAGTGGATTAACAAATTTAACTTTTTGATTAACTGTGCCCAGGTATGTCTATGTCATGTTTTCGTGTGTTAATGATAAGTAGATAAAACAAAAAATGTGTGTGGGCTTATGATCTGCTGTCAGAGTTTTGATTTCTGTGGATTGTGACATTGTCATGGCTGAACTTATTTTCACATGGAATTCAAACTACGGAACATGCTGGTGTATCTCGTAAGATCAAACATAGCTCTTAACATGTGTGATAATCTGATAAGCCAGCTTTCCTCAAGCTTTTTTGATCCAATGACCAGTAAACTGTCAAAAATAATTCTACGGACCACTAACTTTTACGAGCCTAAATTTTTACCTAATCAACCCTACCAATTGTTACCAGCACGTACTGCAGTCCCTTAAGGTATACATCTATGACAAGACCCTCATAAAATGGTCATTAACTTAACCCTCAAACGAACTCTGCTCTCTTAATGCTGATTGAAAATATATGTAGTGAATGTGACACCATAATAAAAATTCAGTCATATCCTCACACCCTGGAAATACCAAGCCTTTTAGAAATATTGATTTATAGCTTACAACAGCTTGTGGTATTATACAGTAAAAGTGTTGTATCCATTTTATGTTAATAATGTTTACTAATGTAATCGTAGGCTTCCGAGGCCAGACCGCGCTGCGCCCCCTCCAGCCCAACTAAACATGTGACTGCTCGGACCTCTTGATTGGCAGGGCAAATCGAACCATCCAGATGGGCACTGGACCCGCCTATAAAACAAGAACACTCACTGATCGAGGACGCAGTTCTAACCTGGAAGAAGACGCCAGAATGAGGGTCAAAACAACGGCTACAATGAACATGAAGCGGCGCCACCCGGACAGCCAAGAATCAATCAATGTTTACTAATTTACTAACTGGTGCTCACGAGTTCGTTCATGTTTGTCAAGAGTTTTGAAGATTTTTGCATGGAATATGAAATATTTCCAGTGTGAAAAGGAGCCTATGTTACTACATTCTAAATTAGCAACCCTCCAGTGAAAGTCCATCAAATACAGTTCACACACTAAACAAGTTGCATATAAATTATTCATATTTGTTAATAATTGAAAAAGCTGAAAGAAGTGTCATATTCTAGAACATAATTCAAGTACATTCTAGAACATTTTAGTATGATCTATAAGATTACAAAGCCTTGGTTGAAATATGAAAATGCCCGAGGTTGATACTTTCAACCACTATATCTCCCACACCCCCATAGCTACCAACATGCAACCACCATAGTGCACAATGGGAGACAAGACTACTACCACAAATAAACACCGATGGTTTGCACTAGGTAGTTGTGGCTGCAAAGTGAAATATAGGGACACACACGTCTTTGATCAAAATATGAAAATACCCGATGTTGACCAATTTCAACCATCATATCTTCCACACCCCCATAGCTACTGACATATAACCACTGTAATGCATGACGGGAGACCTAGAGCTTCTGCCAAACTCTTGGCCACAGAAACCCAATAATGTTCTTTGACATAGGCCAAGACCTGAAAATTACTATACCATGTGTGTTTTTATCTTTTATGTGTGTTAGTGCCCACATCCATCAACTAAAGGTAAGTAGTGGCTCAATTCTCTAATATATATATATATATATATACACACTAGCAGTTACCCGTGACTTCGTCCGCGTGGAAGAGTGTTGTAATATAAGATTTTGTTGAGAGGTCTGGTCGCTCAGTGGTTAGGGCGTCCAACTGGACATGGAAAAGCCCCAGCTTGAATCCCAGTCTCGCAGAGGACTTTCATAGGTCCTTAGCTCGACCTTCACCTCTGGCACAGGTTGTTGTGTGATGTGAAGTGCGCCAGAATGCTCACGTGCTTTTGATTCCACGTTGAACTGTAGGTCCTCTATGCCCAGTAGGATTACTGCGTTAGGTTAAGCGGCTATGAAAGGGGCTGATTGCGTAGACGTAATGAAGCCTTGCCACCAGGTCAATACGACCATACAATTAATTTTAGAGCTATTTTTATTGGTGATAGTAGTAATAAATACTGCATAAAATAACAAAAATGTATTTGTTCCAAACAACTTCATCGAACTTTTAAAACAATAAAAATATTCTGTATGTTAGTAGTATTTTCAGTTTAATACATCGGTATATATATTGTAGGACTTGTTATTTTCTGAAAAAACATGTAAATTTTTTGCACTCGATACCCGCGAACAGGCAACATATAGTTGACCAAAGGAAAAGCAGTGAGTATCCAAGTGTATTCCCACCAATTTCAATGTTTGACCTCTTGCGATTTATTAATTGTCATTGAAAATGAAATTTTTAATGGGAACTGTAATGTTTTAAATTTAAAGGGAATATTACTGGGAATAATTGGGATGGATACACGGAATTATAACGGCTTCCCCTTTAGATGCACGGGTAAGAATTGTCGCCTTCACAATGTTTCTTCCTAGTTCTGTGATGTGTAATCTGGTGCCATTGCAATACCTTGAGGGGAAAGGGGGGGGGGGGTCGAGATTACACATCAGGAGAACTCGAGTGCCAACCTTAAGCTCGAGTTTATGGGACGATAGCCCAGATAACTCGAAGGAATTTGAAAACTCGACTGGGTAGGTAGCAGCATCGTCAGTTAACATTACTGTATCGATGGAAGAGTGTGTTGTCACTTCCCCGACTATTTACTCTAATATATATATATATATTTTTGCTCCAGAATCATTTTTCGGGGCAAGTATTGTCCTCTCACATAACCAGTTTTCGTCATTGATAATATTTAGTTGAATGCTCGGGAAAACATTAGAAATGAGCCCGCGTTTGTTCAGGTGTTTCAGCAACTCGTTGCAATGCCAAATATGTGGCTTATTGTTATTGCCGTCTTTTTGTTTGCTTCGGTGTTTCAGAAGCTTTTGAGATCGATTGCCAATCCGCTTACTCTTAGCACCGAGCTCGCGATTTTCCCGGTGTGATCTTCCAGACAACAAGTGTTAATTTTGGTGTTGTCGCCCAACTTGTGACTGCTCCGGCAATTCAGCATCTCCAGAAGCCGCAATACGTGCTAAGCGCTCAACCCTGTGCAGCTCTGCTAGGGGATTTGTTCCTGGGTTTTGGCTTTTTTCACAGTCGTAGTTTTCTTACATTTCATTGAAACATTTGAATTTCGTTTACCTGGCATCTCTTAAAATTACTAATTTCAAGACTTGTGAATAAAAATGAATATAGTTTTAATTAATGGAAACTCAAAACGTCAAAATATGATGGAAGCGACTAAACATCCAAAAAATTTACTAACATTCCAAGAGCAAATAAATACCTAAGTGGCCCAAAGACGTTCATCTCGTTAAAAAATTGTGAAACTAAACATGAATATTTTGATTTGCGCTGAATATCTGAAAATTACTATTTTTTTTTTTTTTTATATGAACTTAATTTGCTCTCTGAATATTCATTTTGTTTTGAAGATATGTGGGTTCCATCAATTAATTCTGTTTTAAATCAGAAATTTAGGTATTATAGTAATTGATTCTTTTATTCATAATGTTCAGTGTTAATGTTTGTTTCTCTATCTGTGAAAACAGTTGACTGCATGTAGATCAGTATACTATAGTTTGTTCGTTTCGATCCATTAATTCTTCTCTGAAATATAAATTACAATGTTAAAGTAGTAATAGATTCTTTATTCATAAAAGGTTTCTGAATCTGCAAACAGAATTGAATGTCTACCGGCAAATCACCACTCTGCTTGTCTGACTCTCCACTATCTGAATAAAACATTTATAAATTTCAAAAATTTACTTCGAGCAATGCCGTGTGTTCTGCTAAATCATCCAAGCTTATTATATATCTTTTGATACAATATCATTATAAAGCGATACATGACGTCACTAAAATGGTGCTCGTGAAAGAAGCTTAAACTATTAATAACGTTTCAGTTCTCATTTTGGTCCGGGCTGCATTTCAACAAAGTTAAAAACTCCGCTAATAATACCGCTAGAAAATCAAAGCTTCTATCACTCACGCATTAATACATTAGTAACGTGAATTATTATTTCAGATCACAGGAAAATAAATACTGAATACATATGAAACTACATTCATTATTGCAGTTACGTAATTAAAAAATTTATACTAAAATGCTTGTAAATTACAGGGTACAACGGAAAGTTCATAATTCTCTACAACTCTAAGACAATTTTTGTTAATATTACTGGTCAAGCTTACATCGCGATAAAGTGACTGTTACTGCTCGTGATTTAGTAAAGCGTATAATGAAATTGTGATAGTAATTTATAAATAAGAAAAGAAAGGGAAATTAACCCACCACATACCAAAGTGGACGGATGCGATGAGAGAACACTAATGCTGACAAACAACTATACTATATGGTGGGAGGGGGGGGGAGGGATTGGCGGAAAAAAAAGAAAGGTAGTGATGGGTTAATTGGATTTTAACGGTGGTTAAGTCCAGGTGGGTGTCTCGTATCCAGGATATTCTGGTATGCTAGTTCCCATCTCTGGAGTTCTGCTGCAGTGGTGCTGTCAGGGAAAACTCTGACTGCTCTCACAGTAAAACAGTCGTTGAGGTTGTTGGAATCATGGCTATTGGCATGTTCTGGTACTGGAAGGTACAGGTTGCGAGTGTGGACTGTTTGTCTGTGGCCATTCATTCTAACAGAGAGTTGCTGTGTGGTGAGGCCTATGTAAGAACTGGTGCAGTAGTGGCAAGTTAGTTACTATATAAGAGGTGTGGTTGAACAGGTGGCATGTCCAATAATGGGGAAAGTTTCTCCTGTGGTGGGATTGGAATATGTAGTGGTGGGTGGAAGCATGCTGCAGGTTTTACAGCGGGGTCTATTACAAGGATAAGATCCATATGGTGCTTTTGGAGAGTCCCCGCTGTAAAACCTGCAGCATGCTTCCACCCACCACTACATATTCCAATCCCACCACAGGAGAAACTTTCCCCATTATTGGACATGCCACCTGTTCAACCACTCATCTTATATACCAACTAACTTGCCGCTACTGCACCAGTTCTTACATAGGCCTCACCACACAGCAACTCTCTGTTAGAATGAATAGCCACAGACAAACAGTCCACACTCGCAACCTGTACCTTCCAGTACCAGAACATGCCAATAGCCACGATTCCAACCACCTTAACGACTGTTTTACTGTGAGTGCAGTCAGAGTTTTCCCCGACAGCACCACTGCAGCAGAACTCCGGAGATGGGAACTAGCGTACCAGAATATCCTGGATACGAGACACCCACCTGGACCTAACCACCGATAAAATCCAATTAACCCATCACTACCTTTCTTTTTTTTCCCCAGCCGTTTTTTTCCCCGCCATGTTTATACCATACCATTACTACATTTGCTCATTTTACCATCGCCTGCCAATATATTAAATATATTATCTCAGACATTGCATACCAATATCGATAGTCTACTCCTTAGCCGTTCCCCCCCCCCTTCCACCACTACATGGTTAGTCATTAGATAACGTTCGTTGTGCACACACGTTCCGAGCCTAATGGCCCGTTTTTCTATTTGTGAGCAAGGCAGATGTCGAAATATAGTGTAGTTGTTTGTCAGCATTAGTGTTCTCTCATCGCATCCGTCCACTTTGGTATGTGGTGGGTTAATTTCCCTTTCTTTTCTTATTTATATCGCCTAGAAGCCGCTTCCATTTTCCTTAGTTGCATGATAGTAATTTATGCTACACTAATTAGGAATCTTGATATAGAAAATTCTGTTACTATTCGAAATCCAGTTACAATGCATTTAATGTGTTGAGGTGTGTTCATAACGTTTGATTTTGTAGCGGCAATATTAGCAGAGATAGTGGTTAGGTTGAAATGCTTCCTGGACCAGAATGTTTTTGTTACAGTATAAGGCAGAAGTCATTTAGTTATTATTAGTAATAAATAAGCAGCTTTCATTAGCTCCGTGTAAATGACGTGTATCGCGTTGTAAATGACTCGCAATATTGCTTCATGAAACATTAAGTCTCTACATTAGGCCATTGAATACATTCGTTTTAAGTGAAGGATTTACTGGAGTAGTTTACGTGGCGATACACAACGTCATAACGTGACATAGTGCTTACGATATTTGATTAAATAACTGATAACTAAATTTCTCATGGAATTGGCTGTGACAAAAAGATTCAGTTTTCATTATGGCTGAATATCAATGTAACCACAATCTCCGCTAATATTGGCGCGACAAATTCAAAAGCTCAACCACACGCGCATTGAAACAATTATTTTATCCTAAGTTAGCATCGTCGTGTATCGCGACGTAAACTTGAACCGGATTTATTAGATATTTGTAGAAATTGAACAGTAAGTAAAAAGTACTGTTTCCTAAATCATAGTCTACTATTTGTACTGATTTATACAAAAATTTTGAACAAAAAAAGAGTTAGTTAATTATTTGTAATATTACAGAGAATGTATAGTGGAAAAAAAGAAGACACACAGGAAATAAATTAAACCAAGATAGAATGGAATCCGTAACATTTTTATAAATACGACATTTCAAGCACCGGCATTTTGCACTTTTAGTAAATCGACTTTCGCGCTGGTATAATCATAGCATTTACGTTGTTTTTTCCAAGCTCCGATTTTTCACATTTAGTATATTACGATCGAAATTATGGTGCAATATTTGAGATGTCATACTATTTTATGTACGCAAATGAAAAAATCTCTTTACGAACTTAACAACAGTACCTACCTTTTTTAATTTAAGGTTAAGTACATATTTATAATTCCTGCTTCCAAACTATTGTTTGTCAAGTTCATCGGTTTTATGGCTTTTAAGCTAAACACAAACTTGCATATGTATTTCTGAAAAGCAGTGTTTGCGATTTATGTAAAAATCAAAGAGTAAACATTGCACGGCTGTCTACGAAGTAGGAAACGCTTTGTTGTTTGCGAATTGATATGAATGGCAATTTCTAAAAGAACTATGCATTTTTGAGGGATAAAATTTATCCTATGTCACTTTGCATGCAATTAACTGACTTCATGCCAAATTTCATTTAAATATGTTGAGTTATTATGGCGTTATAGATTCCAGACGTACATCCAAACACACATCCGAACTTTCTCATTTTCTCATTTATAGATATATAGATTATTAGGAAACAAAGGCACTGAACGTGGATATATTGAATAGTTGGAAAGGAGAAAAACCACCGCTTACCATAGAAAATGATTCCTGCGGCATCGAGACATGGAAAAAACACATACACGCACAGAGCAGATTTTTCGAGCTTATAGGCCTTCTTCAGTAGTAGATTGAGACAGCTGTCTGATGCTGCTAGCCTTTATCAGGCAACCATCTCATTGAATATGTATATTTGCTATATTTGATTCAGGTAGAATAAAAATTTAGATATTCTGCATGCGGACCACCTATCCAATCTTTGCAGACCACAGGTGGTCTGTGAACCACAGGTTTAGAAATGCTGTGATAAGCCAATTCCCAGATATTTTGTTCAAGAGATCTAATATTCCAAGCAGGCCTCATGCAGCCACTATGGTCATTGCTGCTGCACAACCAATAAGAATAATGACTGAACAATATCCTAAATAGTAATTATCTACGCAACGTTATTTATGAAACGTTACCTATACAGGAACCAGGGTAACGATTTGTGTAAAAGTAAGGAAATGAAATGTGAAACATGTCACGGTAGATAGTGCCTCCCATGCTAAATGTTTACATCAGCTCTTCCAAGCCATATGCTCACTGGAATTCGTATATAACCTTTGTCACCAGACTTCTTCCATCCTCAGCAGCTAATCCTGTCCTCTCAACACAGTTTCTACCAGCCTATCCTACATCACTACCCTATTTCACTGCCACTTATCCCTCAAACTATGCCGGGTTAGAAGAAACACAACAGCGCTGGAAATATCATGTATCTGTGTCATGTAAGAAACCCTAAAAAATGTTACTCTCCATATGACAAAGTATGTGAAGGCTCCCAACATGTGTTAAAATATCTGGATTCCACAAAGCTGGAAAAAAAACATTTTTTACACCACTTCATCTTATCTCAACTCTAACAGAATTATTGTATATCACAATATCTCACTATTTCTACCCAATAGTTGTCACAAAATATTATCTTCTTCTTTTTTAGTTCTTCCTAAGACTTAAGTGTTTTTTTCATAATGTTTCATTTAAGGCCTAAAACAGACGAAGCGAATTAGTGCCGCGCAGTGGTCGAAGGGGCGGCCACCCCAACTGTACACACGAGGCGGCGGGCGCCACGCGGACTCGCTATTTGTCGTGTATAGCTCAGTTGTTTGTGGAACAATGGATATAAAAGATGAGAATGTAATGTAGAAAACACTCTCGGGATTCTAGCCGCGTCAAATAAAAGTCGACTGGCGACGTTTCGAGAGCCGGCACTGCTCCCATTGTCAAGCCCTGCTTAACTAACTAAAACTGCCTAGCGGTAGTCTCTATATAGGGCTACCGGGTGGGAGAGGAGGGGAACTCGCGCGGAGGGCGGGTCTGCTTGGTGACGTCATGTTCCGGTTGTTGTTATGCCCAAATATGGTCCGCTCCCGTGTGTTTCGTAATTGTCTAATAACTGGCCTCCATGTTTGACTTATGTTAAGTCCTTGATCCCGATTTATCACATTGTTATTAACTCTGATTTCAATCGCCTCTTTCACGACACTATCCCAAAAATTATTAGCATGGCAGAGGCGTGTCGTCTTGTCAAAGCACGGCTCATGACAGTTTTCAAGAGCGTGCTCTACTATAGCCGATTTTTCTTTCTGCCCCAACTTAAAGTATCTTATATGCTCTTTGCGCCTTTCATCGATCGTTCTCAAAGTCTGTCCTATATAGGAAGAGCCACACTCACAAGGAATTTTATACACTCCAGGGGCCCGGAGATTTATACAATCTTTCGGGGTTTGTAATAACTGACGGATCTTAGGCGGGGGCCGAAAGATGGAGCGGATGCCTTGCTTGTTGAGCAGCCTGGCTATTTTTGATGTCACCGCTCCGCAGAAGGGCAAACAGGCACATGGGGTTTCTCGTTCCCTGTCATCCGTTTTGTTTTTGTTTCTTCTTCCGCTAATCGCATGTCGAATTTCTTTGGAACTATAGCCATTGGCCCTAAACACGCGTTCTAAGTGTCGCAGCTCTTCTTGTAGATGCTGATTGTCGGATACCGCCTTTGCCCTGTGGACCAACGTATTCAGTACGCCGCGCTTCTGAGATGGGTGATGAAAACTAAGGGCGTTTAGATAACGATCAGTGTGTGTGGGTTTTCTATACACACTGTGCCCCAACCTTCCGTTCGGCTTTCGACGTACCAATACATCCAAAAAAGGAAGTGCGCCATCTTTTTCGATTTCCATCGTGAACTTGATATTGGGGTGAACGCTGTTGAGATAGTTCACAAATTCATATAGGGATGGTACCCCATGAGGCCACACGAGGAATGTGTCGTCAACAAATCTATAAAAACATTTGGGCTTTAAAGGGGCCGCGTCAAGAGCTACATGCTCAAAATGTTCCATGTAAAAATCGGCAATCGCTGGGGATAACGGGGACCCCATGGCCACGCCGTCCGTTTGTTCGTAATATTTTTCTTGGTACACGAAATACGTCGACGTGAGCGTGTGTCTGAATAATTCCACGAGTTTTTGGTCAAAATGTTCACTAAGTAGTTCGATTGTTTCCCTTAAAGGCACTCGCGTAAATAACGATGTGACATCCAAACTGACCATAATATCGTCACGCTCAAGTCTCATTGTTTTAACCACTTCCACAAACGCAGCAGAGTTCTTAACGTGGTGTGCACATTGACCCACAAACGGACTTAACTGACGTGTCAGGTATTTGGCCAACCTGTACGTCGGCGAATCTATGGCACTAACTATCGGCCGCATCGGAACATGCTCTTTGTGTATTTTTGGTAGGCCATACAATCTTGGTGGTCTTGGGGCTCGGACTGTCAAATTCTTCACTGTTTCTTCCGCCAATCCAGCTTCTTTTATTAAAATATTGGTTTTTCTGACTGTCCGTGCCGTGGGGTCGCGCGGAAGCACACGATATGCCTCATCATCTAAAACTTCACACATCTTCTGGTGGTAGTCAGTGTTGGTCAGAATTACGGTCGAATTTCCCTTGTCAGCTGGTAAAACCACGATTTCGGTGTCTTCCCGTAAAACACGTAAGCCGGCTCGTTCAGCTGCGGTCATATTGGGCTTAGGTGGTCTGGCCCTCGTCAGGATGCGCGTTGTCTCCCGGCGTACCTCTTCCGCTGCGTCCGTTGGAATATTACGCACAGCTTGTTCCACTCCGCTGATGATGTTCATGATAGGCAAGGAACGTGGAGCCGGTGCGAAGTTCAGTCCTTTCTTCAGGGCTGAGATAGCACCTTCGTCAATTTCTTTCCCCGATAGGTTAATCACGGTTCGTCTGTCTTCGGGTAGCTGGGTGTCGCGCAGATCACGCGACAGGCGGTTGAATTTACAGCACTGCCTGCGCGTGGCCGTCCTTAATATAGAATTCTGTTGTCCGGTGGTGAAGTTGTCGACCCATTCCCAATCCATCGGCGAGAACTCTGCTGCGTTTGTGGAAGTGGTTAAAACAATGAGACTTGAGCGTGATGATATTATGGTCAGTTTGGATGTCACATCGTTATTTACGTGGGTGCCTTTAAGGGAAACAATCGAACTACTTAGTGAACATTTTGACCAAAAACTCGTGGAATTATTCAGACACACGTTCACGTCGACGTATTTCGTGTACCAAGAAAAATATTACGAACAAACGGACGGCGTGGCCATGGGGTCCCCGTTATCCCCAGCGATTGCCGATTTTTACATGGAACATTTTGAGCATGTAGCTCTTGACGCGGCCCCTTTAAAGCCCAAATGTTTTTATAGATTTGTTGACGACACATTCCTCGTGTGGCCTCATGGGGTACCAGCCCTATATGAATTTGTGAACTATCTCAACGGCGTTCACCCCAATATCAAGTTCACGATGGAAATCGAAAAAGATGGCGCACTTCCTTTTTTGGATGTATTGGTACGTCGATAGCCGAACGGAAGGTTGGGGCACAGTGTGTATAGAAAACTCACACACACTGATCGTTATCTAAACGCCCTTAGTTTTCATCACCCATCTCAGAAGCGCGGCGTACTGAATACGTTGGTCCACAGGGCAAAGGCGGTATCCGACAATCAGCATCTACAAGAAGAGCTGCGACACTTAGAACGCGTGTTTAGGGCCAATGGCTATAGTTCCAAAGAAATTCGACATGCGATTAGCGGAAGAAGAAACAAAAACAAAACGGATGACAGGGAACGAGAAACCCCATGTGCCTTTTTGCCCTTCTGCGGAGCGGTGACATCAAAAATAGCCAGGCTGCTCAACAAGCAAGGCATCCGGTCCATCTTTCGGCCCCCGCCTAAGATCCGTCAGTTATTACGAACCCCGAAAGATTGTATAAATCTCCGGGCCCCTGGAGTGTATAAAATTCCTTGTGAGTGTGGCTCTTCCTATATAGGACAGACTTTGAGAACGATCGATGAAAGGCGCAAAGAGCATATAAGATACTTTAAGTTGGGGCAGAAAGAAAAATCGGCTATAGTAGAGCACGCCCTTGAAAACTGTCATGAGCCGTGCTTTGACAAGACGACACGCCTCTGCCATGCTAATAATTTTTGGGATAGTGTCGTGAAAGAGGCGATTGAAATCAGAGTTAATAACAATGTGATAAATCGGGATCAAGGACTTAACATAAGTCAAACATGGAGGCCAGTTATTAGACAATTACGAAACACACGGGAGTGGACCATATTTGGGCATAACAACAACCGGAACATGACGTCACCAAGCAGACCCGCCCTCCGCGCGAGTTCCCCTCCTCTCCCGCCCGGTAGCCCTATATAGAGACTACCGCTAGGCAGTTTTAGTTAGTTAAGCAGGGCTTGACAATGGGAGCAGTGCCGGCTCTCGAAACGTCGCCAGTCGACTTTTATTTGACGCGGCTAGAATCCCGAGAGTGTTTTCTACAGTGCTGCCACCGCGAAAACGTTCACAGTTATGAGAATGTAATGTTTCTATGGTTGCTGTATCGAAGATGGAACAGGAGAAGAAAAAACAGGCACTATTGGATTCATCCAATACTATCAGAACGGAGTGAAAAAGGTTTTTTTTTTTTTTATACCCTGTTGCCCCAATTGAAAAGGGATGAAGAAAAGTTTTTAACTTTTCGAGGATGTCTTAGTTCCCTTTCAATGAGTTGCTTACCGCTGTAAAACAAGAGCTGTTTAAAGAAACAACCATGATGAGAAGCAGCATACCTCCAGAAGAAAGACTGGTCATTGCTTTAAGGTAAGAAGAAATCATTTTATTTATTATATCGTTCATGTTATGGCAACTCGTCACATTTCTTGGAGCCAACCAACCGTTCCAACTGTATTTTAAGATTCAAAACTATAGATAATAATGCGGTTATGATTAAAGTTTAGATAAAATTCATTGTTGGATCAACAGATAACAATTAAATTTCAATGTATAAAAGTACCGGTATAAAATCAGATCAGGAAGTTATTAGAAAAGTAAAAAAAGAAATAATTAAATTTGAATTCTTTATTTATTTAGCACAAGAAAAAACGACGACATCAGTGCTTCTGAATTCATTTTTCCCTAGTAAAATCAAAAATATGAGAACGCTAGTCATTAAAAATAGGATTGCCACATTCTTACGAAACGATCAGACACTCAGACTGTATATTGTGGTTCAAGAGTACAGATTAAGTTAAAAGTTAAGATAAAGTTTCAGTGCTGGATCAATAGAAAAATATTAAATTTGGAGGTCTAAAAAGGTGTATTATTAAAATAAAATGAAATCAGAAAATAATTTCAAGAAAAGTAAAAAATTAAATTTGAATTTTCATTGTGTTTAATGTAATGGCGTATTAAGTGTTTCACATTTGAACACTAAAGTGTAATGATACATAAAGAGGAGAAAAATCAATTTCCGATTTATTTTCTTCAGTTGGCTGTGTCGCTGCGCCGCCTCCACACAAGTTCAAAACAGACGAGGCGGTGCCGCGCATAAGTCGCGGGGAAACCATACGCTGCACAGCGCCGTGCTCGGCGGCCGGGGCTACGCAGCATCATCTGTTTTGCCCCATTTAATTACATTGGACCATGCGTCGACTCTACTGCTGCACGGCGCAAAACGCCTCGTCTGTTTTAGACCTAAAACTTCCCTCATCAATCCAGTATTTTCCACTAAACTAGCGGGGGAAAAAATAAGCAAGTAACTTCGGTCCATAACCCAAAGGATGGTTGGATTCTCATAGGTGGCATACTAAGCCATAGTGTTAGAGGTAGGTCGGTGTAAGCACCTCAGAATTTGTTAAATTCTACACCTCGTCATTACAGGATATAGGGGACGGGAATCATACAGAAGTCGATACTGCAGCTTATAGCCTCACACAGGCTGATTTAAAATCTAAAAACTAATTCAACATGTAATAACAGCTTTAAATAGACAGTTAATGATAAAAAGTAACCTTTAAACTCAGCTAAATCATAGCAATTATCAATAGTTCAGCTTGTAAACATTTGATTTTTGTTACGAGACTATATCGTTATTTTTCAACGCTTTTTGATGCAATAAAAATTGTTTATAATAATAACTAACCGGGAGAAAGTAAAATTTGCTATAAATCAACAGTTTTAGATAGAATAAATTAAGAAAACTCGATTTTAAAACTTCGTTAAACACACTCGCATTTTCAGCACCACCTAACAACATGTTTTAAGTAATTTTCGTAGTTAACTAATAATTTTTACGTAATAACAAAGAACACTGCACAACATATAAAAGTTTTGAAGCATTCCACACAGTCATGTAAGCACTAAATCGGTTTTAAAGTAATTACACAGTGGAGAAAAATGCTGACAACTACAGATTCGAATTGTGGACGATTTAACACATGTCAGTAAACAAAATCACTTTCAAAATGTGGTATGGGTAGAGCAGGAGGCCATACCACGGATAATTTATCAAAATAAACATTCCTTTAATAGTAATTTTAACAAAATAGTAAGTTTAGACTAATGGCACCTTCTTGATACACCGCTTCGATTTTTGCGAGATTCATAACTTTTAAAATATACCATGTACAGAAAAAACAAACTATTCTGGAAAGTGGAGAAATCATAGAACTCAATGACATAAGCATTAAAGCCTGGAACTAAAGAGATCATAAATACTTGAAAGACAAGTTCGGGAAAGTCCCTTTGCTCACACGAAAATTGTATAACTACACGTTTCACATTTCAATTTTTTACAGCATACTGAGTAACTTTTGAGGGATAGTTATGATAAACTAAATCAATTAACAGGCAGAACACCATACACTGTAAAATTTTGAGCACTTGAGGTTAAAAATTTTCCGAACTATGTTTAGAAGCGGGTAGCTACAAGTGTCTTAGGCCCAAGGGTATATAAGGACTTTCGGTCATGAGGCTGCCACATTTGGTCAAAAGTCATTGGAGCAGTCTACGTGGTGCTCGGAGCCGAGTTTTGCCACCCGAGGCATTCTGGGTAGGCCAGGAAGTATTTCAAACCACCATACTGTTTTGTCAGACAACATGAATTTTGTGAACGTGACTGTCAATTTTAAAATGAGACTTTGAAATTCTTAACAGGGGTCGGCCGGTTTTATTCCTCTTCATTACTTGCAATTTTAGGAAATGATTTGTCTGATAGCCAATTTCAACTTTAAAAGTGATTTATAATGAGACTTTGAAGAATATAGTGAAATTTTAACCTGAACTGTGCATCTCTTTTTCTCATTAGTACTTTTGAAGCTTTTCTTTCCTGAAGGTAATTAGGAAAGTGGCGGCCGTAATAAATTACAGTTGAATCATCCAGGCTTATTACACGGTTTAACAGTTTGAACAGTAAATAATTTCATCGTACTTAAAGCAAGTTGGAGGTTAGTTAAGGTGATTGAGCCAATACTCCAACCCCGGTGTTGGTTTCGACCCTTACATCAGCCAGATCCTATCCTCTGGGACCTGAAGTTTAACGTGGTATCTGAACCATGAAACGTACTAGTGCAGCTCATATGATCAAACACAATTCTTAAAAATTCCTGGCCTCAGTGGGGCACGACCACAAGCTTTTGAGAGCAAGCGCCTTAACTACTGAGCTACCAGACCATTATTTTCTGCTAAAATCATTACAAACATTATTTATGTTTAACTTTTGTTCAAGTTTACGTCGCGATACGCGACATTGCTAACTTAAGATAAAATGATTGTACCAACACGCGTGTGATCGATGCTTTGAATTTGTACTGCCAATATTACCGGAGATTGTGGTTAGGTTGAAATTCAGCCTGGATTAGAAAGAAAACTGAACCTTCTTATCACAGCAAAAGGCACGAGGAATTTA
Organism: Vandiemenella viatica; assembly: GCA_031002005.1. NCBI lineage: Eukaryota > Metazoa > Arthropoda > Insecta > Orthoptera > Morabidae > Vandiemenella > Vandiemenella viatica. Next base: position 125,460,788 of record CM061914.1, read on the forward strand.
GTCATCTGTTATTTAAGCAACTTTCATAAGCACTATGTCACGTTGTGACGTCATGTATCGCGACGTAAACTACTCCCAAACTTTTGTGTGATAGAACACCATTTACAAAATTTGTTCACAATTATGTTCCAAAACACAAAATTAATTTTAGCACACTTTGATCTGAACTGTAATTACTTTCAGATACTACATACATTATAAGATATAAGTAACAAAGGATTGGGAAAATAACCCATCATTCACCAAAGTTTAGGGCTGCAAGGAGTGAATAACACACAACATGGACACAAAATTCTAATATTTCAGAATAAAACCTTATTCATAGAGAATGAGCCATTTGGATATGGAGTTGTGCAGGCACTGAGGGTTACCACATGATTGGCTGGGTAGCTCTCAGTGTGTACAAAACCTTTTCTTCTGCTGCCCAGCCAGTCTTGTGGTAACCCTAAGTGTGTCTAACCTCCGGAACCAAACGGATTATTCTCTAACCCATGAATATGTTTTTATACTGAAATATTGTACTTTTGGGTCTGTGTTGTGTTATTCATTTGTCACAGCCCTATACTTTTGTAAGTGATGGGTTATTTTCCCTATCAATTGTTATTTATATTGCCTAAAAGCTGCTTCACTTTTTCTTAATGCATTATGAGTAGGGATTGCAATCCAGCAAAGCGGGATCCCGCAATCCCGCGGGATCCCGCATCATTAGACAGTCTGGCGGATCCCGCACAAAATTAAGCGGATCCGCAATCCGCAAAATCCGGCGGAAAGGCGTGTCAGTCTGCGTGACTCGCTGCCCCACTCGGTCTCTGTCGGATATTTTGCACGGTTTCCCTGTACCCTTCCAGTTGGCATTTGACTCATGTGAACAAGCGTTTGTTTTTGTCAACCTTCGTCATTCGTAAGTAAATAAATACACTTTTACGTATTCATCAAAACTTACGTTTGTTTCGACTACACATTTCTGTAATTTGAGTTATGGTGCGTATTTAGTACGATTTTGTAACTATATAATTATTTTTTAAGTGTCGCACACGTTATCTGAACTACACGGTCACAGCTTTTTATTCACGGTTTCATTATTCCCATTTTCTGTATTTGCAGATAAAGTAATTGTGACAATTTCCTAATTTGCGGCTGAAAATTTGATTATTCGTTGATATGAAACTAATGTTATCGTAATTTTAACGATCGCATACCTGTTTATTTAACAGCTATCAAAAGGAAATTGTATATCTGACTTGTTTTGGCCGCTGCCTCAATGCGTTTCTTTGACGAAAGCCACCTGCTTACATGTGCCGCTCAGGCTTTCGATTAATCCCTCTTCTCCTTGTTATTATTTCGACTAAAGGTAAAAAAGTTATAATGAAATTTTCACGGGTGTATCGACGAATTGTGTCGTAGGAACACCATACTTCGACGGCTGCCTCCGCCGTCCTCCTCACGTGTGTAATTTCGTGTGTTTGCAATGAAATCCGTAGATACAACCTATGAGGACTTCACTGCAATCATTCGCCGAGAAAGTCTCCTTTCTTACCAACAAATAATAATTTCCACTCTAAAAACGTCGTTACGCCACATAAGTAAATCTGAAATACTTGACAGTTTACGTGTTGGTGAGTAGTTTCTTTTAATAACATTGAATCAACTGTAATATCAATCAAGGAATCAGGAGATATAATAATGAATCACGCAAAAAAGGCCAAGTCTCGTGCTTGTGCAGTGACAAAAAGTTATGAGATCTTGTTCTGAGCCAAGTCTACACTTTAAAGAGTATATTCACTTCACTTTGTGAAATGGAATGCTTTTCTCGGTGTTATGGAACATTTATTTAGGATTTAAAAAAAAAAAAAAAAAAAAAAAAAAAAAAAAAAAAAACTCTGGTAACTTGGCCATTAAGCAAACCATATTTTTAAACTTATGTGATGTATTGTAAGGCACATAATATGACCAAAGACTCAATATTTTCCATTATTATTATTTATTTAAAAATTGGTTTAGATTAAAAAACAAAAATGTAAAACCTCGAAATACACTTAAGACACGCTAAAAAGTTTTAATGTCATTTTGCCAATCAAAATATTGTTAGCTGTTAATTTTTATCATTTAACTTTAAAAATTATTTATTAATTTAATTATTATTTAATTTATTAATGTTTTAAGTAACTATGTTTTAAATATATACGATAAAAACCTGTTTGTACCAATCCCGCACGGATCCCGCGGGATTGAAAACACTGCGGGGTTGCAATCCTTAATTATGAGATATAATTTATAAGCTCTCAGATAAAAATTACATTTTCAACAGTTTTTGGAGAGTTGAGATAGATGGAATCACCATTATTGCAACAACCAAGAAGACTTAAAATTGCCCTTTACATTTCTTATCAATGCAAATCATGCAGTAAAAACAGCTTGAGTGAAATACCATCCTTGCCATCACCAATCATATCATCATGCAGTAAAAAAGTCTTGTAAACCCACCACCAAGATGAGCTATTTGGAAATAACCCAAATACTTGTAACTACATTTTGTATCATTTCTTTTACCTTGCATTACTTTTCTTCATTCTTCTTCACAGCAATTTACCCTCTTAACGCAATATTTTTAATGGACTTTCCTTGTCATTGCTTTTTTTCCATTCCTCCCTTCTTTCCTCACTATTTCTGTAAATATTGTTTCTGTACTGACCCTGTAAGTCCCCATTCCAGGATGGATTAATGTTAAAGATAAAAATTTGTTTCTTATAAGGATGGAAAAATTTCAAACCAAGTACATTTATTCATTATCAGTTATAAAATAAAAAGTCTCATATTTAAAACACATACCTAAACTTGATATGAAACTTAATAAATATAATACATGCACGCATCACTTAAGCTCACACATGCCATTTCCATAGTTACTTCATGTAACGTTTAAAACACAAAGAATTTCAGAATTAAATACAGAAGACAGACAGCTTAACTAGCTAGTAACCATAAGTCTTTAAAATTATTGGTTAAAATAACTTTGATAATATACAAAATTTACATATTTGAGGGATCCTTAAATTTTAAAATAAGTAATCACTTATTTTTATGGTACTGTTATTACATGAACACCCATTTTTCGATCATGAAACTATCAAGTACCTAAAACTAAACACTATAATGGAGAGGCGTGTAAATAAACAAATTGCTAAAATAATAATTATTATTATGAACAATAGCCTGTTAAAACATTATGGCTGTAGATTGTGACAAGTAATTTTTATACAAAACTAAAATACCACAATGTCATGTTCACATGCACTGGTAGTGATTAACTACAAAACACTTGTGACTGACTTTCTTTTTTTTTTACTGCAGGCTACACGTAGAAATTGATTTCTGCACTGATTACTGTACAAAATTATGCTACATCACTAGCCAAGTGAAAATTCTGCTTTTGGCCAAGGAATTCAGGAAAAATAACTTTAAAAAAATTCAGTGTCTAATTGTAAGTCCCCTGAGGGAAAGTGACAATATGAGATAGGGGAAGATTTTAATTTTCAGTAAAGTATATGCATAAATGGAAGAGAAGAATAACTGTACAGTACACGGAACAAAAACAGCCAAGCAAACCCAAAATTAGTTCTATTAGAAGGGAACAGCAATGAACATGGTAATTATGATGAAATTTAATAAATAAAATAGATTCAAAAATACATCAGAAAGATCGTGCAAGGGCCATTCAAAAAGGAACTTTACTTATTTCTACACTCTCAAAACAAACTTTGAAGGTTTTCTTTGACAAGTGCAGGAAGTACTTAATTGGTGTAGCATGCTCTATTTTCTTAGTACACTGAGAGCAAATTAGTACAGCAGGCAGTTTTTTTTTGTTGGTCACCTTGCAAACCAAAGAGACTTTCTCACAATGTTTTAGTAAAAAAATTCGTGAATGGTTGAAAATTACAAAACTTTTTATAAACATACAATGCTGTGCAACCCTTTGGTCTTACATACTATTTTTTGCTGGTAAGTGTATTTGTAACGATTCTCCTCTTACTATTGAGATGAAAAATTTGCTATTGCTAAAGGCCAATTGAATTCATATACATACAGTATATGAAGTCGTACAAAAGAACTGTATGTGAGAAGAAAATATTAAACAAATGAATAACTGTTTTTTAATTGATGGTTTTTACTGGCAAAGTCCGTGCAAAAAGAGACTAGGTGCATGTGCGGTGTTCATCTAATTGTTTTTGCCATGATAAATAATTTCCAAGTGAAATGTGGATTATTTAGAGGGTTATTACAAGCACATATAACATCAGCTTATAACCAGTCTCTAATCAAGTAATTGCAATATGCTCCCAAAAATAATGGACCCTCAATGTCCTCTCAAATTTTTATAATTTTGAATATAATATACATAACTAAACTCTAATGTTGGTAATTTTTATAATTTTGCAATAAATTTAAGATTGGCATTTACTCATATTTTGAGGGATAAAATAGCTCCCCTAAACTGGGCTAGTAAAGGGAAAATTTTGTCAATTCATGTAAAAATAATCAGAAAAGTGTATGAGAGGCACACGTACCATATGCTTCCTTTTTTTTTTAACTGTTTAACGTCTCTAAACGGCGAGATCTTTAGAGACGGGCATATGCTTCCATAGTTTTTATATTTTGATTATGCTAATATCCTGCTCAAGATTTTATGCAAATGCACTACCTTCGAATTATCCATAACATAAGGTGTTTGTAATATTTGGATGACATTTTACGAAATCTATAATCTTAGTTGAATATTTTTCTAAAGTGTAGTTTGCAGTATCTGTTTGGGATTATATCTTTGGTTGGTAGTAAAAAATCTTTGCAGTGGACAGAATACGTTTTAATTTACGTACTCTCCAATTGCTCAATTGACAAAAATAAAAGTGTTAAAGAGCTCAGAAACATAAGAATGTTTAACAACATTTGTTAAGAAAAATGTTTATATTTCTGCAAAAAAAATCTCAATTAAGATCAACTAGCTCATGCATAAAAGACACAACTAAATGAAAATTTTCTGTAATGACTATGATGAAATTTCTAAATATTTTTAAAATGAAAAAACACTGAATGAGATATAAAAAAAATATATATATATTTTTTGTGGAGGGACTTTTTAATTAGTAGAGGATAATTCATATTTTATTTTTTATTAAACTATTTGTATACAGATATGATCTGGAGTTACCAGAATACACCAATCTGTGAAATTTTATTACAAACGACACAAAAATGGTGAAGCTACATGGCTGTGTGACACTAACAGAATAATGTGAAAATCTGACACACTTTTTGACATATCTTAATCAAAACAAAAATCTTGAACATTCTCATCTGGTATCTTAATTTTTTCAGATTTTAAATCATGTGGTCAGAAAATTAAAAACAGGTAAAGGCATACTTTAACAACTTTGTGAGCTTGTATCTCATGAAAAAGACAATGTAGAAATTAGACTACCCCCACAAATCAACTGTCCAAACTTATTTCACAGATTTTCTACACCTGCCAAATCCCCTCAGTGGTTAAGGCGCTTGCAACCAAAAGAGTGGGGCCCAGTGCTGGGTTCAAATCCAAGTGGGGGCAGGGAATTTTTAAAATTTGTATTTCCTCATATAAGCAATGCCAGGACTTTCCACGGTTCAGATTCCACATTAAACTGTAGGTCTCAGAGGAAACTTCTATATATACATAACCTAACAAAAACTGTTTATGAGGACTATTACATAAAATTTTTACAGTAAAGGAATATAATAGCCATTTAAAAAAAAAATAGTAATGCACTTTTCAGCTCTGAACATAACCTTATTATATATCAATTATCTTGCCAAAACAATTTAGAAGGGGGCCAAGCTCATATAGTTATATAGTAAAGAACTTTTATAACCATTTTCTAAACAGTAATGCACATTTTAAATCGATTCTAAACCACTTTCAAAAAAGATATAAGATCCAAATTACGTTGTTTTTCAAACGTAATTAATTTTGTTGCAATCATTTCCACCAAGAAAGCATAAAATGACGATCCTTTTAAGGTGTACCTTGTATGATCTTAAAATTTTATTTAAGAAGATATTTCAAAAATATAAAATTTTGTAAATGAAACAGCTAGGGAAGTAAAAGTAGACTTAAATGAAAGAGAAAAAATTACTTAATAATAATAATACTAGTCCCAAAGCCCATCAAAAAGGATGGGTTTAACTTACTGTTATGGTAATTTATTTCTCTGCAGTTGCTCAACTAAATAGAATTGTTATAAAATAAAGCTCATTGTAATTTATCGTCCCTTGTGCTGTAGCAAAAAGCTTCAGTAGTCATCTTGGTCCAGCCTAACCACAATCTCCGCTAATATTGCTGGTAGAAAAGCAAAGCTTAGTCACACGCGAATTATACATTCCCCATAAGGGTCATCATGATATAAACTTGATCCCAAATCTTCTGACATCTTTCTTTCTTAATACCTGTGATGAAGATTGATATTTTAACAGCTGATACAGCTTACATTGGCTGAAATAATGACCCCAGTGGGAACGAAGGACGCTAAAAATAAATCTCAACAACTTATGCTATGCCATGTAATATTTAATTGTGGTTTAGGCCACATATATCACGATCAATTTGGAACTTTTCATTCAAACCATGTAATGATTCTAATAAAAAAAAAAAACCTGATAATTAATATGCAAATTTAAACGTAATGCATACATTTCTTTCAGTGTTCTGACAATTCATGTCTGGGAAATTGCTTAACCAAATACAATTGTTATAAAATAAAATTCAGTGTAATTCCTCGTGCCTTGCACTGTAGCAAAAGGTTACAGTTTCCATCTGGGTCCAGGTTGCATTTCAACCTAACCACATACTACGACAAAACTGCCGCCAGGAGAACAATACTTCTATTTCACGCATATTAATACATGAACAGTATCGCATTTTAGTGGCAATAATGCATCGCGATATAAATTTGATCAAAAATCTTGAAGGGTTATTACACATTTCTTTTTTGTTGTCCATGATTCAGACTAATATTAAAATGTTTGAAAGGCTGACACAGCTGCTAAAATAATAGGCTCAGTAGTATTACACAGTGAAAGCAAAGGAAATTAAAATAAATCTTATAAACTTACAATGTGCCACATAATATTTGTTTCAAGTGTAGCATAGGATGCACAGATCGGGATCAGTGTGCAACTGTTTCCATTTAAATGAATTAACAATTTCAATAATAGGACACAGTTTAAATTATTTTGAAAAAAAAAAAACCTAAACTATTCATGCCCTCTGCCATAATGTCAAATGCCAATTGTAAATCTGACCCATGCTAAGTAGCAATCTAACCAAAACATTCCCTACATTAATGCTCGAAACACAAAGGTTTTACCTTACATATCTATGGACAAAGAATTTAAGGAATACTTCTATATATCAAAAGAATATTACGTAAATATAAGCATCTAACGATTGATGCACCGATTTTTTTGCAATACATACTTTTATATCAGTGTTCCATCAGTTAATTTATTCGCATTTGGAAGCATCCGTTATTAAATAATGTCCATTACCACGAATAATGACGCAAAGTGCGACATCATAGATTGACATCATGCCATGACAGGTGACATCATACATGACAGCTTGCCTATTATACTAAGAGATTACACTTTAGCAGAAATTCCAGCTTTAAAGGGAGAAAAACTGAATTTTAGTATCGGAACTTGATCACCACGCCAAAAGGCGACTTTTAATTTTTTTAAACTCATAAACAATCACACTGACAAGGAAATTTGTCACGGTTAAAAAGATTCCAAATAAATTAAACTCTAACATATAAAATTTTGCGAAAATTGAAGTAAAATAGTATAGCTTGCAAATTATTATTTTTTTTTTTTTAAATTCACAAGAGATTTTTTTTTTTTTTTTTTTTTACTTATGACTTTATGTCTCGTTGGGGTCATTAGAGGTGGGATGGAAGTGGGGACAAGGAACGAGAGGGAATTCGGCCATGGCCTTTTTGAAGAGAGCATTCGCCTGGGGTGATTTGGGGAAACCATGGAAAACCCAAATCTGTATGCCTGGATGGGGATTCGAACCAGCGTCCTCCTGAATGCGAGGCCAGAGCGTTAACCGCTCACCCACCACGCTTGGTAAGACAATAGTACTTCCCCTCGGGAATACCCCTTTATTCTGGAATGTGTCAGCAAAAGTTTAGTCAAGGCTATAAAAAGTCAACCAGTGCTTCCGTGGAGAGGCAGTTTTCAGCAGTATTTGATCGGGGTAGGATGCAAGTGCAATGACTCTGTAAGAACTTATCTACAGTCACCTGTGTGTGATAGAATTTGGCCAGTGTGTTTGAGACTTATAAAATTTTCATACCAGGCGACAACGTTGTCTAACAGTAGATAGTGAACTACATCAAATATTATCATGAACCGTAGGGATTTTCTTAGGTTTTCACTAGCTATGGGTGAGTTGTGAAAGCTTTATTGAAGTTGTGGTCTTAAGTGAGTTTGTTGAATCTATCTGCAGTCATCATTAACAGATGTGTATGTCAGATGCTTTTCCTTTCACTTCTAACTGATACCCTACAAAAGTTTCAAGAATATACAGTTTTCAATTAATCAACATTTTTCATTTGACAGTACAATCTACCAACTATTAACTGTTACAGGTTAAATTAATAGCTTGGTGACCGATTGTCAAGAAAACCTGCAACCTATGAATCCGATCCAAGTAGTATAAATGGTATCAATAACAGTCACAGCTTATGTAGAGTGTTGTAAGACATCCCCCAGTAACAATCCTGTAACAAAAGGAACTGGTCATCCTACCACTTAGTATGCTTCCTTCAAGAGGATCCAGCCAACCTTCCGGTTTATGTACTAATTCAGTTTTTTATGAAGATTAAATGAACACGATTGAAAGTTTGATATATTTTTTTTTTGTATATACTTAGATATATACATTCTAATTTTTATGTTTTGGATTGCATGAATTGTAATTATGGTTTTATTTAATTTTAAGTTGATTGCAATGCTCTTGGATATACAATGTTTTGGTGATTCTATTTATCAAATCAATCATGCGGTAATTTTTGCCACTTTATCGTATCATGTTGTGTGAAGGATCATTTTGTAATCTAACACGCACGTTTGTCATCAATGAAAAATTAGTAACATGTCTCCATAAATGTTATGCTTTTAGAAATTCATTTAGTTCATCAGCTGGGGTTGAACACGGACTAACAGGTAATGTATTTCAAAAATCGCTTGCTAATAATTTTAAAGTACTACCAAATAACCATGCATTTCCAAGTAAATCTTGCAATGTTCTATCCAATGCTTCAAACGATTTTGTATGCACCATTGTGCATTCATTGCGTATTATCATTTTGCATTGCTGGAGTATTTTACTCATTCCTGGTATTTTTAAAATGTTGCAACTTGGTATTTCATTTTTTTGCGTATTCAATGGCAACTTTAGTGCTGTATGTACTATTCCATAACCATCTAAAAGAATCACCACAGTTCCAGATAATGCAAGTGCCAAAGCGATATTATTCTGTGCACATGGTTTCCAGTACCATTGAAGTAAGAAATTTTTTCTTGTGCTACTCGGTGTACATACTGAATCATCTTGTAAGTTAATGACAGATTCTTTCCAAATGTCAGATTGCATATTTCAATACCTTTAAACCTTTTCTAGACAGTGCAGACAATTTTGCAAAAAAAGCATGTAAATGGATACAGTTTTTCAATCTATAGTGGACATGCGTACCAGCAATACCTCATACACACAGCTGGGCACAAAACAGTTAATCCGTTAATCGTTAATTAACGAAGTTAAAAAAATTGCGAATATTTAACTTTTAAGTTAACCTAAAAAATCATTAACGGTCTTCTTACTTCCGTTAAATTGGACTTCCGTTAACTTTAGTCCGTTACATAGGTTGTTGATGTCTTTTCGTTTGTTTGAACTGTGCGCCACGCCACCACTCGTATGCAGGGCTGCCAGATTGTATAATTGGATACAAAACTTGTATAATTTGGTTACCTCTTGTCTCCTGTTTGTATAACAGATTGCCTTGTATAATTGGATATAAAAATGAGCACTTAAAAGTAAAGTACATTCCAGCACTTTTTTGAAAGTGTTTGCCCTTTGTTTCATTGAGTTGGCAACCTTTCCTGCATATCTATTTCCTTTTTGTTATTCAAAATTTATCAATGCATACATTGTTTACTTTTCGTGGACTTTTTTTGCTCCCAGCACTTTCACTCACGTATGTAATCAATGGATGACCACTTTGTATAATTGGGTTTCATTCTGTATAATTTCAAAGAGACAGCGGTATAATATAAGTTGGCAGCGCTGCTCTTATGTTCGGTGTAGTAGTGGGCACCGCCTGCTAAAATCTTGGCGGCGGCATGACTATTTTATATTGTGAATTCTGCAAACGTAAATAAACTATAAAGCGTCATAACCTATCTTATTGACAAATGAACATTATTATCTGTAATGAGGTGTATTTATTATTACAAAATGTATGTCGTTATTATACGTTTAGTAAAAACATCGCGTTCAGTTGGTGTTGAAGCAACAGTGACGGATCGGCAGTGTGTGTCGGAAGAGGTTAATCGGACAAACTGTTCGGCCGTCAAATCGGGCATTACTCGGACGAAATTCTGTGCCAGTGGATGACCGGCCGCCTGATCGATAGTTAGTATCACACTGGAGTCTGCAAACAGTGTTGCAGATCAACAAAAAACTCAACTTTCAGTAACCAGAGCGAAAAAATTCAAAGAAATAATACATAAGTTACGAAAAAGGTGATTTGCAATTTTAATTCCAAACATTTGTGTGTCTTTTTTTTTTTTTTTTTTAATAGTAGAAGCTAGTTTGGCAGTTTTGGCCGTTTAATGTAAAAGGATGTCGCTGACTAACTTCCGTTCTATTTGTTCACGTAAAAACATGCAGGCCATGATTTAGTGAAACCAGGCCGGGTAGTCTAAAGGGGCCTTTAGGTCACAGGTAGGCCGTGGCACAAAGGTAACCGTAACAGGCACTGGTCGTAGATTTTAGGTTGGCTGCAAATTTCACTGGTCGCAGTTTTCACATATTCAGGTGTCCCAATCCAACTTGTTTTCTATAATATTGTTGCTTTTCATTCTGCATTCATGTTTTTTTTTTACTACTTTTCTTTATAAAGTCACGAGTACCTTAATTGTCTCTCGTAAGACAATTTGCAAGTGTTATGTTGATCACAGTCTCAACAAAGATAAAAACAGACAGGAATACCACTTCGTTGTTGTGGCGGTAGCGTAACCACAATTTGTTAATTTTTATAAATAAATCCACACTTGCATCATGGTACATAACACCTTGAGATAGAGAGCAGTTATACCTACCGTACTATAATACTAATACATCAGTACAACTTTTGACTAGTTAACTTTTAACGGATAACTTTAACTTGCGTTAAATTTATAAACATTTAACGCTTTAACGATTATCGAAGTTAACTTTTTAAGTAGCGGAATAATGATTAACGAAGTTAACGTTTGGATTAACTGTGCCCACCTGTGCTCATACATACAGTAAACAATGACGTAATAGGCACTAAATAATGCCTCAACTCTTCTGTCCACACCAAAGCCAACAACTTCCAACAGTATCTCCATTTTGAAAGTTGCCATCCGTACCAAATTAAACATTCCCTCAACTAGTCTTGGCATTTGTAGTAGGTTGTATATGGTCCAACCAACAGTTTCTGTTGCAGTATTCAAACAACATTTCACAAGCATTCATATATCACTACTACCCTCCGACTTTGGTTCACCAGTAGCTTTCATGAGCTTCCTAAACCACCCAAAACCAACCATAATCCAGCCCTGGCCTCAAATCCATCAACAGAATCCTTTGGTAGGGTTTCCTGAAAAACTGCCCAGAAATGAGATCTTTTCTTCCCAAAATCCTCCCTGCTCCTTCCAGAACTTGTTTCAGCAGGCCTCTTAACCTCAGCTAATTCCTAGTTCATAAACAGTTTTTCTCTTTCCAACAAACAGCTCCAAGGCTATTTCCATTGCAATAGACCACCACTTACACCAAACCTGTCACTGGAGAAAGCTTTCCAATCATAAGACATACCACTTGCAAAACCTCTCATGTAATATACCAGTTAATATGCAACCACTGCCTGGTTTCAAATATAGTTAACCACCAATCCAATAGCCACAGGAATGAATGGCCACTGACAGACCGTATTCACACAGAACCCAAAGCTATCTCCCATGACATGAATAATTTCAACTCTTGTTTCACAATCCATGCTATCAGAGTTCTCGAAATAGCAACAGTTCCTCTGAACTCGGAGGGGGGAATTTGCCTACCAATACAAACTGGGCACATGGTAACAGCCTGGTCTAAATTTACGATAATACCCAGCCATTATTGTTATGTGCGTTCACACCCCACAATCATCATCTAAGGTAAGTAGTGGCTCATTTGCCTATCTCAAATGGTGTCACTAATTACTCCAGCAAATTATCAATTACTGGGAGAACATCTTTCTCAGGCACACCCAGGGGTCCTTTTCTTCTTGAGGCGTTACTAAAAAAAACATTCTGCTCATCTCATTTATCATTGTTTATTAATTGATAAAATAGAACTATGCCTGCTTCATGACAAATTGAGAAGCTTTGTACCTTATTTAGTTTTATTTTGCTGCAGTTGTCTCCTTCTTTCCCTGCATTATCAAAGAACGATTATTTGTCTTGCTTAGAATATTTCCACAGCTGATATCACTGAGGAGTTTGAAAACTCACTGGTAATACATTTCCAATTATTTGTTCAATGTCATTTCATATTACAGTCACATTATCAACTTGACATAACACTTCAGCAGTAAGCACTAGAATTAAAGATTCACTGAAGTTCATTTAACAGAAAAAAATTAGAACAATTTTTTTCAACAAGCGATATGGTGAGACACTGCCAATCTAAACAACCGAGTCTGAAAATATCAAAATACAAACTCTTCACTGGGGAATAAAATCCCGCATCTGCAAATGAATTTGAGTCTAGTTACTATGTTCCCAATGATTTTAATACACGAAACGGGGCAGGCATGTTGGCTATTTGAAACTTGCTGAATCGTGTCAACCAGTTCAAATACACCACCAGCTCCATGTCACCTTAGCACTAAAACTAAATCACATGGCATTGTAAATATATGGAATATCTAAAATATGGTGGTAATTAAATTATGGATATAAACATATGCAAGCTGTTTTGTATTCTGTACTGTCTTAACTCATCACTTACAAAAGTTGAAGGCTGCAATGAGTGAAAAACATATGAAACGAATGAGTTACGGATCAAAAGGTAGAATTTTATCGGTGGTCGAGGCCAGGTGAGTGGCTGGTATCCAGGATATTTTGGTATGCAAGTTCCCATCTCTGGAGATGACTCCATTACTTGTTATTATTAGCATTATAATTGTTATCATTTAACTAGTAAAAAGTCTTCCAAATTTATTTATTTACTAGCTGATGCCCATGACTTCATTAATGAATGTAAAGAATTTTTATTGGCAGCTATCGACATGTAACCACTAAAGTGCACGACTGGAGACTCGAGGCTAATCCCACACACAAACATCAGTGATCTGCACAGGATATTTACGGCTGCAAAGTGAAATACAGGAACACATGTCTTTGGTCGAAATATGAAACTGCCCTCCATTGAACACTTTCCCCCTCCCCCCGTAGCTACCGACATGAAACCACCATGGTGCACGGTGGGAGACTTGAGATTAATACTACACACAATCACCATTGGATTGCACTGGGTAGCTTCGGTTGTTGACGCAATACTGACGAGCCAGTATTGCGTTATTGTTTCTTAGGATGACACTGATGTAGGATTGTGCAAGATAAGAGTGATAGAATTTTTCAGCGGCGGCCAAGAATAATGATAAAGTGTGTACTTGTGCCATCTTAGCATTTGCTGAACATTCCCCTAAAATATCTCTTCAATTCTAGTCTGTTTATATGATCATTGAAATAATATTTCTACAATAACAAGTTGGGAAAATGATGAAATATCTGTAGTGTCTTAACTATGAGATTGGAAGCAATGTGCAAATGAAAAGATCTCCCAGTATAACTTAGCTTCACATAGCAGTACAAATTCCCGTAGCTTAAGTAATCCCTTACATTTAATACATGTATTTTTCTTAAAACAATCAATACTTCGAATTACTACCATTATATGTCTCAGGTGGTTGCTACTGCAAGTGTTACGTTTTCCCCTAAAGTACTTTATATAAAGAAATATAGTCATAATAGGTTAAAATTATGAAGATGTTAAGAAAATTTGCACTGATAATTAACAATACAAGGTCTGATAAAAAGTAACAGGTATTATAGTTTTTCTTAAAGAATATTTATTTATCAATCAGGATAAATTTTATACCCTTCAAAGTAATTCCCCTAGCGCTTTTTCCAATTTTGGAAGCATTTTAGAAATTCAATTATCTGTACAGCATTCAGCCCCTCCAGCGATTCTGTATCTCACAAATGGTGGCAAAATGCCATCCTTTTAAGGTTTTCTTGAGCCTAGGGAATAGAAAGAAGTTACAGGAGGCCATGACGGGCAAATGCGGTGGCCGAATTAAGACAACACTTTTGTTTCTTTTTACAAGCACTTATTATCTCTACTTATTTACATTTCTGATATTTTATATTTCGCTTATAGTTTTTCAAAACTTGATTTTTATTTATGTATCCTCTCTCAGTTATTATGTCACGAATAAGGCTGTATGCCGAAATACTGCCCTTCTCTTGTGTGTTTTTTTTTTTTTTTTTTTTTTTTTTTTGTGTTCGTCATCCCAACCGTATTCATCTGTGGTAACTGGTGGGTCATATTTCCCTATATATATATATATACAAACACACAAAATCATGAATAACCTGTTAGGTGAGGTGTGACCATTATCTTGCAATTTCCACGATTGGTTTTGTCACAGTTCTGGGGTTTCACTGATTGCTAAACACAAATGGTGGATAACTTCCAGGTAGTATTTATTCCTAATCAACGGTATGACCATTTAACACAGGTGTGGCCAACCCAAATGATCTTGCAGGCCATACTGGAAATGCATCATAACTCCGCAGGTCGCATAAAAAATTTATATATCCCCATATTAGATTTAGATCCACTATAGACATTATTTAGGAGAGAAAATAATTTAATTATTCCGCAAACTCATAACTGTAAACTCAGATATAAACTGTCATTTATTCACAAGATAATTACTTTAAAATCAAAGTTAATTTTTTCTCAAATTTTGACAATTGATTTTTGAATATATGGATGCACAAACAATGTATCTTTTATAATACATTGTTTTTCACTGCTTTGGCCATTATAAAATAAATATATTTTGTAAAAAAGTGTGATTAATCTCGTGGGCTGCATAAATGTTCAAGGCGGGCTGCATGCGGCCAGCGGGTTGGCCACCCCTGATTTACCATGAACACATAATGTACAACACCACTGAAATAAAAGAAAACAGTGAGAATAACCTTACAATTTGGTCAAACTTGTCTTTTTTTTGTTTTTGTTTTTTTATACTCAGGCATTTTCCATTAGGATGATTGGGCCTTGCTTACAACGTCACACACATTTTATCACCAGTTATGACTGCTTTAAGAAGTTCAGGATGTTGACATCACTTAGCAATTACTGAGCAATGTCTAAATGACATTTTTTGTTGTAACTCAGCTATTCTGGAACAAACATTGATGCCATTGGTTTCTACATCTACATATATACTCTGCAATTCACAAAATTGTGGATGGCAGAGGGTGCTCAGCACCAAAGCTAATCTCTTTGCTATGCATTCCAATCCCTAATGGTATGAGGGAAAAAGAATTCATATAAGAATCAGTCCGGCACCTTATTTCTCTAATTTTATCTTTCCAGTCCTTCCGACTCAAATAGGTTGGTGGAAGAAGTATTTCACTACACTCAAAAGTGAAAGTGGGAGTACGCAAGTTTTCCAATAAATTTAAACGAAACGTGTGTCCTCTATCTACCAGAGACTCCCAACCTAATCTACTAATCAGTTCTGTGACGCTTTCATAAGGACTGTAGCAAGCGGTCACGAATCGAGCGGCTCTTCTCTGTACTTTCGATCAATCCCTTACGAAACGGGTCCCAAATGGCACAACAATAATCAAAATGTGGACGCTCAAGAGATTTGTACGCTATCTCCCTTGTTTGTTCATTACAATTTTTCAAGATTCGACCTATGAATCGCAACCTAGAATTTGCGCTACCTACTAATGAATTAATGTGTATGTCCCATTTCATGTTCCTTTGTACTGTTACTCCCAAATATTTCATAGAATCGACCATATCAATAACTGAACTGTTTACCTCGTATTTCTGAACAATCGGATTCTTTTTGTTAGTTATGCTCATTGTCTTGCACTTTTTACAATTTAGAGTAAGTTGCCACTCAGCGCACCAAGCCAAAATAAAATCCAGAATTTCCTGAACATCCTGAATTTCTAAGCAATCGGCCAAATTTCTTACTTCCCTATAAATAACCGCATCATCAGCAAACAATCTAAAAAGGCTTTTCACTTTGTCTCCGAGATCGTTTATAAAAATTAAGAAAAGAAGTGATCCTATCACACTTCCTTGAGGTACACCCGATGTAACATCTAAATTAGAAGAACTTTCTCCTTCAACGACAACATACTGCGACCGACCTGTTAGAAAATCCTTTATCCATTCACAAAGCTGATCCGATTCAGCCCAAAACATATGAAAAGAATTGCTTGGCATAAGCCAAATGATATTCCAACATCTGCAATCTCTTTAATAGTGGTGTACTGATTTTACAGAATGATTTTTTCACTTGTTCAATATTGTCATCAGTTGTTGATGTGTTAGGGCACATAGGATGGTAATCATCTTCAGTGTCTACTTGGCCCTCTTTGAAACGTCTGTACTACTCATATTAACATTCCAAATACGATACTCCACTTTACTCTATTTTTTTAAGCAAAATTTTATACACATTTGTCAATCCATTTTTACAATGTATAAAATTGCTGAGCATACCAAAACACATTTAAGCTTTTCAATTGTCGAAAATAAACTAAACATTCAAAATGGCTGCCAAATCCAACTTACTTCAGGAACATGTGTACCAACAAAATAAAAAAAATATATTTGAATATATTATAAAGCCGACTAAATTAAAAAATAAAAACTCTTATAATACTAATGTAGAAGTATCTACAGGTGCACCACCAAAATTTGCATTCGAAGCATAACATTTGACTGTACTAGTTGGTCGTTTGTTAAAGCACATACATCGCCAGCACCCGGAGGTAACTGCAGAGGAAGGGATTTGAATGTTTTAAAACAAAAATTTGGAATTTGACCCTTGAAGAATTCTACATACTAACATGCTATAAAAGTCTTGAATCAATCACATAGTCAAGTGTGCTACAAGGAATTTTGCTACTCGTCTGGAATTTTGATACGCATGTTCCTTAGCAAGTAAGAAAATGGTGACAAGAAACATGTCAAATATATATAGAATATTATGCAAGAAATCAGGGTTTTTAACAGTTGACATTTATTGCAAGTGTTTCTTAGGTTTGATTCTTGGAGAGAAAACAGTTGTTTTTGACTTGGCGATTCCGGCCGCCTGGCGACTGAACGTAACGTCATGGACACCTGACGTTCACGTACAGTCAATCGCGTATAAAAATATGTCACTAACGGGACTGCGCGGGAAGTGTGTTATCGGACATCTGTGGCCGCTCCAGCGGCCGCCTGCATCTGATGCACCTTCGGGATATCAGTTTATGTTGATATTGTACAGCTTTAAATTATTGTGACCGAGCGTAGCGAAGGCACAATAGCCACAAAAATTGACTGTACGTGAACGTGACATCACGATGACGACACGTTAACAGTCGCGAGGCAGCGGTATCACCAACTCGAAAATAACCGAGAAAACTGCATTCTGTATCCAAACAGTAGGTAGCAAATTAGTAACCACATAAACAAACATTCTGTAAATTATAGTAATGAGTGATGTATAGCAGATATGTACCAGAGACAATTTGTTGTGCTGTCCGAGATGTTAACGTGAAATTAACGGTAATGTCTTGCGAACAGTGTATTCTCTGGAGCATGTATACAGGTGTTAAGAAGTACTGAATGTAATAAGTTTTGTGTTGGTTATATTTTCAGATTAGCATGCATGATTATATTGCTCATGGGTTAAATGTGGCTGTTAGTACTCAGTAAGCATGTAGGCCTAGTGTAAATGTAAATTTATGTTGTACTATTTCTACACTGCATACTCCTATACTTTCATATCACCATTTTCTTACATAGTAGGTGCTAAAGAATTTGTGTAACAAAATTTCTGATGAACAGCATAATTCCTTGTAGGGTCACTTCTCATGCGCTCGAACCAGATGTGATACTTGTCAACATTTTTACTTTGATATAAGTTACTAATTACTACTGAAAACAATCCCGTTCTTATGAAACACCCAATTCTGAAGAAAGGAAAAAGTGAAGCACCAACTGAAAATGGCCAAAGCAAACTGTTTACACTAAATAACCAATGAAAACAGATTCCTAGAAGTGACTATGATATACATATTTCATTATAGAATGCTTCTGCTTTGAATATCGGCTCCGAGGCTATTGATATAAGGACAGCTTGGTAATAGCCCAGACACTGGGACTCATCAAGGAATACTAGTTTTGTCCTGAAAACTGTTGTACACGTTAGTTGGGTGATATTATTTAATATATGTTGCTCTTGGAGCTGTAAAATATATCAATTCTCAGAAAATTGGTTCGAAAAGTGCCGTACCGTTAAGCCGCGCGCGACTGGGAAAAGGCATACGGCGATGTTCCTGCTTCACCTCTGTTCAGGCGGCGTTAATAATTCTCCCCAAAATCACGGTAGCTCAATTTTTAAAAAAAAAAAAAAATTCTTTAAGCTACAACGGGCAGCTTCTATGAACGGTTTAATTCTAGATGGGGATACCGCTGCCTCGCGACTGTTAACGTGACGTCATCGTGACGACGCGTTCACGTACAGTCATCCGCGTAAAAACATATATTGTGACCTCGCTACGCTCGGTCACAATAATTTAAATATGTAGGCCCTACAATAACAACATAAACTGATATCCCGAAGGTGGATCAGATGCAGGCGGAACATTATGGTCCAGGCTGCATTGAACCTATCCACAAGCGCTGCTAATAATTCTGCTCGAAAATCATGGTAGCTCAAAATTTTTAAATAAATTTCAATTTTTGGATCAGCCTGTCTTTCAACATATCCAAAACCACCGCTAATGTTGCTTGAAAATAAAGAAAAATTAAATCTTTAAGAAATTCAACAGAGTTTTGTTTTAGGTACAGGCTGCATTTCAACCTCAGATTAAAAACATTTATAAATATTAAATTCCTTCATCCCTATGTTAAAACACGAATACTGCCACTCTTTCATCATAAACACAACTTACGTTAATATTACCACAACGTACTTTCATAAATGCCATGTGCTAGTATTGTCTCTGGCATGTGTGTACGTAATTATGGCGTCTATGGTTTGCTTACGATTGAAAATTGTGACAATCTTTTTGTATGCGTATGCAAATTCTTCCATGAATACATTTTTAATGGCTGTGACAGCAACATATTCTTAAATAATATCGTTCCAAGAACGTCTGCATGATTGTTATACGTCGTTGTAGTATATCTCCCAGTCACACACCGTATAACGTAACGTCACTTTTTGAGTTAAGTTTGTAAGGTATGTATAAGTTTTACAGCTCTAAGAGCAACATATATTAAATAATATCACCCAAGGAACGTGTGTAACAGTTTTCAGACCAAAACTACAGTTCCTTGATGAGTCCCAGTGATTGCGCTCTTGCCGACAGCTTAACTGACACAATGTTAAGAGCAAAAGATGACAAAGTGATTATGTGACTCTACTACTTAATTAGTAGTCCTATTTGTATCAGCTCGGACAACCAGAGTAAAAACAATCCACAATATAAAGATACCTTGGTGCTGGCATAGTACACAGCTGAGCCTAGGAATTTTAACCCACTGTACCTCTTCTTCTTCACCTCCTCAAGCATTCAAAATCTGAAGGTTGTATTTTCAGTTACACCTAATACTTGTTGGTGTCATTGTAGTGTTTATCATGAACCTGAAAAGTAAATTACCTTATAAATAAAGCAGGAACTACAGGGACCATAAAAGAAAATGCTAACAACTGTTTAATTCAGACAATAACATTGACACTGAGAGCAGATACATGGTGTGTCACAGATTCTTCTCTTACCAGCCAGAAGATTTATCACTAATACAGTCTGTTTACTAAATACTTAAACTTTAAATTTGTTCATCATAAGAAGCATAATACGATCAGGCTCGTTATAAACTAAAAATTAAACGATCAACTGAGATCCTACAAAGTCATCTCTTTGACCACAAGCGCAGCAGCCGCAAATGCAAGCTTTGTCTCGTTTTGGTTTTGACTCTTACGCCCATTCAACCAAAGAACCATTTTAATAACAAATTAGGCCAAAAACAGAGTATAAATGCTACGAAATGCTAGTACTTACCAACAAATTTGATCAAAATGGCGTCTCGGGCATGCTCAACAGAGCTTTTACTTTCATAAGACAGAAAGTTTTGTTAAATTCCGATATCCGATATTGATGCGGAACGACTTCCCCGTATCACAATGGGCCGTGGTTGTACAGCATTCCCAGCGACACAGTGTTCAAACAATTTTTTAACACATTCATTGATTTACGTCAAAGTTCTCAGGTGCCTCCCTACTACGGCTGTACTGCTGTGGTGCTTATAGACACGGTCTACAATTTTGGGTCCTAAGTTCTATTTAGTTCCATCAAACTTTCAGAAGATGTCTGTAGTGCAGCGTTCTTACAGCTGTTTTTTTAGGTGGTTACTTGTCTATATCACCCAACATCAATGTTAAGGAGAGCAAAGTTGTTTTTAAGCAGAAGGGAGGAATGTCATTGACTTTGGTAGTGCACAATCAAGCGAAAACAGAATTACCAATTTTCTTTGAAAGGCTTCCAAAACTCAAAGGGTTGAATTCTAGGTTCATGATAAATTAAATGTAAAACCTAAACATAATGGAACTTTATTACTGATGAAATGAACATTGCACTCTACCTATATGTAGTTACTACAGAAATAAATCTAAAATTTACTTGGTAAATGTAAGTGGTGTAAGTTCTCAACTTCCCTAAACTAAATACGAAAATAACCAGTAGTTACAAGCTTATGATGAACTAAAATAACAATGTACTAGGTAACAAATCTAGTTACATCTTAACAGGTTAATTTGGTAACGCTACAATTTCAGAGAGTTTCACCGGAAGATATTATGTATTAAATCAAAGTTCTTGTTTCTTGCTGCAGTGCGTTAAATGCTGATTTAAATTTTCCCTTATGCGTGTTCGAAGTGTAATTTGTAACGCTTAGTTTCTGCTGCCTGCTTGGTTTATATGGAATAGAACTTTAGTACTAAATGCGATCTAAAATGTATTTTGATGATTTAAAGCTTTATTTCATTATGGCGACCAGTGGCGAAGGGAGGAGCATACACTTTGTGCATTGGTAGTGTTTACATACAAGATTGTCAACCAGTTGACAGTATGGATACGCGTTGTAGGTGTAGCACCAGGTAATTAGTTAAGATATGGCAAGTTTACATCCTGAAGGAGAAGAAAGGTTGAACTGGATAGAATTCTGCGACAGACACGCCAAAAGTGCAGCCGCAGAATTCGCTAAAGCATTTTGTACGTATGTAAGCATAAATCTTCCTGAAAATGCCAGGACAACTGTATCTCATAGAGATTTCGTCCGGAAATTTTTGGATTGTTTTGTGGATCACTTCGAAGTTGAATATTCAAAAAGAAGTCTTGTCAACAATAAAGATAAGTTTGTTAATGGGACCAACATGCTGTCATCATCAGGAAATCCCGCCCGTGCCAATAGTCATGAAGAGTTCAGTGATTATTCCGAACATGAAGCTGATTCTCCGTCTCCAAAAACCCAACACAAACCGTTTTTTCGGCGTCTGTCCTTTAAAGGACTGAAAAAAGGTAAAGGATTTTTCCATAAACAGCATTCAGATGAGGTGGTGTTGTCTTCTCATCATCATGACAGGCATACTAAACATGATAAACATTCCAAAACTAAGTTAGCTAAGATTGTTGTTGAATGTAGAAAAGAAGGCATAGTGAACTATTTAATGGGTGAAAATATCGATGGGACACAAAAGTGGGATAAGTGTCGTTTGGCTTTGGTAAAGACAGTGGGTGGTTATATGCTTGAATTTTATTCACCTCCTAAGGTGAGACATGTGGAATGTGGTTGTGACAGTGTGCACACTTTTTGAAGTTGTAATAATTTCTGCTTCCATTACAGGCAGTGAAACCAAAATGTGGTGTTTTTTGTTTTTTGATTACTGAAGCACGAGAAACAACAGCCTTAGAAATGCCTGACCATGAAAATACTTTTGTTTTAAAGGTAATATATTTTAATCAATTCCTTTTTAGTATTAAGATTATTAAATAATTAGTCCTACTCTCTACACTATTCAAGATTAGTTTACTGATATTTTTAAAAAATATTTACCATTGATAATTATGTGTTTCAATCCTGATTAAAAAAAAAAAAAAAAAAAAAAAAAAAAAAAAAAAAAAAAAAAAAAAAAAAAAACCCATTGAGAGTACTGCAATTCTTGCTGAGGATAACAGTTTGGGAGATTTTATCATATCTGTGGCACCACAATCTGATGATGGATTCTTATAGATCTCAATGAAACAAATTGAAAATAAAGAATAATTTTTTTGATTTCTTGCTTAGATCTTGAGGTATCTTGAATGAAAGGTGATGTAGTTTAGAAGGATTGGCAGTGCCATTACTTTAAAATTTGCCATGCGTATTTTTGAGGATACAATTTTTCCAGGACAAGTGAACATGGAAGCACAAAGAAACATACCTTTGACGTAATGTAACAGAAAAGTTACAATGCAACACGGAGATATTAGTACAGAATAACAACAATCTCCATTTACATTATTCATGCCAAAAATAGTATCTACACCATGCAACAACGAATGTAAAGTCACTGGCAAGTTTTTAAGATGCCATTTGAATAAATTCCTCGTATGTATGTAACTAAGCATATTTTTTGCTTTATAATAAGTATGAAACTATACATATTTCAAAATTTCTCTTAGTTCTAGTGATATTGTATCTCTTAAATTGTATGGTTAGGATGAAATGCGGCCTGGACCAGAAGGAAAAATTCCTGTGGCACTACAATTTGAAGATACATTCTTATGCAACAAGCCAAGACATTTTGCGATTTCCCTTACTTCTCGACATATCAAGTGTCAAAGGTTATGTTGCTAAGGTGAAAAAAATTCTCTCACCGCTATAATTTGATGATGCATTCTTATGTAGGCCTAAGTAAATGTGACTTTTCGTTCTAGAGACATCCTATTAAAAAAAAAAAAAAAAAAAAAAAATGTGGTTAAGATGAAGTACTATCTGGACCAGAAGTAAAATTTCTATTTGCACCACAATTTTAGGAATATTTTGAGACCTAAAGAAATTATCAAATGATTTTGTTTTTCGCTTCGATCCTATCTTTGGCATGAATAATGTCATTGGAGATTTTTGTTTTTCAGTACTATTAATTTTGTGCTATAACGTACTTTTTCTGTTGCATCACATCGAAGGTAAGTTTCTTTTTTGCTTTTCTATGTACTTTTTCTAGAAAACTAGGCCTATATCCTCAAAAAATGTTGTGACACTGTCAAATTCATTTCTGGTTTAGGCTTCATAGCAACTTTACTACATCACCTTTCAGTCAAGATATCTCAAGAACTAAGGAAGTTGTCAAAAAATTCTATTATTTATTTGGTGACTGTTTCCGCCAAAATATATATATATATATATATATATATATATATATATATATATATATATATAATAATAAATCAGGCGACCTTAATTTATTAATGAAGACTAAATTCCTCGCTTCTTTGCACAATTTACGTATTTCTTCAATCTCGTCCAGCTGGTCTGTTATCACGAGAATGTGACAGCGATTTACATTTATTACAATAGCGTGTAGATAATATCTTTGGTGTGAACAACTTGAATGGAAATGGCAGTCTGTAGCTACTGTTTGAGTGGCATCGTTTCGTAACTTTCGTGAGGCACCCCGTCTATGGTATGTTTCATTTCACTTTCATGTAACTTTTTCTCAAAATGTATGAACTGAGGAACGATTGTGACAAATTTCAAACGAATATTACAATTACTTCTTACCTTGGTCTTATTTTACTACTGCCATTTATTTTTTATTTGTTTTGTCAAGTTCTGTTAGAATCTGTCTTCAGATTATGGCACCATGGTAATGGTAGTGTTGCCATGATTTGAAGGCATTCCCATTTTCTGATCAACTTATGTTTAATATTAAATTATTGAGAAATGAATTGGATGCAGGCATTATAGAAATTGTGACTGGAACATGAGTTCCTTCACAATTAATTGATGACAATAATATTATTTGCACAGTTAGTCCTGAGGTCTGAGGTGTTGTTTTAAGTATTCACCTAAGAGATTTTGATACCCATTTATTTTAATGGAGTATGCCATTTATATTTCAAAAGTGTGATCATAAATAAGGTTTTGTTTACTGCTATTGCTGTTATTGATTGGTTGTTGTATAGCTCAATACTCACATAATCATATTTGTGAATGTCTTTGAACTGCAGTTTTCGGTTTAATTCGAGATGGCGATACCGTTGTGTCGCTACTGTTAACGTGACGTCATCGTGACATCACGTTCACGTACAGTCGTAAAAACATATATTGTTACCTCGCTATGCTCGGTCACAGTAATTTAAAGCTGTACAATATCAACATAAACTGATATCCCGAAGGTGGATCAGATGCAGGCAGCCGCTGGTGTCCAATAACACAACCGGATGTTCAATGTTTCAGGTGAAGCTCGCAATTCATCATCTTAGCAATATTTTCTAACAGTAGCGACGCAGCGGTATCGCCATCTCGAATTAATCCCAGTTTTCTTGTGATTGTTTTACAGGTTGTACAGTTTCTTATTTCTAATAATTAGAGCTTTATAAACCAACAGCATAGTGGTGTTAACAATTTTAGTACTTAACTTTACAGTCTGTTTGCTGTCCTGCATATACAGCAAAAGTTGAAAAATTATCTTGATGCCTAATCGAAACCAAGCCCTTGCTAACTATCTTACAACCCATAAATGTTTTTTGAATTAATCTAATTATTAATTGGTAAGGAATATATGCACCAGTGTCAATTTTCTACACACCTGTATGACACAAATTTTACTTGCATCCTACAGTTTCTCCCAGTCCTGTTGTTTTATTATGTGAGTAACTAATTGTGTGCTTTAGTAGTTCACTCTAACAGTTTCTCAGCTTTCACCCTTTATATTACCACCAATTCTTTTATGTAATGTGGGCCTCATAATCTTCTATCCTATTCAAGCAAGGATCTGACCAAGGCTTTGTATTTGAATTTCCTGAATGTCATGGTACGTCTACTCATAAAAGGAATGCAATATGCAGGATAGTGTAATAACTGGGACTGTTATAATTTAATTCTTCTGTATTTCAGGTTTGTTGTCATAGCCTTCCTTTTTTCAACTTCAGAAAGCGATAAGGTCTATATTATCTTTTCTTTCCATACCAGTAGTATACACTAATTCAATACTTACTCTATCAAATGCCTTGGAGACATTGAGTGCTACATTATCAACTTGGCCTCCTTTCTCCATTCGATCTGAAATAATAATAATAATAATTGATAAAATTGTGATTGAGCGCCCGCTCCGGTGGCAATCTCCTTACACCCCATCCCTTTCCCCTTCCAAAATACTTTTGCCCTCTACTAATTTTTACTTTAAATTCTTTTAGTGTTTCCAGTAAGTTATTCATCAATTCTCTTGTCAATTTATTCCAGTCCCTCACTCCCTTTCCTATGAAAGAAAATTTTCCCACACCCTTATGCCTGAAATCAAGTGCCAGCTTGTGGTCATGGTCAATCTTACCCTTCCAAGCACCTCTCTTAATTTTCCCACCAATATCTTTCCATGCTTCATCACCAGTGTAGGCTTTGTAACTCCCATGACTCTCTTCACTATCCTTCTATCCTCCAATGAATCCCACTCCAACTCCTTTATCATTTTAGTTACCGATTGTGTTCTGCAGTAATTTCAAAGACAAACCTGGCAGCCCTCCTTTGCACCCCCTCCAACTCCTGTATTTGATACCCAAAATGTGGATCCTAAACTACAGCAGTGGTCTGACCAAGTTTTGACCACCAATTCCTTTACTTCTCTAGTGCATCCTCTCATCACTCTTTCCAACAGGTGAAGGATTTTGTACCCTTTCCCTACCACCTGTCCAATGTGTCCTGCCCAGCTAAATTTGCTATCAAATGTAATGCCAAGTATTTACATTTCAAGTCTTCAATAAGTAGCTCCTTCCCCACTTTATAATCGTAATTAACCTTTAGCTTTTTATCTGTGTACCTAATAAGCCGACTCTTCTTTGCATTTATCTTTATCCCATGTTGACTCACCCAGCTAGTTATCCTATGTAGATCATCCTGCAGTTGTTTACAGTCTTCTATAGTTGTGATCCTTTTATATAACTTTGTCATCTGCAAACAATCCAACTTCTGACAGCAAACCATTAACACAATCATTCATTACAATAATGAATAACAATGGTTCCAATACACTACCCTGTGGGACTCCCAAGTTCACGTCTACTTCTTTTGATATTGCATTTCCTACCCTAACTTTTTGCTTTCTTCCTTTTAGGAATTCTTCCACCTATCAAATCACCTTTTTATCAGCTCCAATAGTTTTTACCTTATTTAACACCATTTTATGGTTCACTGTGTCAAAGGCCTTTGAAAGATCTAGTGCCACACTATCAACTTGACCTCCCCTGTCCATTTCATCAGAAATATCTTGCATATATCCTACTAACTGAGATTCACACATAATTCTTGTCTAAAGCCATGTTGCTGACTTGAAAACCGTTTACTTTCCTCTCATACATCACTAATATGGTTGCATATTAATCTCTCCATTACTTTTCCTACCACTGATGTCAAACTGATTGGCCTATAGTTTTTAACCCTGTTTGTCACCCCTCCTTTATGGACCGGTACTACTATTGCACTTTTCCAGTCATCTGGTAAACAAAAAGTATCCAGACTCAATTTAAATTTAATGTTTTAAGATAAGATACAATGTCCCACCTTACTATCTTTAAGACATCTGTAGTAATATTATCAGCACCAGCCCCTTTATGCTTTTTTAGGTTCCTTAGTTCCTTCATGATATCTTCAGATTTAATTTCAAATTTTCTAATCTGCTCCCTATAACTGTGCGGATAGGCTCATTTACAGATATAACCCCTGAATTATTGTCCCCAATGGACTCACTGAACCAGTTATTCAATAACTCTGTCTTTTTTTTTTTTTTTAAATCCTAAATTACTTCTACTCCATCCTTATCTATAATTGTCTCAATACCATCTCTTCCCCTCAATTTCCTGATATAGCTATAGAAATTTCTAGA
The DNA here is from genome assembly GCA_031002005.1 of Vandiemenella viatica. Taxonomy (NCBI): domain Eukaryota; kingdom Metazoa; phylum Arthropoda; class Insecta; order Orthoptera; family Morabidae; genus Vandiemenella; species Vandiemenella viatica. The sequence goes on from CM061914.1 coordinate 125,488,564, forward strand.
TGCATCAGTCACAGGTACCCCTGCACCGAAAATATTCTTCATAAACTCACACTTAGCCAGTTTCTTTGTCATTATAAATTCCTTTGTTAGTTGTTTCATGACCCCCGTACTACCTTGCTGTTTGTTAACTCTGTTATGTTCTCGTCTCACCTATTTCCCTCCCTCCGTGTTATAGTATGAAGGTTCTTACTTCTCTTTATTTTCTGTTTTGGAACAAACATTTCTCCACCCTTTTTTATCATTTCCTTGAACTCTTCCCACTTTGTCCCCACCAAACTTGTGCCATTCTTCCCTTTAATAAAATTTACCCTGAAGTATCTTTTCAGGTCCAAGATTTGTGTCTTTTTATAATTGTATTCAATTCTGGCCACTGGTTTACTGGATCCCCTTATATCCATCAAAACTGCATTTTGATCACTTATTCCTTCGCTTACTTGACACCTGATTAGGTTATCATCCGGCTTTATTAGGGAAATATCCAACATGTTTTGTCCCCTTCTTTTCTGCTCGACTACCTGTGTAAAGCCTCCTTCCACTTCTAAAGTATTTGCAAATCTCTGTTCCTTAGTTATTTCCTACCAAGTCAACACCTTGTAGGTTCAGATTCCCCACCAATGATGACCATTCTATGCTCACTTCTCAACTCATTTTATCATTCATTTTTCCACTACGGTAAGTAGCCAACACCTTGACTTTTCTTTTTTATTTCTCCAGAAGTCTACCCCAAGTAACTCATGGTCATGATCTCTTAACACCAGTGAACTGTAGTAGTCTTTGCTAACCAGTATGAATACCCCTCCACCTGTTGCTCCTCTGTCTCTGCGGTGCACTCTGTAACCATCGGGAAAAACCTCATTGTCTAGTACTCCTTCTTTTAACCACGGCTCTACCCCTATAACTACTTGAGGTTCGTGTATCTCAATTAGGTTTGAAAATTCCATGACTTTATTCATTATACTTCTACAGTTTACCAGTAACGCTCTTATCACTGGGTTTGTGATATTTTCAGCACTAACATTTGCCTCCCCAGATCTGCTCCCCTCTATTATTTTTTCAAGAGCTTATTTTATGTCTTCAATATTAATGATTTTTCTAACTATGGTTCTATACTTAGTATTACTATGATTTCCTATTTTTACCCAACCCTGTCACCATTGGAAGTGGGCTCCCTCACAGCCCTACCCAACAACTCAGAAAGTATTCCCTTGCCATTCCTATTTAGGTGTAGATTATGTCTAGTGAAACCCCACCTACCAATGGTCTCCACAGGCATCACCCACATGACATAACTAATGCTATTCCCAAGTAGCTCCTCCACCTCACAGCGTGTTTCAATTGCGGCTGGTCATGGTGACTTAGGACTTGCATGAGCTCCACCCTAGTGTGCTGTGCCCCCTTCAACACTTTCGTCAGGTCACTCTCTATACTATAATTTACATTTCTATCAATACTGTTCCCCGCACCTGCCACTATCGCTACCCAATCCTCCTTGGCGAAACCCCTACAAAGTGAACCTATATCCACTATTACCTGACCTAAAGTTGCACTAGGTTTGAAAAAACTTGTGACCTTGTAACCTGAGCTCAGCTGATCCTGCAAGAGAGGGCCTACACCTCTCCCGTGGCTACTACCTAGCAGCAGAACCCTTTTCTTCCTATTTTTTCCTTGTACACCCCTATTCCTAAAGGCCTGCTGCACCTTACCTACATCTGCATGAGGCTTCTCCTCTCCTGACTCTGGTAACAGGTGAAACCTATTTTTCCCAACAATTTCTGGAGTGTCTGGCTTCTTCCTCCTGTTTACCGTTTTTCTCCTATGACCTGTTATCAGCTCCCAACCATTGTTATCGTCCTCTTCTCCATAATCACCATCTCTGTCTACCACTATAGGCTGAGCCTCCACAGGCGAGGCCTCCACAAGCCTTTCCACCATAGGCCTCGCCTGCACAGGCTCTGCTTCAAGGCCCCTGACTCTTTCCAACAACACTCTGGATCGTTTCGTCTTTCTCCCTCATCCTTACATCCATCTCCCTGATCCTTTCATCCCTAATGCAAAGTGGACAATACATGGGAGAGTCTCATTTATTTCCCGCGTTCCCTCTCCATTGCATCCCTCATGAAACTCCTTCTTACACCCACAGCACCACATACCATTCTTCATGGTCCTGTGACAGGCGCCACACTTTCCAGATAGAATACAAGGTATGTCCACAAAGTAAGTTCCGTTTGGTTATATAAAACAAACGTGTACAGATACAGAAAAAAATATTTACTGTAGGAAAATCTACAACTGTTAAACTACTTTTCTACATAGCTTCCGAAATTTTGTAGCCACTTGTCATAGCGTGGCACAAGTTTTTGTATGCCTTCTTCATATTCAACCATGTGGTAACATGTTCTTTCAGCTTGTCATCATCGTTGAAGTGTTGACCACCAAGATTAGGTGTAAGAAGAGATGAAAGTCACTAGGAGTGATGTCCGGGCTGTAGGGAGGTTGATCAAACAGGTCCCAGTGAAATTCTCATAAGAGTTGTTTGGTCACATTCACCGTGCGAGGTTGAGCATTATCGTGAAAAAAAAAAACAACACCTTTTGACAGTAATCCTCGACGCTTGTTCTTTATTTCGCGGTGCAATTTCGTAATTGTCTCACAGTAACCATCTGCATTGATTGTTTGGCCTCGTGGTCAGAAATCAATCAGCAAAATGCCTTTTCTTTCCCAAAAAACAGTGCACATGACTTTTCGAGGTGTCAAGATTTGCTTAGGCTTAACCTTCATTGGGGATGAAGTGTGCCTCCATTCCATTGATTGCCGTTTTGTTTCAGGGGTGTCATACGATACCCGAGTTTCATCCCCCGTGACTACCCGAGAAAGAAAACCATTGCCTTTTTCATTGTAGCGTGTCAAAAACTGAAGTGCACTGCCCATCTGTCGTTTTTTCTTTTGTTCAGTATGAATTTTGGGTACCCAACGTGAGCAAAGTTTTCGAAATTTCAGTTTTTCAGTAACAATTTCATGAATTAATGATCGTGAGATTTGCGGAACTTCCATAGCAAGTGCACTAAATGTAAACTTACGGTTGTGCTTAATCTTCTTTTCAATTGTGTGAACCAGTTCATCAGTAACCACCGATGGGCCTCCACTTCGTTCTTCATTGTGCACTTGATCACGTCCTTCATTGAACAGTCTGACCCATCTACTAACCATTGAATCACTCATAGCATTTTGTCCATAAACCTCGCAGATTTGCCGATGAATTTCCTTTGGTTTAACTTTCTTTGCATTTAGAAAACAAATCACAGATCTGATATCAGATGCGGCAGCATTTTCAATTATGGCTGACATTATAAAAAAGCACTACAAAGCACACGACGGCAGCAGCGATTTGAAAATGGCATACATGTCTTCTCCTCAAGTCCGATTAACTGCCGCGCATGCTTGGAACTGCGATCGTAGTGCTGCCGTGGATAGAAATAGAAACGGAACTTACTTTGTGGACAACCCTCGTATATTGCACATATGAGGGCGATCTGATACGTACATATCCTACAAAAGAAAAAAATGAAAATTTTGGAAAAGTGGCGATTTATTTCTCAACATAGTCTCCTTTTAGCTCGATACACTTGACCCAGCAATGCTCCAACTTCTTTAACCCGTCTGAAAAATACGTTTTCTGGAGATCTGCAAAGTAGGCCTCCATGGCGGCGATAACCTCCTCATTCAACTCAAATTTCTGCCCGGCGAGTGTCTTCTTCAAGTTTGGAAACAAAAAGAAATTACACGGTGCCAAATCTGGAGAATATGGTGGATGGGGCAGCAGTTTGTAGCCCAATTTGGCCATGACGACGGTGGAGGTGTGAGCTGGTGTGTTGTCATGGTGGAAGAGAACTTTTTTCTTTGCCAAATGGGGCAATTTTTTCTGCAATTCAGCGTCAAATCAGCTCGGTAATTCGGCAGAGTAAAGCCCTGTGATTGTTTTGCCATTCTCCAGGTAGTCGGTGTAGATCACACCTTGTGAATCCCAGAAAACCGTGGCCATCACCTTTCCGGCCGATGGGACAGTCTTCGCCTTTTTTGGAGCACGTTCGCCTGGTAAAGTCCACAGTTTTGACTGTTCCTTGGTCTCTGGTGTGTACCAGTGGATCCAGGTAACATTACAGAAACTCCTTCGGATTGCGCTTAAACAGTGTCAAACACTGCTGTGAAGTGGTCTCACGGTTGCGCTTGTTGTCCAGAGTGAGCTAACGCGGCACCCATCGTGCCGACATCTTTCTCATGCCCCAAATTTCATGCAAGATATGACCCACGCAGTCATTTGAAATACCTACTCTCCCAGCAATCTCGTGCACCTTCAATCGGAGGTCAGCCAATGCAAGATCGTGGATTTTTGTCACGTTATCCTCCATGGTAACCGTTTTCGGGGCACTTGGGCGTGGCTCATCAAAAATCGACGTGCGACTACGTTGAAACTCGTTAAACAAATTTTTGACAGTCGCCATCAAAGGAGAAGAGTCACTGTACACAGCACCCAAGTGCTCTTTGATTTCGTTGCGCAATTTTCCTTCCAAAAACAAGAACGATTCACCGACCAATATTGCTCTTTTTCCATTTTTCTAAAATCCGCAGACACACCCACTTTTACATGCGATCAAAACAACACTATGAGCCCGATTCGGCTGAAATTTTAATAGTAGCCATCTAAGACAATGTACTACATGATAATAAATTTCTCTGGTGACAGTGGCGACATCGGAAATAGAGGTTAAGTATTTATCCGGACTACCTCGTAACTCATTGTTGGTTGAGTAGCCATTGAAAACAGTAAATGTTATCTAAAATCAATTTATCTGGAGTACTTTAAGAAGTTTATATATAATCTTTGGAAGTGCATGGGACATTTGTGGTGGAATTTCTATAAAAACAGTAACCACTACCTATATTACTTTTGTATGAAGTGCTGTGGGTAGAATCTTTGATAACTTTCTTTGGGTAGTAATTGCATGTGACATTTGTGGTCCAGTAGTCATAGAAAGCATTAACTGTCACATGTGTTAACTTTATCTGTAGTTTCATATTTAATGTTAGTTTTATCTTTATTTGTTTGGGTAGTAAGTGCAGATAACAAACAGCTTTGGTCGAGCAGCAGTTGGAAATAGTAACCCTTATCTGTACTTCCATAGTTAATTTGATCTTATTTGGTGTGGGTAGTAAACACATTTGATAGATGTGGTTCTGTAGCTGTTAACTGCTGTAACAGCCAGCAGTATTGTAATTTTCTGTAGTGCCATAGATGTTTTTTTTTTTTTTTTTTTTTTAATTTAATATTCTGTTAATTCGTGGGTTGTGAATGAATTGGCCTCTTAGAGGCAGACTGTTTTTGTTGTAGGGTAAGCATGATGATCCATAGGAGGGTTAGTAACCCAGGTATCTCTGTTAATGACACCCCCCCCCCCCCCCTCCCTCCTTGCAGTGTGATGCCGAGTGAAACGTGTTTTAAGGAATAGTGAATTCAATTGAATATCCACTGAGACCATTAATGACCTTCAGTATTCTACTTACCTTTTGTGTAATAGTATGACTTTTTTATTCTTTCATTATCCTCTCTGTGTACTTAGGAACACTTGATAACTGAGTAGCTGCATTAGGAATTTATCAGCATATAGTCATACACTTTTGTATTGACTTGTTCTTTTGTCAGTTATTCTGAAATAGCCCAGCTATGGGATGTACCTGAAGCTACAAAATCCTGAATTCCTACAAGGCTTTAGAGATTTCTTTTAAGTTTGCTGGGTCATAGTTTTTTTGTCAAATTCACTTTTCAAGAACTAGATATGAATAGGAGCTATTGTTGCTGTGTGCAGATGCACTATGTGCCCAGCTTACAGTTTTATTGATGAAAGTTAAGCAGCTGGAAGCTGCCATAAGGGGTTGCATGAAATTTGATAGAGGTGGTCTTGCAGATTCTTCCCTGCCAGCAAACAAATCTGCTTTCCAGGCAGAGAAAGAGAGAGGCAGAGAGAGAGGATGCAGGTTACTTGTTACGGGATTTCAAAGCCAGATGTGAGGACGATTGTATAAATTAACTGACCAAGATATACTGTCACTTCAGCAGGTATAATCCAGTGAATTGGTGGCCTCCACATCCCACTAGGTCTAACCAAACACAAAAGGGATTCTTTTAGGGAAATTCTGAATTATCACCAGAAATGTATCCATTGTGTGTGTATTCCAGGAGGCTTGATGTAATGTATAGAACAAGTCACCCTGGATGCAATTGAGCAGGCAGTCTACAGGGAGCAACTGTTTGTGGCAAGTGTCAGAACCTATAATATCTTTTGTCTTGAATTGGAGGTTATCCTCTCTTCCTTATGGTTGAAAGAATGAATCATTGGCCACAAGATTTCAGCAGAGCCAATGATCTGCAGTAACAATGTAAGAATAGATTGTGGAATAGATTGTGGAATAGATTGTGGAATAGATTGTGAAGATTATTCAATCTTAACCATAAGGCGAGTTATGATCTATACCCGTAAGTAGGTCAGGTGTGCATAACACACAAGAATCAGTCATGTGTCTGGTGGCAACTGTTTGGAGTGCAGAGAGGAGAAGATGCAGAATACAACTTTGGTCAATGACAACCAAAATAAAACAGAAGCCTAGGGAATCTCAACAAAATTTGTTATGGTTAATTAGCAATGCATTTAGCAACAAACGGCTTGTAGTAGAAGGTAGTAATTTTATTACAAAAGTAGATGTTGTCATTGATACAGATAGTTAGCTAAAACCAGATATAAATTTTGCAGGCCTACAGTTAGGGAAGGTGTCAGCAGCCTTGTACCAAAGTGAATAGGTATGGATGGGACGGATACACCATGCTACATGCATGAAGGAAGAAGATAGCTCAAAAAGCAGAAGTCTGAGGGATGTAGAAAGCTTAATGGAGTTAAAAGGAAAAGTGAGACATGCAATGAATGATACATTTAATGATTTCTGTCATGATTCTCTTTCCAATAGCCTTACTTTTTGTCATACATGAGAAGAATTTGTAGCAATGCCAATGCTATGTCATTAATAATATATTACATATGTGAGATTAATGACAGGTGTTACAAGGATAACATATTAAATACAATGATTCAGATTCTTTCAGTAAAAAGAATTCAAATGCCAATTCGTCCCCCCCCCCCTCTCCCATGCCATGTAGAGTTAGAGAGGGATTCATCAGAAATCACACTGCTGGTATAAAAAGCGACTGAATATTCATTTATGGAAAGGAAAGATTCAATATACCCACCACTCATCAAAGTTGAAGGAAGGAGGGCAGCAGCAACAAAAAATACACCACAAACACAATATTTCAGACTATGCCCCCTTACAAGAAAATAAGACCATATAACCAAGCTACCAGGTACCCACAGTTAATGTAGCCACACAAACGATAGTTTTTACCATTATGATTGGACTGGAGGAGTTGGGGAAGGGGAAAGCAACAGCAGAATCAGTATAAATGTTAATCACAATCAAAATAAAATCTAAAAAGGCTCTTGTAAAAAGTTCCCCCCCCCCCCAACATGCCACTTATTTTCATTCATACCTAATCAAAATTGATAGGTGTGGTATCATTTACTACAGACTTGATCCTTGCAGTAAGAATGTTCATTGAAAAACATAGAAAATGGTAAAGGAATCATCATGGTCTTTCTTGATGTTGAAAAGGTCTACAGTAGCATTGCATGGTAAAAAATTTGGACTGCCCAGAAATAAGAAAGGTATCAGAATCCTTAATCAGCAAGATTAAAATCTTGTATGAAAGCATAAAAGCCTGTTTGTATATAGGCAATGGAGAGAGCAAGTGGTTTGAAAGAAGTAGAGGAGAACAAACAGGGTGTAACATAACAGATTACTCAGAGAAGAGATAAAAAAGAATGATAATTACTATGGGGGAAAATTGGTAGCTATGGAGACCAGATGGTAACAAGAAAGCAAGATTGGATGAGCGAAATAGTTTAGGTCGCGGTTTTGAGTTGATGATATAATGTTACTGGAAGCAAAGGACCTTGGTTTTCTTCAGATTTTTACAAATGAAGTTAAACGGGAATAAATGTCAAATGAATCATAAAGGTTATTATTATTCAAATACGAGAAGTTGAGTTAATAAGTTCGAACATTATAGTTTCTTCACAAGTCTTAAACGGTTATTGTATCCCAGCTCCGACAACAGTAAGAACATTAAAAAGGAAAAGAAAAACCTTATTAAAATACGACAAGGACAGTTCTTTGTCATCCCTGCTTTTCATTGCTGTGATGGATGACATCTTGAAGAAATTCAAAGAAGTGCTTGGGAAGGAACAAGAGCCATAGTCTTTGCTGATGATGTCACAATTTAGAGTGAAAGTCCAGAAGAAGTGCAGAGGAAGCTAGAGGCTTGGAAAAATCTGTTTGAGGAGTGTAGACTGAAAATCATCCAGAGTAAGACGGTACTCATGGCAACAGGCCCAGGTACTTCTGATGTTGATTTTTTAGGTAAATATTCCCAACTCCAAAATGTTGACCAATTCAAACATCTTTGCTGTACTCTGAGTGAAGACAACACCAATAAATTGAGATTACAAACAGAAACAATAATTCAGCAGTCTTTTATTACCAAGTGAGAACTCTCTTGTGGAACAACATAGTTCCCAGAAAGTGCAAACATACACTTTTCAAAATCTATCACATCACCCTACTTACTTATGCACTAGAAACATATCCCCTTTTCAGAAGAGGCAAAAGCATCTGAAATAAAGTTTGTACCTACCAATGCTTCAGAGGATACAAAAGAACAAAGTAAGGAATGGAATCAATCGTGCAGATTCTGGTATAAACATCTGTGTGGCAAAATCCTTACAGTGGTCTTGCCTGAGGTGGTATGGACATGTTCAAAGGATGGAGGAAGAAAGAAAAGCAAAGGCTTACTTTAATTTGAACATCAAAGGGAAAAGATAATATCTTGGTTCTCCGGATGGAGCCGCATCGATTTGTTAAAACCTAACGTTTCTGCCATCTTGCTGTGGCTTTCATCAGAGGACTGCTTGTAGGTTTGCCGCTATCGCCTTATATAGTAGCAGCGCTAACCGCCGCGGTGACGTCACCGTGCCCAGTGTAGGCGGTAGGATGGGGCCGTTCGACTTGGGTTTTTCTGAGCAAGTATGACCAAATATGGTGAAGTTGTAAACCATTGTCGGCATTGATGTTGTTGGGCTGTTTTTGTATTTCTAGCGCTTCTCTTATGCGCCTAGGCCACCATCTGCTTCCAGTGGCTATAACGCTTGTCTTATCGAATAAAATTGAATGGCCGCTATCGGCTGAATGTAGAACTACAGCGGACTTGCTTGCGTCATTATTTTTAAAATGCCTGATGTGTTCATTGAGCCTCTCCTTAACAGTGCGTCCGGTTTCCCCAATGTAAACCTTGCCGCAGCTACAAGGAATTTCATATACTCCTGGTGTTTGCAAATGTTCTCTCTTGTCTTTAACGCTGGTCAGGATGCGCGGCGGTTAGCGCTGCTACTATATAAGGCGATAGCGGCAAACTTACAAGCAGTCCTCTGATAAAAGCCACAGCAAGATGGCAGAAACGTTAGGTTTTAACAAATCGACGCACTCCACCCGGAGAACCAAGATATTACATACAGTGATCGCGGAAGCCTTCGTAATCAAAGGGAAAAGATGTGTGGGAAGGCCAAAAAAGAAATAGATAGATCAGATCAAGAAGGATCTGGAAGACATAGGGCTTGAGTGGAGGTCTATTCATCAACATCAGCCATTCTTGGACAGGAAGAAGTGTAGAGTGTTCGTGACTAGCACCCGGGTGACTGGAGCTTGTGAATGGTAACAATTTAAAAATTTAGGTTCACATTGGTTACATTTTTAAGAAAGAAATTTTTTGGAATTTGACCGTTAAATGGCAAAGGTATAATCATTTCCTAAAGGGTGTTTTTTTTTTTTTTGGGATGAGCCATTTATATCCCTTCTTACCTAATCAGAATCGATAAATGAGATATAATTTTAAAGATTAAGGCCTTCACTTTGCAAACCTTATAAATTAAATTATTACCAAGGAACTGTAGAAGAAAATGGCCTACAATAATCAAATATCTTATAAATTAAGATAGGAATTTTTTGTTATATGGCCTGTAAACGGCAAAATTTAATCATTACTAAAAGGTGCTTTTTGGTTATGAGCCATTTATCTTCCTTTATACCTGATCAAAATTGGTAAATGAGATATCATTTTAAAGATTAAGGTCTTCACTTTGGTAATATCATAAAATAAGATAGGAATTTTACCAAATCTGGCCCCTTGAAAGTAAAAAAGTATTAACAATCAAGGTCACATATGTGGTTGAGCAAATATGGTATTGCTCCTTGTGACGTCACGTCAGTGCTATCTTCATGTGGCAGCATGTGGAGATTCTGTGAATAAGAGATGGTTTATGGCAGTGTGTTTGGTTATCTTGACTTAAAGGAAATTTTGTTGAACCATACTAGATTGAAAAGGCAAAAATGGAGATTTTAATGTAATTCAGGTTTAATATTTTGCTTTGTTAGATAAAGTCAAGGGAAATTAAAAAAATTATTGTCTTTATAACAACATATAAACTTATTTCCTTCTTAACATATCCAAGAAAGTTGAGAAATTTACTTTCTTCATAAAAAAAAGTTCATAATAGGTTTGACTAAAAAGAAATAAAATTATACTTTTAATAGAAACATTCTGAGAAATTATGAAGTTATACTGTTTTGTGGCAATGTTATGGGAAATTTTAAGATTTTACTCTTATGGAAGATAAAAATAATTTCTTCAGAGCGATGTCCAGCAAAGCTTGTCATATATCTAAAATCTTACCAAAACCATTTAAAAGGAAGTCTATCCCATACTATTTATACACTGAATAACCTTTATAAACATTTTCTTAATAATAAAGCACCTTTAAACTTGCAATTAAATTGATATTGTAAAGAAACATAAAATTCAGGAAGCCAAAAATTTCAAAGTTGATCCCATTTGTTCCCTCTATGTTCACTGATAAGGATTAAAATTACGATTAATTTAGACTATGCTCTTCATGGTCTAAAAATTTTATTTTAAGAGACTTTGTGATTTTTATGCTTATTGCACCATGTGTGTTGACAGTGAGGAAAAGCTGATTTACCAAAGAAAAATCTTTCAGTTTTAAATATAACTCCGATTTCACTATAACAGCATATTGTTGGCATTCTGACTAAATAACTCCGATTTCACTATAACAGCATATTGTTGGCATTCTGACTAAAAATAGACCTAATAGTCAAAATAGAAATACAAAAATTGTTCTGGGGTTAATTTTTATATTCTCAATGCCAAGAAAAACTGCACTTTAATGTAAAATAGAAATAGGTTCTTTATTTCTCTATAAAAAATAATAATTTTTGCTAAAAGTAAAGCTTAAAAGTTAAAAATGGGTTCAGATGAAAAATTCATATAACAAGAATATAATATTGGATTATAGATAAATGCAAAATTTAAGTGGTAAAGGTGGAATTGTAACTTTCAAAGTTGTAGCTTCCTTGTAAAGCGAAGTCATCAGTACGATGATTCATAAAAGGCAAGTGCACAATCACAGTGATAAAGAATCATTTTAGTATAGGAGATAAATACTAGAAGGTAGAGTTATTTTTTTCTAAGAGAGATAGTGCTTAACTCATTTCAAACCAAAAGATAGTTAGCGATAAATTAATTCAACAAGGTTTTGGAATTACAGGAAGTAAATGATCTTGAGGCATATTTAAGGTTTATTGAAAATTACACACAAAGTAAAATCAATCTAGTAAAACAACATACACCAGATGTCGGGAAAACTTTAAGAAATACAATGATTTAAAAATTTCTGTCTGAGGATAAATATTTCAAAAGTTATTAGCTGATACCAGAAATAGAACTTCTCACATTAATAACAAGTAAAGGTAGAAGTTGTCATAAAACAAAATATTCAGAAAAATCGGGCCTGCAACATATTAAAATTGCAGTCATATCAGGGAAAAAAAAAAAAAAAACTAGCAGTTCAAGAAAGTGGGTCCCATGCTTTTTCGTACATATGCCTCCCTATTTCCTTGTTCAAGATGCATCCTATCACCACACTCGGATAGCGTCGGATGTGTGTGTGATGTGTCTGAGCCAGAAGCAACACTGTGAAAATGTAGGAAGTAAACTTAGAATTCCAACAGCTGGTAACTGTGCATACTTGTGATATTCAAAGATGTAGGGAGTGATACTCAAGATTAATAGTTAGATGATAGGAGTTGGCTTCTAGTTTATTTCATCATGAGCTTCAAACGTTAATTTCATCTTTCATGAGCGATGGGGTACTTGTGAAAAGTTTTGGTAGTATATGTAAATTGCTATGTAGTGGTGACCTGCTACCTTTACTTACAGGATTCTACTCGCTGATACCTAACGTCAAAACATTTTCATGAATATACAATTGTTATCTACAGTAATCTTTTCTTGTTTCAATATCGAGCTGCAACTCGTTATCTGTCGTGGAAATAATTAAGCAGATTGGTGACCAATATAGTGAATTACTGCAACTTCAACTTATGGTATCAGATTTTAACAGCAGTAATCATGATTTACAATATCTTGCCTAATCCCAGGCAAGATATAGTCGTAACAAGCTGAAACAATAAAATCTTCAGAGGAAGTAAATATAAATTCTCTTCGTCGTAACATCCAGGAAAAATAAAATATTTTGATGTGTTCATAATGAAGTACTGGTAAACTAAAAAAATCTCAGTTTCTAGAGGAACATCCAATTAAAGAGTAAGGAAATAAAATATTCTCTCTGCTGCAATTGGTGGGAGAGCTAAAGCGAGAATAATAGTAATAATAAAAAGTGTTGGACCCCACTTCTGTGCGGCAGCCCTGAAGGGTTCTGCCTCCTGTTATCAACGTTTCATAGTAATCACGATCTGCTTACTTCAGCCTCCATACACTGTATGGGCACTTGTATGACTGGAAAAATGGGGGAAGGGGTGGGAAGATACTCCAGTTTACTCTCTTGCTATGGTTGACTCACAAGCCACAACTCCTTTAGTGGATAGCTAAAGCTGTTCCAGTCAGGCAAAATATCTCCCCCTGCTGCTACTGGTATCAAACCTTATAGCAGTGTAGATTATCAGAACACCTTCATGATAATTGTATAAGTATGCTGTGAGCTCAACAAATCATCCCTGTTCCTCCGTTTGTTTAACACATCATCCACAAAAACACACAGTTTGTTAGAAGCCATCCGGCAAGGTGAATAATAATACAGCAGTTCGCATTAGCAAACGTGACAGCTACAAGAGAGACACAGTGAGATACCATTTCCGGAACATATTTTGAGACTGTCGGTGATGTACTACATTTAAGGACAGTGTTGTTTGTCGAAGAAAGTGGAAAGGATATTTTTATACCTCGTTGACGGCTAAGGTCATTAGAGGCGGGATGTGACTGGGGACAAGGAACGGGAAGGAATTCAGCCATGGCCTTGTTGAAGTAAGCATCCCGGCATTCGCCTGGAGTGATTTGGGGAAACCCAAATCTGGATGCCCGGACGGGGATTCGAACCCGCGTCTTCCCGAATGCAAGGCCAGAACGTTAAAGGCCCATTCACACTAGCGGTCAGGTCAGCACAGCTCACAATCCAGGGTAGCATTCACACTAGCAGTCAGCTCAGGTCAGGTCAGGCCAGATCAAGTCGTAGACGAGGCCATTTCATTTCAGTTGCTCATAGTGAACAATGCCGTTTTCTACCCCAACGTCAATTAAATCGCAATGATTTTGGATCAAGAGCCTAAAAATATGTCAAGATCAAAAAGAGGATGGTTCTGAGTGTATCCAGAGTTTCAAGCGCAAGCAGATAAAGAGAAAGAAGAATGCTAACTACCGGTTATGCCGTGAGAGACGAGTTGTGTGAAATGCTTTTGATATTCTAGGGTTCAAAGATTTCGAATTTATTTTAGAAAAATTAATTCTACTCCAGGATTAATTGATCACATAATTTTAGCAACATGTATTTTGCACAATTATTTACGGAAGGATAAAATTTCATGCCATGTACAAATTGAATTTCAGGATAAGAGAGAAACCCTACTTTACAAATATTATTTGTTTTTGTGCTAACGCTGGTACAGAAGCATTTGATTCAAAAAATATATTCATAATATTTTTTTTTAAATTAGGAAACAGGCTCTGTATCTTGACAGTACTAAAATGTCAAATAATATTTATATTAAAGTTTGCCAACTTTATAATAAACAGAAATAACATATCGTTAAAACATTTATTTTTTATTGATTACTCTTTATTTATTGCTTAGGAGCATAGTTTTCAGACGTTCGCCGCCCATTTGATCTGATCTGACCTGACCGTTGCTCGTTCACACTAGCGGTCAGTTCAGCTCAGCTCAGGTCTTGACCGTTGTTGATCGATGGTGACGCGATCTTCGGTTTGACCTTCCTTGCCCTGACCTGATCGGACCGCGTAGTGTGAATGCTTCCATTGGATTACGTGTATAGCAATTTTTGACCTGAGCTGAGCTGAGCTGAGCTGACCGCTAGTGTGAATGGGTCTTAACCATTTACCCACCACGCTCGGTGAAAGTGGAAAGGACTTCTTTGTGGTGAACTTAACATTTATAGATAGGGAAGAGTTCAGTGACTTATGATTTATGCAAAGAAATTTAAAAGGATTAAATTCAAATTACTTCATTATTTCAAACATATTTATCACACTAAATTGTTCTATAAGCTCCTTAGTCCTATTGGTTGCTGGTTGTGTTCATTGTTTATTTACATTAAAAAACATTTGCCCTCTAGTTCTCCTTTACATCCCTTCCAACTCCTGTATTTGATACCCAGAATGTGGATCCTTTACTATCCCACAATACCAGAGCAGGGTCAATGTTAATGATATATGTTCTTACCAGCTTTTGTCCCGACTTCATCCATGTAGACTATAAAAGCTTATTTTTATTTATTTTTTGTCGATTTATAAATCATCATCATTAATTTAATAACATTTTTTACAAATATGTTGTGAATCAACAGTGTAAAAGCTATTTTTTTCTACATGGTTTACTCATTACAGCACTCGCTATTGCCATAGTAAAAAATAAAATAAAAATAATGTGTGTTCAATCATAAATTTGATCTCACCAAGTCATACCATTTTAAATCTTCTCTGAGAATTGATAAAGTCATTATCGATCCAACTAACTCGGCAGCTTTGCTATACTACAGCCATATAGTGGGTTTTGAGGCTGAATACCTGATACTTGTAGAAATAACTAATAAATGATGTGAGGATACATTTTTGATCATATATTAATTTTATTCTCTGTTCCAGTTAAGGTAACATAATGATGTATATCTCAAAAACTAGGTTTCAAACTGTGAAAAGCTTGCCGTAATCTGTTTGGTAGCTGTTAAGTTATATCAGTTTATATGATGTTCAGAGGAGATATTTATTTCCTGCCTCAGGGTCAGGTGATTTTCTATGATTTTACATACCTTTAATTTTAAGTCTGAATCTAGGTATTAAAACTATGAAAATCTTATCAAAATCTGTTGAACTGTTTCTATGCGATGCTGGAACAAGTAGAAAAAATCTTTGTACAAATTTATATAATGATATGGAAACTGTTGAATTGATCACATTAATAGTGTGGATAAATTCAGTGAGGAAAGATATTTTTAAATTACTTGTTATTTTATTTTATTTTATTTTAAAAAGAGATGAAGACAGTTTTAGTGTTATAACAGACTGCTACATATTACTGTAGTATTTTGCATAGAACATATGCAGAGGTATATAGTTGTCAGTGTGCTGATTTGTTGTATGAATGTTTGTATAGAATGTCCTTTTTTAGAGATGTCCAAGTTTGAAAGAAATATTAAATCTCTGAGAAGCCAGGTATAACATCCACTCAACATTTTTGTGTACACCAGTGACCACCCAGAACTGAATGAAACATTTGTATTGTGGTGATATAAATTTTATTTGACTACTTAATTACAAATCTGAATTAATTGCTCTTTAATGTTCATGTGAGGGTTGTCCATTAAAAACTAAACTGTTTCTCCTTAATTTAGTGTGTAGTTCCATCAGTTTAATGGCAAGCACTCTGTATGGAAGAATATGTTCCTTACGTTGTCTATGTAGAATAATGATACTACTAAAAGTTGTAAACTATTTAGACAACTTATTTTTGTTGGAGGAAAATATTATCCGCTGCTACTTTGTGACAAACTTTTTGTACTCAGATTTACTTTCCCTATAATTCCTTATTTTCATTGCTTAACAGCATTTTATCTGCCAATACTATCATATTGTTATCATTAATAATGTTGCATGAATGGAGGCTTTCCTGGTGTATCAATTGTATAAAATATTCTCGGGCTTCCCAACAGGGGAGCGCCTCAGTTTGAAGTAACATTTCAGAGCCGGTCTCTGGCTCCATCTTCAGGCAAAGTGTTGGGCTCCCGGAAAGTCCTTCCGGTGGTTGCCGGTGACATCACAGTCATGTGCACTGAGCGACTATTGGTGCAGAGGTGATGGGGTAAGAAGCCTGGTGGGGCGAGCCCAGCAGTTAGGCGGGAGGCTTTGTGGGGATACATGCAGTGGAATGGGTCAATTGGAGGTCAGAAAGTATTTTGCGATTGTCTTGATACCTGTGTCTCTATTTGTTGAAATGACCTGTAACTGTTCCACGCTGTGCTGAGCTGATACCCGATATCTCTGTTTATGATGTCTTCCCCAACAAGTATTTCCACAGCCTCCATAATTACGCTATCCGACTATGTGTTAACGTGTGTTAGTATTTTCACTGCCTCTTTCTTCTATGTTGTGCATAGCTGCCACTGATTTTGTAACAGCACTGAAATATGGAGCATACTGTCTGTCCGATGTACTGCTGCCCACATTTACAAGGGCTGGAATATATACCAGGCTGTCTGAGGCCCAAGCCATCCTTTATACTGTGCAGTAGCTCTTTTATCTTCCTAGGTAGACAAAAGAATGTCTTAATGCTGGCTTGCCTAACAATCTGGCAAATTTTGCCAAAGTCTCTCCAGCATTTGGTAAAAATGCATGTTGATCTGCCTCTTGCTTTCCTGGCTTCTTCTTGTCTTTATTGTGGAAAGCCCTGTTGATTTGTGCTTCACTGTATCAGTGCTGTTTCACCTCTACCTCACAGGAAGTGAAGTTCTATTTACTACAGCTTTTCAAATAGATGGGTATATATTTTTTTTAACTTTCATTTTAACAGTTCACTTTCTATTAAAACTTACACCTTTAAAAATTGAATTTCATTCTTACAGTTATAACAAACTAATCTGTTGACAGTATTAAGCATTTTTTGCTTCTGAATAACATCTTTTTTTTTCAGGCTGAGAATAACATGGAGTATGTGATAGAAGCTCATGACACTGATGATATGAGATCTTGGCTTGCTACAATTAAATATTGTATGCGTTCTCCACTACCCAGCAGCGAAAGCCAGGATGGGAGGTAAAGCCTTATTTAAATTTCATTGTACTTTTTACCAGTAATTGCACCAGTATAAATACTGAGATTAAAAATACTGTATTTTAACACGTGAATGCTTGAAACTTGGTACCAGATTGTTGCTTTCATTTCCCAGCAATAAAATCTTCACCACTGTTTCACAATTTTAGTTGGAAACTACTGCATTTTCTTTGGAATGGTTAGGTGGGTGACTCAGACTTTGATAAGCCACAATTTTTACAAGCTTTTCAGAAGAGCAGTGGTGATTATTTTAATCTCAAGACCATAATTGAGAATGCTTGCTTCTGATCTGTACATCAGGGTTCTTACGGGCCTTAAAAAGCCTTAAGAAGGCCTTAATTTTCATTTTAATTTTTAAGGGCCCTTAAAAGGCCCTAAAATTTGCTGAAAAGCCTTAAAATCTTTGAAAAAGCCTGATTTTTTTAACACCGAGATACAGCATAGTAAATTTCACTATCCCGGCGACGCGCCGATCTGCAGATTTCTCTTTGGCTCGACCTTGACTAAGTGCGAGTCAAAGTGCTTATATTTCAAGCAAGTAGTAGTCTTTGCACAGATCCTCTCTTATGTAGTTCTGCTTCGTACATGCCTGCGTCTTACATTTCTTGGCAATTTCTAACAAGTTTCTTATGTATATATTGTTTTATTGCTTCAAACCACTTCAGCTCATTTAATCCACATGATGAGAATCCAGGATTAGATATATTTTTACAGAAGTATCTAGGCAAAGAAGATTATAACAGAGTACACAAAGTAATAAAAATATTGTTGCTGTTATCACATGGACAAGCTGATGTTGAACTAGGCTTCTCTGTGAACAAGCAGTTGGAAGTTGAAAATTTAAAAGAATAGTCTTTAGTGGCTCAAAGATTAGTCAGTCAACATTTCAAAAACAGCAAAAATAAGTTGTTAATAACTAAGGAGTTAAGGATATAGGCAGCTATGGCTTGTCAAAAATGTATTGCGTACCTGGAAGAGAAAAAAATGCAAAGAATACAGGGATTCAGGGAGTGAAACGCAAATCTATTTTAGATGATTTGGAAGATTTGAAGTGTAAAAGGCACACCTAGTAACTGCAATTAAAGATCTTGAAGATAATGCTGATAAACTAACAGATAAAGCTGAGTTTATAGGGGATGTTAAGTACATCACACAGTCCAATAGTTTTCGACAAACCGCTAAAGTTAAAAAAGCTGAATTTGAGGATGTTGAAAGTAAAATTAAGGCTCTATTGAAAGATTTAAAAGAGAATTGACCTTTGTTTTTAAACAATGTGAAAATAAAAAAAATATCATTAAAAAAGTGTATATTTTTTTTATTTAACCTGCATACATTTTAATGACTCTTACCAGTATGTTTTATGTTTATCCTTATAACATCTTGTAGCTCATCTGGAAAGTAAACTTTACTCATATAAGAAAATATTTGATTAAATATGCTGTAACTCAAAAGATGTTGAAAAAGTTGTATTAAACCTGTTTCTTAAACCTATGGAAAATTTTTCATCTTTAAAGGTTCTTTTACATGTAGCTTTCAAAAAAAAAAAGGGGGGGTGAGTCTTCCTCATTCAACATTATACCTGAAATCTGATAAGTAATTGAGCTGACAATTTGGCAGTCCTTTCTCTGATGTAACTGCTAATGTGCTATAATGTATAAAAACAAATTAAGTTAAATTATGTATTTATATGTTAGTAATTCTTATTACTAAGGTGGTACTATTTCTTTTTGCCCTTGTGTCAGTTTTTGGGGGGTATAGTAGTTTTTATATTTTATGTTTATTATATGAAAAGGAAAAAAGTTTCAATATTCACTGTATTGTGTGAAAACAAAAGTAAATTTATTAGAAATTTATTGTTTATTAATTTATAAACTCAAATATTATTTCATCATAATCTTAACATGAATATTTTAATTTCTTTGCTGTAAGTTGCATATTATTTTTTTCATAACGTTTTAATATACGTTAAATATAGCCTTAAAAAATATGAAAAATTGCCTTAAAAAGGCCTTTAAAAGGCCTTAATTTTTCTTTTGCTAAAAGAGTAAGAACCCTGTACATATGTTTATACTTTTTAATTTTATTTCTGCTTTGAAAAAAATTATCTTGAATACATTCTCTCATCATATTATGTGGAAAGGTGATATTCAGAGTAATGCTGGTAGCTTAAATGTTAAACATTGTTTTGATTTTCTCATGAAGAGGTTTTTTTTTTGTTTTTTTTTTTCTTTAAAAATACAGATAAAAACGTAAATAATTATTTTAGGGCATAATTTCTTATCTCCACTTTGAATTTCTCAGTTAGTAATCACTAGAGTTTGCATATGATTTGCTTATTAAACCCCGTCTCACCTGCTATTGCTTATTTTACGTGAAATATAATGATGCTTATTTTTGCTATATTTAAAATATTTTTTGGTAGGATACCAAGTTAATATATGAAATCCCACGTTTTAGCCTGTCAAACCTACTTGCCACACGACTCTGAGCGACTGTTCGTCTATTGTTTGGAAACCAATCGCTGTATGTGTGGGAATGTCGGATGGCGATGCGGTGTCATTTGAACTAACTACAATCGAATAAGTCTCAACAATAGACAAGCTGTCAGTGCGGCCAAGTAACAGACTCATGCGGCACTCTTCCAACTAGACAGTTGAATTACAAATGTTATTGTTTACGCACTCATTGCATCACTTTAGTTTTTAATTTATTGGTATAAAGTTTAATATATAACATGCCTCCAGAAAAAAGTGTCTTTGTGGATAGCTGACTATCCTGGAACATTTACATATGACTGAAATGTTCTAAATTGCTGAGTTTGCGAGAAAAATATTTCTTGCACAAAAAAGTTTCAAATAGACCAGCATGTCACGACAAATCTTTATATCACAGGACTGCGAAAGAAAGGCCCACAACAATAGCATTTAACAGCTGCAAGAAGCAGCAGCAGCAAAGACAAACAGAAAAATCACTTTTGCATGGACCTATGTGAACCATTGCTTGCAAGTAATATTCCTCTTCACAAACTTACAAATCCTGCCTTCAAAGATTTTCTGCAAAAATGTTGCTTGAATCAAAATATACCAGATGAATCAACAGTATGTAAAAATTAGACCTGGAATGGGATTATTGGAAGACAGGAGGAGGGTGAAGAGGATCATGGGAGTGTACAAGTCGTATATTGGTGACGAGGAATGGAAAGACATTGGTGTAAGAATTAAAAGTAACGCATGGAAGGGAAAAGATGACCATGACCACAAGCTGGTACTCAATTTCAGGTACAAGGGTGTAGGAAGATTCTCTTTTATGGGTAAGGGTGTCAGGGATTGGAATAAGTTATCAAGAGAAATGATGAATAATTTACCAAAAACATTTAAAGAATTTAAACCTAAAATTTGCAGAGCGCAAATATAGGTGGGTGCAGGAAAGTGGGAAGATGGATGTGTAGGGAAATTGCCACCGGAGGGTGCACTCCATTGCAATTTAATTAAATATTATTATTATAAATTACATACCAACAATTTACCTACATGTTCTGGAAGAAATACGCAATGAACTCAGGGATAACATTATTTGGATTTCAGCTGATGAAACCACTGACAGATGTGGTTGTTACATTGCAAATTTAATATTCAGTGCTTTAAAACCAAAGCCTTCTTCTTCCTTTTTGGTGGCCTGCAAAGAACTTGAAAAGGCAAATCATTTTACGGTTGCCAGATTTATGAATGAGGGTTTTAAAAAAGTATTTCCTGACTGTTCTGTGGATAAAAAAGTGTTTATATTTATCTCAGATGCTGCTCCCTACATAATCAAGGCAGCCATAGCCCTCAAAGTATTTTATCCCAATTTGATTCATGTGTGGCGTGTTTGCTCATGGAGTACATTGACTCGCTGAAGAAGTATGGTCCACATTTGGGAATGTAAATAAACTCATTTCATCAACAAAGAAAGTATTTCTTAAGGCATATGCTCACAGTAATGCCTATAAAGAAAAACTGCCAAATGTGCCTTTACCTCCAGAACCAGTGGTAACTCGTTGGGCAACGTGGATTGAAGCTATGGTTACAGAGAACATTTCGAGGCAATTAAAGGTGTAGTAAATGACTTTGATAGTGCAGATGCTATAGCAGTTTGTCAGTCCAAGGAAGCATTTAATGATTCTAGTATATATATATATATATATTTATTGGATAAAGGAAACAAAGAAACTGCCGCGAGGCACTGAAAATAAGATAGGATAGGGAAAATAAACAGTTACCCGTCACTTACCACAGATGAAGGCAGGAGGGCGAGACACGTAAAAACACAAAAACAAAAGGATTACACAATATTTCGACTTTAGTCTTACTCATGTAGGAGGCGAGACATATGGCAGGGGGAAAGATGTGGTCACATCCGAGTCGAAATATTGTGTAATCCTTTTGTTTTTGTGTTTTTACGTGTCTTGCCCTCCTGCCTTCATCTGTGGTAAGTGACGGGTAACTGTTTTATATATATATATAAAACCATAGCTTTGATTAGCACTCATTTTTCTCACATACCTGCGAATATTACAAAGCTTGAATCTATTCAGACAATGAATAAAATCCACCATATGAACTCTGCATTGCCAGAGGAATTTCTGTGTAAACTCAAACAAAAGTTTGAAAACATTTTGAATAACAACCCAGGCTTTGGAATTTTGTGTATAATTAATAGTTTTATCAATGGGACGGGTGAACTTTTGCCAGAAACAATAAGTGCTAACATAACACCCAAATTCAAATACTGCCCAGTTACATCAGTAGATGTTGAACGGTCTTTATCCACTTATAAAAATATTTTGAGTGATTGAAGAGAGAATCTTATTACTGAACATTTGGAACAATAAATACTTGATTGTTTATGTTTACAAAAATAACAAAATGTTAAATAATTGTTAATTATTGAATTTATCAATGTGTAGCTCAACTACTTATTAATTGTATATTGATTTTGAAATAAAACTAAAAATCACTACTTTTTTATTATTTAATGTTACATATTTTAACACTTTTTGAGACTTGCATGACATTTCTAGTATTTTATGTTGCATATAATCGGGTCTCTACTAATCACTTCTGTAATGGAATTAATTTCCTGCAGGGAACATGACAAATCTTGAGGAGGCTTTATTTACACATAAACTATGGAAATTATTGGTTCCTGTTGAGGGTAGAAGAACAGAAAGATTACATTAAGGAAATTGATTATTAAGGAAAAAGGACAAGGGAGGAATTATTGATCGAGATCTGCTGATTGATAACTTCCATTGGTAGGCCTGCTTTGGTACTGCCAAATATTTAAGCATTTATTCATTTTCCTGTAGCTTAAGCTTTGCTATTACATTGTTGCACTATGCTGCATTGCGGAACTACACCTAGCGTGGTGGGTGAGCGGTTAATGCTCTGGCCTCACATTCAGGAGGACGCCGGTTTGAATACCCATCCAGGCATCCAGATTTGGGTTTTCCAAGATTTCCCCAAATCACTCTGTGAATGTCGGGATGCTTCCTTCAAAAGACCATGGCTGAATTCCTTTCCGTTCCTTTTTCCCAATCCCATCCCACCTCTAATGATGTCGATGAGGCGTAAAGCCATAAGTAAAAAAAAAAAAAAAAAATTAAAAATGAAACTACACTTCTGAAAATTGAAGAGTCCTTAAATTTTGGCTTTCATACTTCAAACACACATATCTCAGGCATTGTCTAAAGTGTGATATGAATGTAAAGTAATGTTAATGATGATATATTCTTTCATTTACTTACCAATTTTGTGTGCCTAAAATGCAGCCGGAGTTTGCTCGCGGGCCAGCCTGATTCCAGGGGTGCTCCTAAAACTGACAGTGCATCAGAGGCACAGAACCCAGAAAATCCTCCAGAGCTTCCACCAAGACTACAGGTAGCTGGTCTCCCTCGTGTTGCCTCAGACACTCCAGGTCTTCGACTCTCAAGCAATAGTCAGTTTGACATCTGTTCTTCTCGAACCGACATCGAGCAGTGTGAGTAGATGTATGTCTATCCTAATGTCTTTTCTTTTTCTGCTTGTTCAAAAATTTACGGTGATCAAATAGTTATTGATTTTTATTGTTTACTCAGATATTGACTAAATTTTATGTGTGTTTCTTTTAATCAATATCTTTATTATCTATCGTTAATATTCAGGAGGAAGATGCTAAGTTAATACAGGAAAGTTGTTACTATTTTAAAATGATGCTGTTAGTTTCTTTCACCGCAATAATAGATTTGACATCATTTCCACTTAATTTTTATCCTGTTACTTTTAAGACTTTGCTAGTAAGTACTGCTGTAACTAAATGTTTAATATTTGAATTAAAGCTCTCTTCCTTGTTGTGTCATCAGTAGAACACATATCATTTAATTTAATTGTATGCTCCTGTAACAATTTCCCTACACATCTATCTAATCCCAATCCTGTGTCGTATAAGTTCTTTTCATGAATTAAGTACAAAAAAAAGGTCTTATGCACTAGGTTTAGTATAATTGAAATCTGTCCAAACATTTGAACTTAAAGAAATGACAAAGGTTTGTAATGTGGGTAATTTGAAAACATTTTAAAATCATGTAACATAATTTAGGAAGTGTGATGACTCAACTTCTTCACATGTATATATAAGTTATTTTAGAGGGTAGGTGGGGGAGACATGCTTGATAGATTATTAGCAGTTCATACAAGAAAGATTTATAGTATTGTGTGGCCAGAGTTTTTCAACTTTTTCATTGTTTTTGTGTTTATAAAATAGTAAGAGATTTTAATTAGAAATTTGATTTCACTTATGTAGTTCAGCCACATTCATAGTGTGACATATCTCATGGATTATTTCAGTTAACTGAATCCTGTCGTGGAATTTCACCATTTGATGTAGCACAGAATAAGTATGCTTTAGACTTATTAATACTCAAAGATATGCAGCTTTATCCAAAAGTCAAGTGATCATAACTAGAGTACTTAAAAACTTCTCAGTAACCTGATAGGCAGATATTTAAATGACAAAACTGTCAATAGTTTTTAACTTTACTTTTGTTTCCCCAGAAAAACACATAAGAAAAATACATTCGAATTTTTCAAATATTTCCAACGCACATTACTTATCAAGATTGCACTGTACTCTTGCTAGTATTATTTAGAATGAGACCACTCAGCTATGATTCTTGAAACCTCATATATACAGCATCTAAAGTTGTGGTTGAGCTCAAAAGTGCTAACAGACATTTCTCAAGCACTGTAGTCCAAGACACCAAATTAGTCCTGCCAAGGTCACGCAGTCTTGTCTCCACCCCCTGTCCTCACTACCCCCTTTATCCTCAGTTGAGCCGTCGGGTTTCCCATATCTTCTTCCACTGCCAGTCGGTTCTTAGTTTTCACTGCAGTCAGTTGTTTCGCTAATTTAAAGGTTATTATTTTGTCTTTATGATGAGTGACGTCGTAGAACAGAATCCTACATGCAGTGCGTTACCGGAAAGGAGTAAAATTGGTGTTTGTGCAGGCCATCCAGATATTAGAAAGCAAAGTAAAGTTGTTGTGCCAAATGTTTTCAAGTATTTTAGGAACCTTTCCCACAACGAAGAAACATTAACTTTGCTCAAATACAAACAATGACAGCGGAGGCTTGTGGTATTTCCAAGAAGTCGGTACAATGTATCTCTGGTATTTTAAGTTTGGCAGAAACTGAAGAAATGAGCCCTGTTTTTGAATCACCAAGAAAGAAGTATAGACGGGAGCACAAATACACTGAACTGGATGATTTTAATAAAGAAGTAGTGCACAGGACTGTTTTAGAGTACTACAGCAGAGAATAATACCCAACGGCTATGGAAATACGGTCCGATCTCTGCCGCAAAATCAGCTGTTCTGGCTCAGAAAGATCCGTTCTCCGGCTGGATTTTAAATTTAGGAAGTTCAATGATGGATGAAAATTTTTAATGGAACGCAGTGATATTGCAGCTTTAAGAGCAAAGTTTTTGCGAACTATGAACTCGTTGCGTACAAAGTATGCTAAGCCCATAGTTTACATTAATCAAAATCAAACACACAAATATATTTGGCATGATTCGAGAGGTAATGGTGGTCTTAAAGTTCCTACTGGCCGAGGAAGTCGACTTGTTATAGTATATGCTGGTTCTGCATGTAAAGGTTTCATACCAGGAGCCAAACTTGTGTTTCATGGTGGAAAAAGTTGTCTGTATCAGTTTACCATACAGAAATGAACCGGTGGTTTTGTGATGTGTGTCGCTCGGTGGAAGAAGGATGCATTATCATCATGGACAATGCCAGCTATCACTCAATTCAAACAGACAAACCACCATCTTCAAATTGGTGTAAAGGAGATATTATTGAATGGCTACGTGAGAATGCTGTTCAATTTTTTCTGCATGAAACTGCAGATGAGCTTTTATGCAAAGAACAAATTCGAAATGCCAAGAAGGCATCAAATAGTTCGTCTGCCACCTTATCATTGCCAGTATAATCCAATTGAACTCATTTGGGCTCAATTAAAAAAGGGTGTCGCTAAGAAGAACATGACCTTCAAACTTGCTGATGTCAAGTGACTTACACACGAAGCTTTAGACAGCTTTACTCTAGAAGATTGTGCAAATTGTTTGAGACATTCGGAAAGATTACAAGAAACTGATTATATCAAACAGTGTACGAGAGACACAGAAATGGATCAGTTCGTGATACAGCTGGGTGAAAGCAGTGACAGAGATCTTCGGTCCAACGAATCCAAAAATGAATAAGTTACAGAGAGGATAATGGTACACAGTTCTGAAAATAAGCCAGTTTGTAAGTTTTTCAATTATTTCTTTAGTAATTGTTTTGAAAGCACACATTGCGTTACTTTTATTTTTATTAAATAAGAAAAGAAAGGGAAATTAACCCACCACATACCAAAGTGGACGGATGCGATGAGAGAACACTAATGCTGACAAACAACTACACAATATTTCGGCATCTGCCTTGCTCACAAATAGAAAAACGGGCCATTAGGCTCGGAACGTGTGTGCACAACGAACGTTACCTAATGACCAACCGTGTAGTGGTGGTTGGGGGGGGGGGGGACGGATAAGGAGTAGACTATCGATATCGGTATACAATGTCTGAGATAATATATTTAATATTTTGGCAGGCGATGGTAAAATGAGCAAATGTAGTAATGGTACGGTATAAACATGGCGACAAAAAAAAAAGGTAGTGATGGGTTAATTGGAATTTAACGGTGGTTAAGTCCAGGTGGGTGTCTCGTATCCAGGATATTCTGGTACGCTTGTTCCCATCTCCGGAATTCTGCTGCAGTGGTGCTGTCAGGGAAAACTCTGACTGCTCTCACAGTGAAACAGTCGTTGAGGTTGTTTATTAAGATGATAAGATTTTACTGGAAACCATTTTTTATTTGTATATTGTCATGTAATTCCCTGTTACAACAATACTTCTTAGATGAGCTTCAAACTGAGTATTTTGAGAAGGTACAGAAACTATGAGTATCTCGCTCGTCGTAAGAGAAGGAAGCCGTCAGCCAGTGTTGGACACGTGTGCAGGGCGACAACATTCACGCAGATAAATTATTAAACAAACCAGAAGGATTCGTTTAAAGATGCTGCTGCTAAAATTAATTTCAATATTTTCTCACAAACTTTCTCACTGGAAGTTATTACGTGTACAAATAGAACGAAAGTTAGTGAACAACAACTTTTTACATTACACAATCAGGACAAACAAGCGATTCTTATAACTTTTTAATTTTTTTAATAAAATTCTTCGCTATATAATGAATATAATGTATTGTGTGCTAAATGATAACTTTCGGGAAGCCGGATAATTTTTTTCAGCTATTTTTTATCATTGGTTTATCTTTTTCGGTTGGATGAAGGGAAGATTTGGCTCGAATGAGGAAGTCATCGCTGCAACTGAAGCTTATTTTGAGGACAAGGACAAATCGTTTTACAAGCATGATATCAAAAAGTTAGTTAAGTGTTGGAACGAATGTATAGCTCTTGAAGGTGATAATGTTGATGAATAAAAATTAATTTTACAAAATAAATGTTGTTTTCTTAGTTAGTCCCGAGACTTAATGAACGATGTGTTATTTTTTTTAGAATTTTTTGCATATATTACTGAAAGTTGATTTTTCTAAGCATTTGCAACATTCTATTGAGACATGCTGACCTTCACAGGTCTACTTTCGTGGCGGCTACTATAGCAGTGATGCAAACAATAAAAATCACTCAAAAACAATCAGAACTTATTCAGAATTAATTACTAGGATGCAAAATATTTTCATATAAAATTACAGAATATTCATAAGTTTTTATTACAATATTGACCCAAAATAAACAGTCTTACACTTTTAAAATTACACACCAAATATGATGGCTGACTGAAAGTTACTAACTACTATTGATGAGCCAGACGTAATGTTATTACCTCTTTTACATAGTTTATTTATTTACAAAATTTTTGTACAACATACACATCAAAATATCATATATATTTTTAAATAATCCTACAAATTCACAAGAAATTATTTTATTTCTGTGCTATAAAACAAAGAAAAACGGGGTTGCAACAGTGAATTTTAAGAGTTGTGTAGACAATAGAACAGAGCTAGTTATAAAATTGTTACTTATCATCTGTAGTAGTATACTAAACCAAGTAATATACATAGGAAAAAACCACAAATAGTTATAAGGATAGAATCTCTGTTGAAGGATGGAGTACTAGACAGTGAGGTTATCCACAATGGCTATAGTGTACCACATAGTTAGAAAAGGATTTGGTGTGGGGAAGTTTTCATAATGGTTAAGAAAGTCTGTACAGTCCTCTGGTTCTGTAAACCTAACACTTGCCAAAGAGGAAGGCAAGAGCCCCATAACACACACAAACACTAACAAACTTTGTGATATTCAGTATAAACCCTAATCATGTTAGAGGTGCGAAATGTGGCAAGGGGATCGGGTATGTACACACTGAGAGCACCCAAATGACTCTGAGATATATAGTAGCTCTTGGTGTGTACACATCCAGTACCCTTGTCGTATGTCTCACTTGTAACATGATTAAGGTTTATGTATAAATATTGTAAAGTGCATACGCGTTTATTTGTTCATTGTGGCTCTCCTGGCTACATCTGTTATGAATGATTCTTAATTTCTTTATTTGCATAGATTTAATTAATTGAAGGAAGGATAATTAAGGGTAAAAAGGTTTCTTGAAATATATCAGATTGTGGTAAATGATAATGCCTCTCTCTTTCCTAATTATATTTATATTAGCCCCAAAGCCCATCAAAAATGACAGGTTTAACAGAGTGTTATGGTAATTTATTTCTCTGCAGTTGCATAACTAAATAAAATTGTTACGAAGTAAAGCTCATTGTAATTTATTGTCCCTTGTGCTGTACCATAATGCTTCAGTTGTAAACTTGGTCCAGGTTGCATCTCAACCTAACCACAATCTCCACTAATATTGCTGCTAGAAAAGCAAAGCTTCAATCACGCATGAATTATTACATTCCCTGTATCACATGTCAGAGTCACCATGCATTGTGATATAAACTTGATCCTGAATCTTCACAGAGTCTTACACTTTACTTTCTTAATACCTATGATGAAGATCGATATTTTAACGGATGAGACAGCTTACATCAGCTGAAATAATGACCCCAGTTAAAATGAAGGATATTAAAAATAAATCTTAATAACTTACGCTATGCCATGTAATATTTAATTGTGGTTTGGGCCACATATATCGTGATCAATTTGGAACTTCTTTCATTCAAACCATGTAATGATTTCATTTTAAAAATGATAAATAATATGCCAATTTAAATGCAATACATACTTTTCTTTCAGTGTTCTGACAATTCATGTCTTAGCAATTGCTTAACTAAATAGAATTGTTATAAAATAAAATTTAGTGTAACTCCTTATGCCTTGCGCTGTAGCAAAAGGTTTATGTTTCCATCTGGCTCCAGGTTGCATTTCAACCTAACCACGTAATACGATACACTTGCCACCAGAAGAACTATACTTCAATCTCATGCATATTAAAACATGAACTGTATCGTGTTTTAGTGGCAATAATGCATAGCGATATAAATTTGATCAAAAATCTTCAATGATTTTTACACTTTTCTTTTTTTGTTATCTGTGATTCAGACCAATATTAAAACATTTGAATAGATGACACAGTTGCTGAAATAATAGGCTCAGTAATATTACACAGTGAAAGCAAAGTAAATTAAAATAAATCTTATAAACTTACATTATGCCACGCTTATATTTGTTTTAAGTGTAATGTTAGATGCACATATCGCAATCAGTGTGCAACTATTTCCGTTCAAACGAATTAATAATTTCAGTAATAGGACACAGTTTAAATTATTAAAAAAAAAAATATTCATGCCCTCTGCCATAACGTCAGATGCCAGTTGTAATTCTGATCCATACTAAGTAACAATCTATCCAAAACTGTCGCTACATTGATGCTCGAAATACAAGGCTTTTATCTTACATATCTATGGACAAAGAATTTAAGGAATACTTCTTTATATCAAAAGAATATTAGGTAAATATAAGCTCCTAATGATTGATATTTCAATGTTATCACAATACATACTTTTATTTCAGTGTTACGTCAGTTAATTTATTCGCAGGTGCTTGGAAATGTTATTAAATAAGGTGCATTACCAAGAATAATGGTGTAAAATGTGACGTCATAAAGTTATGCCGTGACAAATGACGTCATAGCTGAAACAGATGCTTATTATAATATTAGATTTGTTAATCAGCTCCGATGATTTATCAAAGTTGGAGGCTACTCGTGCCATTTCCTATACCTCTGACAAACCAGACAACTGCTTCATGCTTAGAGCAATAAGAGTTTTTTTCTTTTTTTCTTTTTCAAACAAATGATATCTTCGACCTCTATAAATCATACGCTTATTGACATAGCCTTGAAACTGTAATATAACACCCCTTCTTATTCCATTAATTGTGATACTAACCAAATTTCTATATTATTTAAGGACTCGCCAAAATTAACATGTAAATGAAAAAAGGAATCAAGATGAAAGATTTCCAACTATACAAAATTCTGCATTTAATTTGAATTATTAAAATATAATATGACCAAAAATATGAATTGTTACATTTATCAGGATCTAATTAATATTTTACACATTCATCTTCATTTACACTTCGACCTACTGTTTTAAATCATAAATCTGTTTATTTCGCCCACAAAACTGTTAAACAAAAAAGAACATGGCATCTTACGTTACAGTGAATTGGTTATAGAATTACATCTCCACATTCATGCACTTTTATCAAATGATTTACACATAGAAATACGTGAAATAATGTGAATATTCTGGCTAGTTTCTGAAATCAACAACACATATTTTATCTTGGAATCACTTAATGGAAAATTGAGATAAATAAAGGTCTTTTTGGGCATGTTATGGATCTGTTGCACCTCGAGAAAATCAATTAAAAACCGATATTCCATTTGTAACGGATAATGTTATCTCATTCAGAACTATTAAATCACTGCACAGCCATGTATACACTAGTCGTAACTAGATACCAGTTCTATTCCGCAGTTCGCTGTCTGTCCTTTGAAAACAGCATTACCGTCCTATTATGTATGAGCATTACCGCCCTGTTATGTACGAGGCTATGCAGGTAATATTCAAGGATCGTAACAGTTTGCACGGTACATGGGTTTACCAAAGTAGGGCATGTCTGAGAAATTCTCCAAGTAGTTATTACAGTTTGGGATCAGGGCATCCCAGGGCCCTTCTCCATACAAATATACAGCTGCGGTAAATTTAGCAAGCAGATGTAGTGTCAGAAATATCTCTGAATACATATGGGACAAAATTGCTGCGAACTTTAACACATCGGTTTTGGATAGCCGTGTCTGTACAATATCAGGCATAAGTGAGGAAATCTTTATGTGCTGTCAGCTGGTCTGTTAGTTTAAGAAATTCTCTATGTTTGCTGTATCTTTCTCTTCCCACATTTTCTACCCAGTGCATTCTCTTCAGAATTAACTAACCAATTGGTTTGATACTGCAAATCTTTATGGCTAGCCATTGGCAAGAACTGTTTTTCCCACCTGAGGTGCCTTGTTAATGAGTGCTCAAATTGCCAAGTCAACAGCATACCTACTGGCAACATACCCTGGATGAAGATTATAAAAGCTTCCACAGTCATTATATGTATTATCTTGGTTCTCTGGGTGGAACTGTGTCGATTTATTAAAACCTAACATTTCTGCCATCGTGCTGTGGCCTTCTTCAGAGGATTGCTTTGCCACTATCGCCTTATATAGTAGCAGGAAGCAAATGCTCACGCTTATCGTCCACGGTGATGCCACCACGCCCAGTGAAGGCGGTAGGAAGGGATCATTCATCTTGGATTTTCCTGCGCAGGTATGACCAAATATGTTCAAGTTGCAAACCACTGTCGGCATTCATGTTGTTCGGTCATTTTTGTATTTCTAACGTTTCTCTTACGAGCCTAGTCCATCATCTGCTCTCAGTAGCTATAACGTTGGTCTTATCAAATAAAATTGAATGGCCACTATCGGCTGAATGTAGAACTACAGCGGACTTACTTGCGCCATTATTTTCAAATGCCTGATGTGCTCATTGAGCCTATCCTTAATGGTGCATCCTGTTTCCCCAATGTATACTTTGCTGCAAATACAAAGAATTTCATGTACCCCTGGGGTTTGCAAATGTTCTCTCTTGTCTTTAACACTAGTCAGGATGCTGGACAATTTCGTAGGGGCCTTGTGTATGGGGCAGATGTTCTTCTTTTAAGCAGCCGACCAATCTTATACGTCACTCCTCGGATGTATGGCAGGACGGCCCCATCTTACCGCCTCCACTAGGCATGGTGACATCACCGCAGATGATCAGCACACGTGCTTGTTTCCTGCTACTATATAAGGTGATAGCGGCAACTGACAAAGCAGTCCTCTGAGGAAGGTCACAGCACGATGGCAGAAAATGTTGGGTTTTAATAAATCGACTCGGCTCCACCTGGAGAACCAAGATAATACATACCCTGAATGAATTCAAAGCATCCCCAAGCCATCTCTTGTAACTTTTCAACCCCACTAGCCAGGTCTCATTCACACCTCAGTGAGAAACCTTCTGAATATTCAGTAATTTTTACTCCCTTTACCATTTAAATGTAAATTGTGCATGCATTTAAGTCATCCACTTGTTTGGGAATATCATCACCTATGTTCTGCTTATGACTCAATTATTTATTAATAATTAACTATTCCTCTATTATTCTTTTAAAATGGAGTTGTTAAATATGGGCCCATATGATACTAAACAACCTGCTGGCCTAAACCTCAAGTAAGTCCTTACCATTGGTATAACTATAATTTTTTATTTGTTATGTATTTTTGTAAGTGCTATTTAAGTCCATAGATAATAAGTCCTGGAATATTGTGTTGACAGTGACAGAGACAGAAGCAGATTTATCAGCATCCCTGAAAGATTATCCATGGTTTCATGGTACTTTGCCACGATCAGATGCTGCGCAGTTGGTGCTTCGTGATGGAGCAGCAGCACATGGTGTTTTCCTTGTGCGGCAGAGTGAAACTCGAAAGGGTGAATTCGTGCTAACATTCAACTTCCAAGGAAGAGCCAAGGTAGTTGATTAGCCTTGTAGTCTTGACATGTGATTATTATCTGCACATTGAATGTCAGGTTGTAGCATATAATTTATTAATAATAAATTGTTGATTCCTGTTTGAAAAATATTTAATATTTTTACAGCAGCATTCTAATGTTGATTGAAGATAACCACTCAAAGAAATAATTACAGTATTTATATATAGATACTAGCCTAATCTAAGGGTGCTACTTGACAACAATGTGCACCTTTGATTTGTTGTAAATGTGCACCTTTGATTTGTTGTCCTAATCATATATTTTAACTGTAACTCTTACCTCCAGTTTGATGTGATCTTAATTTTGTTTAAATATTTTATATGATTCTTGAAAGTGATTGTATTAGGGCCATAAAAACTAAATACAAGAAGGGAAAGCCTTGTTGTCTGTACTTGTGTCGTTAGATTATATAACAACACCATGCCTCCAAAATTTTTATTTTGCTGTTGACTGAACAGTTGTTGAGATCAAACAAAAATACTTCAGTTTTTGCCAGAACTGTTAATTTTTATGGTTGGTCTCTAGCTTTCATCCAGATTTTACTTCAAGTAGGAGGAGACCATTTTAGATTGTAAAAATCCTGAAAGGCTGCTTGCATGATCATGTATATACCAGGGTGAGCATAAACTGCATATCACTTACAGAGATGAGTGATTATCACTCTGAGTTAGCATCACACTCAACTAACTTCTCTTTTCACAGCTTAAATAGTTAATTAATTTTTCATGATAATTCAGTGAACTACTATTTGCAATTTGTATACAGACTAAAGAAACTGAGAGTAATTGAGAAAGTAAAAGACCATTTGCACTTAGTTTTTTACACATCTTTTACCTTGCACCAGTTTTTATTGATTTATCTTTCTGACTTGTATTAAGAAGGCTTACATGGCTTAATAGAAGTATTTTTTGTGAATATTATGCATCTTTAATATATGAGTCATACCAAATGTGAATATATATTATTATTTGTTTCTTGAACGCTCATAAAATCCAATTATCCCATATTTATCACTTGAAGGGTGTTGTGGGAAAGTAGTGTGACTGGTTTCAAAATGAACAAACATATGTACATCATAATCATAGCATTCATTGGTCAACACACAAGCATGTGGTTAATGACCAGGTTGAGCCAAGGAAAAAAGTGTTGAATTGTTCAACAGAAAAAGAATAGCAACTCTTAAGACAACAGTACTGCTGAAGTAGACAAGAAAACTGAAGAGAAACTTCTAGGGTGCATTATGAAATAATAAATAAAGAAATAGGTGTTTTTAAATAACCTTTTAAGCTCAGCAGTAAAAGCAGGGAAATGGAATAAAGAAGCACATAAACTCCCAGGAACCATATGGACAGTAATATGTGAGAAAATGAAGTTGATGTGGATATAGGTAATCTAGTTATAAGGATTATTTTTTATTTTTATCCAATTAAGGCAGTAAAAGTAGATGTTATCCATTCAGAAATGATGAAATGGCTTTTAGGCAATGCAAATAACAAAAATTGGGAAGAATAAACCCATCACTCACAAAAGTTGAAGACTGATGAAGTAAACAGTTAATTGGTGCCCTCTGGAATAGTTGTCACCAAAGATGTTTCCATTATGCTAGTTGCTGAGGTCACTGAGAAAACAGGATATTCAATTTTCAAAAAATGGAACTTAAGTTGTGAACCCCAGAGTCCTTTTTTGTCAGTGTTGTTCCCCTGGCCTTCGAGAATCTCTTCACTATCCACAAGACAGTGACTCATTTGTAGCTGTTCCTAACCTGAAGAGAAACTTGGACACCAAGCACAAGAGAAGGCTGAAATTTTATAGACACCTTATGAGAAAGGGTGAGAGTAGGTTGACAAAAAGAATTTTCAGGTACATCACTTAAAAAAAAGGTGACAACAAAATGGGTCGAGCAGACGAGAAATGGAAAAAGTTGGGATCCATCTCAGATGAGATAGAGGATTGAGGAGTGTTTCAAACCAAAATTTACGAATTTAAAGGGTTCCAGAAAAACGTACAATGGTTAAGTCCACTTGGTCTGAAGAAAGGAGGAGGAACCTCATTGAAAGAATGAACAAATTTTTGGAGGAGAAGAAAATGTGAATCTGTAAACCAGTTGTTTCCTGTGATAAAAAGTAGGCGAAAATTGAATGAATGAGAAGAATCAATAAGTGATGGGTGTATTAGGTAGGATCCTATCAGAGGTTGAAGCCAGATGTATGCCTGCCTGGTGTCCAAGATATGTAGATTTGGAGTTCAGAAACAATGCTAGTTTTGCAGAAATAACTGACAACTCTTACCGTAAAACAGTTGTTGAGGTTGTGAGAGTTGCTGGGCTAGCACTGGATGGTCTTTATTGAAGGTATAAACAGTTCACCTCTGTGGCCATTTATTCTGGTTGAATGCTGGCTGGTGGTGAGATCTGTGTAAGAACTAGTACAGTAGAGGCATGTAAGTTTGAATATCAGATGTTGCAACTGAGGAAAATGGAAGCGGCTTCTAGGCGATATAAATAAGAAAAGAAAGGGAAATTAACCCACCACATACCAAAGTGGACGGATGCGATGAGAGAACACTAATGCTGACAAACAACTACACAATATTTCCGCATATGCATTGCTCACAAATAGAAAAAAAGGGCCATTAGGCTCGGAACGTGTGTGCACACCGAACGTTACCCAACCACCAACCGTGTAGTGGTCATTAGGTAACGTTCGTTGTGCACACACGTTCCGAGCCTAATGGCCCGTTTTTCTATTTGTGAGCAAGGCAGATGCCGAAATATTGTGTAGTTGTTTGTCAGCATTAGTGTTCTCTCATCGCATCCGTCCACTTTGGTATGTGGTTGGTTAAGTTCCCTTTCTTTTCTTATTTATGTATATCAGATGTGTAATTCTGCTGAAGCACTTGAAGAGGGAAAGTGTGTAGGGTTTTTGGGAGAAATGTGAAAATTTCAGGGAAGGTTCATAGGAAGTTATGCCATCTGATTAATGGAATCAAGATCGGGAGAAAACTGTGTTTCAAAGATGGGGCAGGGCTATGATTGGTTTTGAAAGGACAACAATGCTTGTGTGAGAGGTGAATGGCAGCACAAGAGATTCACTTTTGTACAAGATCAGCAGGGGAGCAATGGGAAATGAGGACTTGTGAAAGGTTTTGGGAGTACCTGGAGAAGGACTTTTGATCAGAAAGGATGCCTCTGCTGCAGGTGGCAAGGCTGTATTGTATGGAATGTTTGGTTAGAAGGGATGACAATTGTTGAAAAGTAAATATTACTTTAAATTAGTGGCCTTGATGTACGTAGAGGTGTGAAGAGCTACCTGCCATTGGACACTGTCCACATCAACTAACAAGAGTGTTTGGAAGTAAGTATAGATTAAGTTAATGGAATGCTATTGTTGACGGAATTGTGGAAGTCTAGGATGTAGTTTTCACTGTCGGGTTCAGATCATTAAATATCATCTAGGCATCTGAACCACACAATGGGTTTAAATGGAATGTGGTTCAAGAAATGTTCCCCCAGACGGCCCAAGAATAGGGTGGGGTCATGCGGGTATCCGTGTTCTTGTTGTTAGTACCCAATTTTTCTCCTGGCTCTATCAACCTAAATTACTATGAGCTGTAAAGCCCAAATAAAAGCAAACTATTCTATTTCCATTGCTGTTTTACTGGAATGTAGATAAATCTTTACGGTATATTTGAAACAAAAGTTTAAAGACAATGGCAATGCTGTTATTTGTATTTGGTGTTACTATGATTTTGATATAGTTGAAGGTGTTGAGAAATTACTGATTGCTGTGTAAAAAATTCTGGGTAAAGGACATGAACAAAGGTGAATTCAGTAATGTACACATTCTGTAAATGCCAAGTGAAGCAGCATGTTAATTGAAGACATGGAACAGTTGACCTTGTTTTGTCACATAGAAACTAGATTGCTTTATTTCATTGTAAGGAAAGTTGTTACTCAGGAATAGATTGAATAAAGTGGCCTATTGAGGACACAAGTAATATTGGGGATGATGGAATTACATCATAGGCATTAAGAGACTGATTACACATACTTCATGCTACCCAGTTGAATAGAATTTACGTTTGTCGTGTTTTCTGATCTACTGTGCTACCATCAGACAGCATTTTCTTGAAGATTTTAATTTTGCTCTGTGATGCTCATTATAATGTTTTAATTTGATGGTTCCTTAGATAATATTCTGATATTTTTCACAGGAAAGCTATCTTATTCCCACATTGTATTGGTTGTTTTTTTAAAAAAATTATGTTGAAATTTATAACAGTTTTATAAGGTTATTCAATCTTGCTTTGTATTCTGTACAATGATCTTCTGTGTAGTATGTCAAAAAGCAATCATTGGCACAAAAATATTATCTGGTTGAGTGGTATCCTCTGCTTCATGGTTTTTCAGCACTGAACCATTATGCTGCACATACAGTCATGCTGTTCCAATCAAACTTACCGTAGGTCACACCTTTCTTCAAATTAGAATGCAGTACACTCTAAAGTTTTTTTTTAGTATTTGTCAGTTAAATACATCATGACTTCGATATTGGGACAGATTTCAAGTTCCTTGGTATCAGTACTATATATATATATATATGTGCATGATAACAAAAAAATTCTAAAATGGACTATTTTTGATG
Source organism: Vandiemenella viatica (assembly GCA_031002005.1). NCBI lineage: Eukaryota > Metazoa > Arthropoda > Insecta > Orthoptera > Morabidae > Vandiemenella > Vandiemenella viatica. The sequence goes on from CM061914.1 coordinate 125,526,532, forward strand.
GCCATGTCTTCCATTGACAACTTATCCTCTCTAATATCATTCCTCACATGCTGGAATAGGTTTTTTTTAAAATATTTATTCACTTTGGGCTTTATTCTTTTTTAAAAACTAACACAAATCATCAAAATTTTCAAGAGTAAGCTCTGTATCAGCAGAACAAACTAGATGGGAATCACTGCTACCCTACTCCCTAAAACATCGTGAGTGAAGTGTTTTATCTTTTCTCTCCATATTAATATTGCCTCCCAGCATTTATTCTACTCAAATTTTGCTGTGATTGTAAACAAGCTTGAGATGGTGAATGTATCTGTTTTACATACTAAAACAGAAGCCATATTGATTGTGAAAAAATATAAGATGAATACAACAAATTAAATATATCAAGTGAGCACATTGACATACAGCAAGATCAGTGTAGGTTGCCACAGCAAATACTGCCATTAAGTTTTAAACTATGATTTTACTAAGAAAAAGCAATCAAAACATTGTAGTGTTTATACAGTATTTCATGTGTTCATTGCAGCCCTATTGCCTTCAGATTTCATGAGTGATGGGTTTACTTTAAATTGTTTGTTATTTAAAATATGTGATTGGTAGAGTGGTCTGGTAGCTCAGTTGTTAAGGTGCTTGCTTTCAAAAACAGTCGCTGCTCTGATCCCGTGTTCGAATACTAGTAGGTGCAGAAATTTTGAGAGTTGTGTTTGATCATAAGAGCTAAGTCAGGACATTCTGTGTTTGAATTCCATGTTAAGCTGTAGGTCTGCTCTAGGGCTAACAACTCTAGTTGCAATACGATGTGTACACATCTACAGCAAAAATTCAAACTAAACAAAGGCTTAACGTGATCCTAGTTGGCCCAAACAAACATACATACATATGATTGGTAACTGGTGCTGGGGAGAAAAAGACAGGTGGGGCAGATAGACTGCACAGAAAAAAGAATATAATTTTCTTACACTGCTTTCTTTCCCATTCCTCACATACAGCTGCCGTTTATTTTTCTATCTCCACTATTATTGATAGTCCTCCATTTATATGTTGGCCCTAGCTAGAGGTGCACACATTCGAATTGTTGTGTATATCTCTTTCTTTAATAGGAAACCCTACCATCAGAATTGGTGTTTACCTTTCCTGTCATTTTTCTGATTCATGAAATAGTTCGCTTGTTGTTCTTCCTCAAGGTAAGGTTTGGCATGGAATTTGAACATTACCCTTTCTCTGTCAGTAAGATCTGTGTAACACGTGACATTGTCATACAGATCAGAATGGAATTACTACATTCAGGTCACAAATGGGCTATTTAACAGGAACCAAAGCCCCTCAGAATTAAGACATGTGTACAGATATTATTACTGTTTACAAAATATAAAAAGAAGTCTAAAAAGAAAAGTCTACATTTCATATGGATAGATCTGTATAGAAACAAATTTTCATCATGTGACCTCCCCCTGATCTCGTTCATAATATCTATGATTGTCCTTGTAATGTTCTGGCCATATATCCAAATTTAAAAATATAATTAATATTATTATTGTGATTGAATTTTAATGTGGATAGGAAGAACTTGCGTGAGCTGTTACGTTAACATGAGAAATTATCAATGCTTTTATTGGGTGCTAAATTACTGACATGAAATTATACAAGCTTGTCTTTATGGTAAAAAAAAATTAATTAAAATTAATGTGCCTTACTTCCATGGACACCAGAGTATTTTATAAAAATACTCATAATTAAACAATTAAAATTCAACATTCTGAATGTTTACTTTTGAATGAAATGTATGCTCCAGGCTATGGACAGTTCACTCGGCAAGAGAGATCTTATCTTGTAGGATTTGACCTAACACAATCTTAGCAGGGCATTGCTATGAACTTGAAATCAGACTAGCACAGTGTGCTTCACCAGTGATATATAATTACCATTTGTTGATATGTCTGCTGCCACCCATTGGATAACGTGCAAGCAATGTTATGCCGTTGCACAGTCGGTTCTGCCATGAACCAGTGTAACAAAGTCCTCTGAAAATGGTTTTTGCCTTAGTTCATCTGCTCAAACAAATCATCTGGCGTCCGAATTAAATTAAATCGCAATGGAGCAAAATGGACGCAGTTTCCCTAAACAACCATCTTCCCCTTTTCCTGCACCCACCCGCATTTACCCTCCACAAATTTTAACTTTCAACGTTTTTGGTAAATTATTCATCATTTCCCTTAGTAACTTATTCCAATCCCTGACACCCCTACCTAAAAAAGAGAATCTTCCCACACCCTTGTGCCTGAAATCCAGTGCCAGCTTGTGGTCATGGTCATCTTTTCCCTTCCATGCACTACTTTTAATACCTACATCAATATCTTTCCATGCCTCATCACCAGTATACACCTTGTACACTCCAGTGACCCTCTTTACCCTCCCCCTGTCTTGCAATGAATCCCATTCCAGCTCTTCTATCATATCTGTTACTGATTGCATTCTGTGATAATTTCCAGAAACAAATCTAGCAGCCCTTTTTTGCACTCTCTCTAACTCCTGTATTTGATATTCAAAATGTGGGTCCCATACTACACTACCATATTCAAGCAATGGTCTGACCAAAGTTTTGTAACCCAGTTCCTTTACTTCCCTCGTACATCCCCTCATCGCTCTCTTCAACAAGTGCAGAACTTTGAACCTTTTCCTACCACCTGTCCAATGTGTCCTACCCAGTTAAGTTTGTTATCAAATGTAATGCCAAGATACTTACAGTTCAAGTCCTCAGCAAGAAATTCTTTCCCTACCTTATCATAATTAACCCTTTCTTTTTATTTGTGTATCTAATAAGCTGACTTTTCTTTGCATTTATCTTCATCACATGTTTACCAACCAAACTAGATATCCTGTACAGATCACCCTGCAACTGTTTACAGTCCTCTACCGTTTTGATCCTTTTATATAACATTATGTCATCTGCAAACAATCTAATTTCAGATAGTAAACAATCAACACAATTATTCATTAGAATAATTAATAGCAATGGTCCCAATATGCTACACTGTGTCACTCTTTTGATACTGCATTTCCAAGCCTAACTTTCCCATTCATACCTTTTAAAAAATCTTTTACCCAGAAAATCACTTTCTCATCCACTCCAACAGTTTTTAACTTATTTACTACGATTTTATTCATGCCCACTTACAGTAGATTCAGAAGCCAAATCGACCAGACTCAACTCGCCAGCTGGCACAGAATGCCTCTCCTGTCTCGTTCACTGTATCACATGAAGATATCAGAAAATTCCAGTATTTCTCAGGCTTGTAGATGATTCTCTACATCTGATTGGCCAGCACAGTTCTCCCGCCATCGAGAGACATGTTGCCCCGACCCTCCGTTCCTTGCCCAGAGTCGCTTCTTCAAAGCACAAACCTCTCCTCTCCTGTTCCAGGAACTGGGCCAGCTTGCATTCCTGCCTATTCTGTTCAGGTGTAAGCCATGCCTCCTGAAACCTCACTTATCAATCATGTTTACAGGCACAATCCCCAACACAGAACTAATGCCTTTCCCAAGCAGCATCTCCATTTCCAAATTTATCCACCTGACAACATGGTTCGACTGTGGTTTGTTACTGTGACTTCAGACCTGCATGAGCTCAATTCTGGTATGCTGTGCCTCCTTCACTCCCTTCCTCAGGCCATTCCCTACACCAACGGTACCCAACCTTAATTGGTACATGACTCAATTTTAAGTAAAATTTTTTTTCGCTAATATGCGAGTCTATTTAATATGAGAATGGGAACTGTTGTATGACGTTGATACACTATCGGTACAGGAGAGGGGGTGTTCAGGTGTTGCCATAACGATTGGGCAATTGCTGCTGCTGCTATATCTGACAGCGAGGTTATTGCATAATACCGGCTGACTGTTTAAGAAAACTTTTTTTCTCATAAAGTTTTAATTTAAGCTAATAGCTTCATGATTATTGCACTTGTAAAATATCGTGTTACATTTTTTAAATAGATGAAATAGAAGATATATTTTTGTGGCAAAAACTTCAATTGTTCCACGACCCACCAAAACACATGCCACGACCCACCAAAACACATGCCACGACCCACCAAAACACATTCCATGACCCACCAATGGGTTGCAACCCATAGGTTGGGAACCGCTGCTCTATATTATAACTCACATTTCTATCAGTACTATTCCCCTTACCTCACACTGCCACTTTTCTATTCTACTTAGTAATGTTGCACAAAGTTTCGAAAAAAAAAAATCCTTGTGACACTGGTAGTGTTTTCCCTACTAATCCTGAGGAGGAGGGCCTACATACTTCTCCCATTGCTACTACCTAGCCTCAAGGAAGTGTAATAGGACCACTTCTTTTCTTAATATTTATAAACGATCTCAGTGAACACGTCAGATGCTGGTTGTGATTGTTTGCCAACGATGCAGTTATCAATAGGAAAAAAAGGTGCTCCGGCAATTGCTTAGAAGTTCAGCGCGATTTAGATGCCATTTCTGATTGGTGCCATAAATGGCAGCTTACACTTAATTGCAAAAAGTGCAAGGCAATGTGAATAAGTAACCAAAAGAAGCAGATTGCTCACGAGTACAAAATAAACAATTCAGCTGTTGACATGGTTTATTCCCTGAAGTATCTGGGGGTGATAGTACAAAGCAACATGAAATGGGACTTGCACATAACTTCCATCGTAGGCAAGGCTAATTCTAAATTGCGATTCATAGGTCGTATTTTGAGGAACTGTAATGCCCATACAGAGGAGATAGCATATAAAACACTATTGCGTCCGCATCTGGATTACTGTTGTGGAGTTTGGAATCCATATTGCAAGGGCCTGATCGACTCAGTGGAGAGGGTGCAGAGGAGGGCCACTCGATTCGTGACTGGTTGCTACAGCCCTTATGAAAGTGTCATAGAATTGATACATAGATTGGGCTGGGGTCGTTTGGAAGACAGACGACAAAGTTTGTGTCTGCATTTATTGGAGAATATGCAAAAACGAGTGCAATGAAATTCTTCTTCCGCCAACCTATTTAGGTCGCAATGACCGGAGGGATAAGATTTGAGAAATAAGATACTGTACTGATGGTTTTATGTATTCCTTCTTTCCTCGTGCTATTCGGGATTGGAATGCATGGGTGTAGGATTTGGTGCTTAGCACCCTCTGCCACCCACAATGTTTGTGATTTGCAGAGTATGGATGTAGATAATCCTTTTCTTCCTACTTTTTCTTCACACCCTCTATTCCTAAAGGTCTATCGCACTTTACCTACTCTTCTCTTCAGATTCTGGTAACAAGTGAAACCTATTTTCCCCACAATTTCTGAAGTATCGGCTTCTTCATCCTGTTAACCATATTTCCCATACAACTTGTTATCAACTCCCAACAATCCTTCTCACTCTCCCGACTAAACTCTCCATTTCTTCTTTCTGCCTCTGTAGGCTGACTCTAAAGGGCCCTGATTCTAGACAATTTCATCCGTCTCTCTGATCTTTTCATCCTGCTGTGAAAGTTTCCTATTCCTAATACAAAGTGGACAAAACCTTGGAAGAGCGTCATTTAGTTCTTGTGTTCTCTCTCCACTTTGCACCCAGTGAAACCACATCTCTTATTCAGTGCAATCCATGCTGTTGATCATGAACATGCGGCAGGTGCTACACATTCCAGGCATGATTGTTCTCAAATACTTTTAGTACCACCTAAACATACTTTAAGCCTTAAAAACAATTCTCTACAATCTTAAATTTAATTGATAGAGTATGCTTATAAAATTTATAATATTTGTTTAACTTGTTTTTTGTTATTTAATTGTAGATTAAACCTTTACTCCTCAATAAAAATACTTTTAATTTTTTTTACCAACAAGATGCTATTTTGATATTTTAGAAATAATTAAATAAGTCTTATATTTATGACAGAACTAGTCAATAAACATAATTTTTGCTTATGATTTCAAAGCCAAATCTATAATCGAATTTTAAGGATCTAGTCATTTCTAATATGAACAATTCTGATTGTGATTATGTATTTATTTTATTGCTAGCAGATTGTTATTTTAATGCTTTAATTATTATGAAAATAACAAACTGTTACATTTCAGACAAAACAAATTACTAAAATATGTGTTAGTAACAGTACCTGCAACAATCAGAATCAAAAATACTTATTTGTTTAATTATATAAGAATTTAAAGTTGTTAAATAACATACAACGAATTTTAACTGTAACTTGCCGCCTTTAAACTAACTACTAAGCTTTCAGCCAGTTCTAAATTAATAAAGCTAGCGATAACCAACAAATGTAGGTGATTTTTGAAGTATCATTTTTAAATGAGGATATTAATATTTAATTTTGCCAGCAGTAATCCTAATTACTTATTTGATGATTCAAAGTATTAGACTAATTTAGTCATCAAAACTTAGCCACTGATGAAATAAATCCCAGTTTCTTGTATAGCCTTTCACACACACTACCTGAGATCAAACATTCCAATAATTTGATCTGTTGCAGTAAACTTGAAATTTAACTTAAGTGATAGTCATAAGTATTATTATCATTTGCTTGGTTGGTAAATCCAGTCAAGAATTAAGTGTCATACTGTTTTTATAAATATCGACTGTTTTCTCACGATACCTGATTTGTTGTTTAGCACCTGCGAATGACACTCAGTGACCAAGGACAATGCAGAGTGCAACATCTATGGTTCCCAACCATTTTTGACATGCTGGACCACTTTCGACAGCATCCAATTCCACTTGAGTCTGGTGGTACAGCGGATGTCACGCTAACAGAATATGTCTTGGCTCTCCCTCCTGCAACACCGCCATCTGCACCACGAGTACTTATGGCACCCGTAGCTCTTTCCACTGCTGCATTGGTTCAACCTGCTCAGCAGCTGCCATCTGCATCACAACAGCAACCACAAGGAAGTTCGGTTAATGCTGTGGGAGGATCTTCTACAGAACCCAGTCGCAGGCCATTACCGCCTCCTGAACCTGTCAGAGAAGTGAGCTCCTGGCACATATTATTGATACTTTTTTTTAGTAGAAATCTATTTCTGATGTCAATATATTAGTGATAAATGATTTCTACTGCATCCGTATAGCCTGCCTGTTGTTCCTAAATATCTTTGGAGAAATAATGTATTGTCAAAACTTAGTTTTATTCTGAATATTTATTGGTGTGGTAGTCTCTGCAAACATCCAGTTATCCAGCATGTGTTGCTAAAATTGCTTTGAAATGAAAGAACGAACACTCCAATGTTTTGCGAAATAAAATGACTGCAACTGAAACTTGTGTGAAACCAATTTTTGTGTTTTAAAGGATTAATAGTGTAGCAGATTTGGTTGTTCATTCTTATATACCTACTTTCTCCCTTAGTATATGGTCTGTTTTTTATTTTTTAAATTTTAAATTGGTCTTATCTGCATCATCAAGATTTTATTTTTAGTGTCATATGTTTCAAAACATTGGGGAATACTTCCTAATGTTTCAAGTGATGGGTAGTCTTTTACACGTTAGTTAACTTTTCATTATTAACTTTTCTGCCATTTAAATTCTTATGTTTCTGTTTGACTGCTTACACCCATTCAGACAAGTTTCACATTACTGTATTTTTGGAGTTAAATTTTCTTTGTATTATCTGCATAATGCATTTTAATGTTGTTATTTTGTTAAAGAGCTACTCTCCTTAATACACATTTGTTATAAACCCAGACAACAACAGCAGCAATGTACCTTCATGACAGTTGTTATTTAGTTTTACTGACCTGCTATATTGCATGTTGCCAAGAACACATTTACTGCTGTGGAAGTTCTTTCCTATCTCTTCCTCTATCTTTTTTTTTTTTTTTATCCTTCATGTTCACTTTTAAGTTATTATTCTGTAGAGTGATGGGCCATTTCATAAGGTTAAAGTGTGTTGAATTTAAACCTATATGTTCTCCTCCTTATGACATGCTTTCGAGGTTCAGTAATTAATTTAAGTTTCAGTTCCTTGAAATTACTTTTGTAGCATTAGTTGCATTCCATTGCCTTAGCTGATAAAAGAATTTGTAAAGAAAATGCATATAGGTATGTACATTGAATGTAGAAGAATTTAATGTGGATAGCACTTTTCTGGGAAATAATTTGGTGGAACAATAAATGATGACAAACAGAAATTGTGACATTTTACAATAAGATCATGCTATTACTGTTTCATCCTGCCTGTTTACTAGTTTATTGATGTTTATAGCATTCTGTTTGGTTTTCAATATTTTCCAAGTGGAAACTAATGAGTTCACATACAGTACATACTTTTTACTGCATGTACTGAAATTGTGTGTCAACTCAGATATATGGGTCTGCTACATTCTTTTTTATTGTGTAAAAGAAAAAGAATTAACAAAGCTGCACTTCCATCTTAGCAGACAAAAATATAAGGGCAGTTTGGAAAATGATCTCCATTTGCATAAAAATATTTTATTATATACATCTTCACATTTTTTCAACATATTTGCTGGTTAAAAATAAACATTTGTCATAGCATTTCGCTATGGAACCTTCATAAAGTTCGGCTGCCTGGGTACACAGCCATCCTTTTATGGCACTTTTTTAGTTAATTGACATCATTACAGTGCTACAGCATAAGTCACTTCTTCAAATGATTGTAAGGGCATGATAAGAAAGGTTCCATTTTTTATTCATTCAAAACTTCTTGAGTTTTGTGAGGACGAGAATTATCATGCAAAGATACAATACTTAATGTAAACATAGCACAATGTTATTTTGAATGGCTCACCTAAGTTTATTACCGAGCATGTATGATGAGCGGTGAACACTGTGACCTCGCTTTCGGGAGGATGCCGTTTTGAATCCCCATCTGGGCAATCACATTTGGGTTTTCTATAGTTTCCCCAAATCACTCCAGGCAAATGCTGGGACACTTCCTTCAAAAGGCCATAGCCGAATTCCTTCTGTTCCTTATCCCCAGTCCTTTCCCATTCTAATCACCTCGACATCAATGAGGTGTAATGCCCAAGGAAAAAAGTTTATTCAGTGTGTCACAGTATACCTCTGAAGTGATTGTCATACCATATTCCTTAAATTTGACCTTCGAGTAGCCGTAACCCTCTTCGTTGACAAAGTTTAGTATGCTTTCATCAGCTTACATGGAGTATAGGTATGAATCCAGGCGAGTGCATGTTGTTTGGTTTGGATTTTTATGTTTGTCAATCATGTTTCATAACTGGTCATTAATTCTCTTCAAAAAATCTACTCCTTCTTCATGTTAGATTGAAAGGAAGCCTAGATCCCTGTTATTTGGTTTATGGATGTCTGTAAGCATTTTCAGTAACCATCAATCGCAGAACTTCCGGTAGCCTAATTTGTGGGAAACAGCCTAGTACAAATCCATATGAGAAATTTGCATCAGTTGTTCAGAAAGTTCAGATATAGTGAATCTTCAATTTTCATGTTTTTCATCAATTTTATTCGCAATATCATTTCTCACAACAAATAGTCTACATTTCTTCTCATCATCATGAATTTTGAATAAAATTTTCTCGGGTATCTAGCTGAGTAAGTCTGTCAATCAAACACGAGGTTTCGGCAGTCGCAATCTCTGCTGCCATTGTCAAGTGACTGTTGCTGGTAGGTTGTAGAGCCGCTTATATATCACACGAAATCCACTTTACGTCATCCTTTTTCCGATCGGCCAGTGGCTAGTGGCGGGAAACGTTGGTCTCTAGCGGGAAGCTTTTCTATTGGTGGAAGCCATTAGCTGTTCGCAGGTACCGTTGATTGCTGGTGTGCAAGAGTGGTGCGTGCTTTCCAGAAATCCTGATGGATTACTGGGATCCGGGCCTTAATTAACTGAAATTCAGTATATCTGTTAACAAGGTCATCTGAGATACGGATTTTGATAGCTTCAGAGGAAATGCTATCCCAGTAACCTCTCGTATGTGTGAGAATTGTTATTGCCTTGAAATTAAAGCCATGTCCTGTGTCAATACTGTGCTCAGCAACTGCTGACTTGTCGATCTGGCACAGGCGGACGTTGCATGCATGTTCGGCGCACCTTTGGTTAATAAATTGTGTTGTCTGCCAGATGTAAGCTTTCCGGCATTTGCAAGGAATGTGATATACGCCAAGCATTCGTAACGCTATATCATCCTCGGGAGACTGCAGTATATTCTTAATTTTGGCCGGTGGTCAGAAAATAGTTTTAATGCCACATTTATGTAAAATTCTGCCAATCTTAGCAGTAGACGTTTCCACCTTCCTCCTTCCTGCTCATCTGCAAACCAAGTTCATTAATGCCTCATTGTAACCATTCTTGTGGAAAGTTTCCCGTAAATGACACATTTCAACCTGCAATCTATCCTTATCACATAGAGCTCGCGCCCTGTGCACCAAGTTTTTCAGTACTGATCTGCATTGGGCCGGGTGATGGTGGTTGCGCGCGTTCAGATAGAGGTCGGTGTGTGTTGGTTTTCTATACACAGAGTGACTTAGGGTGCCATCCGCCTTCTTTTCAATCAAAATATAAAAAAATGGAAGGTGACCATTCCTCTCCAGCTCCATTGTAAATATAAAATTTTCGTTAATCCCATTAAGATGATGTAAAAATTCTTGTAGACTCTTGATCCCATGAGGCGTACTATAAATGTAACATCGACATAATGAAAGAAACAGGCTGGCTGTTTTATAGCACTTGCTAGAGCATGTTCTTCGAAATGTTCCATATAAAAATTGGCTATTGCTGGAAACAACGGTGAGTCCATAGCAACCCCATCAACCTGTTCATAATACTCCTCGTTGAACTGAAAGTAGGTTGACTGGAGCACATGAATGAACAGTTACCTTTCCTTGGAAGCAATGTGTTTCACCAGCAATGCCAATGTGTCTGCTAGTGGCACCCTTGTAAAAAGTTAAACAACATCAAAGCTATCAGAGTTCTCCCTAATAGCAGCAGTTTCTCTGAACTCGGAAGGTGGGAACTTGCCTACCAGTACAAACTTGGCACAAGGCAACCACCTGGTCTCAACTTGAGATAATACCCAGTCATCATTATTATTATTATTATTACATATGTTTAACCTTTTTTAATCCTCTCTTTCCCAATACCTATATTGAACCACCACTAACTTAAGGTGATGTTTACTTCATAAAAAATATTATTTTATTAGATATTTTTTAAATTTGTATAATATTTTTTGTAATAATAATAATAATTATTATTATTATTATTATTTTCTTTTCAAACTTAGTTTTAATTATATTTCGTTTTCCCAACGACCAGAGATTAGTTTGGATATTTATCTATGCTCGGGTATTAGCTCTATTTTTCCGATGTTTGAATTTACCCCCACCATTTTCCCGACCGCAGTCTTTCTGTGAGGCAGTCTCCAGCTGCGCCCACCTCTCATAATGTTCTCCCATTGATGAAGGGTTTATCCCGAAAATTCCTTTATTATTTGTGTTTGTGTCTTTTCTGTGTGTTCTCTGGGGCGCGAACACACATAAAAGACACAAACACAAACAATAAAGAAATTTTCGGAAAAAAACCCTTCGTCAACAAGAGAACATTATGAGAGGTGGGTGCAGCCGGAGATTGCCTCACAGAAAGACCGCCGGTCGAGAAAATGGTGGGGGTAAATTCAAACATCGGAAAAGTAGAGGGGCAGTGAATCAGAGCTAATACCCGAGCAAAACACCAACCACAATCCAGTCTTGGTCACGCAGTACTACCCAGGCCTCGAATCCATCAACAGAATCCTCTGGCAGGGCTATGATTTCTTACAAACATGCCCTGAAATGAGATCCATTCTTCCTAAAATCCTCCCTGCCCCTCCTAGAACTTGTTTCAGCAGACCTCCTAACCTCAGCAAACTTCTAGTCCACAAACACAGTCTTCCTCTTCCTAACAGTCAACCCCAAGGCTCTTTCCCATGTAACAGACCACGCTGCAAGATGTGTGACATACACCATGCTTCCACCACTTTCATCAACCCAGTCACAGGGGAAAGCTTCCCTATCATAGGACACATCACCTGTGAAACCACGCATGTAATATACCAGTTAACATGCAACCACTGCCTGGCTTCATATATAGGTTTGACCACTAATGCACTCTCCATAAGAATGAATGGCCACCGTCAGACGGTGTTCACACAGAACTCAAAGCACCCAGTTGCTGCCCATGCCATAACCCACGACTTGAATAATTTCAACTCTTGCTACACAGTCCGTGCTATCAGAGTTCTCCCTAATAGCAGCAGTTTCTCTGAACTCAGAAGGTGGGAACTTGCCTACCAGTACAAACTTGGCACAAGGCAACCACCTGGTCTCAACTTAAGATAATACCCGGTCATTATTAGTAGCACATATGTTTAACTTTCTCTTTTTTTTTTTTTTTATTCCTCTCCTTTCCATTACCTATACTGAACCACCACTAACCTGAGGTGATGTTTACTTCATAAATATTATTATTATTTTTTGTATAATATTTTATATAATAATTTTTTTCAATATATATTTAGTTCTAATTATATTTTGATCTTCCCACTAACCAGAAATTAGTTTGGATATTTATTTTTGCTCGGGTATTAGCTCTGATTCACTGCCCCTCTACTTTTCCGATGTTTGGATTTACCCCCACCATTTTCTCGACCGGCGGTCTTTCTGTAAGGCAATCTCCGGCTGCACCCACCTCTCATAATGTTCTCTTGTTGACGAAGGGTTTTTTTCCCGAAAATTTCTTTATTGTTTGTGTTTGTGTCTTTTATGTTTGTTCGCACCCCACATCCATCATCTAAAGGTAAGTGGTGGCTCATTTCCCTATCCTAATTTGATTCCTTTCCGCTACTTAGCGTCTTTTTTTCATTGTTATTATATATATATATATATTAAACATTTGGATAGGAGAAAAAACACCGCTTACCATAGAAGAGAATTCCTGCGGCGTCGAGACATGGAAAAAATGCGAACACACACACATATATGTATATATATAATTCTCTTTGCAGCCACAACTGCCTAGTGCAGATCACTGGTGTTTGTGTATGATAGTAGCCTCGAGTCTCCTGTCATGCACTATGGTGGTTGCATGTCAGTAGCTGTGGGGGTGTGGGATATATGGTGTTTGAAAGTGTTAGCCTAGCGACCTAGGGCATTTTCAAATTTTGACCAAAGACGTGTGTGACCCTATATTTTGCTTTGTAGCCACAGCTACCTAGTGCAGACCACTGGTGTTTGTGTGTGGCAGTAACCTCAAATCTCCCATTGTGCACTTTGGTGGTTGCATGTCAGTAACTGTGCGGCTGTGGGATATATGGCAGTTGAAAGTGGTCAGCCTAGGGCATTTTCATATTTTGACCAAAGTGTTCTAAACAAAATCTTTGTAATCTTTTATAATTTTCTTAAATGTACTAGAGTGTTTTTGAACAATGTTCTAGACTATGACATGTTTTTCAGCTATCAAAAAATATAAATAATTTAAATGCAAAATATTTAGTGTGAACCTATTTTAACAGAACTTTCACTGGCTGATTTGGCAGGGAGTAACACATGCTAGTTTTTATCCTGGAAATATTTAAGGTTCCATGTAAAAACATAAAAAACTTTCAAAATTCTTGACAAACATGAACGAAGTCTTGGGCACCAGCTAGCAATAATATAAATATTAAAAATCATTCAGATTAAATTAAGGAGGGCAAAACTACAAATTATATGAAAAATGACTTAAAATATTTTAATTAGTGATGGGTTTACTGGAAGGGACATACCAGGGGTTGAAGCAAAAGGGATGTCTAATTTCAAGGATATGCTGGTATGATTCATATTTAAATATATAGTGAATTGTGTCAGTCTTTTTATCATCATTGCTGCACTCTCGCATTCATGAGTGGTAAGGGAACGTGCACAAACTACATGGCTCGGTCCAGGGGGGAAGGGGTTGGCTGGAAGGCTACGCTGGGCTACGTGGGGGGGAGGGGGGGAGTTTCTGAGAAAGACCATGTAGCTTTCCTTTCATATCATTTTTCACAGTTAAAATGAGGAACAGGACACACAACAGCATGTAAATATTTATTTCCGTCATTTAATTATCTCCGTATGTAATTTACAATAGTCTGTCTGACAAGAGAAAACAGTACAAAATGTCTTCTGGAATCAAAATGGAAAAAAGCTACATGCTGTGTGGAAGGGGGGGGGGGGGGAGGTAGAGACAAAAGCCACATGGGGGGAAGGGGGATTCACAGGAGGCAAAAATGGAGCTACGTGGTTTCTGCACGCTCCCTAAGTACCTATTTACCTTTTCTATGTTTCCATATCTTTGTGTTGCCTAAAATCATTTTGCTTCTCATTATTATTGTAGTATTAAAAGTACTACTAGGTTATGTTGAAGTCCATTAAACAGAAATAACTGGTGTTTTGGGTGCTACAACATAGAAAATTATTTCATTTATATGCAGCTCAAATGCTGATAGTTGTGCAGTTTTGAAATGATGAAGGATAGGATTAAAAACTGGATAATACTTTACCGTTAGCTTTAAGGATAATAAATGTTAAAAAATATTGCTCTTATGCACAAAAGATATAGAGGATCAATTTTTATCCAACTGTTTAGAAAATTTTACTGTTTTAAACACTTGGAATGAAAAGTAAATTAGATATGATCCAAGGAAATGATTAGAATGGTGGTAAACACAAATGCACAAGTGAAGGAAACAAAGTACCCAAGATTTTTAGGTTAATATGTAATTCATGTAAAAATTTCATTGTTGTTTCTCTGCTATATAAACTTTCTGTCAGGGTAAAGATCTTATAAAATAAGTTTTTGTTTTCTTTTTAAATTTTACAATTATATCGTTAACCATCACTTTTGTGATTTCATAATTCATTATCATCATCATCATAATTATTCTTTATATGTTTCCACTTTTTGGGTTACTTAGAATATCCACTTCCAAAGGTTGTGATTATTTTCAAAGCAAAGTTCTAACCAGTACCAGCTTGCTAGGTTTGTTGTAGTTTTCATTGACGGAAGTAGCCGTGCCTTTGAAACGTAACTTTGTAGTTTGAGGCAGATATTGGGAGCTGTCCCAGCATTCTCTTGGATGATTGTGGACAATCATCTAAAAATTGCAATCAGGATGGCCAACACAGGAGGCCAGTATTTGCACTTGGGCCTGTTTTATTTCGCTGGTCTACTGTAGTGGCACTATAATGTGTGGGTATCTTTTCATAATCACTTTTTACAAATATGTTTTTTATGCTTCAGTTTGCTTTCACTTTTTATATATTTTGTGACAGATTATTTGGGATCTTTAGGTAAATATATTGTGCTGGGTTTAATGGTAAAATTGAGTATCAAATACAGGAGTTGGAGAAGGTGCAAAGAAGGGCTGCTAGATTTGTTTCTGCAAATTATCACAGAATGCAAACAGTGACAGATATGATAAAGGAGCTGGAATGGAATTCATTGCAAGACAGGAGGAGGATGAAGAGGGTCATGGGAGTGTACAGTGCGTATACTGGCGATGAGGCATGGAAAGATATTGCAGTAGGTATGAAAAGTAGTTCATGGAAGGGAAAAGATGACCACAAGCTGAGACTCGATTTCAGGCACAAGGGTGTGGGAAGTTTTTCTTTTTTAGGTAAGGTTGTCAGGGATTGGAATGAGTTACCAAGGGGAATGATGAATAATTTACCGAAAACGTTGAAGGAATTTAAAGTTAAAATTTGTAAAGGAAAAATGTAGGTGGGTGCAGGATAGGGGGAAGTTGGGTGTGTAGGGAAATTGCCACTGCAGCGTGTGCTCCATTGCAATTAAATTAAATTGAAAATTATTTTTTTTTAAATAATAAATATAATGTGTTAAATAATGATTTTTTTTTTCATTCAGCTACATAATATTGACATGTAATTCTGCACAATACCTAAATAATGAATATAAGTTCTGATTTGTTGTTATAACTGTCCTATATGCCTATATTTGCAAACTAATAGCAGCAAACAGTATGTTTGTTTCTTTTTTTTTTTTCCTGTATGAACCGTTCACAATTGCATCATATAAATGGCACAACTGTTGTGTAGTTCCTGAATACTCTTTTATTAATTTTAATTTTTGTGGTTTGGATTCCACATTAAACTGTAGGTCCCAGAGGAAAGGAACTGGCCATCCTACCTCTGACAGAATGGCTTAGTATGCCCCCTTCGGGAGGATCCAGCCAATCTATGGGTTGTGGACTAAGTTACGTTAATTTTAATTATAGCATAAGTGATAAATGCATGTTCCCTAGACACATTTTTGAAAACATCCTGTCAAACATTTTGCAAGTATTGCAAATAATTTTTTAGTCACCTTTTATATGGGTCAATATGACTCTTTTAAGGAACTTTGGTTTTGTGTGATTTACATTTCTTACGAAACATGCTAAGTTGGTGTAAAATCCCTTCTATAATTTAATTATTGAATGTTTGTTCCTCATTTCAGTTAATAGTTATATTTTTGGCCAGCCAGGTTTGTATATTTAACTTTCTGTTCTTTTGCCTTGTGGTTTAATGTTGCATGGAAATCCATTTGTTGAACAAGTTTGATTTTTGAATTGTCATGTACTTTCATTCTCTGGATGAGCGCTGTTACACTTTTGGTTTGTCCTTTCTATCTTTTGTTATTTAAAAATCCCTTAAAATTTAATAAATAATTTTTCATAGTTCGTAAATTTGTATATGATATATACATGAACTGATTTTCAATTGTACATAATACATCAGTAGTTCTTAGACTGGGACAAGGCAACTATTGACATAGTAGGGAGGTAAAATTAATAAACAGTCTTGAGTTTCAAAATGTATGTAAAAAGATAAATTTTTCTGATTTAATTGTGATCATATGGCATCTCACGTAGTAGAAATCCAGAATTTTACTTTGTTAATTGAACTCTATAGTTTCAGTATTTGCACATGGATAATGGTGACAGCAAAACTGTCGCTAAGCAATGAAAATAAGATAGCATAAGGAAAGCAACCTGCTACTTTCCACAGATGAAGGCAGAAGAGCCAAACAAACACACAAAAAACAATATAATCATGCTTTAAAATATTTTGGTGGTTAGGGGGCTAAACATATGGCAGGAGTAAAGATCTGTACACATGAAGGGTCAGGGGAAAAAGTAGACCAATGATAATTGTGAGACAGAATAATCACTAGAGGTAAAATAGAAACAAAATTTTGATCTGTTATAAGAGAGGCAAGCAAGCAAGTAAATAAATAAAATTTTAAATAAATTAATTAAAAATATGTTTGCGAATTGACTGTAAATTTGTAAAATTGTGTGTGACAGGTTTGCAGGTGGGATCTTAGCGAAAGTTGAGGACGAAATTGTGTTGAAGGGCCATTTCCAATCTACGGAGTTCCGAAGAGGTAGTGGTGTCCAGGAAATCTCGGACAACTCTTACTATAAAACAGTTGTGAGGATTGTTGGAATCTTGTGAGCTGACATAGATTGCCACTGGATAGTCTGGATTGGCAGTATAAATTTTTTGCCTGTGGCCATTTATCCTGTAGAACAGTTATGGAGTGGTGAGACCTATGTAAGAAGCATTGCAGTGAAGACATGTAAGTTGGTAGATTAGGTGATTGGTAGCACAGGTGGCGTGTCTGACAATAGGAAAAGATTTCTGTGTGACACAATTAGAATAGATAGTAGTGGCTGGATTCATGATGCATGTTTTGCAACGTGGTCTATATCAGGAGAAAGATCAATGCGAAAGTCTAGCA
This sequence comes from Vandiemenella viatica, assembly GCA_031002005.1. Lineage (NCBI taxonomy): Eukaryota > Metazoa > Arthropoda > Insecta > Orthoptera > Morabidae > Vandiemenella > Vandiemenella viatica. The sequence goes on from CM061914.1 coordinate 125,544,298, forward strand.
GTCAGAAAGTAATTGCTTGTGGACCAAGATATTGTTCAGCTTAGAATGTATTCTAAAACAAATGCGGGAGCAGTGGGTAGGATTTTGGGAAGGAGAAGTTGCATTTCAGGGAAGGAACAGACCTGTCACCTTTGCTACCACTCACCTAATTTATCAACTTACCTGTCTTGACTGCACTGCTTCTTACACCACTCAATAACTGTCCACAGGATGAATAACCACAAGCAAAAAGCTTATACTGCCAACCCAGAACATGCAGTGTCAATCAATGTCAGCTCGCACAATTCCAACAATGTTAATACCTGATTTACAGTTAGAGGTGTCAGAGTTTTTCTGGACACCAATCCCTTTTTGAAACTCCGTATATGAGAACTGGCCTATCAACACATCCTAAACAGCAGACATATCCCTGGTCTCAATCTACACTAAGACCCCACCTGTCACTGTAAATTTTACAAATGTACAGTCAGTTTGCATACATATTTTTCACATCTGTCAAATTTTATTTACTTTCCTCTCTTACCATAGATTGAAATTATATTTTTAATATATATATTTTGTTTTACCTCAACTGACTGTCACAAAGATTTTTCTGTCCCAGTTATCATTGGTCAACCTTCTACCCTACCTCTGCTGCAATCCCTACCTTCCCTCTTGTTTCATCTTTGGTTCATTCATGTGGTAAGTTTGGATGTCTACATATCTTTACCCCTGCCATATGTCTTGTCTCCTACATGAGTAAGATGTTTTCTCGTATTCAAGTGGCCCTCATGTCTTCATCTGTGGTAAGTGATGGGTTGTTTTCCCTATACTATCTTATTTCTTTATTCATGCCGGACATAAAACAGTTTGTAGAGGTCATGATCCAAAGAGTGGAATGAAAAAGTAGGTTTATGGAGGTATAAAACTGTGCTCAGATATTGAAGCAGGATTTTTTTTAGAAAATAATTTAGCAATGAGTGGTCAGGGGAGAAGAAAAATAGTCATCACAGTTGTGGATTTATTTAAATATAACAGGAGTTTACTGCAGGAATTGTTGAACTGAACATATGCTTTTAAAATATTTGTAATTTTTTGAAGTCTAGAATATCGCACAAGTGGATGAAGAAAACCTTAGTAGGGAAAATATATGGATTCATTTATACTCCAAACCCTAATAATTGTGTTAAAAGGCCAGTTGGCATTGATATATTGTGGACGGCAAGAAATATTGTAAGGATATTTATAGCTGTGGATTTAAAGTGTGGATAAATAGGAACATTTCAAACAGACCATGTTGAGATAGAATCAATCAAGTTGTTTGGAAAGCAAAAAATGAGTAAGGTAGAGATGTCAAAGCAGTTAGAATGTGAAGAATGAGCAAGGTGGGTTGGAAAAGCCTTCTGGCATAGGAATTACGACAGACTTAGTAAAGGTATAGAGAATATTTTGTTAAGTTTCTAGAGATACAGCTGAAGCTTTGGATGATATTGGTGCAAGAGAAGTTTGCCGCTGTAAAACTAGCTTTTCAGGGGAAGGGAGTAAAAATGTAGACTAAGTTGCTAAATTTCAGTTGTAGGTAGTTTGGAGAGTGATTTTTTAGTAAATACTTAAAAAGTGTGTGATACTTTCAAATTTGATGGGATAGTTAGTGTAATAGTGTTGTGATCAAAGATGTTGGTGACATATTAGATGTGGTTTGGTTTGATGAGTAATTATGTGAAACAGCTGGTGAAATTTATATGATATTGTAAGGGTTGGAAATTTGAAGTAACAGAGAATAGTGTCTTCAAGTTACTTCACTTATTCTTATTAATGGTGATATTTCCTCCCTTTTTTATGATTGAAGTTGGTAGGTTTTTTCCCCTTTTTATTTTCCATTACAGTGTTGCCTTCCCCCTGCATTGATTGCTAATGGAGGAAATTTTTACTATTTTAATATTAGTTACTTTTAAAGTAGCAACCTTTAAAATTCACTGTGGATTGTTTTCAGAGAATCATAATTAATATTTCTGTGGGAAATTTTTAATCCTCACAGATAAATTATAGGCTATTTTGAGTTTTCAGGTTTTTCAATTCCCTCAGTACAGTAATTTTTCTGTATAGAATCACCACTTTTATTAAAATAAAATTTCTTCATAGATAATAGAGATTTCACTGCAGCTTTAATTTTTGCTAAAATAATTTTTTTTAATTTTCTGCATAAGGTATTATAAATTATTAATAAACGGCCAGTACTTTTCCACTTGTTACCATTAAAGGAACTTCGGTGACTAAACTCAATTATGTTAAAAGATTGCATTAAGTAAGAACTAAGTAAGAACACAAGTGATTATTGTCCCAATTCATGAATGTAAGACATTACACTGGTCCTCTTATAATTGAGCATGTAGGCCTATATACTTTGGGGCATAAAACTAATTTATTGTCTTGTATTCTTTTTATTCGTATCTGATGGATTAATATTTGTAGGTTATTTATTTTTAGAAGTCATATAATTGGAATTCTAGAAGTCATTGAACTTCGTATTAGTTTGCTGCTTTTACATTTTTATCAACTCTATTAAGTAGAAAACAGTGTACTGAGCTTTTATGACTTTCTTCTAAAATGGAAATCTCTTACAAACAACATGGTATCACTGTAAAAATAAAAGTGTTGGGTGAATATAATACAAACAGTTTGTATTATGCTGATACGAGCATTTAAGTTGGTGCATAAATAAAATATAATGATGATGATGATGATGATGATAATAATAATAGATATCAAGTATATTGACACACTGTAATATCTTGTGCTTTGGCAGGCAAATGAAAGATAGAAATTCATATATTTTTCTCTCTTTCAAATGAGCTACTGCTTTTCTCTACACGTATCCTTTACATCCTACATCCTCTATTATTTGGGAATTAGTTTCTGCAGTAAACACTTTTCTATCTCTGGTTTTCAGAGTATTCTGCTGTTTAAATGTTCATCCAATTTTCAAAATTATTCCACATTTTGAATGCTTCAGTTTTTTACTGCTTCTCTGAAAGTCAGAGTTTTAGTTTCATAATGCTCTGTGTTCTGCATTTATGGTTAAAAAAATTATGTTGGATTCTTAGATCAGTACCAGAAGGTTCCTCCTTTTGAAGAATGCTCTTTTTATTGTTGGAGCCAATGTACAAAATCCTCTTATACCTGTTACTGTTTTCATATTGAATCTACTGTTGCTTCCTTTTTCTTAACATTAATTACAGCATGAAAATTGTACATCTTGCATCTGCATTTCTCCATATTAATTTCATTAACTCCTGCCATTTAATTTGAATTTAAATCTTTCAAAGCCCTTTAAACTTCTGTCCTTAAAAAGGCTTCTGCAACAATAATTAACATCTTTCTTTCCTTCCAGAATATCTTCTATATTTATTATCAATTGGTGTTTCCACTTTCATGGGTCATTCAGCATATTTTGTTCCGTATCTGACAGTCACTCCAAGCTTCTTCTTACTCCATTTGTCTCCAGTCAACTCCCTTTGTCTGTAGATCTTTCTTCACCTGGTCCATCTGTCTTGTCCATGGTCTCCCAGTTGGTCTCCTTCCCTTCGTTCTTATGACATCCCACAGTCATTGTAGTCTATTCTTCTTTAATGTTTCTTCTAATATTTTGACTATAATGTCTTCCTGATGTATTAATTTCTGATTCTATCCTTTCTTGTGACATTCTCTGTCCCCTCTATCCACCTTGGCAACCTCATCTCTGTACCTACGAAACTTATCATATATTGTTAGTAAGGAACTATAAAGTATAAAAGCTATATCCATATCATTGAACACATCACTTCCCAATGTTGGAGGCAGTTGGGCTTTAATAACACAAATGCAAACCAGATGAAGATAATTACACCATATTTTTGGTAGACTCTGTCATGTGGGAATTGCAGCTGAGCACACACTTGGAACCATACTATGTGAGTGAGTTGAAATACTTGTTGACTGTTGGAATAAGGTTGAGACCAGGAGAATATCTGATACCAAGTATAATCTCATCTACAATTTAATAGGAAGAAATGCTGTGAAGAAATTTTCGGAAAAGAAAGAAAAATTGTACCCCCTAGGGGAGCGAGGGGCTTGTTGTAACAGTTTTCATGAAAACTAATATATCTTGAGATCCATTGATTAAATTGCTACTAAATAAAGATGGATGGATGCTGTAACTCTCCTCTACCAAATCAAGTAAAAATAATACCATAACTATTGGTCATTATTTTACAATCAATTATTTTCTAGAAGAAGTCCGGTGTTACAACTTACCTCGTGCTTGGGGCAAGTAGTAACGACAAAAAAAACATCAATAATACCTCTAATCATTTATTCTTTGTTTATTGTTAACAAAATTGACATCTTTCTAAAGTAGGTATTATGTAATTCTTATCAAAAATCAACTTTAATACACTTTTTAAGTAATCAGCACCTAAAAATTAAGTAATTAACAATTTTATTTAGTTAAACACTACTTATAATCATTATGGCACTTTTCAATCACAGTAAGTAATTAAATTATTTATGTCTAAGGTATGCTTCGTAATTATCTCTTTTTAATATCTATCTAACAAAGTATTGCACTTATATAAGAATCAACATTTGGTGGGTTTCATTATAATTAAATTCAGTCATCATCTGAGCTACAATTAATACAAATAAAAGATATAGTGTCTCCTGTAACACATCCTACATGTGCCCACATCTTACAAATGAAACACTCGACCTAATCTTCTTTATTTGAAACTGTGTAAGCGTCACCACATACCAGACAATACCACTCTTCTGATTCAGATTCTGAATCTGAACATAAAATCTTTTTTTTAGCTCTGTCCACTCCAGTTTTATTTTTTGTTGATTTACCTTTGCCTTTCCTTTACCTTTTCCTTTAATTTTGTCATCTTTTTTCTGTTTTTACTTCATCTTTTCCTCATATTCCTTTTGTAAAGCTTCTATTTCAGGAGTGTCCGTCAATACAGTAGATTTTCTTTTGCGTCTGCTATTTGTATTAGTTTTTCTTGGTGGCACCTTTGGGAGAGGTCTAATCTTCGATGGCGAAAAAGTTTTTTGTAGACCGGAGCAACTCAGAGCTGGTTCGTTCGCAGTTTCGATTTGGCTTATAATTTCCATGGTGCTGATATCTAATTCAGGGGCAGAATCTAATAGTTCTAGATTTTCAAGATTCAATGATAAATTTTCTGTGACATTTACGACATCTGGCTCTTGTGTAGGATCTGGACGATCAGTAACATAAGATGGCACAAAAGTCGGAGTCTTGGAAAATATCAGCATTCAAAGGCCACACACCAGAAGCCTTAAATCCACTCATAATATTAGCAGGGTTTAAGGCAAGCCGTAACAACTCTTTCACAATACCTGGGGTGTCACATATTGTCATCGTTTTCCCTGGATTGTTGTACATCCATGCTGTCTGTGCCCTATTTATGTAATTTTTAAAAGGGCCGTACACTCCTACGTCTAAGGTTGCAAATTGTGGGAGCAGTGCGAGGGAAACGATAACATGATGACATTATTTTCTTTGGCTTTTTCAACAACTCCAATATTCACGTGTGAGCTATGGTTATCAAGTAGCAACAGAACTGGCTCTTCCTTGGTGGGTTTTGCGTGTTTGATAAAATGATCCATAAAAATTATAAATTCTTTTTCAGTCATCCATCCAGAAGAATTACCAGGTCCAATGCAATCTGGAGGTCCACCACGAATAAACATTTCAGAATATTTGAGCCTGGGAAAAACAAACATTGGTGGGATAAAATTACCCGCAGCATTAGAGGCACAAGCAAGTGTTACAAGAGTTCCCCTCTCAGCCGATATGATAGCTCCAATTTGCTTTTGGCCATGAGCAGCTACTATTTTCTTAGGTTTTTGAACCGTTGTGACCCCTGTTTCATCAATGTTCCATATTCGAGAAGCATTAAACTGATATTTTTGGAGAAGTCGTTGATGTATTTCAAAGAATGAATTAACGTTAGTCTTATTGAACGACGTTGCTCGACTTAAAGACGTCGCTTCTGGTGTCCTTAAAGATAACTGTGGATTTCTGCGCATAAAATTTTGGAACCAGTCAGTACCAGCCATGTTATTTTGATGCCAAGAAGGAGGAATGTTTTTAGCATTAAACTGCACACCGCATTGGTAAGCTAGTTTCCTTACTTCTATAGGAAATAGACCAAAATATATTTCGGCACACTTGAGTAGGTAGGAAGCCCTCTTCTTCTGCAGTAAATACTTGTCTAGGCTTAACATAACCAACTCTTAAACAGTCATTATTCTTCTTTTTCTTTATGTATCTATAAAGAGAGACTTGACATAATCCGAAAGTCTGACTAGCTTTCCGAATACTGCAATTTTTTTTTCTAAAACTTCAGCTGCCGCTAACTTGTACACTTCTTGGCTTTGTGTTGCCCGCTCTGACTTTCTTTTATACACCCTCATTCTAGAAGAAAGGAAAACAAAATAAGTAGGTATCTACATCATAACGTGGGGCATGTTGTAACACGTTACAACAAGCCCCGGGATTTTGTTACAACTAACCCCATGGTATGATTTTTAACATTTATCAAGATAACTATTTAAACAATTTATCAATCTGAAGAACTGTTACACATTATCAGAGATAGATAAATTTGAATGTAAATAAGGTATAGAAAGTTTGAAATTAGTCGATAATAATAACGCAAACCAAAATTTTACGACAGTACAATTTTATATTACCTGGCAAAAGTGAAGCATGTGCACACTTCTGCTCACTGCGCCGACCAGCGGGACACTGGCTACGGCAACATGATGCGGCGCGGTTTATAGGTCAAATTGAGTCAAAGAAATACGCTAATAAAGTTTAAGATCCTAGTGGAAAGAGCCTGTTACTACTTACCCCTGTTACAACAAGCCCCTCGCTCCCCTACTCACCAAAGTTGAAGGGAGGAAGACAGTAGCAACAGAAAATACTCCACAAACACAAAAAAATTCAATACCTCCGGCCATGCCCTTTTTCAAGAAATTAAAAATATGTAACTGAGTTTGTGCAAGCACTCACAGTCAACACAACCAAATGTTAATTTATCTTCCTTTTCCATATGATATCAGGTATATGTTGGCAAGCTAATCTGCTCTACAGAATTATTATTATTTTAAATTAAATTAAATTCTTCTGACAATTGTTGGCTGAAATGTACTTCAATTGCTTTATGTCCAATTCTGTTTGAAACAAATCCCACCTCAGTTGTGACTGAATCTACATTTAATTTAATTGCAATGTAGCACACATGCTCCAGTGGCAAATCCCTTGGTCATCTAAATACCCTTTTTATTTTATTTTTTAAATTATCTTTTTGAGTATTAAATTCCTTCCACATCTAATTTTGCCATTTACAAATTTTAAACTCCTTAAGTGTTTTTAACACAGAATCTCAACCATTGAGAGACCTAGCAAATCTCACATAAATAAGGCAAAGCCCATAAAAATTTCTGGTCGCATTAAAATTTGAAACCGGAACCCTGAATTTTCAAGGCACCTGCCTTAACCACTAAGTAACGAGACTATGCTTACATTTAATTTATACATATAACGACTTCCTAATCAGTTCACTTTTTATCCAGACCCATATGTAGGCATTTTCAGTGATGTGGTCTCCCTCACCATTCTTTCTTTTCCTTCAATATTCAACAAGTATTTCAATTAATTTACAAAGAACAACTTGAGCAATCATCAGTCTAGCTATGTTTTATCATGTGTCTCACATGATTAAAAATGTTTTGTAATTGTGTTTGTCATGTTTTTGAGTTTTTCATCGCAACTCTAATGCCTCCAAGTATGGTGAGTAATGGGTTCACTTTTCATATCCTTTTTCTGATTTAATGTCATTATATATATCAATGTATCCACAATGCCAGATATACTTCCATCTGAAGGCAGTTATATTATAGATACCTTGAAAAATGGAACAACCGCTAGCGACGACAGTCTCTGCATTCATATTTTGAAACTAGTTGGCGAAGAAACTACTAACACTTGGTTAAAGTCCTCTCTACCTGCCTACACAATGCATCAGTCCCTTCATTGTGGAACATAGCTAAAATCATTATGCTACACAAAAAATGAAGTATTCATAATATCAAAAACTACCTACCTATATGCTAACTGGCTGTTGTGTGCAAAGTTCCACCCTTGATTCTGCCTTACCCATTGAGCTAACAGGATTCCACAGCAGCTTTTGCACAATTGACCACATTCTTGCCCTGCGAGAACTAATTAGCCATGCGAACGAATACCAGATGCATCTTTGTGTGGTCTTTGTTTATTTTGAAAAGGCATTTGATTCAGTAGGTAAGAAGGCTGTCCTGAAAGCCTTAGCTGAACATGGTTTGGAAACAGCTGAGTGCTCCATAACATCTATGTCACATCCTCAGCCTTTGTCAGCATTTCAGACCCAACTACAGAGATCCGCATCAAAAGAGGTGTTGAATAAGGTGATCCCATCTCTGCAAAATTATTTTCAGTTGTCTTGGAGATGATGATGTCAGAGATAGAGATAGAATGGGCAAAAAAAGGAATTGGAATCACTAGCATAACACTTAACAACTTAAGATTTACCTATGACATTGCACTTGTGGCTAATGACATTGATGAACTCCAAACATTGGTTACCGACGTTGTATCCGACTGTAAAGCAGTGGGCCTGAGAATGAATCTTTCAAAAACAAAAATTATGTCTAACAAATGGGCCATAAAGGGGAATGTTTCACTAGATAATAAATCTTTAGAAAATGTCAGTGAGAATATTTATCTTGGCCAGCTTATGAACATTAGAGGTGATGGAAGACCTGAAATTTTCTCTCACATCAAGCTGTGATGGCAAGCTTGTGGGAGGCATTCTATTATCCTAAAATCTTAAATGCCCACAAATCTAAAGAAAATAGTTATAACCAGTGCATTCTTCCTGTGCTGACATACAGCTGTGAGATCTGGACTCTAAATGAATTTGCAAAGGTAAACTAATGACAACCCAAAGAGCTATGGAAAGGTCAATAACGAAAGATTTAACAAGAAAAGACAAACAGAGAGCAACTGACATTAGGTCAGTTACGTAGGCCACAGACATCTTAAAGACAGCAGCATTGAAGTGGCAATGGGCTGGCCATATTGTGCAGAGAAAAGACCAAAGATGGACCAAAAAAGGTGTTAGAATAGAGCCCCAGAGATCACCACCGAGAGGAAGACCACCAGACTGATGGGACAAGGACGTACGAGTTGTTGGAGTTAACTGGTAGAGTATCACCCAAGATCATTTAACCTAGAGAAAATGCTCAAGTTCTACCTTAACTCATGATTTTAAGAGACCACATCATTAAATGATTGGACTGGCTGATAATGGTATACCAATTTTTACATCAGATAAAAACCATGCTGAAGAAAGATGTGGAATCAGATTTTTCAGAAGAAGAAAGGACAAATTAGAGGAATCAAAGGTAATCCAGTTGCCAGGTTCTTGGTTTGCAAAATAAAATTGCCTTGCTTAATTTTATGTATATGGGAATGTTCAAAGAATGGATACTGGAAGCATTAAAATCAAAGATTGTGTTGTATGTGGGGGGGATGTTACTTCTACATAGTTTCGCCTTTGATAATTGGGGTGGTTTCCAATTGTCTTCTCTAGTGTGAAAGCGTTTGTGTTGCGAGTCTGGACGACTGTGATGTGTGTGATGTGAAGTACTGTTTTGTTGATGAGAGATGAAAGAAGGGAAGGGATGAAGCCTACTGCAGGCCAATTCAGGCCCACTCTTCCAAATGATATCACAGGTTTCACTGATTTTTACTTCCCCATCCAGCAAAACAAATTACTTTCAACAATGTGTATGCCCTTCCTCTGTATATAATGAGAAAAGGTGTGAGACTTGGCACTTTGGTACTCAGTCAGGTTACCACAACTTGTAGTACCCTACCCATACCAAGGATGAAAATTTCTTCAACTACTGGGATTCAAACCAGCAAAGCCTGTTTCAAGTGCTGTACACCATTATGGTGCCACAACATCCTGAACTGGCAGGTGCTGCAAGAAAATCTTAACTGCAACCTAACTACTAGAGGCTTATATAGTGAATACAGTTGAGGTATAGGAACATGATAAATGAAGATTAATCAGAGGACAAAACTGGTTAAGAATTGACTAGAAAGAGAAGCAAAAGGACAGAACTTGATTGAGGGATTTTCTACCAAACCACTGAGTAGATAGCAACCTCACCAAGCTGCAAAAATATCTTGTGTAGTTAATCCATCTCCCTCTTCAAATTATGTAACCAAAATGCCAAATACTACTATTTGTGAAACTTGCAACTCCCAGAAGGAACGATCTGAATCACTCAAAATTCAGGGGATGTTTAGAACAGTGATTAAGATTGCAAAGAGTTGGTGTGCACATAGGTTCGACAGTGCCCTCTTTTAAGTGACCGTAACAGGTCAGTGTTAGAACATGCTCAGTCAGTGCAGAAGCATCAAATGAAGTGGAAGCGTGCAAAAAGTTCTGGTGTGCCTTATTAAAGAGCACAATATCGGCATGTGACTGAGTTTGAACATGGTAGAATGATTGGTCTCCAGGAAATGATTTTGTCATTCATGGCAGTCTGTTATGACAGTGTTTCATGTGGAACCAGTAGATAGGAGGGCTAGGTGATGATTTCAACCACTGATGGCTCCTTCAGCCACATTTTAAGAAACTATTGGCAAACAGTAGGGTATTCCTTGTACCAGGATCTCTTCTGTCACCAGAACCTTGCCTCTGGAAACAGGGTGCACCATGTAAAGAAAAGGTTCACATTTGTTTCGAAAAGACTGATTATATTCTCATCCCAGCATCTGCAACGATGTTCTAGGAAGTAGCTGGGTGGATATTTTAAAAAGAATCAGTTTTGTCACATCATGACTGGCAGCATATGAATTAATCTGAAAGTTTACCTAAATCCTTAGCTTTACTATATTGTATTTAGAAGGAAGAACTGAAACATTTTTATTGTTTAGTAAAATATGAAAAGGTGTTGTACAAACAAAATTATTGAAAAATGGATTTGTAGATTTAGAATTAACTCTATACAAAACTGATACACAAGAAATTAAAGGAAAAACACAGGAAATCCTTTAGTAACTGTCTTCCAAATTCTGTCCTGACTCTTGTAAAAGCTTCAATAAAACAATTACAGATACTGCATCATATTGGTGTTCCTCTTTGTCTTAAGCAGTACGAAAGAAATTGGGTAAATGGTCTGTCATAATGTACAGAGGTGAACTGTATTTAACTGATTAAATGACTGACCAGCTTCACTTGCATGGCAATTGGATGGAGGCAAAATGGATCATTGAAATATTACCCTCATGTTAGACACATGCTCTGCACCATTCTTTTTCTTGCGTTGTTCTATAAATTTTAGAGGGAATACAGTTTCCTACCTATTCATTATAGTTCTTATGATTCAAGAGAATGAGTTTATGACTCTGATCATGATGGACAGGAATGTCATTTTAGTAATAGTCTTCCTGGCTTTTTGCTAGATGGGGAAGACAACCTCCAAATAGTTTCTTAAAATGTTACTTCCTTATCAGAATTATAAATATGTGACACATGTGTTTTTAAGAGCCACCATAGTGATTAAGGGGAGAGACAGTTGGGCCAGACTTGAACATTTGGTCTGGTATACCAACTTTCCCGACTATAGCTCTATGGAAGTTTTCTGTAACCATTTAGGCAAATGCCATGGCCCCCAATTTTCCTGCGAACTACTCATTTTACAAACAATTTAATATTTAACATACAGTACATGGTATATTGCAGGAGGTACTCAAAAGTAACAGGAATCACCTTATGGACAGCAGAGCTTTTGTAGAATGCGGTTATTCTGATAGAAGTGTAAAGTTATGTGTCCTGAGCCAGTGTGCCAAGCAGTGTTGCATGAGAAGGTTGTGTTTGGTATCAGTAAATTGTTTCCTTGGAAGCTGTTTAGTCTGTTTCTTGTCCATGGTATTGGCAGACTTGTGTGGACAATACATGGTCAAGAAATTTTGCTTCAGAAACCTTTGAGTTGTTGAATACAGCTTAAGTGGATGCTGCTGTGTTTGAAACTGTAGTTTGAGTGTTTTTAACATTTCAAAGAAGATAAAATGTTGAATGGCCATCATCCATATCCCGGACATCCTTCAACTTCCTTAATGGACAAAAGTGTCAGCAAAAAAAAAAAAAAAATCACAAAATTGTGCTGGAAGTTCAATGATGTACACACTTTATCATTATTCTTGGCCGCCGCTAAAAAATTCTATCACTCTTATCTTGCACAATCCTACATCAATGTCATCCCAAGAAACAGTAACGCAATACTGGCTCGTCATTATTGCATTACTGTTTCCTGGGATCACATTGATATAGGATTGTGCAAGATAAGAGTATAGAATTTTTCAGCGGCGGGAAGAATAATGATAAAGTGTGTACAATAGAAGAATTAAAGGAGATGTGTGGACTGAGTTGGAACTTGGCACAGCAAATTTTAATGAAAGATTTGAAGATCAGTAGTCACTTGAAAATATGTTCCCCAGATCCAGCTCCCAATCAAAAAGTCTCACTTGGTAGCCTTCCACTCATCAAAAGACACTTCTATTAAGTGTATTCATCTAATTAGCTCAATGTAACTTTTTTATCATATGGATGAAGAGGAACAAGTGTTTTGCCAATGTATGTGAAGTGAAAATAAAAATGCTGGTGCTTTCCAAGATCACAAGAGATTAATTAAAAGTAGTGACTGAGCTAAGTGCATCAGTTTGAATGGAGAGTACACTAGAGGTGCTGGACATCCTAATAGTGAGAGAGACATTGTCCAGCAAGTCTGTCACTGTGGCTTGGAAATAAAACAAAACACAAAGAAAATATAATACTTCTGACTTAAACACTTATCAATAGAGTTCAGCAGAGCAGTGCACAAAGTTCAAAAATAACCTATCATCTCAGTTTTTCAAAAATTCCTCTTCTACTTCTTCTAAAAAAGAAGCAAGAAAAGTAGCAAGAAATATCAAATGATTAGTCTTAAGAGATAATGCAAGGCACATTAAGGGTAACCAGTTGTCTACATTACTAAGCTTACAATTAAATGCTAGTCTTATTACATTTTTATTCATTATGTTTGGATTCTAGTTTTCTACATTTTTCTCAAAACCTTGCCAGGTAACACTTTCTCAGTAAAGAAATGTAAAACCCAAGAAATCTCTGTAAGCTTTTGTTAATTTATTTTCATCTCTTTATAAAAATGTGCAGTTCATTTTTTCTCCTCTCAGCTGTGGAGATCTGGGTGTTAACAAGAAACCTGACTAACTACCAGAAGTAACATCTCAGCATTACACTCTCTAATAGTTGAGCAAATTTGAAATCTTTCCTTACATCTTCCTCAAGTGAGCATATTAGTCAATAGCATGGAAGGATTAAATCTTGCATACTTCTGACTACGAAGCCATCGTGTTTAATCATGAAAAATCTTTTCCTCCCCACCATATTTTTGTATAGGATAAAATGACTCTTTTTGTCGCCTGCCTCAGTTTCATAGCACCTCCCCCACTTACAGTAGTTATTACGACCAGATCCATCATTATGCTTATTATCCTCTCTTATTCTGTTATACAGAATTAGCTCATCTGCAAACAATGAAAGTACTGACTGTAACCCAATAACAGAATTATTCATTACAATAATAGTCCTAATAAATTATTCTGTGGCATTCCTGTTAATACTTCCACCTTCTACAATATTGCATTTCCTACCTGTGCTTCTTATCTCTTGAGAATTCATGTGCATATTCCACTAACTGGTATTCACTAAAATAACTTAATTGATCTACAGTTCCCAATGCTATTTGTCTTCCTCCTTTATGAGCCAGTAATTCTATCACACTTTCTTTGGTACATAGCAGGCCTTCAGACTTGGTCAAAGTAATACTTGTTACAGTTATGTCATGTAACACTAACACATTATGTGTTAATATTATTTTATGTCAGCTGCCTTATGACCTACTCAGCTCTCATAACCTCATCAGAATATACGTTTAATTCCTTATTTTGCTTTTGTCTGGAATAGCTTTGGCTCTGTTATTTCCTCTTACAATCTCTGCATGACAATAACTCAGTATCATAAAATCATTTACTTAATATTTATTCCTTTTTCATATCCTCAATAATTCTTCGACAGCTTTATCTGTCATTATTTGAATGCCTTCCTCCCTCTATTTCAGAACACAGTCATTGAAATTTGTAGTTATAGTATTAAGTAGTATCTTTCCAGCCATAATGTTTTGTCAGAACATATCATTATCTTTATGTTTTTAGTTTAGCTCATTCCGTGATTGTTTAGTGTTTTCTCTATTGAATGGCTGTTTTCCGATACTAAACCTTTTCCTAAAATATCTCTGCAATTCTGGATACTGTGTAATCTTTTACTTATCCTCATATGTGTAATCTTCCATGGCCATTGGTTGGCTGAAAACTATGAGGGGGTATCCAAAAATAACCGCAATAGGCAGAGCTTGTGTAGTAGGAATTTCTGCCACTAGTCATTTATAGTGCAACTCATTGTCAGTTCAGTGCTGCCTTTTTTTGTCGACCTGGCTTGTTCTGTTAATCTGCAGTGATTGTTTTTGCTAGCGCTGTTTTGTTATTGTTTCGTTTTTGATGATGTCAAGTTTAAGTGAACAACTTGCAGCTGTGAAATTTTGTTTCTACTCGGTAAAAATGCTGCTGAAAATGTTTTAATGTTGAAAACTGCTTACGAAGATGACACTATGGGAAGAACTCTAGTGTATGAGTGGTTCGCTCAGTTTAAAAATGGTGACATGTCGATAGATGGCAAATCTCATTCTGGATGTCCATCAGCTGCCCAAATCGATGAAAATGTTGAAACAATTTGAGAGCTTGTGCTCTCAGACTGTCGACAGACAATTGATCAACTGTCAGAGATTAATGTTATCTTGGAGTGTGGTTCAGTGAATTTTAACTGAAGATTTGGGAATGAAAAGGATTGCTGCCAAGTTTGTTCCTCGGGCTCTGACTGACAATCAAAAAGAACGTCGAGTTGAAACATGTCATGCTTTGAAACAACAGCTTGAAATTGATCCAGATTTTCTGTCAAAGATCATTACTGGTGATGATTCATGATGCTGGTTACGACCCAGGAACAAAGCAACAGTCAAGCCAATGAAAGATGTCATTGTAACCCCTTCTAGAAAAAATGTCATCAAATCAAACATCAAAACAATGCTCATTTGCTTTTTTGATGCCAAGGGCTTAGTTTATTCAGAGTTTGTTCCCCCAGATCAAACCATCAATCATACCGTTTATTTGGAAGTTTTAAGAAGATTATGCAACAGCATTTGTCAAAAAGACCCGATTTGTGGCAGACAGGAGACTTCCACCACGACAATGCACCTGCGCACACAGCTGTCTCCGTTAGGCAGTTTTTAGCTAAAAATGACAAGGTTCTGCTGCCACACACACCTAACTCACCTGACCTGGCTCTGTGCGACTTTTTCTTATTTCCACACACGAAAAGGGACATGGAAGGACACCAATTTCACAACATTGAAGAGGTTACGAAAAAATGAGGGAGGAGCTGTCAGCCATTTTTAAAGACGACTACAGAAAATGTTTTGAGTGGTGGAAGCATTTGTGGGACAAATGTATTAGTTGTAATCGAGAGTATTTTTAAGGGAATAAGGTCGGTTTGTAAAAAAAATGAAAATCTATACCTTTCAAAAAATAATTCCAGCTTTTTTTTGGGGGGGGGGGGTTACTCCCTCGTATTATTATGTCACCACTGCCCTTGGTTACTTGTTCTAGTTACTGACAGCTTTCATTAGAAAAACATCCAACAGGTTTTGCCCTTTTATACTTTGTTTTAACACTAGTGTAAAACTTCTGCCACCCAATAAGCAATGTGCAAATTTTTGTTATTTTCGGTCTAATCTTTTTTGCCTGACATCTGATTTCCGTTAATGTCTCCACCAGCTAAAACCAACCTCCTCCTTCATATCTCCGAGTAGCCATGTAGCAGAAGTTATCAAATGCTAAGGGCCTTGCGCCTTCGGGGGGGCCTCTCGCTCCTCCTAAGGGGGCCCTGTGCCTAGGAGTTCTCTGGAGCCTCCCCGTCAAGCTAGATGGGTGACTTTTTTTAGCTCTACAATTCCCCCCGCCAGCGAAAAACCAAGGGCCCCTTCTCCACATTTGCTACGGCCCCCACACTCCTCCACCAAATTTTCCCGTTTGGTACCTTTTTTAATCCTCGAAGAAAACCTCTTTGTTTAGCACACTTTTGACTTGACCTGTGTGTAGTTTTTGTACCTACAGCGAGCTATGAAACTCGTTAACTTGGCCTTTTCTACTCCTACAGTTCACTAGTAATTGTCTGTTACTTAGATTTGGTATATTGTTATCCTTACCCCTGTTTACCAAAAAAAAAGAGTTTTTACAATTCAATTTCACTTTTACATGTTGTGTTACTGATTATTCAGAACGGGTAAGCAGAAATTTCTTTGTATGTTTGGAGGCCATAATTATTTTTACTGTTCATGTTCACTTCTGGTTAATACTTAATACGTGTTTAAAAAAATATTAGAAGAAAACAATTCTGTTGTTTTTTGCTGTTTCCAAAACAAAAAATCTTTTAGTACTGTCTTTTATATTCAAAGCTGATACTAACAAATTACTATAAACATTTCGATGAATAACCTTATTTACTTAGTTGAGATTAAATAAGTAAAAGCTTTTATAAATGTTGTGTTCTTTGCTAAAATATTAATGAATCAGTGGTAGTTAAATTCCAAATACACATGCAATCCTATTTTGTAATAATAAAAATGATAACTTCTTAATGGTATATACAATCCTCATAAAAGCAGTGTTATATTTGTATTGGAATACAATTTTCTTTTATGCACCGTTGTATCATCTTGAGAACTGACTTTCACCTCTGAGAGCTACAGATTAACCTTGAATTGTGTTAGTTAGGTTGTATATCATGTAAATTGATAATTTTCTGAAAAAGTAAGGTAGTGCATTGTCCGATTGGTTATATGAAAAAATTACCTTTCGTAAGTAATACATTATTTAAATAACTAGTTACATTATGTCTAATTTTGTTTAAAAATACATTCGTAGGTTTGAGTGAAGGGGACCTTCAACACTCAAGTCAAACAGCCAGGGACTTTCTAATGTGAGTAAAGATCTTTTCAGAAACTGAAGTAAATTAGAATTGGTTAATGCAATAACATAGTTTAACCAAAAAACTAAAAGGGGTCGGGTCAAAGGGAAGGCTTATGCCTTCATGATATATGAAAGTATTGTTTTCACCATGTTACATTGCCTGTTGTTTGAATTCAGCAGAATTGTTTTTTCTTTTGTTACTGATACAGCATTAGGAATTTTGAAGATTTAAAATTATAAATTTGTCAGCAAAATGCTATTTTTATGTTCATACCACAACTTTTGATTTACCAGAAGTGAATTGTGGAAGACTTATATCATAGATGAGAAAAAAGCCTTTAATTGATTGAAGGTAGAGTTTTTTTTTTTTTTTGAATTAACATGTTTAGAAAAAAATGTTAAATGTTGATCAGAGTAATGCCTCTTCAATAGGTTGTAATGATTATGTCTTATGTCTGTTCATATTACTTAAGTAATTTTGATTATAGTGTAATGACAAACAATTGTTTCATGTGTTTCATTTACATTTACCTTTTAATGCCTTAATTGTCAATTACTTTTTATTTTAAATGGAATTGAAGATGAAGTAGCCATCCTTGTATGTTCTTTTTTTGCTGATGGTTGATTATTGCTCAGAATTTTGAGTTTTTATTGTATTAAATTCTCTTCCACTTTTAAAATATCTCTAAGCATTACCGAAGGTATGATTTAATCTATAAACTCTGCTGAACAAGCAGTGTTGTCATATTATAAACACTTCAATTTTCACTGTGAAAATGTATCACCATCACTTTATCAGATCAAATTTTACCAGAGATGAATTCCAGTGCCTGATAATAGGATTTTGTGTAGACGATCTCAATGCAGAAAATTTAAGTTTACACTTTGATGCTACTATAAATTGTTTGAAGAACAGGGTCTAGAAAGAGTCATTCATGCTACTGTTACTTTAATGGATTGGGCACATCCCATTTCTGTCCTCATATTTGCTTTTTTTTGTTCTTGGGACTTATCCATATGTACTTTTGTAAGACATAAATGATTACCGGGGTTGGAATAAACACTTCGTCATTAACTTCGATCCCATGTAATGGACATAAGCGTTTACCGGGGTTATGATAAACAGTTTATTACCTTAGCTCCAACCGTGTTACTTTTGTTCCATCTGGATTATCGATTGTTCTAAACTTCTTGCAGCCGCCACCTAGCTTGATTAAACCCCAAGTTAGAAAAAGTAAGGTTCACATCGTAATGAAAGTCACTGCTAATAGTTCAAATTCATAGTTCACTATATTATCAGAAAAATAATACAAGTCCAAAAAATCGATGACTATCGTAAAATCTTCGCCGAGTTCTTAGATTGCAAGTTATGAAAAGCGATCAGACCAGACCAAACCCCGTTATAAAATTTTGAAAGTCACATTGAAGTTAAAAATGTTACACTGTTCTACGGAAAATTTAACATGGCTGCCTCCTCACTTGTGTAGCCACACAACACTCCTTCTCTCTAGTGCAAAGTGCTACGCAGCCCTACAATGTTACCACTCCAATGGTCACCAGGCAAAAGACACACGGAAGCGCCTGTTGACCGTATATATAGAATCCCTGCTGTTGCCACAGATCACTACGCGATCAAAGTCCAACTGGCATGAAACCTAGGTTTTCATACACCGATCCACAAAATTGTTCTTCCTATCTTTGCTCTCACCACTTCTATCATTCTAAGATTTTAACAGTAGCTAGAATGTGTGGTAACTAGAAATTTTGATCCTTATAAAAATTTCTGTATCTATAACCGTTTCGCCGTAAAACAGCATTTCCTGTGATTCCAAAATTTGTTTATAACTTTTACAATTTTAAAGCTACAGGGTTCAAACAACGTTTTATCAGCTTCTAATTTAATTTTTTTCATTTTATACTTAACATGTTTATTCTTCTATAGAAAAATATGAATTATGATGAAATAGCGTATTTTCGACCCACAAATAATTTCATGATGACTTTAAAACATATTTTAAACGATTCTGTGTGTTCTCAAATGCCTCCAGTGCTCTTTTAAAGTCTCTACCTGTTTTCTCTGATTTACAATTAATTTTTGAAATGAACGTCCTACTGGCTGATGCAATCCAGAAGTCAGACATATTAAAAATATCACTACGTTGTTTCATCCCTATAAAAATACTGCATGTTTCTCGAAAAGACTTATTAAACCTTGTTTCAACTAATTTATAATATATTCTGAAGATGTTTTCTCCCCCGGAATTTTACGGGTGTTGCTCAATTGATTAATTTTTCTTTGTGCCATGTGTTTGCCTTTATTATATAATGTTTAAAAAGCAACCTTTAAACTGTAATGAGCTTTCCAAAATTTTAGTATGTTGATTCAGCAAAAATTATGTTACTCTCCTGCTACAAGTTGATTTCCTATATCTTTTCTATCATCTTATTTCTTGAATTTAAAGTGTATAATTACCTGTTAAATATTTCACACCGGCTTTTTAGCTTTAAACGGCTTTAAACTTTTTAGTATGATTTCCTTGTTACAAAATTTATCATCTCTTGACTGTTTCTTATCCTGTATATCTTTCAAAGTGAAGAAAATATTGATTTTAGTGAAATTATATCGAAACCAAATATTGCATATGCAGATGTTTTGTTAAGCCTCTCTACAGCTGTTTAGATTTAGAACTTGCATTTATTATTTAAACTTGATTTATCATCTAAATTAACTGTTTAGCTTACTTTATTTGTTGAATTAATTGTGTAAATAGCTCTGAGGCTGCGGTATCGTGTGGTTCACCTATGCGCGCTATTCTGTAAACAAACTTCGATATGCCAATTTACGAAATTCTAAGGTAGCTTACACTTTCCTGTATAAACATTCATGCTAGTGACTGAAGTTTTCAGTCTTTCTTTGGAAAGGGTTACTACTGTCTTCTTTAAACTCCTTATTTCTAACTATTAGTCTGTATTGTTGTAGGTCATTTCCAATCTTTTTCTTATGTGATGATTCTTGTTGCTTGCATTTTTCTATGATATTATGAGTTATTCTGTCAATAGTTCATCAGTTATTAAATTTAATTGCAATGGAGTGCCCACTCCGGTGGCAATTTGTCTACTCAACCATTGTTCTTCTTTAATGGGCGTGGTGGGTGAGTGGTTAACGCTCTGGCCTGACATTCGGGAGGACACCAGTTCGAATCCCCATCCGGGCATCCAGATTTGGGTTTTCCATGGTTTCCCCAAATCACTCCAGGTGATTGCTGGGATGCTTCCTTCGAAAGGCCATGGCCGAATTCCATCCAGTTACTTGTCCCCTGTTCTAGCCCGCCTCTAATGACCTCGACAAGGTGTAAAGCCATAAGTAAAAAAAAATGTTCTTCTTTCTTGTACCTGCTTACTTTTACCCTCTTCAAATTTTGATTTTAAATTCTTTCAGTTTTTTTGGTTTATTATTCATATCTTATCTTGGTAATATATTTTAATCCCCGACACCCCAACATGCAAAAAAAAAATTTTTCTTCACCGTTATGCCTGAAATAGAGTGCCAGCTTGTGTTCATTGTCATCTTTTCCCTTCCATGTACCATTCTTAATTGTTCCGCCAATATCTTTCCAAGCCTCATCATCAGTATAAAGCTGGTACACACCAACCACTGTCTTCATCCTTCTTCTGCATTCCAATGAGTCCCATTTCAGCCCTTTTATCACATTACTTAATGGTTGTGCTCTGCAGTAATTTCCAAAGACAAATCTAGCAGTCCTTCTTTGTACCTCCTCAACTTCTGTGTTTGATACCCAAAATGTGGGTCCCATATTACACCGCCACATTCAAGCAATGGTCTGACCACAGTTTTGTAACCCAATTCCCTGGTACATACTCTCAAATAAATGAAGGATTTAGAAACTTTTTTCCTACCACCTGCCCAGTTGAGTTATCAAATGTTATGCAAAGATATTTACATTTTAAAATTTTTAAAAGAAATTCCTGCCCACCCAATAATCCTTTCATTTGTTTTTATCTTTGTCCCTAATAAGCTGACTCTTCTTTACATATTTTCTTCACCCCATGTTGACCTAACAAGTAGATATCCTGCAGCTATTCAGTCTTATCCTGTTTTGATCCCATTATATAACATTTTGTCATCTGCAAACAACCTAACTTCTGACTGTAAACCATTAACACAATCATTCATTAAAATAATGAATAGCAATAGCCCCAATACACTACACTATGGCTCTCCTATTTTCACTTCCACTTCTTTTATACTGCATTTCGTACCCTAACTTTTTGAGTTCTAACTGTTAAGAATTCTTCTACCAAGCAGATTTTTTCAACCATACCAACTGTTTTTAACTTACTTACCACCAGTTTGTGCCTCACTCTGTCAAATGCCTTATAAAGATATAGTTTTACACGATAAATTTAGCCTCCTTTGTTGATTTCATCTGAAATATCTTGCATATGAGATTCACATGAATATTCCTACCCAAAGCCAATTTTAAAAGCAGTTTCTTTCCTCACAGACATTTCTGATGTGGTTGTATATCAGTCTCTCCATTAATTTACCTACTACTGAAATGAAATTGATCGTTTGGTAATTTTTGACCTTATTTGTCACTCCTATACCATTTTATGTTACCTAACTAGATTCTTTATGCTATTACAGTATTATTGTTTCAAATTGTCTGGCTTCATGTTTTCCTTTGTTTAAATCTTGATATGCTGAATATTAAATTATTAGATCTTCTTTTTGTTTTCACTCTTTGTGTGTCTTTGAAGTGTGCTTCTTTTCTTTATCATACTGAGACTGGTGTTTCTTCATTGGAGAGCCCATTGTGAAAATTCAGTTGCTTTACTGTCGCAGTAGGTGTTAAGTAGAGAGTAAAAAAAAAAAAGTTTTCTTTTACCATAAGCATGGTAATTATTCTCAAAATTATATTTTTTCTTATCATTACTGATTACACTTTTGGAAGTAATTTTTTCTTCAAACTGAATTATTTGTGTGTTTCGTTTACGTCTTGACATCTTATTGTGATTTGACCTAATAATGTTCACAATCATAAAAATTTGGCATAACTTAACTTATGTTTTGGAGTCCATTGAAATCATTGCTACAGATTTACTTCATGGTGTCAATGTATCAGTGTACAGCAGAATCTTGTTAATATAAATGCTTATAAACAGAGTAAGACACAAGTTTTTATTCATTACTCAGCTGAAAGTTTCAGCCTGACTAATTTTATTGAAAGATCCCTTATATAGTTCCTTTGGTTTATACATTTCCCTAAAAAACTCCTTGTATATTACCAGTCTTCTTTAAATCTGGATGTATTGTATAGTATACCAACTAGACACGAGTATCTATTGTGATATTTACATGCTAGTTTGTTCCCACATATTTTAGTAGTTTTGTGTGAACTCCACTTCTATTAAAAGTACATCAACCTGATTTTGCTTTCATATATTTCATTTAAAAGTATTCATACAATCATTCAATGGAAAAGTGTGGTGTAGTTAATAAAATAATGCTGGAAATCACTATAGAAGTTGCAGGTGCTGTCATTGATCATATTTACAGCTAGCTGTTTCCTGCAACTTCGTTCATGTGAAGTATTAAAATACAGATGTTTCTCATAAATTGATTAGGTCACAGTTAACACATCACCAATGAGAAAAATAAAACTTAATGTGATGCCACTCGTACAGTGAAATCATGATAAACATTTTGACTGCCAGTAGTAACTAAATCTGACCAGTAATTTTTGTGCAAATCTTTTTCAACAATGTATACTAATTTATGTAAATTTTTATCTTAAATTTCTCAGCTTTGTGACTTCACATTGAAATCAAAGCTACCCTATTTTATCTCCCAGGTGATGACTGGCTTTAAATTACTTGAAATCGCATCAGTATCAGAGCAGCAGTTTTTTTTTCTGTGAATCCCATTCATGTAAACAGACAGAAAGAAATGTAAGTTGCTTCTTGCAGTCTAAGTGTTTACAGCCTAAGATATAAAGAAAAACAAGTAGCATTCAGTTACTGTTATATTTTAATTGTGGATTAATGCAGAGGTTACTTTGTCACCCAGCCTTCCTTGGTTTCAATAAAGTTTAATTTATTAAAATAGAGGAAATTTGAGTTCGTGGTTCTTATTTGTTTATTCCAGATTTGTTATTGTTGATTGTATGTGTGTGTGTTTGTTTTTATGTACATTTGGTGCTGTAAGTAGAGTTCATTAGTATGTACACAAATAGACTTGATTATTTACAGAAGGATATCATTGAGAATAAATTGTCATCATGAATTTATTGAGTTATCCAGATGATTTAAAATGATCAGCTTGGCAAAACATTTCAAGAAAAAATAATAATTAACTTGTTTCTTGACTGAAATTAGAAAGTTGATTGTTTATAGAGAATGAAAAAAATTTGACTATTTTAACATTTTTTAGCTCTAGTTATAAAGATATGTTATGTATGATCTATACAAACTTGGATTATACAGCACGAACAGTAAATATGAACACTATTTTTTACAAAGTTAAAAAAAGGATTTGTTTTACATCAGGAATGTTAGTAAATATTATAGTAGCCGCTATGAAAATAGGCCTGTGAAGGTCAGTGTGTCTCCATGCAATGTTGCAATTCCTCAGAAAAAACAACTTTCAGCAATATGTGCAGAAAAATTGAAAAAAATAATACTGAATTTGTGGAACAAGGTGATGTGTTTTAATTATAAATACTTACACGACTATTTCTTTTTAAATAAAAACTACTTCCCATGAAAGTTACGAATGAAATTACTTTCTTCACTTCAACCAACTGAAAAAGCCAAACCAGTGAAAAAAGGGCTGAAAAATTATGCGGCTTCCCAAAAGTTAACAGATTAATACAGAATATATTATATTCATTATATAGTGAAGAATTTTATGAAAAAAATTAAAAAGTTATACAAATCGTTTGTTTGTTCCTATTGTGTGATGTAAAAAAGTTGTCGCTGACTAACTTCCGTTCTATTTGTTCAAGCAATAACTTCCAGCGAGAAAGTTTATGAGAAAACATTTAAATTAATTTTAGAAAACACAATAGCATCTTTTAATGAATCCTTGTGGTTTATTTAATAATTTATCTGCGTGAATATTGTCGCGCTGTGCTTGCGTCCAACACTGGCCAATAGCTTCCGCCTCTTACGACGAGCGAGACAATCGTAGTTCATGTACCTTCTCAAAATATTCAAATTGAAGCTCATCTAAGAAATATTGAATTATATGACAAAATACACACAACAATGAACTTCCTAAATTTAAAACCAAACCTTTTCAGAATACAAAGAACGGATCTTTCTGAGCATGAATAGCTGATTTATAGGCAGAGATCAGACCGTATTTTTTATAGCCATTGGGTATTTTCCTCTGTCGTAGTACTTTAAAACAGTCCTGCGTACTACTTCTTTATTAAAATCATCAAGTTCAGTGTATTTGTGTTCCCATCTATACTTCTTTCATAGTGATTCAAAAACCTGAACTTAAAATACCGGTGATACGAAGTACCAGCTTTTCAGAAATACCACAAGCCTCCGCTGTCAATGCTTGAACTTGGGCAAAGTTAATGTTTCTCCTGGCTTCTTCATTGTGGGAAAGGTTCCTAAAATACTTGAAAACATTTGTCACGACAACTTTACTTTGCTTTCTAATATTTGGACGGCCTGCACTAACACCGATATTACTTCTTTCTGTTATCGCACTGCATGTAGGATTCTGTTCTGCAGCATCACTCATCATAAAGACAAACCAGTTAAACTGGACAATAGCAATACAAACCAACTGCAGCGAAAACTATGAACCGACTGGCAGTGGAGGAACATTTGACAACCCCGCTGTTTCAACTGAGGACAAAGGGGGTAGTGCGGGCAGGGGATGGAGGCAAGATTGTGTGATCTTGGCAGGACTAATTTGGTGTCTTGGACTATAGTAATGCTAAAAGGACACAATTAATTGATATAAAATTTTAAAAATCTTTTAAGGCTTATATGATTTATTGTTCAGATTTCAGAATATTTCCTCTTGACTTTCCACTTGTACACATGCTCTGGATCATATCTTGCATTTGATCAGTAGTAGTCGGCAAGTACTGATGCGCTTCATTTGCCCTGCCTCCATAACTGAAATGTCCCTGTGAATCCTATCACCATGTTTGTTGTTTATATCTCACCAGGGAAAATTTTGAGATGACAATGGAAAAGTGAAACTTTAAACAAGTATTGCACTGTAACTGAGGATGTATTTCTATGAACTCATTTATATTCTGCACATACTTTTCAGATCTTTTTCACCTAGAAATCCCTTCACAACTATATCAGTTCCCTCCCAATCAGCTTTCTGGTTGATATTTACTGTATTTTTTAATTTTTCAACTGTTAGCAATTTGGACCAATAAATATCCTATGCTGACATCAAAGTAATGAAAATAGGCTGCCTGTAGTAGTCGTGTATTAGGTTGCTTCTGAGCAGAGAATGTCACTTCAACGTAAATGTAGCAACAGCTGTCAAAAACTACACACATTTGCTAGGCATTTCACAGGAAATAGGTACACAATTTGAGAAAATTCAGAAAATGCCTCTCCAACTAACTAAGCTTACAATGCAGCTAAATGAAAACTAACTTCCACTACCAATAACAATCATCTCAGGCAGGTTAGCCAACAGCAGATGAAACTTCGCTATACTGAGGAAATATTCCCATAGGCATCCTAAAAATTCAATATCTTGAGAATGAAAAATAACTAGCCATTTTAAAGGCTCAATTAGTGTTTTGTAAGCCAAATTTAATAGCAAACTGGTATTTCCTAGTTTTAAACATACTTTTTTTGAATAGTCTGATTGGTTCTCATGTGCATAGTGTAAATTACAGTGGCCTATGCCAATTTATTTCTGTTTTAGGCACCAGTACATGTCAGTAACATACTTAATGGACAAAATGTTGACTTTAGGTTACTAATTTATTATAGTAGTAGCATTTGCCTACAGCTTCGCAGTGTAGACCTAACTGTGTGGGTGAATTTAAAATATCTGGTATGGCTCAAGATTAACAGAGGAAAAGCAGATTGTAGGAAACAAATTAAATATGAGGTTACACTAATCTAATATGCTTTCATCAAATTTTCTTCATATGAAAATTAATTAGATGATGATTGCGTGGCGTGAACACACAAAAAAAGACAAGAACACGAATAACATGTTATTCTTGTTCTTGTGTTTTTTGTGTGTTCACACCATGCAACCATCACCTAAGGTAAGTGAAGGTTCATATCGCTATCCTATTTTGTAATTCCTATTTGCTACTGAGCGCCTATTATTTCCTGGATACTATATATATATCAGTAACAGTGGAAAGAAAGAACTGCCACAAGGCAATATTTATATGGAAATGATAGATAAAATACACCCAACACTCAACAAAGTTGAAGGGCAGCAACAACATGAAATAATACACAAATGCAGAAAAAACATTATTTCAGAGTTAACCCTTTGTCAAGTTAAAAAAAAATTAACTTGACAAAGGGTTAACCCCAAAATATCGTGTTTTCTGTGTTTTTGTATTATATCTTGTTGCTGCTGCCCTCCTCCCTTTAACTTTGGTGAGTGTTTGGTGTATTTTATCTTTCTTTTCCATTTATATTACCCTAGCTGTAGATTAAACCTGTGACCCCATAAACACAGGAATATGATTCAGACTGCAATAGTTCAGTGGCTTTTCTACTGAATTAAAATGTGCAATTTTTAATTTAAAATTTTCAAGCTTTGATTTTTCGTAACAAAGACTTCTCCACAATGAATGGCATTAGTGAGTGAAACCTACATGGAATACCCAGCTTGTGAAATAATTGAGGAATGGCTCTAAAAATTGTTGAGGTTAGGAACAGATTGCTCTAATGCCCAATCATGTAGAGTTTAAGTTATATAATAAGCTTTTAAACTGTGAAAACCTCATCAAAATCAAATTGGTAATGTTTAGAGATGCCAGAAGAAGACACAAACCATTACATATTTATATATGTAAATATCTTTTTTTTCCCCCCACATTGATTGAAAACGTGTCCTAAAATTATTATTATTATTGTAATTCTATGCAGAGATCTTGTTTTAGTTGTGTGTGTGTGTATGTGTGCTTACAGCTTGAAAACATTTATATGTTCACATTTTGACTTGGCTGACGATGTTTAGTTTGTACATTACTCCCTTTAAATGTGATTGATGCTTGGCTTATTTCAATTTCCCACTTTTTTTTCCTTGTTAGTGATATTGTACATTTGAAATATATCTGTTGTCACTATGGACTAAATCTGTGTCAAAATTTTGAAGTCATATACTCTGTCAGAAATTAAAGTCCCAACAGCCAGATGGAGTTGTAATAAATGAATGAAATTTATCACTAAGTATCACCATATGAAACGTATTAAATGATTAAAAATTTGAATGTTTTACATGTAATAGTATGAGAATTATGGGGCCATTTATTATGCAAAATTACTATGTTTTTTAGCATATAATTGGTGAACATTGTAGTTTAACATAACACTTTTATGTCCACAAGTTCTTGTTGAACATGTGTGCCAAGATGAAGAGAGACAACCCTCTACACCCAAATGCCTAGCTGTGAGAGTGGTCGGAGAATTGGTGTGTTTGAAATGGGTGCATCATATCTTGAAATCTCCCGAAGGATTGGCCATAGTGCAATGTCAGTATACAGACTTGTTACACAGTGGATAAAAGAAGGTTCTAATACCCCTAGAGCAGGCCATACAGATTGACAACAGTATGCGAAGACCGCCATATTGTGTGGGTGGCTATTGCTGACAGATCCAAGCAATAGTTACAGAGAGAGTCACCCCCACGATGATTGTAAATCAATTGCTTGAAGCTTGGTTACACTCTCTGATCCTTATGCAATGTGTTCCATTAACCTGATTTTATTGTCTAATCTGGTACAATGCAACTGACAAAGGAAAGGGAATATTGTAAAAACAGTTGGTGAAACATCATTTCTGTTTTCCTTAGTTTCATTACTGGTGAAATGCAAAATGCAAATGGACACGTAAATGGCATACATTTGCATTTAGAGACGTGCTTCATTTCTGTATGTGATAAAGTGATAATCGAGAAAATGTTCGTAGGCATAGTGGAGAAATGGCTTCCCCTTCTGTGATTTCAGAATGTCGCACAAGTCCAGCCACTGGTGTCATGGTTTCGCAGTAATCAGTTTTGACAGCAGGACTGAGTTGGTTGTTGTTGAAAGCACAATGACAATCCACCACTATAAGGATGGAGTGCTACACCCTATTGTGATACTCTTCATGTCCACCATCAAAATTGCATCTTCCAACAGGATGATGCCTGTCCTTATACTGTGGCCATTGCAGCACAAGCCTTGCAAGGGGTTACGGTCACAATTTGCACTGTTTAGTCTCCTAAATTGTCCCCAATAGAGCATGCCAGAAGTAGACAAATTAGATCACATGATCAGCCAGCACAAACTGTGCAACAACTGACTGCACAAGACATGCAGGCGTAAAGAGACATACTCCAAGAAGACGTCAAAACCCTTATTGATTCAATGCTGGCAAGGATTCACGAATGTATAGGTGTTCAAGGTGACAACTGTATCTAAAGGTTAAATTTGTTATCGTTTCTTCTGGGTATGATGCTGGTTATATCTACAAAGTTTCCTAAAATTGCACCATTCCTGTCTGGGTGCTAGGATTTTAATTTCCACCATTGTATTTATGATAATTAATAGTAGAATTAAACCATCACATGCAAAAGTTAAATACATGTTGGCAAAAATATGAATAAAATCAAGATAAACAGAGAGAAAATAGTAACACACAAGTCTTTTCCTCCTCCTGTTTTATTGAATTGCTATTCAGCTCATTAGTTTCCCATCTTCGTCATGGGAGTGTACAGGGCATATACTGGCGATGAGGCATGGAAAGATATTGCAATAGGTATAAAAAGTAGTGCATGGAAGGGAAAAGATGACCATGACCACAAGCTGGCACTCGATTTCAGGCACAAGGGTGTAGGAAGATTCTCTTTTTTAGGTAAGGGTGTCAGGGATTGGAATGAGATACCAAGAGAAATGATGAATAATTTACCGAAAACTTTGAAAGAATTTAAAGATAAAATTTGTAGAGGGCAAATGTAGGTAGGTGCAGGATAGGGGGAAGATGGGTGTGTAGGGAAATTGCCACCGGAGCCTGTGCTCCATTGCAATTAAATTAAATTACACAATAGAAGCAATCTCAGTTCTGATGTCTCACATAAGATAAGCTTTAATTTTGATTATTTATTGTTTGTAAAATCAAAATGGGTTTAAAAATAAGAAAGCTTGGGAAGAGTAATCCCATCACTTACCACAGATCAAGGAAGGAAGGCCACAACAAACAAACAAACAAACACACACTTTGCAGTTGATAAAAATTCACACTTCTTGGATGATTCGAGATTCCAATTCTCTATCTTCATTTTTAGCCAGCTGGTTGGAGAATTGGAACGTCTTAAGAGTATGACATTTTGATATAGCTAGAAGTTCAAGAATTTTTTTAACAATAGACAAGAATGTGAAACTCTTCAGTTTCTTTTGGTTCTAATCTTAATCAAATGTGTGAAAAGTTCTTGGGCCTCCCATTAAGGGAGTGTGTCAATCTGAAGCAACATTTCGGAGCCACTCTCTAATCCCTCTTCTCATTCTTTCAATCTTAATCATGTTTAGGCATGGAACTTGTGGCAAGGGGATCAGATCTGACGAAGGTTTATACTGAAATATTGTAAAGCTTGTTTGTGCTAAATTTGTTTTTTGTGGCATTGTCAAAATATATTGACCAAAAGAAATGAGATTAATTAAAAAAAAGTGCTTTTTTCGCAATTGTTCAGGGCTATTTTTCTGTGCTTTCTTTCTAGACATGTTGTATTGCTGTGTGTGTAGACTTAATGCATACAACAAATAGAATAAGTAAACAATTATGTAGTTTACATGGATGTGTAGAAATCTTTTCTCCTTGTGCTCTTGAAAATGTGCATGTGATTAATGATCTTTGTGAAATGAATAATTGCTCTAGATTTTATTTAATTAAAATTTGTTATTTGTACAACATTTGTTTATAAAAAATAATTTACCAGTGAAAAAAACAGACTTCAGTGTGGGCATAAATTTCATGATTTCAATATTACTAAATAATGTACCACAGGCGATGCAAGTGATCATCTCACAAAAAAAAGAAAAAAAATTTCACGCTATTTTGGTCTAAAATCTTATTTGTGTGCAGAGAGAATTCTCATGGCAAGGGAGGTGTCCACACACAGATATTTGACACATGATTTGGTTAATCATGGAGAACAGGGAGTAAAGGAGGGCCTGGGGGAGGGGGGAGAAGAATAAAGTAAACTATTTATAATTGTGGAAAAGAGTTACCATTGGAGATGGCAGAGCATACAAAAGAGAAGAAAATAAATAAATAAATGTGGAAGATGAAGAAATAAATCAAGCTGGACAGAAAAATATAAATAAGGATAGATAAATAAGATGCCACTTACCACATATGAAGGTGAGACACGCGCAAAAAATTCATGAGCATGAAAGAAATGGTGAAATTTTCAGGTGTATACTGTTCTTCAACACAACAACGTGGTGTGCATAAGGCCTTGTGCCTTATTCTCATATTGAAAAGGGTATAAACCTGAAACTTTCACTGTTTCTTGTGTGTCATATATTATCTGGGCTTTGATTCCGTCCTACCTACATCTGTGGTAAGGAGCAGGTTATTTCCCTACCCTTAAATAAAAAGATAGAAATAAATTAGAACAGATAAAAAAGGAACTACAATTAAAAGAAATATACAAGGGTAAGGGACATAAATAAAAGCATAAGTGATGGGTTTTCTGGTAGGGTCTTACCAGATGACGAGGTCAGGGAAACGCCTGGTGCAAAGGGTATGTTGGTAAGCTAGTTTCTTTCTACTAACTTCAGAAGAGTGTGGAGAAACTCTAAAAACTGTCACTGTAATTTTCAGTGATGGTTAAAGTTGTCACAAGACAATTAATGTCACACACTGAAGGGTAATAATAAGATAATGGTTCACAGCTGATATACAATACTACAGAATGACAAGTGAACTTTTCAGTTTAATGATTTTCTGATAAATTTCCCCCAAACAACATAGTTAATAGTCAGTTTGACTCTTTTTTTTTTTTTTTACCAAGCATGGCAGGTGAGCGATAATGCTCTGTGCTCACATTCGGGAAGACGCGATTTTGAATCTCTGTCTGGCCATTCAGATTTGGGTTTTCAGTGGTTTCTGGAAATCACTACAGGTGAATGCCAGGATGGTTCCTTAAAAGGCTCTGGCTGAAATCCTACCCATTCCTTGTGCCACAGTCCTTTCCCACCTCTAATGTCCTTGATATCGAGAAGCCATAAACCCAAAAAAACTTGTCGCTTTTTCCCTCCCAAGATTACAAGTACTTGGAAGAAGGCATCAGATCAGTCAATATAAGTCGGTACACAACTTGATAAAAGTTATAAATTCAATTTAGTATAGAAAACAGTCCATAGCAATACTTCAATAATTCTACCCTGTGCTTTAAAGATACTTTCAACTAATTTCATTGTACCTAACTGTTATAATCCTGCCTCAATAAATAAAACTGCTGTGATCTAACGAAGATAAAAAAAGAAACCAACGTTCTTACCTCATAGTTTCTGAAGTGTGGCATTACCACGAAATAAAGAATTTCTTCGAAATCACTTCTTGAAGCCACCCGGCTGATACAAATGACTCAGGAACATCCCCTTTAATTTACTAGACTAATCAATCTCTTATCGCATGTTTACTTGTTCAATAATTTATATTGAAATATTTCCCATCGCACAGTTATTCAACTACTCAGTCAGTGCTTCAGATCACCAACTTTCTTTTCGTGCATACTTCACCAATATTACTCTGCTCTCCAGAACTTTTTACAACTTATCAAAAAAATGCTTCCAAAACCTATCAATGATTTATGTAAATCCTTTAAAATTACTAAAGTCTCTAAAACTGTTCAAATTTATCCCCAAATGTCTGAAAACTTAAAAAAGTTTTTTTTTTTTAAACCATGAATGCAAAGTTTTATATGTAGTCAGATTTAAATTGCTCATAGTGGTTGTAAGCATTCTGCAAGTTTTACAGTGTGGTTTGTTGCATGGAATGAATCCATCTGGTTGTTTGGGAAAATCTGAAGCAGAGTAGTTGTGGACCAGATAGGATGCCCATACAGCTGGTAGTGGATAGTATTTTGAATAGAAAGAAGTGCCTTTCAGGGAAGGAAGTTAGGAAATCATAGCCATTTTATGAAATTGAGAAAATATGAGAACTGTTTACCAAATATATTTAGTATTGAGAGGGTTAGGGTAATAAATCAGTGAGCTCGATGTGAAGGGCTCCCTGCTGTAAGGAAATGTTTACATTAAGGAAGGTGATGTGTGCATGGGAATAAGACTATCAGCAAACTAGAAGCATGCATATGGCCCCTTCAGCCTATCCAAATCTGATCACAGGGAAAAGTTTTACTATCATCTGACTTGCTACATGCACCTCATATGCCAACTAATCACTAGCTCATATATAAGCCTCACCTCTAACCAGCTTTCCATCAGAATTACAGCCACAAGCAAACAGTTTACGCTCACAACCTATACCATTCAGTGGCAGGCCATGCCAGTTTCTAACTAAAAAAAATGTCAGAGTTTTATCCAGCAACTACCACTTCTTCTGAAAACCCTAGATGGGCACCAGGATACCATCAATACAGGAGCGTAGCTACCATAGGGCTAGACGGCGGGGCCCCCACGTTCAGGTGGCCCCTGAGCGCAGCTCTGAAGGCCTTGTGATTCTAGATACGCTACCAGCAACAACAGGTCAGAGCTATTTTTTTTTTATTTTTTTTTAAAAAAAAAGACACTATCTTTCCTGAGGGCCCAAAATCTCCCTCATAACCTCTGATAAGATCCTGCCAGTTAGTAAATCCATCACTTATTTTTGTTTATTTCAATATAAATAACAAAGGATGATAAGGACTCATAAATCACCAAAGTTGAAGGCTGCGATGAATGAAAACCATATGACGAACAAAAACATATACAATATTTTGGTTCAACATCTTATTCATGATAGGGAACGAGCCATATGGCATGTGCACACTTCCCAAACCATGTTGCTCATTCACTATCACATTAATAAGATGTTATAACGAAATATTGAATATGTTTTCGTATTACATGAAGACAGTTAATAATGAAATATTGTATTTGCATGTCCGCCTTAGGTGTCTTCTCTCATCGTAGCAATCAACTTTGGTATGTGAAGGGTTAATTTCCCTATCCTTTATTATTTATATCACATAGAAGCCGCTTCCTTTTCCCTTAGTTTCATTATATGTTTTTCACTCATCGCAGCCTTCAACTTTGGTGAGTTATCCTTTGTTTTTATATTGCCTAAAAGCCATTTCATTTTTCCTTAGGATCATTGTTGTTTGTTCCATCCATTCTCCCCTTCCTTTTGTATATTTATTTTAATTATTGCTCCATTTTTTTTATTGCAGTGTAGGTATTTACTATTATTTTTTATTGCTTTAGTTTTTGTGCCTTCTCCAATGATACTGCTTTTCCACAGTTATTGATATTTAATTTGATATTCTCATCAATACCACCATACTTTCCAACTTCTTCATGACCAAACTATTCATATGGTATATCTTGATGTGTGCACATCTCCCTTGCCATTTGGAACACCTCTGTACATGTTACAAACTGAACTAATGTGAAATGAGTTAGTTTTATTTTTGTGTCTTAATCTGTGGTGGGTGAGTGATGGCTCTACTATTCTATCCTATACTATTGTCACTTTTTAAAAGAATTTTTGTTTTAATTATTTTCAGAATTATTAAGTTATTTCTTAGATTTTTTTGCCTCTTTGCTGTATTATTAGTTTATATTGTTTAAAAAGGAATATTAATGTCTTACATTAACGTATTTATTGTACTGTAATACTAGTTCATTGAACAAAAATATAAAATCATCACCTTTTTCAGGTGATAACATATGGAGGTTCAGTTCGCACTAGGACTGAGTCCCTAGAAAATCTGCAACAAGAACGTCAGAGTGGATCTGGTGGATCAGTTGGCGTTGGACGTGCTGTTGAAAATACCTACAGCTTTGTTTAACATTTTTCAAGGGTGTATGCAAGACCTACCCATTTATATAAATACACCTCCTCATCATATCAGTATTGTTGCTTCGAGCTCCTGTGTATAAATATATTTAATCCTATACAGTGTCACTTGTACAAAATTAATTTTAATTTAATCTTGCCACATTCTAGAATTTTAGGTGCTGCATATAATTTTATTAGTCTCACTACTGATTTCTTTTCATATATATGTAAAGTGTGTTTTATGATCAGTTATTATTGTCAGATTCAGCATCTTTGTCGTTCATATAGCTCTAAGCAAATGCCAATTGTAAAATGTCTAGAAATGTTCATTGTGCATTTTTAACTGTCCTGATGATTTACAAAGCCTTGCAGACAGTATCATGTTTCGTCCACTATATTGTGTATAAAACAAAAGTGTTATTAAGCTGCTATTTTTCTTAGCATAGTTCCTGAGGCATGAAAGGTGCACATTGAATGAGTTTCCACACACCACTCCCCCCCCCCCCCCAAGCAACAGTTGTGACAAATAGTATCTCTCTTTTGTGTTTTCCAATCAAGTTTAATTTTATTGTCTCGTTTATGATTGGTATGAAATAAAATTTTTTGTTTATGAAATGAGATGTATTGAGCTGAAGTTCTACATAATTTATCAGATTTTTTTTTTTTTTTGATTTTTCATCATAACATTTTGAAAAGAGAATAATACCATAAAACATTTATGGAGCTGCTTACCCTACAGATAGTGGATGAAGTGTATATTGTTTGTATTTTTAAAAAAGTTTTATTCCATTATATGGTTTATATCGAGAAAATAATAGCTTTTCCTTTTATAAAATAACTGAAAATAAAATTCGAGAGAGAAAAATAACTTAAGTATCTTAATCTTTATTCCTGCCATCATAGTGTCAGCCATTATCTTTTAGCAGATTTTAATAAAATACAAATGTTTTTTTCCATTCACACCGATTTTTTTTTTTTTTTTTTCACTTAAGTGGATTTCAAAATTTTATTGTTTGGTAACAAATCAATACCTCTATACAAGTGTCTTTTCCAACTGGAAATAGTAAACCAAAATAAATTCCTCTTTTGACACCCAAACAGCTGATTTGTTGGACTCTCGTGTTCACTTGCTGTCACAATTTTAGTGGATTGTAATTCTAGTCTGACCCAACCTTGCCTTGAAACTAAAATTTACTGTCCAGTTTGTTTGCTGCAACAGTAAAATATTCCATATTTATATTGCACTGAGTAAAAACATTTTTTCTGTGATAAAGTAGGGCGTGTTGCTAGCATTTTTTTTTTTTCTTCTTCTTCTTCTTCTTCTTCTTCTTCTGCAGTACACTGCACAGACTGGAATGAAATATTTTAGTTAGCCCTAAAGGAAAAGTGTTAAAGGTGTGCAGTGTAATATTTAGCATTTTTCATTGCCATACAACTATACTATTCAGAATATATTCATGGTCATGAGTTCCCAGTTTTCTCTTTGTGCTGATATGATTGTTCATTAGATTTGTGTCGTCAGTGGCTTATATTTGTTAATAAAGTTTTATCAGCTTATGCATTATGTTTAGATTTCCCAATTGCAGGGGTACAAAAATTAGAAGTCACTTTTGAGTTCCTTCATAGTTTGTGTGATTGCATACATATACTCAATTTATTCCGTTCTTACCAGGCTAAGAGATAAAGGAAATAACTTTGCCTGATATATAACTGTTGTTGAATATACACCAAAGCCTTAAATAATGTGTAACATGATAGTTATCTACCTTTCCATGATTGTAAAATTCTATATGAAGTTACTGTGTATTTGCTTTATATCAAACTCCCCTCCCCCCCTTTCCCCTTGCATTGTTTATTTAGTACAGCAACACAAATTTGTGTACTGTGATGTATTGTGAATAAAATAAGCAGTATTATGTGGATAAGAGTGATGATTATTGCATTTGTAAATACTCATACGCTACAAACCATCTGAATACTGTAGATATGTATTTGCTCATGACTGTTTATAGACCAATGTATCTCTTTTTCTTACATATGGGAAATACCAATGACATTACACATGTATGATTTAAAAAAAAAATCATACCATAGAAATTAAGGCAGATTTAATATTTATCGCCTTTTCTACATACAATCTGAATGTTTACTTTGGCTTTCCCCATCTTTCAAACTGTTTAGTATTACTGAAGTTTGGCTATTTTATTAGTTCCCAACCACAAATATTAATTTAACTCACCTAGTTTGTGTGAAAATATGCTAGAGTAAAGAAATATATTTTTACACATGTGTGAAAATGTTTTATAATCTACCGGTACTGGAAAAACAGATTAAATAATAAAATCAAAAGAGCACAAAGATTTAAATTTTTATTACCATAACTGGCAGTGAGAAATTGCAACACTTGTTGACTTTTGTTACCTGTAGGCTTTATCAATGATAGTTAGATTTAGCACTTGTAACAGATTATCTTTAGTTTTCAATTGGTATTCCATTATATTTTTCATTACTGATGGAGGCTGAACAGCAAAATATTACTGTATTTGCCTCAAAGCTTCAGATTTCACAAGTAGAATTGAAGCAGAAGCTTATATAATCCAGAGGTGGGAAACATTGCTGGTTCAGCAGAGTTACTGTGAATCAAATTTGAATTCACTCTCTCAGGAAGCAACAATTTT
This sequence comes from Vandiemenella viatica, assembly GCA_031002005.1. Classification (NCBI taxonomy): domain Eukaryota; kingdom Metazoa; phylum Arthropoda; class Insecta; order Orthoptera; family Morabidae; genus Vandiemenella; species Vandiemenella viatica. Next base: position 125,581,465 of record CM061914.1, read on the forward strand.
TCTCCAGAGCTGAATGCCCCCACCTATACAGCGTGATATCCAATGAGTACCAAGAAGGAATATACTTGAGAAAGTATAGTTATGACTAGGTCACCACTTCACTGTTGCTGATGTTGATGGAACACACTGTGATTTCCAAGTGTGTGATCTACTGGGCCTAATCATCTTTCATCTTATTATATGATTCAGGCTGCTGGTTACATTCTCTTCCCACACCTTCAGACTGAACTATTTTTCATTTCTAAGTTCTGAACTAGACAAGATTCAAAACTTATTAATGATATTAAAAAGAAACGCACAGCATTGTGAAACTGAAATACTGTATACTTTACAGTTAAGATATCTCTCTTCATTTCTAGTTTCAACTGTTGCATGCTGTATAGTCTGCCTGTGAATTTGTGCATCTGTCCATTTATGCCATCTGCCTTATTTGAAAAGAACAATAACCAAAATTATAAACTGATTCAAGGGTGAAGATGGCAGAGTTCAACTAGAAGGAAATTCTAGAGACATTTTTAACCCATAATATTTTTTTTTAGATTTTCTTCAGTTTTTTCAGTATGTCTGAAAGCCAAAATGATATTTCAGTGCAGTGATAATTAAAGTTAAATGAGCTATCAGAAGGAAGTGATATGATCAGATTTCATATAGTCAGCTTATAAATTAAAAGAGCAATACGCAATAACTGGTTGAGATTGTAAATAGCCAAACTTCAGTGACATAACTAATATGAATCTTCATTGTTAAAATATAAAAGATATACCAATAGAAATGTAACAGGAGGCCTATACATGTAATTGACATAGTCATACCGTTAAATTTTATATTGTTTTCTCCTAATTTATATTTTTAATTTTAAATCAACTTTCATATTGAAATTTGGTACATGATTTTCCACTATTATTTTTAGAGCTAAGGTACATAATTTAATGGACAAAAGAATTAATTTTTGTTTGAGAAAGGTTGGATTGTGTATCTCATGGTCATTGTTGTTGCAGTATATTCCACTTCAGTTACTACTTGCTAATTACAAGATGTGCCTTATTCCACAATAAAAGCAATATGATGTGTGTTAATATTACTCACAAACTAGACTTATAATCTGTATTTGAAATTTCATTTTGATAATAGTGACAATGAAAATGCTGTCTGTATGATTTTGTTTTCGTCATGGCTCTCCTGCCATCATCTGTAGTGAGTGAGTGACGGGTTTGCTTCCCCTAACCGTCCTTGTTTAAATTGACCATTTAAATTTGTGAGTCTCAAGAAGATTTTAGTATTATTAATTAAAAACTTCTAATGCAGTATTATTTTATCAAAATTGATGCTGAAAACAACCAACAGTGATGGAAGTCGTGCAAAAAAAAAAAAAAAAGTTTATTTGCTGTTGAAAGGTGAAATCAGTCTGCTGCTATTGGAAAAGAACAACTTTTGTTTCATACAATCATCTTTTACACTGAAAAACTAATTACCAGGATTATGTTATGAATAGAATATGACTCAATACCTGAACTTTTGAGAGCATGTGCTTTAGCCAGAGCTGCCAGATTATTTTTACTAAATTTTAAATTTGAATATATATATACTCCTGCTCTGTGCTTTACTGCTATCAAAAAACTGAGGTCTATCTATTTTAATATTATCATATTTATGTTATGCCATTCTTCTGTCACCTGTGGTGAATGATGGTTACCCTTTGTTTCTTTCACTTTCTCTGGTTTTAATATCGCTGATCTTGAAATTGTTCTTCCATCAACACCATTAATCACCTGAAGCCCTCATCTATCTGCTGCCTGCTTGGTAAACGTATGCATTGATGCAGCCAGCAGTACACATATTCCATTATGGACAAGAAATTTACTATTGTTTCGAAGTTGTTGCACATTCTTATATAATGATTCACTTTTTCCTTCAGATATCATAAATATCCAGAATTACTTCTTCAGGGTATAATTCCACATTTCTCTCTAAACTGTTTGAACTGCTCTGTGCTTTCAAAGCAGGAAGTTAATTATAGATGAAAGTATTGTCCGGGATTAGAATGTTTATGTTGAAAACTTGTATGTTTAGGGAAAATATTAATACCATCACAGGTATAGATAGCATGGCATCACCAGTCCATTTCATGCCTGAATTTTTTTTAGTAGACCTATCAGGTAATGTAATATTTAATAGGGTATGTTGTTACTATATTCATCAATTATATTCAGTGGAATTTGAGATCATATTTTTTTTTAAGCATCAGACTGAGGCCAAACAAATTTAAAAAAAAAAATTCTGAATTTGGTTTTAGATTGGACATACTCCCAACTTTCACAAATGGTTTCTATCACATTAGCTCAGGACTGATTCATGTAGATACTATTTTACTCATTTTGGGAAAATTATGTTTTTGCAATGATTTGTAACTGATGTTATCTTTCCATTATTAATTAAAATATAAACTATTATGGTCACTTAAATGTGATAAAGTCTCCTTGAATATAGAATATTGTACGCTACAACATGTTAAATGATCCAGGGAGCACAATGCAACCTCACCTGATGTTCTCAACTTATAATTTTTATAACAATGAAAGTTGCTAAAAATCTCTGCATTCATTGAGTATACTGTAACATTTCCTGGAAGAAAACTATACTTGCTTGCAGAAAGCAAAAGCAGCTAACTGATAATTGATCTGAATGAATTGCCTGTATAATTTAACAACTCGGCTCATATTTCAAACCAATTGTGTTAGACATGTTAGTTTTACAGTTGCAGAATTTGTATGAAATGAGTGTGCCAATAGTTTAAAAATAGTACTTTTTAAAGTTCTGTGAAAATTCAGAAATATGCAAGTTTTAGAGTTACTGCATTAGCCATCCAGCATTTTGTACAACATGTGCCTATACAATTACTGTGTATTGTGAGGAAGTGCAGTAGCCTGGGAGACACTTCATTTTAAGATTAAAAAAAAAGTATTGGCTTTTTTAGGTGCAACACATTGTCTAGTCTTTTACTTTTTGGAAATATTAATATTTTCAGAAAGCACATGCAGTATCTACACTGCATAAATCAATAAAATGTTAATATCCAAATCTCAGCTCAGTTAATGTTTTTGTTATTCTAATTAGTTATGTTATACGATTTAAACTTGTGACTGCCATAATATTTCTTTATTTTTTTAATTGTTTGTGCTTTTCTCTCTTACTCCCATTTCACCAATTATTTATTTCATAATTTAAAATTGTTTTGTGAAAGTTCATGTTGAAACTGTAAATAAAACTATAATTTTAATAAAATGACTTTTAAAATATCTGTTACCATAAACACATTCTTAGCATTAGTCATCTTGACAACCTACCTGTATATCCTCTCCCTATAGTATTTTCACGCCCTCCGCAGAAACAAAAGAACTATACACAGATAGCTCTTGCTACAATTTTATTGTTTTGTAAAAATATCTGTTGCAATGTAGTCAATGTCTGAGAGACCAGAGGCTGTTCTTCCATCACTGCAGTGTACTGCCCTCTTTCACACAACCTCCATCATTCTTCTTTCATTGTAAACCTATCTGAGATTAAATTTACACCTCATCTCGACTGAGAAAGGGCACCCTGATAAATTTTTGAAATTGAGTGCTATGTGAGGGATGTCTTTGAAGTAAGTTGGCCTTAACAGTAAATGTCGGACTATAAAACTTACAAAAATTTGCTGATTAATAGAATTGTATGTACACTCCTTAAATAGAGTGTAATTTATCACAAATATATAAAATAATTTCTTCTTTCTGTTCCAGGCATCATTTTACAGACAAGTACAGTCATAAATCATAAATTTCAGATACACTAGCATGCCATGTTCACCAAGACTCCAACTTCTACCCCTATTTCAATTTACACAGTTTATCCAGTTTAAAAAATTGCAAACATTTATATAGTAGAATCATAACACAAACAATTAGACTAGATTTGTTTGCTACGTTTCCATGTGAAAAATGTCCCAGAGATGAGGAACAATGTGTATCATTCTCAACAAACCATTACAGCCACTGACTGGATCTCAAAATGAAACACAAGTTCCGGAAACACAAGTTCCAGAGTTGAATATAAACACGTAAAATCCAACAACAACAAAAAAAAAAATTCAATGATTTTTATACGTTTTTGGGAAAAAATATAGTTTCTCACTTAATTTCCAGAACAGCTAATCTGAAAGTTCTTGCCGAATTTACGGCAATTTTTGAAGAAAAATCGTATTTTATTTAATGGAGAATCTCGTAAGTCTGATAATATATAAAATTTTAACAATGGCTGTGTTTCAGCAATGGTGAGAGTTGTTCAGGTGAAAATGATAGCCAACCAGTTGCAACAATTAGGTTTATTTAACCTTGACCGCGGTTTCGACGATCATAAGATCGTCTTCTTCAGGACGCATGGAATCTCACATACTCGGAAAGGAGCCAAATAACTTGTCATATCGCAGTGCGATGTGCACTTATGTCAATGCGATATGACAAGAGTTATTTGGCTCCTTTCGGAGTATGTGTGATTCCACGAGTCCTGAAGAAGAAGACGATCTTATGAGCGTCGAAACCGCAGTCAAGGTTAAATAAACCTAATTGATGCAACTGGTTGGCTATCATTTTCAACTGATAATATATATATTATTAAAATACTTTTGTGGACATTTTTCTAATATCCACCAAAGGTTTTTGGTTGATTTATAAAAACAATTTGAAAGACTTTTCCTTTTCAGAGTAATTTGTTTTAGTTAATTCAAGTTGATTCACAACCTGTTTTCTATTGAAATGCAAGACCAACTTGCCTTGATTCACAACCTGTTTTCCATTGGAATGCAAGAGTAACTTGCCTTTGACAGATTTCTTTTTCTTTGTTCCTCTCCCCCTTTCTCCTGAGGTCACTAAGTCAGTATCTAACAAAATGAATGAGTAAATTAATCTGTCTGAGAACAATGAAAACAGTGTGGTAATATGTTTTTTTTTTTTCTTTGTGAAATATTATTCATAGGTGAAAATTGTGGACTGTGCCAACATTCATTGAGATAATAGTGTACATGTTGGCCATTCTGACTATGATTCTAACAGCATCTGAATTGGGTACTGACTCCTCAAATCCAGGAAAGCTGCAGCTTAAAGCTGGATATAATTTGGTGTGCACTAAGGAATTGTAAGGGAGACAACTAATAAATTGGCGAATGGTTGCAATGGAAAGAAGGCTTTGATTTAAACACGTTAGTGAAAAAAACCATAATGATGATATGGGTGATACAAATATTATACATTGAAATATTGATAAATATAGCAGCTAATCTGTTAAGACAAAAACATGAATTTTATTCAGAAGCTAACTTAATAGATGTTGTGGCTAAAATTGCAGTGTTTGTAATATTGGTACATTTAAGAGAAAAGACAACACTATCTTATTCTCGACCATAGCTACAAAATTAGAGATGTTAGAATAGCTAAGGAACATTGAGTCTCATGTTTGGGAGAATTTTGTATCAAGAGATATTTAACTTTAAAGGTTATTGTGATTCAGACAAAGCAATTTCTAGGTGACAAAGAAACGGCAATGTTTTAAAAGTTTAAATACTGGGAAAGTTGGTAATAGAATTTAAAGGGAAAAATAATAATAAATTCAGTAGTTCCAGAATATAAAATGGAAATTAAGGTCTTTTAAAAAGACACACACACACATATATATATAGAATTTACAACAAAGGGGTTTTATGTGAGAATTAAGTTTTTCCCGGCGTATAGATGAAATGAATTTTTTACGGGTTTTCTGTTGGATAATTTCTTTATTTAACAATGTTTCAGCACTACCTCCGCTGCCTTCATCAGGTGAGCTGTCATATCGAAGCTACAAGAAATAATGCCTCACGAATGAGTCCTGTACAGGAATGCACATGATATGGATATATTGAGATTTAGGTAAAGGGTGGAAACATTAAAAAAATTTAAAGGACACTAAAAAGGTTTGTGTTTATAATGAAAAGTTTTGGGGGAGTATTTAATGCTTAATTTCAAAGTTTCTGGAGAGAATAAATATATATATATATATATTTTAACTGTTTAATGGCTCTTAACAGCGAGGTCTTTAGAGACGGGAAAGGCTAGGAGGCAAGGAATAGGACGGAATTCGGCCATGGACTTTTGAAGGAAGTATCCCGGCATTTGCCTGGAGTGATTTGGGAAACCATGGAAAACCAAAATCTGGATGCCAGGACGGGGATTCGAACCGGCATCCTCCTGAGTGCGAGGCCAGAATGCTAACCATTACACCACCATGCTCGGTTTCTGGAGAGAAGTGGATAGATGCATAGCAGGTTATTTTTGGCGTTATTCAATGATTAAAGACTTTTACAGAATAGTGTGTATTAAAACAAACTAGAAAGAATATGGAATTTTGAAGGGGAAACCAGAATTCAATTTTGTGTGAAATGTTTTACTTTAATTAATTTTCGTGGGGGAAAAAAAAGAGAATATTTCAAGAGAGTTATGACAGCAAAAAGTGTTTAAAATACTCACTGATATGCAGTGTCTAAATTTGATAAATTTTGTGAAGAGTTGGAAACAATCAGAGATTTTGACAGTGTCTGAGAGGTGGTATTGTCAGGCGGTAAGGAAAAGACCTTGCTCTGAGTCTTAACAATATCAACTAAAACAGGGATCCTTCCATTAAAAGCTATAAATTAGCAAAGGAGGACCCTCTCTCTCATGGGCGCCGGCAGGATTACTTTAAGGGGGGTGCATCAGGGTTTTGTTTTTAAAATACATTATACATAACACTTATTACTTATTAACTAAGGATACTGAATTTATTGACAAGGTGTTGAACAAATTTGGACAACAACCTAGGTGTCTTAAGTTGTTATTCAAACAGTGAATTTAATAATAGAATTTTTGTTTCTTAATCTTTTTCTGTGTATTTTCTTTCATAGCAGGGGGGTGCAAGTGCACCCCCTTGCACTCCCCTCCCGGCGCCCATGCTCTCTCTGTATACATTGTGTGAATTGAGGTGGAGTCACAATCCATGTGTGACGAGGACTGAAGCTAGGATGTAGAAGAGGGATGCATCCGTGTTGGTTTTCCGACCCATTTCAGTTTTGAACAAAATAAAACACATGTGGAAATTTAAGAATTTTCAAAAGTGTTGTTTAAACATTTTTCATTCATCAGCAATAGTTAAAATTACGGGGCAATTTCTGATTTTCAAATATTAAAATAAGTGATATACTATGAGTAATTTTTTGCCTTAGAAAATAACCTGCATCTTAAAATATAAGGATTCAAAGCCGATATTATTATTACTATTGTGCCATAATATGATACCAGAGAGTGTGTTGAATTTAGTAATATATGAAGTGAAACATATGAACTTTGATACACTTAATTGGTGCAAATCTTGAGGAAAATCCCACTTAGTCAGTTGGCATCCGCTTTATAATAAGAAAGAACTTTATGTAAAACTGCAAAATTCAGTTATAATCTTCTAGAGAATAGGCACGGTCATAAACCGCATTGAGAACTCTATTAGTAATAATATTATTACAAGACCCTTTATTTTCCACAACATGTAATCTTTGTTGGCACTTAAAATCTTCAGCTAAAAATGTGACAAAGGCTTAGAATGACAATTAGCAACAGTAGCAAATAGCAAGATTATTTTCACAATGGAAACTGAATCATTTCTGCCTGATATATATACCATAAATCCTAAGAAGTGAAAAAAGTAGCTTGCCAATGGAAAACTGTACAAGTAGTACCAATTTTCAAGAAAGGAGATTCTAGAACGACTGACGCTAACATACACTGGAGCACAAGTACCCTGGGCTGCCAAAGGGAGCATGCCAGCCTTGGTGCCTAAATAAATACAAATCAAAAACAAATTTTAAAATCTGTACCAATGGTATTGAACATTTTTGTATTAAAAATTTCTGAGTTTATCCAAAAAACCAATGTTAAAAATTAAAAAAAAAAATGCAGGGGTAGGGAGAGGGACAATAGTATCACTTACCTGGGACCCAAGAATCCTAGTGCCGGCCCTGCCTTGTGCTATTCAGGATTGGAGTGCACAGAGTTAGTTTTGATGCAAAGCACCCTCTGCCACCCACTACTCTGTGAATTGCAGAGTATAGATGTAGATATAGCTAAAACATCAAACTATATCAACCACTTGTGAAGAGGGAAGTCAAACTAGACTGCAGTGTCAAGTGGGGAGGGTAAAAATTTGGTGCAAAAATAATTAGTCATTGCACTTACAAGGAAAGTTAGCTACTTGGTACTAAAAATTGATTTTATGAACCTTTTTCAGTATTACTTGAAACAGATCTTTTAATGCTGAATTTTTTAGTCTTTTTTTAATTATTTCCAACAGTTTTAAGAAAAACATTGTTTTATCATCAATAGTATTATTTTTCAATTTTATGAATAATTGTAACGCCAATGAAATTGAAATTGTTGTTTTATTTTCCGAACGCGTTTCGCTTCATTTGCGAAGCATCTTCAGCGGTTCTGTCTGTGGGTATTTATACATATAATTACATTTGTTCTATTTTACAATTGAAACATGAAAATTGTGGGTTACAGATTTAAGCTTACTTACATTTTTCTTTGGTTACACATGCTTATAATTGTACAGCCTTTTAGCATCAGTTATGTTTGTAACTGCAATATATATTACACAAGTTGGTTGCATTTTAGCGATTATTTGCGTAGCACTGTAATACGTTGAGATCTGATGTTTTACGTTAGTTACTGTACATCGCTGATTAGCAGGTTTGTTTACCATTTGTCTTCTGTTTTACTCAGTGGGTGGCGCACTTTTAAATATGTGTTCGTGTTGAGTTTGGTGTATTATTATTATTGGCTGTGTCCTTTTGTGGTGTATGGTTGTGTTTATTATTTGTTTTTGAGTACTGTGTATAATGTTGGGTCCGTCAGGTTCGTGTATTCATTTATTATGTTCTTTTCTTCTGCCAGTGCTTTGTGGATGTGGTAGTTTTCCTGAAATGTTAGTAGTTGTGGTTTGCTGTTGTTAATGGTTAGTATTTGCATGTCTGACTCTATATTCGTGGGCTGGTGATTATGTTCTAGTAGGTGTTCTGCGAAAGTTGAGTGTTTATTGTATTTTAGTGCTCTTAAATGTTCCTTATATCTGGTTTCAAATTTCCTGCATGTTTGGCCTATATATTCTGTATTGCAGTCATTACAAGTTAATCTATATATACCTGAATTTTGGAATTTGTTGTTTGATGTGTTGTTTTTTATGTTTTTCTGTAGTGAGTTGTCTGTTCTAAATGCTATCCCGAGTCCTTGCTTTTTCAGAATGTTTGCTATTTTGTGAGTGTTCTTGTTAATGTGTGCCATTTTTCTGTTTTTGCTTGTGTGGGTGTTATGTTATTTGCTGTTGCATTCATGTGGGTGTTTGTATTTATTGTTGTGGATTTGGTATAGTGTTTAGTGTTGTTCTTAGTATCTGCTTTTTGATGGTTTTGTTCATTTGGGGTATTCTGGTTTCTTTGTATCCATTTTTGGTGGCTATCTGTATGATGGTGTCAAGTTCTGTTGTGTAGTTGTCTTTGTTTAGTCTGTTGAGCATGTGTCTAATTGCTGCTTCCTTGTGTGTTTGTGGATGATTGGAATTAGAGCTTATTATCATATCTGTTGTGGTGGGTTTCCTATATATTTCGAATTGGAGAAGGTTGTTGTGAGATGTTATGGCAAGGTCTAGGAAGCTGAGTTTTCCTTATATTTCTTTTTCCAGTGTAAAGTTTATGTTTTTGTGAATGGTGTTGATTTCTGTGTGTAGCTGGTTAACTCTGGCTTCTGGTTCATCTACTACACAAAGTATGTCATCAACATATCTCAGCCAAATTATGATGTTGTAACCTTTGTTGTGAATGATGTTTTGAAATATCTGATTTTCTATCTGATTTATGAAAATGTCTGCCAATGTCGGTGAGATTGGGGAGCCCATTGCTAAACCGTCCTGTTGAGTGGTTATTGAAGTGGAAGTAATTTTGTGATGTTAACAGTTTTAGTATATCTGTTGTTTCATGTATGTGTGTATCAGGAATTTTCTGTTGTTCTTTGAGGTTGTTTGTGATTATTTGTAAAGTTACTTTGATTGGTATGCTGGTGTACATGTTTTCTATATCAAATGACAGTAATGTTGCTGATTTAGGTATGTGTATATCTTTTATTTTTCTATGAGGTGTATGGTATTCTTAATGGTTCTGTCATTGTGAAGTGTGTAATTTTGATTTAAAATTTTTTGCATGTGTTTGGCTAAGTGGTATGTAGGAGCTTTCCTAAAGTTTACAACAGGTCTTACTGGTGTTCCAGCTTTGTGGATTTTAGGTTGACTTCTTAAGGTAGGGGCTTTAGGATTGCTTTGTGACATCTGTTGCTTTTGTTTGTCTGTGAGGAGGTATGAAGTGCCTTTTATGCATTTTTTGAAGTACGTTTGGTATCGGCTGGTGGGGTCTGATTTAAGTTCTGTGATGTTATTATTCTTAATAAATTCTTCTGTTTTCTTGGTATATTCCTGTTTATCTATCAGTACTGTGGTGTTTCCTTTATCAGCTGTGGTGACCACTATATTATGTGAGTCTAGTTTTGTCTTTAGGTGTTTCAGTGTTTGCTTGTCTTTGTTGATATAGTGTTGTACTGTGTTCTGTTTTGATATTGTCTTAAGTTTTTCTGCTACTAGCTCTCGTGTTAACTTTACATTAATTTCACAGTTTGTTTTCGTATCTTATTGTGTTAGAATGTGTTCAGTCTCAATTATTGTATTTTTTATGAACTTTTCTGTTGAGGTGTTATTCATGTTATACTTCAATCCATTTTCAAGCAATTTGTTTTCCATTGGGGTGAACTGTGTTGTTGTTAGATTTATGATTCTTGGGTAGAATTCTTGTTTGGTTTGACTATTTTTATTTTATAGCAAGAACAACTTTGCTACATACTGTTATACAAATTCATATCTCTCTCTTTATCAAACTGAAATATGACATTTATTATTTCTACATTAAATTCTTTCTCATCCCACGTTTCTCATAATCTCAGCTTTGTAATGTTCATCTGTAATTTCTTTTTCCAGGACTTATGTTGCCTCCATATTAGTTGCAGCACAAAGCATTGAAGATATTTCATTTGCAGACACAGTCATTTCTCTTCCTTTACCCATTATTTCACAAAGTTTTGCCACAAGAATATGTTTACATGTTAAGTCAGATCTTGTGCCAACTACATGGTAGCGATATGCTGTACATGAACAATAATTGACTGAGGGAAAAAGTGTGTAAACCATTCCAGAAGTACCGGTGACCTGAAAATAAGGATATTACTATTATAACCGGCAGACATCAGGAAAAGAAGATTAAGATTTTATAGACATATTCACAGATTCCCTGCAACAAGACTCATTCACAAAATTATGACATTCATAGAACAGCTAAAAACTATGCCCTGGGTCCAGCAAATCAAAAAAGACCTAAGGGAAGCCCACATAAACTTGTCAGAAATCATAGACAGACACATGTACAGACAAAAAATTAACAAATGGGAGGCACCCCCAGAGAATGAAGTCACTAAGAGACCGGTGACAAAGTGGACTGTAGAAAGGAAGAGAATCCACTGAGAAAAAATGAGAGCTGTATGGAAACTCAGAAAATTGAATCATTAAGGCTTTGCATGATCCAACAGGGTCTAATTGCAGATAATAATAAAAACCGATAACATAAGTAGAGTAAATCATGTCTCAGACCAGTTTGACATAATGTCGGAAACAAACACCATGCTTATTGAACTTATGTATAAATATTTATTTTCCTTCAAAACAGCTTCAAATGGTTGTACTACAAGTTTCTCACATCTATACTAAAATTTTAGAAAAGTTGTGTTTGTTAATGTAATTGCAATGTATACTATAATGATAGAGATGCCAAAATTGTAAAACTTGAAATTTTTGTCTGTTTGTATGTACGTTGCTTTGCCCATCGTACAAAAACTAATGGGACAGATTTTAATGGAACTGCACATTGTGAGAGCTTATGTCAATGGTTAAGAGCAGTTACCCACAACCGTAGCATACCTTACACTATAGGTGCTCCCTGGGTGTTATAATTGGGTGACAGCAATCAAATGCTGCCATAATGCCCTTTTGTGGCTTGCGGCTAAGACATTAACTATACATGTAACAGTCTTTATGAGGACTCACAGTTTCAGTTAAACATTTGACAATTTAATAATTTTAGGCATGAGTAGAGCCAAGAGCCAGTCTTTATCATCAGTCCTACAAAAATTGTCAGTTGATGTTGTAATACTGCAAGAAACTTGCACACAGGACGACAAGCAGCTGCTGGTTAGAGGCAATTTACTTGGAATGGAAATCAAACGGTAACAGCACATCACGCAAAATACAGAACTGCAACCTATATTAAGAATGACATATGCCAGGTCATTTCAGCAGATTATCATCCAACTTACTTTTTGTCCATATAGAAGTGCAGTATGCTATAGTTACCAATATTTACAACATCCACTGCACCTTGGCTGGACATTATTGACTTATTCCCCCTAATGAAAGCATTATCCTTGGAGATTTCAACACTCATCATATGTTGTGGGGATATAACCAGACTGACTGAGAACAGGATTAAACCAATAGATTAGACTGACGTCAACAACCAGACATTGATATATGAAACTAAAGAGAGAGAGGTACATTTTATTCCACCTGCTGGAAACAAGACTATTCACCAGATCTCAGTTTCATTCCTTCAGGTTTAACATCACCTTCCTGCCATGTCCATAGACTAGGTCTCGGTGACTTCCCTCACAGTCTGCATAGAGCCATAATCTATAAAATACGTATACAGATATCTTTAATCCAATCCACTCCTAAATCTTAGTGGTACTTCCAGAGAGGAGACTGTGGAGCTAAGTACATTTATGCTAACATATGATGAGAATTAGGCCACGTTTGTAGGATTAATAAAAGCAACAAAGAAAAGAGCTATCCCACGAGGCTTCCAGAAAGAATAAATTCCATGCTGGAGTGAGGAGTCAAGCAAACTTAGAGGAGAATTCAAGGAAAATGATTTTCACGAAAAGGTGACAGAACTGCTGAAATCTCTTGACAATGCTAGAAAAGAGAAATTGGTAAAAACTCTTAAAATCTTAATGCTATGCATTCTAGCAGAAAAGCCTGGTATCTCATTCGTGAATGAGGTCCTACATCAATACCATCAAGGACATACTCATCCATTAACATGAATCAATACCAGATCTTGTATTTACTTCTGGAACAAAATTTTTAAAAAAAACCCTCACCAGATGGGTCAAATCTGAACTTAAGCGACAAATGCAACCTCACTCTATATATTCCCATCCATTCACATTACAAGAGGTTCAGAAAGCTTTAAAAACCCTTCAAAACGGGAAAGCTGTAGGATTAGATTGAATTTACCTAGAACTACTGAAAAACTTTGGTCCAACTCCATCTTACTGGCTTCAGCTCCCTACTGCAATCGGAAAGGCTTTCTCGGGTCTTCAAGAAAACAAAAATAATTGCCTTACTTAAACCAGAGAAAGATCCAAATCTCTCACAAACTGATAGCTTTAGTAAGTGTGACAAGTTATTGGAAAGGCTTGTTTTGATCAGAATAGCTCCGGCAATCAAAGCCCTGATCCCAGTTGAACAAGCTAGATTCCATCCCAGTCAGGACCATAGTGATCATGTCCTTTCTCTTACCACCTACTTGGGGTACCAGGAGAAAATGAAAAATGTTCTGGCTTCCTGGATATTTCAACATACAACATAGTTTGGAGAGAGAGGCTCCTACTCAAATTGATAAAGAAAGTTCCTTGCAAAAAGATAATAAGTTTATTGGAATACATGTTAAGTAACTGCCTGTTCCAGGTATACACTGAGCACAGCAGGAGCAGACCTCACAAGCTAAATAATAGTCTACCACAAGGCTCAGTTCCTCCCCCATGCCCTTTAACTTATATAGGCTACTCATGACCCGCCAGACAATATCACTCGCTGGGTCACATATGCTGATGATTTCAAACTTACAATGCAAAGAACTAATTTCGTGAAGGCAGCCCCAAAACCTTCAGGAAATGGATGTCTACTTTCAAAGATGGCGCCTTCAGCCTAATCCACACAGAAATAGCTATATTCCACATGAACAACAAACAAAAGAACCACCAGCCAACTATACCATTCAGAGACCTGATGCTGAACTACAACAATATACCAAAATACTTAGGAGTAACATTAGACAGACCCCTCACTTATAAAAGGCACATTCAGCAGTCAAGCTTAAAAGTTGAAAAACTGCTGGCTGGAATTTCATGGGAAGCTAATGCAAATATGTTAAGAACAACACCCTTGGCCTTGGTTTTCTCCACAGCTGAATATTGCTCTAATGTATGGTACAATAGCTCTTGGATCTAGGTGGTGGACATTCAGCTTCACCAAACCATGAGCACCATAACTGGCATCCTTCTATCTACACCTGTCCAGTGGCTACCGAAGTTCAGAAGCATCTCACTTTCTCACATGAGAAGGCAAAAATGTCCTTACCCAACTATGGTTGAGAATCCTGAACAATGAGACACTTCACATCCACGGAGATATATAGCAATACAAACCACTGCCCAGCCTGGGAAACTGCTGTGAGTCTGACATCCAACTCCTTTAGCCCTGCAGATAGCTGGACATCAGAATGGTCATTGTAAACACCACAGGACATAATACAAATTAGTAATCTTTGCTTAAAACTTCCAGGATTCAACCTGCTGTGATCTATTTGAATTAAATTATTTGCATTAGATGTGGCATGGCAAGAACAGCTTCTACTGTCCATGGGCAGATTTTCTATACTGCAACTGCGGTGAGGTCATATATACTGTGTTGTACATTTTGCAGGATTGTCCACTCCGTACCTTCCCTGGAAGTTTTCGAAACTAAAATATGGCAATGCTGAAGGTGGTGAGCTGAATGGAGCATCTCAATGTCAAGTTATAGAAGTCAGACTGGCGATGCTGATGTAGCAGCCTTTTCACCTGAAAGCTGAAGGCAATGTCCACTAAGCTATTGTAAG
Organism: Vandiemenella viatica; assembly: GCA_031002005.1. Taxonomy (NCBI): domain Eukaryota; kingdom Metazoa; phylum Arthropoda; class Insecta; order Orthoptera; family Morabidae; genus Vandiemenella; species Vandiemenella viatica. The sequence goes on from CM061914.1 coordinate 125,596,589, forward strand.
GTAACCTAAAATTTTGTTAATTCATAACCAAATTTGTTTACATAACATCAAGTTCAACTCAGTAACATTGCACATCAGTTTTAAAGTCATTTGCTTAGATATTTCAAGTCATATTTCAGATTAAACAGTTATAGGAAATCAGAATGTAGTATTAACATATCTGGTATATGGGATTCAGAATATTTTGTAAAAGAAAACGTTACCTTCATTTTCAGACCCATTTCAGACTATAACAAGTAAGATGAGATTAGTAACCTTCCAGCAAGGAAATTCGGTATTTTAAAGTAGAGTTTGTACGAAAATTTTATGATGCAACAACATATTTAAAATTCTAGAAGTCTTAATTTTGAAGATAACGTGACAGTTTATAGTTCAAAAGAAGCATGATTACGATTTAAAAATAATATCAAATTTTGAGAAAGGTAGCTGAAGTTGGCAGTTCTATCATTACCGTGGCGCCAAAATCTGATGATGAATTCTTGTAGAACTCGACGAAACAAATCGAAAATAAAGAATAAATGTTTTTGATATCTCGCTTGGTTTTAGACATATAGCACGTTAAAAATCAGTCATAGGTATAGTTCCTTCTGCTTTTGGTGTTTTTTCTTCTGGTCCAGGCCGTATTTTAACCTATCAACAATCACTAGGAAGAAAATAATACACCTATAGTGCATTTCCACCGTGTAGATATGGTGGTTTTGGTATAAAAAAAATTTCTGGTCCAGGCCGGATCTAACCCTAACCTCCTCACTTTTGAGTTACAATATCTCGAAAACTAAGCGAGATATCAAAAAACTTTATTCTTTATTTTCCATTTATCTCGTCGAGATACGTACGAATTAATTATCAAATTTGGCTATACCGAAATTTTTCTTCTGGTCCAGGCTGTATTTCAACCTAATTATGTCAACTTTGAGATACGATATCTCGAGAACTAAGCGAGATATCAAAAAACTTTATTCGTTACTTTCAATTTGTCTTGTCGAGTTCTACAAGAATTCATCATCAGATTTTGACGCCACGGTAATGATAGAATCCCCCTGAAGTTTAAAGGATGTTTGGAGAAGATTTGGAAAATTGGGTATCGATAGGTTTTGGGAGAAAAAAACTTTCATCGAGAGTTTTATGTTTAAATTAAAGAGAAATATTTTCTAGGCATGAAAATGCAATTGGTTTTTGAATATATGCAATATTTTGGCTGATATCTGCGAAACAAAATTACGGACAAACTCGTTAATATGGCTTCTTCCTGTAACCATAGCTTAAGAATTTTGATGTAAAGAAAATTTTAAGATTTATGGAAATAATAATAAAACTATTAAAAAACTGTTATTACAGTTAGTCAGCAATGATTGGGAAGTAGAATTGTTTATGGCAGATTTCAGAGCCGTAAGTTAGGATATCAATTTTCAAAATTAAAATTTGAATAATAATTTTTGTTCAACCTGTTAAAAATAGTAAACAAGTGGACCTTAGTATCAAATGAAGGAGTAGAAAAATTGAAGCATGAAAAAAAGTCATTTCAGCTCTGTATCTTTAAAACTTTGACAGTTATAAACATTTTTAGAACTGTATAGAAAATAATTTTTTACGGCTAAAGTATTATAGCTACAAAAATTTTCATTAGGATTGAATTTAAGGCTTGCAAGTCTGGCTATCTACAGTAAACTTTTCAGGGCGATAGGAATTTACTGAATGACTACAGATTTCGGGTGTCGCAATAGAAGCGGAAGGCTACATTTTTTCCATACTCTGGGGAGTCACATTGCCTGAGAAGGTGGAAGACATGTTCCCACTGGTAGTTTACGTATAGGAAAACCAGGGACTAGCTTGAGACTGTTCATGTAAATCATTTGGGCAGTCACCACGCTACTTTGTGGTCTGCCTGCACTCGCTTTACTAAGGCGGGCACTGGCAAGCGAGGCCATCATGCAATAGTTAGAGGGTGTCATCTTTGAAATTTATCAGTGTTGGGTGGAAGTAGTTGCTAAGCCTCACTGTAAACAGTTAAGGGGTTAATGAGGTTGGTCTGTCTGGATTCAGTTTGTAGTACTTGCAGTCATTTATTTTGGAAAATTAGTCCGATGCCTAAGTTGGTGACTTTGTACAATTTTAAAATAATACAATGATGATTGAATATTTTCATGTCAACAGTGACTTTAATTTCAACTTTACCTTTCCTTGATTGAGGTTATATAATCTTGGTGGAGGCCATTTCCAAGCACAAACTATATCCAAGGCGACACAACACGGTTAGAGTTGAGGTCAAAACTGTTTATCACTAACCCCAATAAACTTTTTGTTGTTACACTATGTATACATTAAAAAAAAATAGTTTCGTAATGTCAGTATAATTGTTATTTGAGTTCAATTTTATAAAGTTTCATACAGGTCACATAGCATCAAATGCAAAATAAAATAAATGATTAAGATATATTAGATAAGGCGTATTTTTAAAGTAAGTTCCATTATCGATTATTGCCACTGCAATGCTGCAATTGTCATTGTGCACATGAGTGTTCAGTTCTCTAGTTGCTAAGCAACTTATACACGCAGTATAAGATTACTAGTCCTTGTGAGTGGTTCGTCTTTAGCATATTGACCGGCCCCGGCGACTGTAAAATACGGTCGGTTGTGTTGACATGGTTTGTTTGAATTTCTTCCTATTGGTAATGAAGTGTGCCTCCATTCCATGGAATGCTGCTTCGATTCAGGTGTCATGTGACATATCCAAGCCCCATCACCTGTCACAATATGGTTCAGGAACTCATTGCCTTTCTAACATGTGAAAAAGGTCAATGCACAAAAGCCTGTTTGGTTTTGTGTTCCATAGTGAGCATCTTGGGCATCCATCATGAACACATTTTTTGAAACTGTAATCAACATGTTACAATGTTACACAGAACACTCCATGAAATTTTTGGAAAATATATAAATTGTGAACATCCTGTTCTCGCAAATTTTTCCTTTGACTGCACTCACCAAATCATCAGAAATAACCATTGTGCTGTTCATCATGAACAGAGTGGCGGCTATCATTGAACTTTTTTAACCATCTCCAGACTGTCCCATCACTTTACCATAAACTTAATGAATTTGGCAATGAATGTCAGCTGGTTTGACATTTCTCTCATTCAAGAAACGGATAACAAACCATATTTCACAGTAGGCGGTGCCAGTCAATTACCTTGAACAGGTCAATCACTCACCACAAAACAACCACACAATGACTGGCAGTCTTAAACTACGTAAACAAGTTGCTTAGCAACTGGAAAACTGAATGTTCATGTGCGCAATGACAATTGCAGCATTGCAAGAGCAACAATCAACAACGGAACTTGGTTTTAAAGTACACCTTGTAGGAAACTTTTCATTCAGATTAGTAATATACTTCCTGAAGATGCAGAATACAAAACCTAGAATTTTAAAATTTTTGCCTGTCCAACAACATGCAAAAAAACAACGAACAGAAGTTTTCGAGATGGCACATAGTTATAGCTTATGTCACCGGGTAATAAAGGATACATTTCATCTACATTAGTAATATAGTTCATCTACAGCTATACTCAGCAATGGACAAAATTATCGGTAGCAGTGGGTGCTCTGCAACAAAACTAACTCTACTTTCCAATCACGAATAGTATGAGGGAAGAAAACATCCGTATGACTCCTAATTTTTCTAATCTTATCTCTTCTGTCACTGCAACCCAAATAGTTAGGTGGAAAAAGTATTTTGTCACACTCATAAATGAAGGTGTTGTTTGCACATTTGCCAATAAACTCAAATGATGCCTACATTGTCTACCTGCCAGACAATTGCAGTCCAATCTATGTACCAATTCTGACGTATGTTTAGGATTTGTAAGTATACATCCGATCCCCTTGCTGTATGTTCCCCTGCGTTCATGATTAAGTTTGTTAGTGCTTTTGAGTTTGTCTTGGCCCTCCCGCCATCATCTGTGATGAGTGATTGGTTTATTTTCCCTAGCATTCTATATTTCTGTTACTTAAAAACATTTATAAGAAATATTTCATCACTAACATAAACAATGTGAATCATTTTCAATGTTCCAATTTAAAACAAAATTTAATGGCGGCATGTTGTTCCCTCATTTCTTTAATAACTAGGAATCAGACAAAATCTCTTGTTACCATCAACAAGTGAAACCAGAACTCTTCTTCAGTAGCAGAAAATAGTTAAAATGTGTTTCTAGTTAAATAATTTACTCAATTACAAATAGCAATGGTGGGGTGCGCAATGATAATAAAATTATTCATCTTTCCCATTACAGACATTCTGCAAATCATTAACAGAAAGATGACAATATATTCCTCCATCAAATCAAAATCATCTAGGAACAGCATTGAGGGAATAATGGTTGATCTCCTGTGCATGTGAAAGTCCCTGCCCTGTAGTTAGTGACAATGGTTAGCAAAAAGAGAGAGAGAGACAGACTATTATGCAACATTTCCGATTCTCTGGTACTTAGTATATCTCCAGTCTAAATAGTACGTCTTATGCATAAGAGCCCCTTTAAAAAAATTTAACCTACACTGTTCAGTAATAATGTCATAAAGATCTATTTCTTATTTCCTAGTCTACTCATTTCTAGTTATGTGGAAAATCTGTTGTTCTTGACATTTTCACTACTGATGGGAGAGGAATAAATTACTGCGGGAAATGCAGCCAATTTATCTGAAGAAACTTGATATTTGTAAAACGTAAAAGAAGGTGAGTAGAGACAGTTCATTCAAAGAGTTTTAAGATAAAAATTCTATGAATGAAAAGTAGGTCAAGCGGAGAAATCAATCAAGTTCCATAAAAGTTTTTAAAAAATAATAATTAATTATTAGAATCAAATGTCCTCTAGGTAGACATTATCTGGAAAAAAAAGAAGGATGATCGAATAGTTGACCATGCTGATACAGATATTTTCAAGCAACCTCATTCCTTTTGTCAGTTTTAGAACCCTACCTCCAGATAACACCAGTTACTACATAAATATAAGTGTATTTAAAAAAATTACTATTCTATTATTTGAAAATTGTGCAACTTTTAATCAGTAGTTGCTTCTTGTTTTTATGGCTTTATGCCTCATGACATCATTAGAGGTGGGAAAAGACTGTGGGCAAGGAACGAGAAGGAATTTGGCCTTCTGAAGGAACCATCCCAGCATTCGCCAGGAGTGATCTGGAAAAACCATGGAATACCCAAATATGGATGGCCGGATGGGAATTCGAACCCACGTCCTCCTGAATGCAAGGCCAGAACGTTAATCATTCACCCACTACATTCGGTTTCAGTAGTTGATTGATTTAGCAAGTCATATTCTTCCTCCCCCCCTCCCTCTTTCCCTTATATATGAGTAAATATTTTGTAGAGCTTGTTTCCAACTTTGGTAGATTTTATTTCTTTCACAATTGTAATTTACTCTGATATTCAGTAGTTCCTTAGCTCCTGCTAATCTCAGTAAGGCATAATATATTGTTTTAGGGTTACTGCAGAAGATTCAAATCAAAAGAATTAAATGAATTATGATGCTCTGTAAATAGAATTTTCTAAAGATAAACTACACATCTGTCTAGAACATAAAAGTCATAAAGTCTATCCCAAACTTTAAAATGTTGATAACCATTATACAGAGATAAAATGTACAAATATGTAAAACCATATTTACTGCTACCAGAAATAGAAACATTAAATAAATACACAATCAATTACAGGAACACACGAGACAATTTACATGATCTGCTCATATATTCTATTTAAAACAATTTGTAATTTTGTAAGTACAAACCTGTATGAGACACCGCTTCCGATCATTTGTGTAGAAAAAAACCACACAGTTCCTCTCCAATAACTCGAGAGCTCTCTCGAACGGGTTACCATACACCGAATGCAATGCCATTAGAGTATCATCAGTAACTGTGTGAGGGGAAAAACACAGTTTATCTAAGTCACATGGCAAAGGCATCAGAACGTCAGCATGTCTCAAAATGTTCAAGATTTTGAGAGTGCGTTCATGAAAACATAAAAAGTAGTGGAATTTTCAGAGTTTAAATCTGACAAGTACTAGGGTCTATTCCAGTTCTTTCAAGATTTTCTGCCTCAGAGAACCCTATGCACAATCTTTTCTTGTTAATTTCCACTTGATTATGTAATTGAAGTCCTACAATATGTTAAAGAGAACTGCAGAGTTTGTTGGCAGCTTGTAGATGACACTATTATCAACATGGAGTTTTAATAGTATCAGGTACATGTCTTTCATATGCAAATAATATTCATCAGTATTGTGTTCCTTATATCAATTCAATTTAATTCACCTGTTATGCAGAATAAAAGGTACTAATATTGGATAATGGAAACAAAGATACTGCCGTGAGGCACATAAAATAATCCTATCTTATTAAAAGGTACTAACAAATGAATATAAGTAATAAAACAGAAAAGAACCACCAAGTACCACAGGTGATAACACGATGGGAGCAAATCTACTATCAGAACAGCATGAAAGTATAAGGTAGTAACTGTGTGTCAAGCATCTATACCATATGGTTCCACATCTTATATAAGTTTCGGGAATCTTTAGTTAAGAAATTTAAAAACTAGTTAATGTGTTTCTTAAGGCTTCCACAGCCTCTTTATTCATGATTAATAACCTGAAAATCTATTAATCATAGTTAATGTCTGTTCGCTTGATGCATCATTTTTAAATAAACGAAGGAAATTTTTGTGGCCTTACGACTCGTTTTCACAATATCAAATTGCTGCACATTCTACCTCAGTTGTGGCTGCCCCAAGAGTTTAACATAGAATTCAAACCTCAAGGAGCCTTCTAGCACATTTCACAGGAAAAAAGGTTTGGCAGAGGGATGAAGTTTCTGTAGTAGCTCCTGCAAGTTATGGAGTTCGAACAGAAGGCTTTAATTTTCAAGGTGGGTACTGAGCTACTTTACTGATGATTGAATTAAATAAACCTTCTTGCTTAGACACAAGACTTTCATGGACCACAAAATTAACATTTTGGAACATGAAACAAAAAAAACTTGTGAATGTATTCCTGTCCAAAACAATTTTTGTATATAGGCCTAGTGCTTGATATTTTTACCGGATTTTATAGTCATATAGTCAGAAAAATAAATGGGACAATTTGGAGGCTCGTATCTCATGAAAAACAAAACACTGAAGGTAATGGTGACAGTGAAAATGTGTTTGGCCTAAGAGAATAATGAAGAGTAGGGGAAAGAAATCCATCACTTACCACAGATGAAGGCAGGAGGGCCATGACGAACAATTAGACATGAACAAACTTTACAATATTACACAACTAAATACGAACGTGCTAAAATGACAATGACTGCACTTTTGAATAACAGTTCAACGGTGTCATACTTAACAAGGAACTTGAAAAGATGATAAATAAATCATTCCTGTGTTACAAGGGCTGTCCAGAAAGTAACTTACATTTTGAAATAAAAAACTAACCAAATTAATATATACATATTATATACTTTGAAAGGGACAATTTTAAACTATTTTTCTACAAAGTCACCATTTAAATTGAGGCACTTATAATAACGATGCACAAGGTTTTCAATTCCGCCTCTGTAGAAGTCTGCTGCCTTAGATTTCAACCACTGGTTTACAGTGGCATGAAGTTCTGTTTCACTGTCAAAGTGCTGTGGAGTCAGGTCTTTAATGTTGGAAAGAGATAGTAATCGCTCGATGCCAGATCCGGACTATATACAATGGGAGATAAATCGCCTCCATCCAAAACCATCCAAGAGCTGTTGGGTACAATTAGCCATGTGGGGATATCCATAGTCGTTTAAAAAATACTTTTTGAGCTTAGTTACCCCTACGCTTGTTCTTTTATTGACCACCTTAGTTTTGTTAATGTTTCACAATACCTTCCTGAATTAATTGTTACACCATGTTCATGGAAATCAGCCAGAAGCAGATCCTCAGTGCCCCAAAACACATTTGCCATAATCTTTCTGGCTGAAAACATTAACAAACGGTTTACTGGTTTTCTGGTAGAACTCATGTGCCCATGTTGCATGGACTGTCCTTCAATTAAGTCTCTGTAGAAATATGCCGCCATAGATTTCAATCACTGGTTTACACCGGCATGAAGTTCTGCGTCACTGAAAATGCACAGTGTTGTGAGCCAGGCTTTCATCACTAGAAAGAGATGGTAATCGCTCGGCACCAGATCCAGACTGTGTGTTAGGTGATCAAACACCTCCCATCTTTTGTCTCACAATCAACAGGCTTTACCCATCTCCCGTTATGACACAACTGAGAAGTGCGCTATTATTCTTGTCATAGACTACAAGGAAATTCAGCGATGCAGCATGACACTGTGTTTGTGGTCTTCCATCAACATTTTGGCACCCTTCTGGCACAAAAATCGTGATAACCAAGCTTCTCTGATATAATTTCATGCAGTAAACTTCATGAAATTGGGGGAAATGAAGTGAGAGTTCCGTAATCATAAAACGGCAATTTCCAAGAATAATGCTAGGCCAACCATTGAGGTCCTCATCATGAACATCCTAATCACTGAACGCTCCTCACAACTCACAAGATTTTCCATTCATCTGCACATTTCAATAATTCACAGCAGACAAAGTATTAAAATCACAGTCCACACACTATGACAGCTTGATGTACACTGACTGTAGGAATGTTTTGATGCCAAGATGGCAGCTCCAGGCCCACCCATCTCAATGCTAGGCACAAACATATATTACTTTCTGAATAGCCCTCATACATGTATTTCATCACACTTGATGCAAAGCCAGCAGTGTTATAAAGCTGTGATATACGGAATGAAATTATAAGGATTCCATTTTGGCTAATAACCTCGAAGAAAGCTGTGGAGATAGTGCAAAAAACCCACCAATATGTATAAAATGATTAGTGGGATCTGTAAGTCAAGTGAAACTTAAATAATGTTTTGATTCTAAAGACAAGGAAGCAGATTTTAGGCAAGGTAAATAATAAAGGACAGATATAGCAGAGAGTATTAGAACATTTGGCAAAGGATGTGAATGCACACATGTGGCTTGTTAATGGAGAACAGGGTGGGATAGGGGTAGGAACGGGTAAAATAATGTGAAGTTCAACATCGATAACTGTAAGGGAGGCTTATATCACAGGTGGTAGCTGGACACATAAGTACATATGCATATATATAAAAATATATAATTTAGTAATCAATAAATAATGGAGTAATAATAAAATAAATACACAGAAAAATAAGAAATATATTTTAAAAAACAAACATTAACTGATGGGTTTATTGTAGAATGTTATTGGAGATTGGATGTCTAATACCCAGGATATTTTGGTAAACTAGCTCCCATCTGAAGTTCAGACACAGTGAGAGTTTCTGGTAAAACTATGACAGCTCTCATTGTAAAACAGTTGCCAAAATTATAAGAGTTATGGGAACAAACATGGGCTACTACTGGATGATGTAGTTTGTAGTTGTTAACTGTTTGCTGTGGTAATTCATTTCGACTGAGAGCTGGTTGGTACGAACTAATGCTCTGGAGGCAGGTTAGTTAGTATTTGAGGTGCAAGTAACACATCAACTGATGGAAACGGTTTCTCCTGTGGTCAGACTGGAATAGGTTGTAGCAGCCGGATGTATGCCACAAGTTTTGCAACAATGTCTGTTGCATGGAAAAGATGCACTAAATCTAAATAATATTTCAAGAAGGCACAATATCATATCCCACTATCTTTAATAGATCTCTTTATATAACTTTACTAAGGATGGTTTTAAATTTTTTAATAAGCTCATTTCTACTTGCATGGTCAAGCTGCTCTTCTGATTTCCTGAATCATAGTCCCTAATGATCTCATCAAACCAATTAATTAATATTTTTGCCTCTTTTAAAAATCTTCAGTAATTTCTTCTCCATCTTTATTGGTAACTGTCCAAACTCCGTTCCTGTCCCTGTTTTCTAACAAAGTCACAGACATTTCTAGATGCATCATTCAGTTGTCCCCCTGCACCCATACTATTCTTCTTAATCCCATCTTCACCTTCCTTCTACACTGCTGTTAATTCTTTGTTTAGTTGTTTCAAGTTTCTCTATTGCCTTGGTTTGGGTCTGGAGACTTGCTGCATTCCAGAGGACTGAAAATGTTCTATATTTATACCAGTTCACAAGGAAGAGCAGACAAGTTGGCTATACACTGACAGCCAGTTATATTAGGAAAAGAAGTGGTTTGTAAGTCAGCAACAGGATTTAGAAGAGGTTACTCGAGAAATTCTTAGTAGATTAAGTCCAAGATATTTCAGATGAAATGGACTACAGAGGCCAAGCAGAAAGAGAGCCACTCGATCTTCATGCACTTCCTATATTCCGGTTACTCCCATCCTATCTCCTTCATATCATCAGTAAGTGATTGCATCCTACAGTTATACCCATACACAGATCTAGCTGTCCTCTTTTGCCACTAGCAATAATATGTGTGTATACTACACCACTATGTTAAAGCTTTGGCTTGACCATGATTTTATATTCTAATTCTCTCTGTCCTTGTCACCAGAATGTTGAAAACTCTTAAGAATAGCTATGGAAAAATCCAGTTGGGTTGGTCACCATGGGATGAGGATAAATGCCAAAGGATAAAAGTTCTTAGGTATACAGATATAAAAATAAAGATTTTAGGTGATTATAATGTAAAGGATAAATTAATTGTAAATGAAAACACCGTCTATTAGCAACTGGTTTTATTGATATATAGACGGTGTTTTCATTTACAATTGTGTAACAAGCAACTGCAGAAGGATGACCAATATACCAGATAAATTACTCTCATCATAAGTTTCCTTTTGATAATAAAAACTGGGCAGGTGGTAGTGAGAGGATTCGAAGTTTTATTTGAGAGTGTGAGGGTTACTAATGGGAGACAATTAAATCACTTCAGGAGTACTATGTAACATTGCACTGCTGGGAACTAAGAGCTGACTGCTACTGAGGCTGTGGCATGGAGCAAGCTATTTAATTTAATTACTATTGTAAATTACATGCTATGGTGGTAATGTTCCTACACTACCACCTCCCCACGTCATGAATTTTTTCCCCAACCTATGCCTGTCCTTTAGGAATTTCAGCTTTAAACTCCTTCAGTATATTTGGTAAAGTATCCTTATTCCAGTCTCCGATTTCCTAACCTACAAAAGAAAATTTTCCCCATTCCCTTTCATCTGATTCAAGTGCCAGCTTATGTTTATTGTCACTTCTTCCCCTCCATGTAGAACTCCTAATCCTTCTATCAATATCCATCAATGCAGTATTGCTATTGTAAGCATTAGACAAACCACTTTTTTCACCTACCTTCTGTCTTCTGACTCACAACACAGCTCCTTCTGTTACCAATTGCATTCTGTGGTAATTTCCACAAACAAATCTAGCTGCTCTTTTGTACCCCTTCATCTGCTCGTCATACTCATAAATTGGGTCCCAAATCACTCCACCATATTCAAGCAGTGGTCTGACCAAGGTTTTCTAATCCAATTCCCTCACTTCTCTGGCACATCCCCTCATCACCCTCTCCAAAAAATGAAAGACTCTGAAACCTCTTCCTAGCACTTCCCCAACTGAGTTTACAATCAAAAGTTATGCCAAGATATTTATAATCAGGGTCTTCCCTATCCTTTTTTGGACATAGTGTGTAAAATTGCATGCACTTTTTGCTGCTGTATATGATACAGCTGAATTGACAAATTTCACTGACACTGTTGTATAATTTTTTCTGCATATGAGAAATAAACATATGACCATGAATTGGAGAGACTGGGATATAAAACTTTTGTTAAACCACTTTTTTAGTATGTTTGAGTAATATAGGATTCATATCATGACTGTTGTATAACACACTTTGTGAAGATTCAAAAGAGGGCAGCTAGATTTGTTTGTGGAAACTATCATAGAACAAAATCAGTTAACGATGTGTTAAGTGTGCTCAGTTGGGACTCAGTGGAATCAAGAAGTGAATGTTTGGAGTGCATAAGGCATATATATTGGTATAAGAATTACAATTAGTAACCTACAAGAAATGGAATAGGTGGCCATGAACTTAAAACAGCACTTAACTTCCAGCATATGGGAGTGGATTTTTTTTCTTTCTTTTTGTATGTAAGGTAATCAGGGACTGGAATAAATTACTGGGATCAACACTTTACCTAAAACTCTTAGAGAATTTGATGTAATAATTCTTGGAATCCAGAAGTAATGTGTAGAGAATTGCTACTGTATTGGGGCAAGTGATTAATTGTAATTAATTTATTATTATTATGACAAACAGTCGAACATTGGTATTTTTCTAATACTCCAACAAATCTGTGAAAGTAACATTCAAAAAAATAATAATACAATACAATACATTCATTTTCCATTCATTCCAATATAAGAGACTGGCTCTGTGGGATGTGGAAAGTTGTCAATTTACAGATACACAATTACATAGCAAAATAATACATACACCAGAAGATGTACAGTCATAGCATACAGTCAAAGCTCTTTATTCGCAGTTTCAGTATTTGTGGATAAAATAATTGTGACAACTTTCTGTATTCCACGCTTGAAATTTTTATTATTCGCAGATCCATTCGGTACATCCAGCGGAGTCAGTATCCTTTACTAACGTGTCGGCATTGTTTGAGTATTGCTGGAACATACCGAGTCACTCAATCTAGCCGAAACAACTAAAGTCTTATTGCCACTGGATCTCTCAGCACTTCATTGCAATAATTCTGCTTCGTTCGCAATTTATAATGTTAGTTATGAATGTTATGCAATGCTGGAAAATACCGTAATGCATTGTAACAATAAAAGAATTGTTGCTAGAATTGAAGCCATACACATTGAAATAATGCTAGAAATAAACTGTGACTTGATCTCACTGTCGGAAATGGTCGAGAATCCGTGCAAATTCAAACTTTAACTGCAAACATGGCTCAAGTTGCGAATGGAATATGACAACACAGTTTTGAACCTAAATCACTCCAGGTGAATGCTACCTTCAAAAGGCCATGGCCGAATTCCTTCCCATCCCTTCTCCCTAGTCCCATCCCGCCTCTACTGACCTCGACGAGGTGTAAAGCCATAAGTAAAAAAAAAAAATAGTTTTGAACAGATAGAATCAAGCGACATTCAAGAGTTGCTTGAATCGAAAGTTGAAGATTTGACTGAAATTGACTAGGAGGAAATGTTAAATCGCCAACCTATTGATGAAGAGGCTTCAACAACCACTCAAATGGTGACATTAAATTTAAAAAACCTGTGTGAAGGTCTACGGATGGCAAATGAGCTTTGTGATTTCTTCATGAAAATCGATTTGTCTATGGAAAGAAGTATTGTATTTAAAAGACAAATTGTTAATGCCACAGCTGAATATCAATCTGAATTGAAAGATCGTTTAAAAGTGGCAAAACAAGGAAAAATGTCTACATTCTTCAAAACATTGTTTAAGCATGACAATAATAATTAAAATATGATGCTTAAAATCTCTTAATAAATTGACTTTAATTGTTGTTACTGGGTTTTTTTTGGGGGGGGGGAAATTTGCAACATATCCCCTATAATCCCATTCAAATTACCATTCCATATTCGCGGCATATTTATGGAACGTATCCCCCGCGAATAAGGAGCTTTTACGGGATTACTGGAGATCGCGATTCCGCCAGGAGTTGTCAACATAACACTGAAGTGGTCAAATGCAAGACGCCACTAGAAATTCTTTCCGAAGTACATTTAACGGTTTCATGCTGGTCCAGGCTGTATTGCAACCTAATTTATGCTTGAAAATAATGGTCCAGGCTGTATTACAACGGAATTACTGCTTGAAAATAATACGTCTTGCGACTGATTACAGCAGTATTCCAACGATATTACTGAATGTTGCTGTAGCGGAATCGCAATCTCCAGTAGACCCGCTTTTACTGTACATGGTTCATTAAACAATTGCATAACAAAATAATACATGCACCAGAAGATGTGCAGTCATAGCATACATGGTGCATTAACTATGTCAACTACATTTACACAAGCTACTGGCAGTTTATTTTGTAGATACCTTAGAAATAAATTCTTCAATAAGGTAGAAGGAGTTGTCAGTTAAAAATTCTTTAATTTTTTTTCCTGAATTTGTTCTTGTCATCTACTAGACATTTAAAATGTGTTGGAGCTTTTTGAAGATATGTATCCTTGAATATCAGACCCCTTTTTGAACAAATGACAATGACTTGTAATCTTTGTGAAGATCATTTTTACTAAAATAATTGTGTAGGCCTATTTTACTACTTGTTTTAAACAAAGTAAAATTTGTGATTACAAAGGACATTAATGTGTACATATACTCAGTCACTAATCTTAAAATATCTAACTTCTTGAACAGCCCACTACATGAAGTTCTATTGCTAACCCCACACATAATTCTTATTACTCACTTTTGGGCTCTGAACACTAATAAAATTTACTGCCCCTAATATAGATGATACGCGGGCTAAATGTAATGAAAAGATTGCTTCTATGGGTAGAATTGCCCCAGAATATTATTCCATATGACATTATGGAGTGAAAATAAGCAAAATAAACTAGCTACCCATAGCTGAAATTGTACAAATTGCAAATGTGGCAGCATCCAATCGCTTTAGTAAGTCAGAAACATGTACCTTCCAATTTAAATTATGAACAATATGCAAACCTAGACATTTCACAGACTTTATCTCTTGAATGGACTGGCCTACAAATTTTATGTCTATATCTGGTGTTAATCTGTGTGATGTACTGAACTGCATATAATGCGTTTATCAAAGTTTAAATACAAGCCATTAGCTGTAAACCATTTATTAATAAATTCAAAGACATAATTTGAAATCTATTCTGTAGATAAATCTGGAGTATTTTTAATTCCTATATTTGTGTCATCTGCAAATTGGATGAAACACAGGATGGATCATTTATATATAGAACCCTACACATCTGATTCATTCTCACTCAGAAAACAGTGGACCACTTAAGGCAGCCTTAAAATTCTCCATAGACACTTTCTGTTTTCTCTTCAGAAGGTAAGAACTAAGCCATTTATTAACAATGCCATCTATACAATAATTTCTGAATCAAAATTTTACGATCTACACAGTCTAATGCCTTAGATAAATCACAAAAAATTCACACAGGAATTAATTTATTATTTATTCCTTCTAAAATATTGTCAGTAAATGCACATATAGCTTGTTCTGTTGAATGGCTCTTTTGAAAATCAAATTGTGATTTAGCCCTAGTTAGAATCTTATTATTTTTAAGGTGTTCATAAAGTCCATTGAACATTGCTTTCTCAAAAACTTTGGAGAAAGCTGTTAGTAATGAAATAGGACCATAATTCGATAGGGCTGACTTTTCTCCCCTTTTATAGAGTGGTTTAACTACAGCATACTTAAAACCTTTCTGGAAAAGTACCCTCAAGTAAAGATATATTAAACAGGTAACTTAGTATATTACTTAATTCTATGGAACACAGATTAATTAATCTGCTGGAAATCCCATCATCACCACTTGAGTATTTTCTCTTAAGGGACCTGATAACTTTTCTTATTTCTTCTGGGGTAGCTAAATTTACAGACATAATGTTAAATTTTTCTTGGAAGCCCATTTTGACAAAATCCATACTGTGTGTTACTAAGCTATTGGCAGTCAATTTATCAGCAACAGATAAAAAATGTTTATTAAATGTATCAGCAATTGAAGAATTAGATACCACTGAATTTTCTTTGATAAAAATGTCATTACTTGTTTATTTTTTTCCGATTTCCGTTTTTACGATGTCCCATAATGTCTTAATTTTATTTTCAGAATCATGAATTTTATGTTTGTTGTATATACTTTCAGATTCTTTGATAACCTTTTTCAGTATTTTGCAGCATTGTTTGTAATGTGTTTTAATGTTAGCATTCTGACTGTTCCTAGAGGCAATATGTAACTTCCGTTTACAAATGCATGATGCTCTGATAATAATAAATGTTGGGTGGGAGGGGATATTCTCCACCATACCAAAGCAGTAAGCAGTTAATAAAAATTTCAACAGGTCAGTACCAGTTTTGGGTTGGTGGAGAATATCCCCTCCCACCCATAATGTTACTTGCTGATACTTTATACAGTTAAAAGAATTTTATTTTTGCTCATTATAATACAGAAATCAAACACAAATTTTGCTGTGTCGAATAGCACAACGACATGATTTTTAATATTATGAAAATTGATATAAATAAAAACAAACTCACGGCACTTTTCCACTTTGAAACTTTCCTCGGCAACACGCAAGACATCGTCACCCACTTTACATACCAACGAAGGATGGTTATCAACTTGCATGTTAGACTACATATCCTTAAATTGAAGAAGTCATACTCACAATCCAATAAATTACCGTCAAAAAGTCACTGGATTAAATTATACCCAGTAAAAATGTTATTATCGCAGGACACGTAGGATCGGTTATATTTTCACAAATACGTAATATACAAACTTCAAATGGAAATTATATTAATTGCATAAGATTATCTTGAAAGATAATATTATTTATATAAACGTCAACTATGTCTTTTAGTTTTTACCGCCAGAACCAAAGACTAAAATTTAAGTTTCAATTAGCCACAGATTACAGAAACGTAGCCTCCTCAGTCGATACATATGAGTCGATATAGGTCCAAATAGAATACCAAACAGTGTAAAATTGAATTTAATTAAATTGCGACAGCAATTTCCCTAGAAATCTAATTTATTATTTTATCTTATATCATCAACTTTAGCCATTTACATATTTTAATTTTAAATTCCTTCACTCTTTTGTAAATTACTCATTACTTCCCTTGGTAATTTATTCCAATCATTGACTCTCTTACCCACAAAAATAAAAATTTTCCACTCCCTTATGCCAATCTAGGACTAATCAAACTGACCTGATCACAACACAAAAAATATGTCATAGCGAAATCTGAGAAAAACCATTAACGTAATCAGATCTAATTCGGGATATTGATGGGGGGATGGTGATGAGAGCATCTTCAGTGCACGAGAAATTGTTAGAAACGCGAGTCTAGAGAGTGAGCTGAGGAAACCGGTTAGGGAGGAGCACCATACCAATGTTGCTCTCATTCAGGTCCTAATTCGCCATGACCGGCAGTAAATGAGCCACGCTGTGAGGCGCTTAAACTTGGGAAAAAATATAAGTTTCGTCTTGGGGGTTGTTCCTGTGGTACCATTGGTAGGTGAGGTTTCACTAGGGTTAGTCTTAATCTAAATAGAAGGGGCCTGGGGGAACTTTCGGAGCTGTTAGCTAATGCTGTAAAGGGCCAAGATTGGCCCTTACTTAGTCCAGGAATACTGAGAGAATGATTCGAAGACGTATTGTGAGATAGCTCCAAAATAGGTCTTAGAAGAGAAGGTCAGCGATTGGTGGAACCAAGTCATGTGATTAATAGTGGAAAAGAGATAGGCTGATTCAGAAGACATTAAGGCCCTAAGATGTAGAAGTGTCGAGATCGGTTAGAGAATAGACCGTGAACAATTTTTATTACGGAGTGTATAATGAAACTAATAAGTGACAATTTTGATAGAAGGAATATGATGATTCAGAATGCCTCAAGAGCACCGTAAGCAAGTCGTTGAAGTATTGAGATAGGTGATAGCATGCACAGTGAACAGTTGGTTCGATTAGCGATCTATGGAGTGATGGTTTTGATGATACAGATTTACGTAGTGTCCGAAAATGATTACTAGAAATGGCGCAAATGATTCCATCACTTAGAAATAAGCAAGAGAAGGCTTTAAGCGGCTTGAAAATAGTGAATAGTGACGAACATGAAAGTCATGACTAACAATAGCTACCAAAAGTACCTAATAAACAATGCTTGCAAGTTGTACCGATTGAGAGTGAGCCATGTCAGTGTTTCCAGTGAATATCTGTTGACTGAGGATGGAACGAAGTAGAGATTTGGTTATAGTAGACTGTGTTAGTGAAGACGTTTGATACAATTAAAGTTGGACTCCATGGGTGTTTGATTTAGTATCGTACAACCAGACAATGATTGTTTTACAGTAAGAAGAGACCTTCGATCTCCAGTACTTTTAGGGTAAAACCCTGGAGTGGTGAACGAGATATAAATACTACAAACCCAGTAGAAAGCGCCCATAGGAAACCATCATATGGTCTTAGTGGGACTACTTGTGTGGTGGATGAACAAGATCATATTAATGAGCGCTACACATTTTGTTCCGCGACACCTCTTTAAGTGGTGATTGGGTCAGGACTGTACCTTTTTTAGTTAGGGACCGCTGGATAGAGGCAGATGACGAATGGGGTGCTGATTGTCGATCAACGATGTGAAAAATCACAAATGCTAATGAAATAGTTGATGCTGCTGCAACAATAACTGACGAAAGCAGAATCGGGAAGAAGAAGGTTAATGCTGAAAATATCACAAAGCCAGTAATAAAAGTATTTTTGGTAAAAGTATAATGTATGAAGCGACAGAAATTACAAATTTAATACAGATACACGAACTACAAGTAATTGTATGGATAGAGTACTATACAATGAGATTTTTCTCGACGGTTAAAAATGTGTATACCGCAGAGATAGAAGAAAAATTGGTGAAAACGTTTTCATACTGGTTGGCAAAGAATACTACAGTTCACGGGTGTTTATAGATCAAGACCAATAGTTACATGGGGGAATAAAAAAGAAAAAAATCATAGTGTTGGTTGCTTGCCGTACTGGAAGAATGAATGTTGAAGATAAGACTCTCGGGGAGAAACGAAATTCATATTCACAGTTCAGAAGAGAGCACAGAATGGTCATATTGGAGGGGATTTAAATTTAGTAGCGCCGTTTGCGCCGAATCTCAAGCAGGTGGCATCTCAAGTAGGTGCCATTCAAGGTCAGCTATTGAGCAGACAGTAGCTGACCCTGAATGGCACCTACTCAAGTTACCAGCGCGGTACGGGGCGCAAATGGGTACTACTTTCCGGAATGGTCTCTTATATAAAGCGCAATGGAGTAATTAGAGCAAAATTGTAAAGATGAAATTCAGCACGGTATTATGGACAGGAAATTTCGAATTTACAAGGAGCTTATTAATTTAATAAATGATTTAGATTGTTTGTCCATTCCCCGAATGAAAGAGGACAACTTAAAAACTTCAACAGTGACATGCTCTATCTCTAGAAATTAACGTTTACAACATACGACATAGCCGTAGACGAAATATCTTCAGTTTAAGAAGACTAATGTGGAAACAAAGCTAATCCTTAAAGAACACAAGAAGTCATCGGGGGAGCGTGACTGTGAAATAATATCCAATACTACCCCATACTTTCAGATATAGTCAATGATTGCTTCAGTCAAGAGGAAAAACCTATCGCACCATCCACTCGTAGTATAAACAGAAGTGTTTGCACACATGTTGGTAGACAGTGCCATCACAGCTAGAAATCACATGAAACTAGGGTGTTAATGAAGCATTACATCTGGCTGGAGATTGTAAACAGCCATTTACCTTGGAAGAGTTTGATGAAGCCTTAAAAAGTACGAACAACACTCCCCCGGTTCTACCACATCTGCTACTACAAGATCTCCCAGCTACCGCATCGGCGAAGAAAATCTTACAAAATTCAACAAATGTGGAAAGAAAACCAATTCCAATAAATTTTGTCAATACAAATTATTATGACAAAAACGAAAGCCAATAAAGACTTGAATAAGGAATCGTCATATCAACCAAATTGGATTGTCACTCTATATACCGAAAATTTTCAAACTTTCGAAAGAATTCTCAATCGTCACCAAGTTAATCGCTAAACTGCGTGATATTGCTCATCTCATCTTGCTTGAAAATTATTTCACTGTTTTCAGGGAATGCAACGGTCACGCATTTGTTTCTCTTCTAGGGTCATAAACAGAATTTTCAGGAACTATGCCCCTTTCAAATGGTCCCTGGTCTCTTCTTCTTCTGCTGACATCATCAGCTCACCTGTAAGCTGTGACTGAAAACGACAGCTTTCTAAACGGGGTCGTAGGATAAAATTTGAATTCACTATTTATAGAGTTGTGAATTCATCTGTGAATAACGGTAAAATAGTAACAGTAGTACACCTTGTTTTATGCTTAGCACAATATATACTATGTTTACCAGGCAACAGCTCTTTAAATGCACTCTCTCTCGTTACAGCCTCCTAATGTTCTCGCTAACGCCTTTCTACCACAATACCTATCTTAAGTCCTCTCAGTACTTCCTGGTCATATACAACAAGCACCTCACGCAGCTTTGCAGCAGGCAACCAACTTGCCTTCTTCTCTTCAACTTCGAACTTCAATCTTCATTGGCTGTCAATAAGCCACCATAATTGATTCTGCGAACATTGATTCAGAAATCACGCCAGTTCTTAGAACTGGCCAAAGTTCCCGCTTAATCGGTCACTGCCCAGAAAGTTAGCTAACCTCCAATCCTATTTCCGACATTTATTTATTTTATTTTTATTTATCTATATTGTTTCATGTATCTCTTCCAAAGAAGGACCTCTGGGATGTGAAACATGTCATGGTTAATACTCATAAATATAATATGAGTCATAATCATTGTGAAAACAATCATATGTTACAAAGACAATAAACATGAACATTAATTTTTACAACTGAGTTTTACAAAAGGCCTTATTGAATACAATTAATTATTTGCTTCAAATTCTTGAATGGAGTAGAAGGAGTTGCCAATAAATTAATTTCTCAGTTTTTCTTTAAATTTATCTTTATTATCTGCAAACTATTTTATACTCTTGGGAAGTTTTTTTAAACAAATGTATCCCAGAATTACTCTAAACGTCAACTTCTCTGTTTCTGGAACTTGCTGTCGTATTTATAGTTTTGCGTTATTTATTTTAATTAATGTTTTAGTCATTAAGTTTCATATATAAGTAATAAATGGTTTAATAATTTTGTTTGTATTAACTTTCCTTCACTTCCTAATAATCGCAATCTTTAGATGCCTATTGGCTCATTTGCCTTTTCATCCCTTCTTCCTGCTCTATTGCCTTGTATATTTCAGCACTCGTGTTTTATTTTAACCCCTTTCAGTTATTCCGGCAAGGTCCTCTTTTCTTTCCTTTTTATAATAAATCATCTGTATTTTCTATTTGTTTCACTTTTAATTTAATTTAACTGCGATGGAACATGTATGCCCCGGTACTAACTTTTTTAAACACCAACTTCCTCAATCAATTTTTTTTAAATCTTTCAGCCTTGAAAGAAATTTCTGCAGCTATCTTGTTTCGGCCTTATTCTTCGTTCATCCATTTCCACTATACTGTGCTCAAAATCTGCATTCGCTGCTACAAAAGTTTTGCAGTCAAGAACTTGGTTTGTTGGCTTTCACTCAGTCACTGTTTTTCCGATATTTTCAATCCTCTGCCATGCGTGCAATCTTTAATTGTTGTGGCACTCAGAACTTTATAATCCATACAACATTTTAACAAGCCACTGCTGGGCTGACACAATTGGGTGACGCACAACATTCTGGCCTGACAATAAGGAGAACCATGAATTAAATCTTAGGCCAGCGATCTAGATTTTGATTTTCTTTGAACCTGAAATAGCTACTCATGGTTGCATGGAGTTTTCTTTGAACTACAACCTATGCTTGAAATTTATTGCATACTATTGCAACCTTTAGTTGCTCTTCTATTTCCCCTGCCTAATTGTCACAGAGATTTTTTGTCCTCATGGAGGTTAAAACCTTATCCCTCTTTGCACTTCTCTCTTATTTAAATTTTTTTATTTCTATCTCTGATGAGTTCGTGTTAGGGGGCTTCCATTAATTACGTGAGATGTGAGATGGGTCGAAACCCCCACTAAAATAAACCCACCCTCCCGACCGACCTCGTAACTTTTTTATACCTTTTTTAGCTCTCCTGCTTCCGAGGGCGGTTTTCCCCCTCCCCCCGTAAAATCGATATCCGCGTCGTTTATAAACCATTTTTTAGCTCTGCTGTTCATCAAGAATTTAAAAAGATGACGTGAGATTTCCCTCGACCCCCCTCACCCTTGCTGAAATTTCGGCGGAACCCTCTCCCCCCCTTCTTATTTCACCTCACGTAATTAATGGATGCCCCCTTAACAAGTGGGCACGTAGCTGTTGATTTATCTACAGCAATAATTGAGGTTGAGCCCTTCTCAATAAATAACCCGTACTAATATATACCTAGAAGTTTCACTCCATCGCCGACGCGGATGTTGGGCAGAAAAGAAGATCTACCCCTAGTTTCATTAAAAAGCGTCTGACCCATGGAGGAAGGAAATAAATGGAGGAGAAGTGACGTTAAATTGGTGAAGCAGGCTCGCGCATGCGCAGTGGCGGCAGCGGCGATATTGCGCTTCCAAACAATTGCGATGTTCCCAGTATATCCCGAAAACTAAGCAAGATATCGAAAAATTTTATTCTTTATTTTCGATTTGTCTCGTCGTGTTACATAAGAATCGATAATTAAATTTGACTTTTGCGAAATTTTTCTTCTCCATTTCAACTCAAGACACTTCACTTTTGATACAGTATATCTCTAGAATTAGGTGAGATATCGAAAATTTTTATTCTTTATTTTTCATTTGTCCCGTCTTTTTAAATAAGAATCCATCATCAAATTTGACTTTGACTAAGTTTTTCTTCTGAATTTCAACCAAAACCATTTCACATTTGGGACAGAATATCTCGAAAACTAAGCAGGATATCAAAAAATTTTATTCTTCATTTTTTTATTTGTCATATCGAGTTACATAATAATCCATCACCAGATTGCGGCGTCACCTTTATCCTAGAGTCCCCTTGAGGTTTATGAACATATTCCCCGTGTCTGTATGGAATCGGCCATGCCCCCTCCACTCCGGCCATGCCCCCCCCCCCCACTCCTCCTCCGCCCTGCTTCACTTCAATGCGTGGTGAAGGTCTCTTGCGTGGTCTCCATATATTTTCTTCCTCCATGGTCTGACCCGCCATAGAGAAGCGCTCTCTGCCACCTCAATGATGTATGTTGATAGCCAGTAAAACTGAATCAGTGGGATATGAAATAAGTCAATTTGCAGCAATATCGCTACATTACTAAGCAGATGTATACACCTTGTGGCGTCTGGATTTAGGGAAAGTAAATTCTGGATCATACTGTTCCAACAATAACAAAATTATCAAGTTTGAATCTCAAAATAATAATGAATTTTTAACTAACCACATGAAATATTAATGGAATTAATAGGAGAACTGAAAAGTGGATGTACAATTTATTGAAACCTGATCATTGTGAAATTATGCAAACATGAAATTTGTTTTATTAAGATATAAACAATTATACATCGTTGAATGTCTTCAATGTTAAACAGTTAGAGCAATATCTCAGGGTCGATTACTGTGTGGAATCGATTGCATAAGTTTTCGCCGTGACCAAAGATTTTAACGTTGCGCCACGGGAGTCTGCTGTTGTCCCCCCCCCCCCCCTGGTGACCTGGCCTGCCCCAATGCGAGCCCTCTTCCGCCGTCCAGATCTGTGCAGGTTACTTATTGCTTCCTCAGATGAGATTTCAACCAGAGTGTGTCTTCATTCATTTCTCTGCGCCGAGCAGAACTCAGTCCCCTCTCATGGCGATGTGCCATCCGGCCATTGGCGAATTATCACGCCGTCCGCCAAAGTAACAGCATCTCTATTGGCTCACGGAACAAATAAAAAATACCAAAACGTTAATAAATTGTTGGCAGCTTCTCTATTGGCTGGATCGTCTCCCACCACTTTCCGAAAGCGCCTCTTTACTAGGAAACGTTTTTTCTCTCTCTCTCTCTCTGCCTCAACGGCGTGTTTGTGAGAGTCCCGCTACCTGAGTAGCTCTACTTTACGTGTCACAGTGTTTAGGATGGGTTGGTTTTGGGGACTCTTTTTATTACTCTTTGAGGGGAAAACATGACTGCGGTTAGTCAAAGACGACCTTATGTGAAAAACCCCTATAGTTTTCTTATGATCATATCAGTTCTACTCTGGCTGATATATGATGCTTAGTGGCACTTTATAAGTGTGCCAATGCCTTGGTACGGTTGTACCGAGGGTATGAAGCATTTCGTCAGTTCCTCTGAATTTTTCTACTCTTTCATAGAATCTTTCCGTTTGTTTGTAGATTTCTACATAAATTGGACTTATGTTCGCTTGTTCGGGAATTAGGTCTGTCGGTGCCTACCTTGGAGCCCGCAGTATTACCCGTAGGCACCAGTTCTGCAGTTTCTGTAGGTGGTCGATATTGGTCTTGGATGCTGTACCCCACACCTGGCATCCATACAGGATGAATTGGAGGATTATTGACTTGTAGATGCGGAGTTTTGTTTTTGTGGCGAGTTTCGAACTGTAGAGTATCGGGAATAATTTTGATAGTATGGCGTTTCCTTGTCTTCTCCTGTACAGTATGTGTTTTCGAAATAATAGCTTCTTGTCCACTGTGACTCCAAGGTACTTCGTATCTCCCGACCATTCTACTTCCTGTCCCATGATTGTTAGTTTTCTGTTTAATTCTGGCCTTTTCCGGGTGAAATATATGGCTGCACATTTTGTAGGGTTGATCTTCACCTTGTTCTGTCGGCACCATTTTTCTAAATTGTCTAGCCCGTGTTGTAGGTGATTGATGTTAAGTTCATGGTTCCTGCCAGATGCGTAAATTGTGTCGTCGGCGAATTGCGCTATATTGACATGTGGCGGAGTAGGTATGTCGTTGACGACTATTTTGAAGAGTACTGATGCCAAGACAGAGCCCTGCGTTATTCCGGTGGAGATGGGGTAGGTTGATGAGTTTTGGCCCTCAACTGATACATAGAACCTTCTGTTCTGCAGGTAGCTCCCGATCAACTGAATGTAGCAGTGTCGGACGGACGTCTGTGTTCGTAGATTGGTGATGAGGTGGGCATGCTATACCTTATCATATGCCTTCTCTATGTCTAAGAACACAGCCGCCGTCGACCTTTTGTAGTTAAATCCCCGGGAAACATCTTCAGTCAATCGGAAGAGCTAGCTTGTACTTCCTACCCTACTCTGGAAGCGCTTTGTTGACTCACCTATTCCTGACTGTTCGACATGCCGCACCGTTAACATTCACACAGACCGTGGGAACACTTGGTCCCTAATAACACTGTACTTAGTAATTCATTACAACCTGAAGGTTCACTCTCACAGAATAATATTATTGGTGAAGAATTAAGAGCCATGCAAGTTGGGAAAAGATGACAGTGAACACAAGCTGACACTCGATTTCAGGCATGAAAGAGAGTGATTTCTCCCCCCCCCCTTTTCGAAGTAAAGGATTGGAATAAATTACCAAGGAAAGTGATGAATATTATAGCAAAAAAATGCTGATTTTTTTTTTTTTTTTTTTTTTTTTTTTTTTTAAAATATCGTAGATGGCGAAAGCAGCCGGGTACAAAATGATATTTTTTTACTGCTTAACGTCTCTTAACAGCGAGGTCTTTAGTGTCGGGAAAGGGTGGGGGGGGGTGGGGGGGTGAAAGAATGGGAAGGAATTCGTCCATGGCCTTTTGAAGGAAGCATCCCTGCATCTGCCTGGAGTGATTTGGGA
Organism: Vandiemenella viatica; assembly: GCA_031002005.1. Taxonomy (NCBI): domain Eukaryota; kingdom Metazoa; phylum Arthropoda; class Insecta; order Orthoptera; family Morabidae; genus Vandiemenella; species Vandiemenella viatica. The sequence continues at coordinate 125,622,261 of CM061914.1, forward strand.
AACCATGGAAAACCCAAATCTGGATGCCGGGACGTGGATTCGAACCGGCTTCCTCCCGAATGCGAGGCCAGAACGTTGACCGTTACATCACCACGCTCGGTCGGGTACAAGAAATGATAAAAATGGCTGTATAGGGAAAATTCAACCAGAACGTTGCAGCTTGTCTGACAGAACTTATCATAATATACCTGCTTCATGAAATTTTTCATTCGGGGGAACGTGTCTTCGAATCTCGGTCCGATCAGAAGTTACAAGGCATTCTCATTTATGAACTGCACTATATATGTATGTGATATTACAACGAGGATTTTCAATATTATATCGAGATGTAGTGTTACTGTGCAAATATATTTTTAACCGTCCCAGTCCGTAGCTAAACTGGATGTTCAGACGTTTACGAGTGTTCGAATCTCTGGTTAGATCAGTAATTTACAAGACAATCCACTAAATACGACTAGCATTGTCATTTTAACAATATGCTTGTGACTGTACAACTAAGTAGGGAGGGCGATTCTTTCCGAAAAAGATCGATTCTTGAATCGATTCGAATCAAATTTGATAAATCGATTCACAAAAAAATCGAGGTCTAAAAGATCGATTTTCTAAAAATCGATCTTTTTTCGATTTGGTTTTTGTGTTCGTATTTTCATTATAATTCCAATCATGTAAAACAAAAAGGATACCATAATAATCAATCTTTTATCATCTTTAAACCAATTAAAGTATTTTTTACAACTGAATAAAAGTATCAGGTGTACAATAAGATATTTATTTCACAACTTTGTTGGTTACATAAAACAGTTTTGAAATGATATAGGTTACAGATCCCAGTGCTTAGTGTCCAACCATTCAGGAACAAGTCTGTCCAGTCTACTAGGATCCAAGAGGTTCCGCTCATCACTTGCGATGTTGCCGGCAATTAAAAAAAAAAGGTCGCTCGCAAGGTACTGATGATCCCACTATACAGATATACTTCTTCCCTGTTGAGTAAACCTGACAGTAAATTCGATTTTTTTTTTTTTTTCAGTAAAGTATAGGATCGTACTTCAGGTTCACAACTGCTTGCGATAAATAGTGTTTAAATTCTTTGTTTAATCCCTGACTTTCATGTGCAAGTGCATTACATGTAGAAAGTACTTTTTCACATTCGATTTTCACGGCTGAAATATCGATTCACTGGATCGATTCAGTACTATAAATCGATTTAAAAAATCGGTTTTTTGGTCAAAAGGTCGATTCTTCGATTAATCGATCTCAGATCGCCATCCCTACAACGAAGACTTTCAATATAATAACGGATGTAGTTTTGCTGTTAAAATGTATATATGAAATTTGAAACATTCAGTGAATACTGGGTATCTGTGTAGTTGTTAAAAATCGAATTAAATTTATTCAAAACAATGTACGGATTAGATCCGATTAGATAAAGTCTAAATCATAATATATGTTTATTAACGGTGCATAAATGTGATTAACATATTTAATGAGTGATAATTAGCGGTGTTATGAAACATGACAAACTGATTAGCGTCTTGTCGATCAGGTAGACGTACGAGGATGCTATGTCTATGTGGTGGCACACCTATCGCTGCTTGTCAGTCATTGACTGGTGTTCAACATTGACTTTATACCGAGCGTGGTGGGTGAGTGGTTACCGTTCTGTTCTCGTATTTGGGAGGAGCCAGATTTTTTTTTATGGTTTCCCCAATTCACTCCATGCGAAAACCGGGATGCTTCCTTCTAAAGGCCAATTCCTTCCCATTCCTAGTCCCCAGTCCCATCACGCCTCTAATGACCTCGATGTCGACGAGGCGTAAAAGCACAAGTAAAAAAAAAAAAAAAAGTATTGACTTAGATCCCAAGCGCATTACTATCCTTACTATAGTCGTGGATTCAAGAGGAATTTCTGTAGTTTCCTTGTCTGTGTCAGCCAAATATTATTTATAACTGCAAAATGGTCTTGAAGCCGTATTGTGTAGTAAAAGTACTACGTTTCGACAAGTTTCTCTGTTTTCCTTATTAGGTATCTTGTTTTCGACAACGGTAAGGAAGCTATTATAAGGCTGCATGGCACGAAGGAGCTACGACGCCCATTGGCCATTTGGTGTATGACGTGGCAGAGAATAATTTATATAAGCCCATCCGCCCAATGATGACTGACAGTATAGGTCTCGATTCTCGAAAGCAAGTTACGTGATGAAGACAACAGAGAAAGTTGTTGAAACGTGATATTTTTACAACACAACCCTTCTGCAAGTCCGTGAATGCTACATTGTGTTTACACACTGGTTAAATCTTTCTTCACGTATTTACGTATATCTGTTGCGCGAGGTACAAAATGCAAAGCAAATTTTATTTCGTAGGTAAAGGAGTGAGGGACTGGAATAAATTGCCAAGAGAATTGATGAATAACGTACAGGAAACACTGAAAGAATTTAAAGTTAAAATTAGTAGACGGCAAAAGTATGTTGGAAAGGGAGGGGATGTAGGCAGATTTCCACCGGAGGGGGCACTCCATCGCAATTTTATCAATTATTATTATTAAATGCAAAGAAGAACCATGAAAAATCTTTTTTGGTAAACGTATGGATCTTTTTAAAGGGACAGGTCAGAAATAAACCCACAACGATGGAAGTTTAGCTCCATGTTTTTCATTATTATTATTACTATTTAAATCGATGGTTTATTTTGACATCAAGATACTTTTCTACCTGGTTCTCAGTACAAAAAAATATATTCAAAGAATGGTTTGCTGTTCTACTTTTATTTTTTATTACGGTTTTTTCAGTTCAAACCTATTAAGACACGGATTGCATAACATAATTAAAATCACTAAGTTTAAATAGTTTAGCACTTATACATAATTACAGATCACACAGCAAATAAAACTATCACAATAAGTATTCAATGGTAAATACATATTTAATCCAGTCATTAGATTCGTTGATGATTAACTCTTATCAGTATAATCATCGCGGCCTTAAGGGATATAAATTTACGTTTTGATTTTTTTGAAGATGAGAGGTAAATCTCCCTCTGGAACGTGAATCAACCTAGTTGGTGCCATCTTCATGGTTACTGGTGTCTTGGCGTGAGGTAAAACTTCATAGTTCTTGATTAAGTGTACCAGTCCTGCTTTCACTTGCATTAAAGCCAGCCTCATACCTGCAACAATAGAAGAATGTCATCCTCGAAAATAAACTACTTGCGATAAAATTTCTGGCAAATGGCTGACAAGATCGTTTCAGTTCATTCCTGGTATCAGCGAGAGGTAGAATGGTATGAGCAACAACAAAAGGAAATTATTTTGTGGCTGGTATTGCCATTGTGTGTAAATGGTAGTTTGTGGCACGCAATTTCGAGACGGCATTTTAGTTCCTGAATTCAACGAGAAAAAAGATATACCTAACCGCACCTGCTTATCGTCATTTATGGTTTGTTTGAAACAGAAGCACAACTCGCATCTTCACATGAGCCGACAAGGCGTAATAATTCGACCATAATATTAAATCAGAAATTAATTCTAGTCGCAGTTCTTCCTTATTTACCGTGACGATTTTTTCAGGCGTAAGGTCAAGGTGTTGTGAGTTTTGAGCTTTAAGCCTTGGATACACTAGGGGACAAATGGAGCGACATGCTGCGCTACATGCCGCGCGGCATGTCGCTGGACAACACCCGGGAACACTGCCGCGGAACATTTAGCAGACACACTAGTCAGTTGTTGTAGAAATGTTGCCCGAGGAGGTTGCGTTGGTTAGTGCTGCGTACATTATTTTATCAAGTAGTTCAGCTAAATGTAAAAGAAAGAGAAGGTGGTGGATGCGGAATTACTTACAGCAACGAGAACATTCTGAGTGACCTTCGAATGGCGGACGGATCATTTGGAAATTTTACTAGAATGTCAACTTTAGAATTTGAAACATTGATACAAATGATTGGACCTGCCATTTCTAAACAAGACACAGTATTACGTAACGCTGTTGGTCCTCATTTTAGACTTGCCATTACATTGAGATACCTGTCTACTGGAGACTCATATGCTTCCTTGTCGTACACTTTCAGAGTGTCAAGACAATTGATCGGTAGAATAGTACCAGAAGTTTGTAAAGAACTGATAAATGCATTGAAAATTTTTGTAAAGGTGAGTGAATAAAAATATATTTTACTTTTATAAATAAATGATTTTATTTATTTAATATACATAGAGGGTCTAAATAAAAAACTGGAACTTAAGAATGCAATATATTAGGTTGTCAAAATTTAACATTACTTGTTCAAAGTGCTCATCGAAATGCTGTGGGTCCATATTACTAGATGCAGTATTATATTCCTGATTGATATCGCGCTGCACAGGCAACTGGCTTTCAGAACTAGAACTCTGACGGAATTTTCCCATACGTGCATCAGTCAAAATGTTGTTAATGTAATATTTTGCCACAAGTACAGAATGTTCGTCCTTCATTTGACGTCGCTCTGACGCTACATACTGTCCGTAAATATGAAATTCGTCCTGGGCCATCATTTAGTTTCTAGCAAGTTGTATAACTTGGTAAGCCTCTCCAATCTATCTACTTTTGGGAGGGTTCTTTTGCGAGAAGTTCTAGACGATGAAGGTATCATCACCGTGGGCTTGCGGTTCTGCTGAAATATAGGCTGAGATTCTTGAATGGTAGATTGAAATTCTAGCTGAACGTCATCTTCATTTGGAGAGCTGGTATCGTGTCCTGGCTTTGTTGGCTCTGAAAAAGTAATAATAAAATAAATTTATACAGTTATTATAAATATTTTGTTAAACATTTATTATTATAATAATTATACATAAGTAAAACAATAGTCACATGCTATGACTTTCACTATTTTTAGTTGTATGGGTTATATATTCCATCTAAATACCTAGTGTGTCACTTCTGTGAAGTTACTGTTTACAGGTAGCCTTGTTAAACTATTTTGTCCGTCTTTTTCTTTATACTTAATTAACTCTTCTAATTACGTCGCCTTATTCTGACCAAAAGAAATGGTAAAGCTAATTCTTTTTTTTATTATTATTATTGACCAGAATGTCCCTATTTTTCAGCCTAGAATTTTTGTTTAGCTCACAGTAAATATGCATTACAGTGTCACACGTTCCGTATCTAGTGTACAAATGTTTGAAAGTGAAAGCAAGTGAAAACTTTAGGAAATTTCTGATAGAAATGAATTTTTTGTAAGTTGTTGAATTAGCGAGATAATATTTCGGTCATCTTGTGCATTTCCCCATGTGTTCGGGTTCATATTGCACACGTTCTGTAATTCTCCACTTACGTAGGGACGCGTGTTCGATACGCATATAACAGAATTATTAATATTAAAAAATCAAGTATGTTAAGACGCAGAAAACAGGAAGAGACTCGAATGAGAAATTCTGTATCTGATTAAAAAACAAATTAATAAACTGATGTTTTAAAAATTTAAAGATTGTGTCTTATTACAAATGCGTCTTTTTTTTTTTTTGGACAAATTAAAAACACGGATTTTGATGATAGTTCTTGAGGTTTAAATATTAAAATTCTCATGATTTCATTTAATTTCTTTAATTGTATTTAATATTTTTTATAACAAAACGTCACGAGCCACCACAAAGTCGTGCTCTGAGCTAGTTTTAAATTGCCAGTCGCCTACTGTCTGACACTAGCGAGGGTGTCCCGGCCTCTAACCCTGTCACACCTAGGCGTTACTTCCTGCCGCCTCACAGCTGCGATCCTAGACAGCTGACAGCCGTCCACAAAATCAATATATATTCTTAGACAATATACACTTGCGCAGAGCAAGGAAAAATATTTATACGTTTTTCTTACAAACTATTATATTAATAATTATGTATGCTATTTCAGGTTCCAGCTATTGCAAATGAATGGAAGGATAAGGCTTGTGATTATGAAATATTTTGGAATTTCCCACATTGCCTTGGATCTATAGATGGCAAACACGTTTTGATTCAGGCTCCTTCCAATTCCGGCAGCGACTACTATAATTACAAAGAACAATTTAGTATTGTCCTATTGGCTATTGTGGATGCCGATTGTAATTTTATTTATGCAAATTGTGGTGCAAAAGGAAAATCTTCTGACAGTGGAGTGTTCCAAGAGACTTCCTTTTATAAACCTCTGACTGCTAAACAACTTAACTGGCCAGATCCAGAGCCAATACGACAAGGTGGACCAAACATGCCTTTCGTATTGGTAGGAGACAGTGCTTTTGCATTGACAGAAACATATGATGAAGCCATATCCCGGTAATCACGACGCGGGGACTACAAAGCGCATTTTCAACTACAGACTATCACTTATTTTTCGCATATTCCACACACCAATAACCCTCCAGCCTGCAAATGCTGAAGTAGTTGTAATGGCGTGTGTACACCTACATAATTTTTTAAGGCGAAATAGTCAGTCCAGATCACTTTAAACCCCACATGAAAGCTTTGATTCTGAAAATATGGATCACGAAATTGTGGAAGGATCATGGCGCAGGGAAATTGGACCTCATAATATGTTGAATTTAGATGCTAGAGGAAGACGTTTTTCTGAATCTGCTATGGAAATAAGAAACAATTTTGCTGAATATTTTGTAAGTGAACAAGGAAGTGTTTCCTGGCAGAATAATTTTTAAGCATAGTTATGATACAGAAAAATAATCCACCATAGCAATAACAACTATTTTAGCACTGTACCAGTTAAAACAGATGAATAAATAAGTAATCGTGACTTACTTGTGTCTCAAATGTGTCCATGCCACCAGGATTCGTAGCTCCCTTCAGCAGAAATTTCATCACCTAATATGCAAACCATGCACTGGAATTCACATCGTCTTGTCCGCTACCAGTAGTTTTCGCAGATGCCAACTTCTTATTTTCACGAATAAATTGTGAGCGAAGAGTCTGTACTTTGGCCTCTATTTCTTTTCTTGGCAATTTTAAAACATTGGCAATATCCTCCCATGCGTCATTTTTCTTTATTTTATTTCTATAATCACGGTTTGAAGTGTCCCACAACAACCCATAATTCTGGTACAGCTCGATTAGTTGAAGCACCATATCGTTTGCCCACAGCACCGACATGACAAGCTGCGCACACGACTGCACTCGGGTACAAATGTCGCGGGACTGACGCGATGTTTTCGCTCTGGAAGCGGCAACATACAACATGCCGCGCGGCACGTACATGTCGCGCAAATTGTTGCACACAACATTGTGGGACAGCGGGGAACGTTGCAGCGTCATCCAGACTCAGTGTTGCGCGTCAGATTTGTCCCCTAGTGTATCCGGGCCTTTAAGATGAAAGCATTCATAGACCCATTTTTTATTCACCTTCATTATCGTATACCACCATCTAGCTATATAGTATTTTACGTCATTAACCCCTGAACAAGCCATCGATTCTACATGCTCCATTGCTCCAAATCTGATGTCATATTTGCACAAAATTACTTTAAATTTGTTTCTAGTTAGTGTTGCCAGATGGCCGGGAAATCCGGGAATGTCCCGGAATTTTGTGTCTGGTCCAATGTATAGTAATTATGCATTACTGTCCCGAATTCCCGTATAATACTTTTTTTTTCTCAAACTTAAGATACCATGCTCTCACCCTTCAGCAGATTCGCGCGACTCTGTCGCCAGATCTACGTTGTATCCCGCAACCCATTTCTTCTTGATGTGTCAGTGGCGGATCCAGGGATTGGGGAGGGGGGCTAAGAGGCTCAACTTCTACGCTTATTTACATCACATTCTTCTTCTCTTTTTTAATTTTTATTTCCTCCTCTGCTCTCTACTTGTCATTTTGCGGCCAGAAATGCGAATTTCTTGAAACTGTCTGGTTTATTTTTTTTTTTTTTTTTTTACATGTGGTACAAAGTTAACTATGTTAGAGGTCGCATATAATAGTTGACATTATTTCCACGAACTTTTCAGCTGTGTAAATAAATAATTATTCCAGTTTATTAAAAGAACAGTGGATTGAGTAAAAAGGTTGCATAGTTTGTCTTCTTCTATACCGTGGCTATAAATCCTCTTAATCTTCCACGTGGCCTCATTAAGAAAAAATAACGTGAAAAACAAGGAATGTTTAAATTTATTATACTAACGTTCAAGGCCCAACAATGTGTGTGATAGGTACCAAACAAATATCACACCATTTTGTCAGGGCCGGCGTTAGGGGGGGTTAAGCGGGGCAAAAGTACCCGGTACCAAAGGGGGCCCTGCTGGCCTGGGTATCTAAATAAATTGAAACCAAACATAAATTTTAAAATCTGCACCAATAATTCTGAATATTTTTGTATTAAAATGTTCTGAATTTATTCAAAAGAACCAAAGTGTAAAGTAAAAATATCTTCGGGGGGGGGGGGGGGAATAGGGGGCCTAAGATCGTTTACCGGGGCCCGAGAATCCTAACGCCTGCCCTGCATTTTGTAATCTGCAATGAAATAATAGTGTTTATTTTTAAAATTGTGCATCAACTCACCTATACAGATTCGTGGTCCTTCCCCAAATGGCATACTAAGGAATTTCGATCTTTCTTTCATGTTTTCGTCTGAGAACCTTTCTGGTATGAAGCACTTTGGTTGATCCCAGTGTCGTGGGTCTGTCTGAATACCATTAAGTGATATGGCAATAGTGGTGTCGTTTGGCAGAACGATTTTGGTTCCTGGAATTTTGTACTCATTTATTGTTCTTCTGTCCAAGAATCCAAGAGGTGGGTAAAGCCGCTGCGCTTCTGCGAAAGAAGTTAAGAAGCAGATAACGTAATATTACAATTTCTTTACAGATAAAGAGTCCTTGGAATGTTTAAGAAGTTTCATTTAATAATAGAAAAATTACATCTAAAATCAGAAGAATCCAAAACATAGAGTTTCTGAAATGAAAGTACAGTATCACGAAATGTGTAGACTATATGAATTGTCGTAGTATTTAACTGGTTATTCAATATCTCGTAGGTCAGAATTATCTGTTAGAAATTTCGGATATACTGTTTGAAAATGTTCTGCAAATCTATGCTCGTATTATTCTATCTTGAGAAAAGTAGGAAAATACAGGCAATGTATTTTATGTCATGAATAAAACACTGCAGAGTAATCTGAATTACATGTGAACGCAAGCATGACAAAGATCATGGAGTGTAGCTTAAGTGGTGACAATAATAAAATATTGATATCAAAATGGGACAATTGCAATAACAATTCTGTAATTATGAACTAAAACGATAGTTAGACTTTTCCAATGTTTTTGTTTAAATCACTGCTTGGAATTAACTATCGACTTCAGCAATATTAGAATGGAAAAAAAAATTGATTGAAATGCCTAGCTATAAAAATCTAGCGAAAATCAAAATGGACTGACAAAGTAGGAAAAAACACATTCATTAAATTACGAACTGGTGACAAATTTTAAAGTTGCTACGCGCTCCACCTCCATCTTTTACTTACTTATGGCTTTACACTTCGTCTACATCGACGTCATTAGAGATGGGAAAGAACTGGAGACAAGGATCGGGAAGGAATTCTCCCATGGCCTTTTGAAGGAAGTATCCCGACATTCGTCTGGAGTGATTTGGGGAAACCATGGAAAACCCAAATCTGGATGCGCGGATGGGGATTCGAACCACTGTCCTCCCGAATGCGAGGCCATAGCGTTGACCGCTCACTCATCACGCTCGGTGACTCTATCAATTTAACGTGAAATCCAGTTCAAGAAGCATCCATAAACAAAATTCATGTTTTGACAGATTTTGATGTCGGGTTAAGCGATCGTTAAAAATTCGTGCGTGATACAGGATTTGGACAGGGGAGTCTTAAGCTTTTAGATTCCTGAGTTCTGGTTCCGAGATTGATAGTAAAACACCGGAGTTTTTGGTAGAATTTTGATAAATGATCAGGTATGGGCGTTCTATCTGCCGAGGTATCAGTTTGCTAGTAGTAACAGATGAAACGAAGAAATGAATGGTAAAATACACTAAATTTTGTGAAAATTTGAACACCCAGAAGGAATGAATCATTCCAAAATCGGAGAATTGTAAAACAGTGGACTTTTTTCTTCTTTATTTTACTTATTGCTTTACGCCTCTTCGAGGTCGAAGTCATTAGTGGCAGGAAAGGACTGGGGACTAGGAACGGATCGGCCATGGCCTTTTTTAAGGAAGCATCCCGGCTTTAGCCTGCAGTGATGAGGGGAAACCATGGAAAACTCAAATCTGGATGTTCGGACGTAGATTCGAACCGGTGTCCTCCCGAATGCTAGGCCAGAGCGTTAACCGCTAACACAGCACTCAGTGAACAGTGGAGCTATAAAAAGTCCACGGTTGCTCAACAGTGTTCTCTTTCGTGTGACGGGATAGGTCACTGTTACCACACGTCCAATTGGTGCAGAACCACCAGACGAAGTGGAAACATTCAGGAAAGTGCCGTTATACCACGACGAAGGTCGGCAATACCAGCATGTGATTGACCTTAAAAGTGGCAGAATGATTGGTATACAGGAAAAAGGTCGTACCGTGTCATTGTGGCTCGCACATGGCACGCTGCTATGATAGTGAAGAGCGCCGTCCAATGTGCTGGTTCAACGTTGGATCACTGCAACGGGCATGAACACGTCTGAAACGACGGTTCGACGCCAGCCGCAGAGGGCTGGACTGGTGGAACGCATGTCCTTGCGCCGGTTTCCGTGAACCAGAAGCCACCAACGTCCCAGATTGCAACGGGCACATGAAAGGCATCACTGTGAGTCTGAGTAACAAAATGTAAGTGTTTTGGGACGAGTCTCCTACAGTGTACGCGTTTAGAGGCTACCGTTGTGAAAGCAATAGGACAGACTGCACTGTTAAGTGGCATAGCGGACATACGCCAAGTATAAATGGTTTTGGGGGCATTAGCGGCACAATCCTTGAGATACTTATAAACGCTTCTCTCCAAAAATTCCTTAAAGACAATAGTACCATCATTCCTGAACAGTTTGGCTTCCATGCGCAGCGCAGTACCACCCACCAAGCTGTCCGGCTGGTCGAAAAGATTTGTAGGGCGCGCTCCATCAGGCACCATACAGGCGCTGTGATGCTAGATATTGAAAAAGCCTTTGATAGGGTTCCGTATGACGGGCTGATATTTAAATTACATGCATATGGATGTTCTGGATATCTACTGAAAATGATCAACAGCTACCTCTGGGGCAGGAATTTCTATGTTGTGGTGGAAGGAGCTGCAAGCCAGTTCAAATGAATTGAAGCAGGCGTACCCCAAGGTTCGGTCATAGCTCCTATATTGTATTCCATCTACACAAACGACATTCCCCACCAAGCAGGCGGAGAATTAGGCCTCTACGCCGACGACACGACGGTTTACCGATCCTGCCGTAACCAAAATTTCATTTCACGTAAGCTCAATCAACACTTGGGGCTCATCACTGGAATGGTGTAACAAGTGGAAAATAAAAATAAACGCTGATAAGACCAAAGCGATTATGTTTACAACGAAAAGAGCTGTTCCCGATCAACGTGTGTCAATCGGAGGTAAAGACCTCCCATGGCGAGACGCGGTCACTTATCTAGGAATAAAAATTGTCAAAAAACTGACATTGAGCAAACACATTCAAAACCTCTACAATACCTGCCACAGCCAGGCTCACCAAACTTTACCCGCTCCTCAAGGGAAACCAACTACAAACTAAAACCAAAATCCAGATCTATAAGGCAATAGTCTGACCAGCACTTTTGTATGGGTCAGAAGTAGGGATTGCAATCCAGCAAAGCGGGATCCCGCAATCCCGCGGGATCCCGCATCATTAGACAGTCTGGCGGATCCCGCACAAAAATTAAGCGGATCCGCAATCCGCAAAATCCGGCGGAAACGCGTGTCAGTCTGCGTGACTCGCTGCCCCACTCGGTCTCTGTCGGATATTTTGCACTGTTTGCCTGTACCAGAGCAGTTGTTTTTTGACTCATGTGAACAAGCGTTTGTTTTTGTCAACCTTCATCATTCGTAAGTAAATAAATACACTTTTACGTATTCATCAAAACTTACGTTTGTTTCGAGTACACATTTCTGTAATTTGAATTATGGTGCGTATTTAGTACGATTTTCTAACTATATAATTATTTTTTAAGCGTCGCACACGTTATCTGAACTACACGGTTACAGCTTTTTATTCACGGTTTCATTATTCCCATTTTCTGTATTTGCAGATAAATTAGTTGTGACAATTTCCTAATTTGCGGCTGAAAATTTTATTATTCGTTGATATGAAACTAATGTTATCGTAATTTTAACGATCGCGTACCTATTTATTTAACAGCTATCAAAAGGAAATTGTATATCCTTTGACTTATTGTTGTTTTGGCCGCTGCCTCAATGCGTTTCTTTGACGAAATCCACCTGTTTACATGTGCCGCTCAGGCTTTCGATTAATCCCTCTTCTCCTTGTTATTATTTCGACTAAAGGTAAAAAAAATTATAGTGAAATTTTCACGGGTGTATCGACGAATTGTGTTGTAGGAACAACATACTTCGACGGCTGCCACGCCGTCTTCCTCACGTGTGTAATTTCGTGTGTTTGCAATGAAATCCGGAGATACAACCCATGAGGACTTCACGGCAATCATTCGCCGGGAAAGTCTCCTTTCTTACTAAAAAAACAATAATTTCCACTCAAAAAACGTCGTTACGCCGCATAAGTTAATCTGAAATACTTGACAGTTTACGTGTTGGTGAGTAGTTTTCTTTTAATAACATTGAATCAACTGTAATATCAATCAAGGAATCAGGAGATATAATAATGAATCACGCAAAAAAAGGCCAAGTCTCGTGCTTGTGCAGTGACAAAAGATGAGATCTTGTTACTTGGCCATTAAGTAAACCATATTTTTAAACTGTTGTGATGTATTGTAAGGCACATAATATGACCTAAGACTCAATATTTTCCATTTTTATTATTTATTTAAAAATTGGTTTAGATTAAAAAACAAAAATGTAAAACCTCGAAATACACTTAAGACACGCTAAGAAGTTTTAATGTCATTTTGCCAATCAAAATATTGTTAACTGTTAATTTTTATCGTTTTACATTAAAAATTATTTATTAATTTAATTATTATTTAATTTATTAACGTTTTAAGTAACTATGTTTTAAATATATGCGTTAAAAAACTGTTTGTACCAATCTTGCACGGATCCCGCGGGATCCCGCGGGATTGGCGCAAATCCCGCGCGGATCCCGCGGGATTGAAAACAGTGCGGGATTGCAATCCTTAGTCAGAAGTATACAGCATGGCAACAGACAGACAACTGAAAAAAATCCAAACTGTTCAAAACAAATATCTCAGAACCATAACTGACGCCCCCCAGTACATGACAAACTTACAGATACATCACGACTTAGGCATACAAAAAATGACAGATTATACTAAAGACAATTCCGTAAAATTCTACAACCAGGCGCAAGCTTCGTCCCATCAGCAATAAAAAACCTGGGACAAGAAACTTACGACGCTAACTACAACAAACCAAAACTGACGCTGAAAAGAAATTACAGACGATAGTAACTAATACATGACTAAGACAGCCAACTCGCAAAAACCTAAACAGAATAAAGTCAGAAGACACCTGCATCCTGGAACTTTCAGACCCTATATTGGCTCAGGCCAAGCCATATGACGGTCGGTCGGTCGGTCGGCTATGTCGCCTGCTACGTACTGAGGGCAATGTGTGCAGAAATCACTATATTAGGACTTATTAGAACCCGAGGCACTGCCCCTACTTCAGGCAACTTAACACGTAATTTTTCAGCAGGACGATACCCAGCCATTTGTGGCAAGGAATGTGCAAGCCATCTTCGAAGAACGACGGGAATCACTGCTTCCCAGATATAAGTTTCTCCAATCGAACATGTCTGGGATGTGGTCGGTTGGCAACTTGTTCCTTCTGGTCCTCCTGCAATCAATGTTGATGCTTTGTGGAGGCGCTTACAAAGTACGTGGCAGTGTGTTCACCAGAATCATAAACACGCTCTCTTTAATTCCATGCCAAGACGGCTAGATGGTCTGATTGCAACACGGTTGGCATCACAACGTACTGAATTCTAAATGCATGTACAG